>BSQZ01000019.1:4903049-5503049 GCA_033239005.1 Lamellibrachia satsuma
ATCATAAACTACTAGTGAGGAAGTGTGTGAGTTATTGGTTATTTTAAAACGCACGCCTGCAGTAATGAAGGGATGATCAGGCAGCTGATATTTTGCCACACATTGTATTTAAACCCACACTGACATATGCTACATTTCTTCAGTTATAACAGTATTCTTAAGAACCGCAACGATACATTGTGGTTTTCTTCAAACCGTGTCACCTGTGAACACATACCACAGAAGCTCAATGCGTGTCACCTGTGAACACATACCACACACAGGTTCAATATGTGTCACCTGTGAACACATACTACGCATAGGTTCAAGGTGTGTCACCTATGAACACATACCACACAAAGGTTCGATGCGTGTCACTTGTGAACACATACCACACACATGCGCAATGTGTGTCACCTGTGAACACATACCACACACTGGCTCAATACGTGTTACCTGTGAACACATACCACACACAGGCTCAATGTGTGTCACTTGTGAACACATACCACACATAGGTTCAATGTGAGTCACCTGTGAACACATACCACACACTGGCTCAATGCGTGTCACCTGGGAACACATACCACACACAGGCTCATTGCGTTTATTAAGATCATAAACACTGTAGTCGTTTGCCGTCGATTTCTACCCATGATGCAACGAGCGACAGTTGGTGTCTGCGTCCCCTAATGGATTACGCATAAACTAAATCCCCTGTTGATCAAGCCCACCAGTTGTGGATAGTCGTCGGGTGGCTGGAAGGTGCCACCATACGGAAGAAGCCACAGCTGTGCGAACGAGTGTACGTCAATGGCGATCTGCAGGTTGTTGCCGAGATGTTCGATGGCGTCCCGGATGTTGCGAGTCTCGACCTCGGTGAACGGCCCTGTACCGCCGTAGATATCGCTGCACGGCAGTTTTGACGTCATCCATTCTGCAAAGGATCAACTGTCACTGCTAAATTCTCCGGACGTCACGATTGATTTTACAAATAACATGATACACATCGTTGTGATTTCCACGCCGTTGCAACCATAACACATCCAGTCAAACGTAGCGAGTGAACACTTGCTTAGTTTTTGTTCGATGTTCATGTTATTGTTTCGTAGAGATATCGTCTGTTTAGCATCTCGTCAACGTAAAGTTAACTTCTCAAGAAAAAATAAGCAATAAGGAGAACAATAAGGAGAACAATAAGGGCAACAATAAGGTGAACAACAAGGAGAACAATAAGGGGAACAATAAGGAGAACAATAAGGGGAACAATAAGGGCAACAATAAGGGGAACAATAAGGAGAACAATAAGGAGAACAATAAGGGGAACAATAAGGAGAACAACAAGGAGAACAATAAGGGGAACAATAAGGAGAACAATAAGGGGAACAATAAGGGCAACAATAAGGGCAACAACAAGGAGAACAATAAGGAGAACAATAAGGAGAACAATAACGGGAACAATAACGGGAACAATAAGGAGAACAATAAGGGCAACAATAAGGGAAACAACAAGGAGAACAATAAGGGCAACAATAAGGGGAACAACAAGGAGAACAATAAGGGGAACAATAAGGAGAACAATAAGGGCAACAATAAGGGGAACAACAAGGAGAACAATAAGGAGAACAATAAGAGGAACAATAACGGGAACAATAAGGAGAAAAATAAGGGCAACAATAAGGGGAACAACAAGGAGAACAATAAAGAGAACAATAAGGGGAACAATAAGGAGAACAATAAGGGGAACAATAAGAGGAACAACAAGGAGAACAATAAGGGGAACAATAAGGGGAACAATAAGGAGAACAATAAGGAGAACAATAAGGGGAACAATAAGGAGAATAATAAGGGCAACAATAAGAGGAACAACAAGGAGAACAATAAGGTGAACAATAAGGGGAACAACAAGGAGAACAATAAAGAGAACAATAAGGAGAACAATAAGGGGAACAATAAGGGGAACAATGAGAGGAACAATAAGGAGAACAATAAGGGGAACAATAAGGAGAACAAAAAGGAGAACAATAAGGGGAACAATCAGGGGAACAATAAGGAGAACAATAAGGTGAACAATAAAGAGAACAATAAGGGGAACAATAAAGAGAACAATAAGGAGAACAATAAGGGGAAACGTGGACAAAGAAACAACGAGGCACTATTATTAGCGATAGTCAACTACTAAAAGGAATGTTGCATTTAGTTAACTTAGTGTATTGCTAATATCTATCTCAACTTACTTCCCCAAGTGAAGTTGAAATTGCGGTTGATATCAACACCGATGCAAGTGGTGTTGAATGTTGGAGACCGCGTCTTCCTCCAAAGTCGGTCCTGGAATACGCCGCCTCAAGGTCAAGAATGTTTGTGATAAGTGGAAGAAAGTAGTGAGAACAGTAGGAGATATCGGCCTACAGCACAGACAGGCAGGCAGGCAGGCAGGCAGGCAGGCAGGGAGAGAGAGAGAGAGGAGAGGAGAGGGAAAGAAAAAAGTAGTGATTCACGCATTAATACCTTGAGTGAGTGATGTGAGCGGGTGAGTGATGTGAGGTGGTGAGTGATGTAAACGGGTTAGTGATGTATTGGTTGTGTAAGTTGACTGAGTAAGTGATCAAGAAATACAGAGACCGGCGCATGCATATACACATATTGATATGAAGAGACAAAAAAATATTTGAGAATACGAGTCACTCATTCATACTATCAACGTCGTAAACTCACAGTCGTCCATGAGTACTCGTAGCCGTCAGGGTTCAGGTTAGGCAAGAAGTACCATCGGTAGTGAGTGCGTAGGAACACGGCATCGTCATCCCTCCCGAACAGCACCTGTAAGTGAAATACACCATAGCATAATTATTCATTTCATAGGTTATCACAATTACATTAATCATTACATTATCATCAATGCCGTCACTCACAGATCGGAGTTTTTAGTAGTCACAGCGTATGTTGACGAGTGGAGCTCTGGTTCTCGTCAAAGGTCCATTATCTTTGGAGATAGAGGGATTACAATGATATTTGTAAAGCAATTGTTTCCATGTTGTACGGTCGTTTCTCCATTACTTACATAGTTATGTTTAAAGCACACACCCTGTAGATGAGAAATATGGCCGTTGAGTGGGAGATCCATTCCCTCGCGTGGATCCCGGCGTTGATCAAGATGGCCGGCTTGTACCAATGCCATTCGTTCACCTGCAACGAATAATAATATTGTGTTTTTGTCCGGACGACTTTGTGGATTTGGAATGAAAGGCAGAATGAGTTAACCACAATCGACGTCTTTTTATGTTGGGTTGACACCACCATATGTCTTGTTTTATATATCAGAAAAAGGACAGGTGTGTACAGTTCTTAGATAAACCGAATGTTCTTTGCACTTGTTGCGTATTGAAATATTTAGTGATAATTTAATGTATACTACGTGTTTTGAATTAGAACGTTTACAGTAAATTGTTTATCGGAACGGGAACATTTTAGTCTGTGTTTCAGCCGGGCCAACAACTGGCAGCGACATACCACAAGGCCGAGCATTTGCCGACCCTCGTACGACCGGCCGATGCTAATCATGCGAGCCCGGTATGAGCAGCGGGCAGCGTGAGCCATCCACTGGTTCATCTAAAACAACAACAGTTACAATAAGGAGCGAACAAATCGCACATTCCACACGTCATTCGGGTTCCGCACACGTCTTCCTACACGTTGCTCATTACTAACCTGTCCTTAGAAACAAAAAGCTCTATACATGATTACCTCGTATAAGCATTCTCTCGAATGCCGCGATCGATTATCGATTCGTGAATTTTGTCCACGAAAAACATGCATTCGTATAATGTCACTAATGTCACTAATGTCACTAATGTCACTGGCCCACGCAACCGAGTGAACTACGGGTATTGCGTTTGGACAAAAGTATATATGCTTCGAACGACAACGAGGTTGGAATCCCGTTCAACGCTACAGCTTTGCACACTTGTTAACTACATCAATCTTCGTCAACTTTACAACGCAATAGGCAGGGCCTTTTAAAAATTAGCTTAGCGAATAAGGGATTTACAAAATACACAGGAGAACACGAGATGGCATCCAATAACTGCAAAAAGCTTCTAAATAGAGTGATGAAGAACGGTTCAAATGTCAGTTGGCAACGATACAGACAAGGAGATTTACGAGGAGAACAATAGTTATTCGATGGTTATGATGGTATTGGCAGTAGTAATTTGGAAGTGAGAATACTGAGATACCATAGGGTTGAACCAGTGATATTCAATGTGGTATAGTATAGTAATCGTAACAGAGGAATACATAGAAAATAGTAGAACACATATTAAATACCACACTTTAGCACAACAGATAATTTGATAAAAGGGCCACAATTGATTGAAGTGAACTACCTCGACGTCCACATGCTACATTGCTAACTTGGGTGATAATAACACTGGTATTATTGTTATTGGTATAATTGTGCATTCCCACCTCGTCGTTGGTCATGTAATAATCGGGTGTCTCGATGTCATGACATCTGTACCACCAGAACACTCGTCGACGACGTCGTCTCAGTTTCGTCATCTCTCGCGCGCCGGCCTGTCTCGTCAATTGCCTCCTTCTGGCCTTGTCATTCAGCTGCCTACTTCGGTCTATCACCCTTCAAATTTGTCGCCGTCAGCAGCACCAGTTAGCAACCATCACTAGTGTTAATAATATTACTGGTGTTACTAGTGTTACTAGTGTTAATAATATTACTAGTGGTACCAATATTATTAGTATTATTATTAATGTTACTAGTCGTACAATATTATTAGTATTATTATTAATGTTACTAGTCGTACAATATTATTAGTATTATTATTAATGTTACTAGTTGTACAATATTATTAGTATTATTATTAATGTTACTAGTCGTACAATATTATTAGTATTATTATTAATGTTACTAGTCGTACAATATTATTAGTATTATTATTAATGTTACTAGTGGTACCAATATTATTAGTATTATTATTAATGTTACTAGTTGTAAAATATTATTAGTATTATTATTAATGTTACTAGTTGTACAATATTATTAGTATTATTATTAATGTTACTAGTGGTACCAATATTATTAATAGTCTGTATTATAGCGAATGTTTACATGCATATCACCCATACTATTATTATTTAACTGCATAGCTCACGGTTCGAAACACTAAGTTGTTCTCGATAGTGGTATCTTATGTCGTAGTTCACGTGAACAACGGAATTCGCCTTGTAAAATGTATGCTGGTCCTTTACATCCCCATTGGAGTATATTTGCCAATATGCTGGCCACATATGTATAATATAATTGATACGCTACGAGGATTCGGTATGTTGCAAAGTTGTCAATTGAAACATAGCAAGAAAACACATAAGACGTACCTTCTAAATCGTATTATTCATAGTATTATTCATTGCTTGGTTTCTATAGCAGTAATGCCGCCATCTAGCGAACTACATGAACACATAAACTATTGTTATCTATATAGTATCATAATTTCATGGATCCGACATGTGATCAATATTTGTTCCATAGCAAGCCATGATACAAGTGTTTCTGTTTCGTTCGATGAACTATTTAAGCGATGTTTTGTGTAATACATTTTTCGATGACTCACTTCTTGAAATTAGTTGATGTAACTTTGAAAGCGATGCTATATTTTTCCATATCGGCCTTGAACTTGTGAACGACTTCCGGTGCCACTATGACGGTCACTTCCTCTCCAACCATCACTATGTCTGTCAGTGTCCTCACCTGGCAACGAAATGAACAACTACAGCCGCCATTTGCAATCGAACTGGCGGCAATACGTGTATTAAATGTTCGACAAACATATCCATACTAATTATCAATTCAGCAGTCACAATACTTTATATAATTATTATTTTCATATAAAATACTGTCTATATATAACATTTATCTTTGAATAAATAGTAAGCAATATGTAGACTGTAAAGAAACTTTAAAATGCATGCTTGACCAAAGTAGAACACCACCCGACCACTAATTTGTCAAGGTTTCAAACTTGAATTTCATGAAGAAATTACTAATGTGTATTAGCTCATAAAGTGCAATATCTATGAATCCAGCGTGTCCGCTAATACACATTTGTGTGTAAGTAAGATATGTTTTATATGTAATAAGTCGACTATGTAATTAGCTTGGTTAACCAAGATTTAACAATATTTAACAAGATTTGCCATCCAAGCGAAAGGCCCAGATGGCGAGTGGACAAGGAAGCCATTGGCTTATCGAGAGTCCAACAATGTTCATCTACGTGTAACCCGCCCTCTTGAGACATGTGTCAACCCTGTTTTTAAACATATTCACGCTACTATCTTATTCTTATACAATCCGCAGACAATTCGTTCCATTCATTTATTTTCCTCTGTGAGAACGAGTACTTCCTGATATCCAATCTACACTGATCCTTTACTAATTTTACCTCATGTCCTCTAGTTCTGCTATCTTTCTTGAGTGAGAAAAACATATTTCTATCAATATTTTCATATCTATTCAATATCTTAAAAACTTCAATCTGATCTCCTCTTAACCTCCTTGTCTCTAGAGTTGTTAAACCACATTCTTTCAGGCGTTCTTCATAACTAAGGTCTCATAGTTCTGGAATCATTTTAGTTGCTCTCCTTTGTATGCGTTCAAGCGTATCTATATCCTTCTTACGATATGGTCTCCATGCTTGTATAGAGTATTCTAAATGAGGTCTAAGTATTGATTTATACATAGGTATAATTAGCTTTTTTCCTTGTATGTTATGTTTCCCCTAATTAACCCAATAATTTGATTACCCTTTGAAGCTGCAATACCGCACTGCTCTGAAACGTTCATATCAGCGCTTATTATAACTCCTAAGTCCTTTTCTTTTACAATAGTGCTCAGAACAGTATCTCCCATTTTATAGTTTACATCCAAGTTCCCATGTCCTGCATGTAGGCATTTACATTTCCCAAATTGAACAACATCTGCGATTTCTAAGACCATTTCACTAATCTGTCTAGTTTGGCAGATGTTGTTTATCACAATCAGTGGTACCCTTTCTATACACCCTTGCGTCATCCGCAAATTTCAGTATATTACTTGTTATGTTGTCGTCCAAGTAAATTATAAACATTAAGAATAATAAAGGTCTTAATACTGATTCTTGTGGTACCCCACTCAAAACTGATTTCCAGTTTGAAACTTCTCTACTTACTACAACACGCTGTCTTCTGCCAGTCAGCCATTGTTCTATCCAGTCAATTATGCCATCCCCGATACCATGTGCTTTTAATTTAATTTAATTTAAGTAGTAATCTGTGATGTGGCACTTTGTCAAAAACTTTCTGAAAATCTAAGTAGATAATATCTACTGGCGATCCCCCGTCTATCCACTTAGTGATTTCTTCCAAAAAACATAACATATTTGTTAAGCATGACCTCGCTTTTAGGAATCCATGTTGAGATGAATTTAATAATTTATGCCTAACAAGGAAGTCCACCATATGGTCTTTAATTAACCTTTCTAATAATTTACAAACCACTGACGTTAAAATTACTGGTCTGTAATTCTCTGACTTATTTCTAAATAATGGTATGATATTTGCTTCTTTCCATTCAAAAGGAACAACTCCCTCTTTTAATGACAAGTTGAACACTATTGCAAGTGGTATACTGATTTGTTCTACTGTTTCCATTAGTAGTTTTAGAGGAATTCCATCCACTCCCGGTGATTTATTATCCTTCATCGCCTTGATTTTCTTAGCTACCATTTCTGGAGTTACAATTAACGGTCCTAAATAGTCAGATTTAGCCTCCTGAAATTTAGTACCTGGAAGTGGTAATGAACTAATATCCTCAAAAATCAATAACAAACTATTGGTGGTTTTCGGAGACGTCACGGAGTGGGGGTCTATGGTCCATATGCTTTTATGTTTTGCCTAATACTATGTTTTGCTGCCTTTTTTCAAATACATTTTACACTTGCACATCTTTGTAAGGCTCGTGCGAATAGAACATAGCTTTATGACATTTATTGAACCTATAATATCGTTTTGCCAGTGTAGACTGGTGTATATCACAGCGGTACTGGTTCCCTTACCTTCGACAGAGTCCCGTCTGTTGTCCATTGCCGTATTAAATTCGTCTCGTTCTCGTACTTCAGCGGTCCCAGTCGTAGCATCTGGTGCCTGGCGATAAAAAGAATGTGGAGTCAATACGAAACAACGGCACTCGTGCACATATGGCTTTTATCCGCTATGGCTGCCGTCGTAAGAATCGCCCGGAAGTAACAAACAGTGCACTTAACAAAGCTGTCGGATTAACATTTTACCGAGTCTACTTATTTTCATAAAGATGTAGCATTGTGACGTTAAGAGTTCACTATAGTCGTCAATTCAGATTGTTGGTATACCGAACTGAACGGTCATTGCTTCCACCGATCGAGCCTATTTGTGTCAGACAACGGAATTCCTCCAAAACTACCAATGGAAACAGTAGAAGAAATTAATACTCTTGCAAGAGTGTTCAACTTGTCATTAAAATTGGGGGCAGTTCCTTTTGAATGGAAAGAAGCAAACATCAAACATTATTTTAAAAGGGTTCGATAAATAAGGCAACTAATTACAGAACAGTGAGTTTAACATCAGTGATTTGTAAATTATTAGAAAGGTTAATTAAAGACCATATGGTGGACTTTTTGTTAGGCATAAATTATTAAATCCATCTCAACATGTATTCGTAAAAGCGAGGTCATGCTTAACAAATATGTTATGGCGTTTGGAAGAAATCACTAAGTGGATAGACGAGGGATCACCAGTAGATATTATATACTTAGATTTTCAGAAAGCTTTTGAAAAAGTGCCACATCAAAGATTACTGCTTAAGTTAAAAGCCCATGGTATCGGGGATATCATAGTCGATTGGATAGAACAATGGCTGACTGACAGAAGACAGCGTGTTGTAGTAGACGGTGAGGTTTCAAGCTGGAAATCAGTTTTGACTGGGGTACCACAAGGATCAGTATTAGGAACTTTATTATTCTTATATATATATATATATATATATATATATATATATATATATATATATATATATATATATATATATATATATATATATATCAATGATTTGGACGACAATATAACAAGTAACGTACTGAAATTTGCGGATGACGCAAAAGTGTTTAGAACGGTTAACAATGATGGTGATAAACAACATTTACAAAACGATCTAGACAAATTATGTAAATGGTCTGAGAAATGGCAGATGTTATTAAATTTTGGGAAATATAAATGCCAAACATACCGTACACGTGAATTTGGGTGTAAATTATAAAATGGGAGATATTGTTCTAGGTACTACTGTAAAAGAAAAGGATATAATAAGCGCTGATATCAACGTTTCAGAGCAGTGTGGTGTTGCAGCTTCAAATGGTAATACAATTCTTGGGTTGATTAGGAGAAACATAGCATACAAGGAAAACAGCTCATTATACCTCTGTATAAAACAATAGTTATGTCCCATTTAGAGTACTGTATACAAGCTTGGAGAGCAGATATAGAGGAGAGCAACTAAGATGATTCCAGAACTGAGAGATCTTAGTTGTGAAGAACGACTTAAAGAATGTGCTATGACAACCCTAGTGACAAGGCTGCTAAGAGGTGATCGAAGTGATGTTGAATGGGTATGAAAATATTGATAGAAATATTTTTTTTCAATCGAGAAAGATAACAAAGCTAGAGGACATGAGGTAATATTAGTAAAGGTTCAGGGTATATTGGTTATCTGGAAGTATTCGTTCTCACAGAGGACAATCCATGAATGAAACAGATTTTGTACAAATTGTGTACCTGCTAGCAGCGTGAATATGTTTGAAAACAAAGTTGATACATATATCAGGAAGACGGATTAAACATATTAAAACTGTTGGATTCTCGATAAGCCAATGGCTTCCTTGTTCACTTGCCATCTGCGCCTTTGCCTTGAGTGGCAATCGTGTTAAATCTTGTTAATATTTTAAAACGTGTATGATTTAGAACAAAATGCTAGACCAGCGTGAACCAAATAATATAGTTATAGGGGGTTATCTTACAAAGAAATACAACGAAGAGAAACTAAAATGATTCCAGAATTGAGAGACTTTAGTTACGAAAGTCGCTTATTACAATGTGGTTTGACAACACTAGAGACCAGGAGACTAAGAGGAGTCCAAATAGAAGTGTTTAAAATAGTGAACGGTTATGAGGATGTTGATAGGAATATGTTCTTCAAACTTAAAGAAGGCAATAGAACAAGAGGACATAAAGCAGCATTGGGTAAGGAGCAGTGTAGGTTGGACATGAGAAAGTACTCTTTCTCACAGAGGGTGATAAATCAATGTAACAAACTGCCAAATGATTGTGTTAATGCTAGTAGTGTGAATATGTTTAAAAATATAATTAACAGATATTTGATAAGGGCGGGCTACACATAGATGAGAAAATTGTTGGACTCTTGATAAGCCAATTACTTCCTTGTCCACTTGCCATCTGGAACTTGTTGTTTGGGATGTCAATCTTGTTAAATCTTGACTTGTTAAAAATCTTTCTCCAAGTTAGCAGGCAACTAAACATTAGCTAGCTAACGTTTCACATACGCAGCTGCTTCTCTGACATTCCTTTTTTCTGTTATTTACTTAAAACTCCACCCACAACTATCGCATATCTAATTCGTTGATGTCTATATATGTAGTATATGAACAGTTTATGTTCATTTAATGAAAAATTATTTTTGAATTGCCTTTAGTTGTTAGAGTAAGGATCAAAATAGTGGATATCCAAAATGGTAAACGCTGTGCGGGTCAATGCCGATCATGGGAGTGACTTCCATCGTCTCGCCGATCACATGACAAAGTTAAGAAATTTCATCAAGGGTGAAATTCTTGCCTTTTTGCGCTTCCATTTTCACTTCAATTATTGTTTGACCAAGCATTAAGTAATTTAATAGTTTGTGTGATGATTGCACAAAAACGTTGAAACATAGAAACGTTGCACAAACGTGCAAGCATGTTGCCGTAGGTACTACTTAGGTTTTACTTATTTCATTTTATTTTTCGCAAAATTAATTTAAAATGAGACTAGCGAAAAAAATCATTGAACTGTGTTACGTGATGCTGCATAAGGATATTACTGAATTAGTTCATTCTGCCGGTTAAATTTTTTTCCTGGGACGAGAAATATGAACGCTAAGCTGTTCACGATAAATTTCACTTTCTGAAGGTCACTTTCTGGAAAGAAATATCTGAAAGATCTGAAAAGACTGCACTAATTTGATTGTATGCTATTATATGCAGCTGAACATGTCGCTACAGTTAAATATTAAAACATGGTAACAATGTGAATGATAAAACTACATTATTAATTGTGACTGACAAATGTAGTCTCCACCTAGGATAACTCCAAAAGCCATTATGGCTTATTTCAATTGGGGTCCACACTGCCGTGTTAATACAGCAAACGTTTTAAAAAGAATACGATTATTTGCCACCATGATGTTATATACAGAAAAACAGAAAAAATAAGCGACAAATACTTGGCGTAGGTGATCTTGTCGCCTCCGGCCACCGACACTGCCATGACGACTGCTACGGCAACAGTCACCGACAACGTCCACTTGTGGAAGCCCATCTCGTCGTCAGATGCGGACAAACTGAAGACGGCGTCGTACTTATTTCTAACTGGCGTATTGGTAACTGTTAGTTTCACCGATATCACAATTATGCACTGCTGTTGACTGGCTAGTGCTATAACGTCACATACAAACATCGATTAACTTAACGCTTCCTGTTAATCGGCCGTTATATCCAAAACGATGTGCGTCATGTGCACCTAGTTTCAAGGAAAGGCAGTTTCGTTGGAAGAGAATTGATGTTCTCTGCTCGTAAAATGTGGCACCCGACCGCTGACTCCTCCATGTCTATGAACGACCATTTCTGCAAGGTATTTTGGTTGCAATACAACAAAATATCACCCTACATAATACGAAAATATACGGGCTTACCAAAAAGATTTGTATTCGTTAATAGGGTACATGCATTATCTCCGAAATCCGCCTTCGCATTTGCATTTAATAATTCACGGGCCTGAATAGCTCTTCCTGACGATAAGATAGTCGGGCTTGTTTCCGGCACAAGCGTCGTTTGAACAATGGGAGCCCTTTCAGGTTTTAGGGGCCATTATCTGGCTATTCACAACAGCTTGTCTCGCAGATACCGCCGAGTGTTATCACCGACGGATCGTAGTTATGGACTGAAGGAACCTGCGCAGTAACGATCAGACATTAGCGTTTTATCTATCCAGAATGTTATAAATATGTCCATTCGAACGGCGTCAAACAATTCAATGACACTGAGAAAGTTCGACAAACATCAGCTACGAGAACAGTTATTGCTTTATTGATGTGACGGTCGCGGCAAGCCAGTGACGTGACGTCAGTGCTGCACCGACCCGTTGTTGTTTATCAAGTGTATACATATAACCCATTATAGTTGCGCATTTTATATAGTGTCTTGATTTTTCAGCGCAATAAACATATATACATGAAGTTTGCTTTATTGAAGCAACAAATGACTTGTTAGTGGTTGATGCCACATTAAGTAACGTGGTCACTGTTACAAAACGGCAACCGATGCTACATTAAGCAGTCGTATCACGCAACAGTTACAATTAGTGTACCAAATGTGACCGTAATAAAAGTTCAACAAATTAGAGGTCAAACGTGGTAGTTTTGGCGGGAATCACTGCCGGCGGGGACTGCTACTGATATTGATGTAATACCTTTGGCGGGGACTGCTACTGCTATTGATGTAGTACCTTTGGTGGGGACTGCTACTGCTATCGATGTAGTACCTTTGGCGGGGACTGCTACTGCTATCGATGTAGTGCCTTTGGCGGAGACTGCTACTGCTATCGATGTAGCACCTTTCCCGGGGACTGCTACTGCTATCGATGTAGTACCTTTGGCGGGGACTGCTACTGCTATCGATGAAGTACCTTTGGCGGGGACTGCTACTGCTATCGATGTAGTACCTTTCGCGGGGACTGCTACTGCTATCGATGTAGTACCTTTGGCGGGGACTGCTACTGCTATCGATGTAGTACCTTTGGCGGGGACTGCTACGGCTATTAATTTTGTACCTTTGGCGGGGACTGCTACTCCTACTGATGTAGTACATTTGGCGGTTAATGCTACAACTGTTGTTGTGGTGGCGTTAGCGGGGACTGTTACTGCTATTGATGTGGTGGCGTTGGTGGAGACTGTTACTACCATTGATGTGGTGGCGTTGGCGGGGACTGTTACTACCATTGATGTGGTGGCGTTGGCGGGGAATGCTACAACCATTGATGTGGTGGCGTTGGCGGGGACTGTTACTACCATTGATGTGGTGTCGTTGGCGGGGACTTTTACTACCATTGATGTGGTGGCGTTGACGGGGACTTTTACTACCATTGATGTGGTGGCGTTGGCGGGGACTGTTACTACCATTGATGTGGTGGCGTTGGCGGGGACTGTTACTACCGTTGATGTGGTGGCGTTGGTGGGGACTGTTACTACCATTGATGTGGTGGCGTTGGCGGGGACTGTTACTACCATTGATGTGGTGGCGTTGGCGGGGACTGTTACTACCATTGATTTGGTGGCGTTGGCGGGGAATGTTACTACCATTGATGTGGTGGCGTTGGCGGGGACTGTTACTACCGTTGATGTGGTGGCGTTGGTGGGGACTGTTACTACCATTGATGCGGTGGCGTTGGCGGGGACTGTTACTACCATTGATGTGGTGGCGTTGGCGGGGACTGTTACTACCATTGATTTGGTGGCGTTGGCGGGGAATGTTACTGCCATTGATGTGGTGGCGTTGGCGGGGACTGTTACTACCATTGATGTGGTGGCGTTGGCGGGGGATGCTACAACCATTGATGTGGTGGCGTTGGCGGGGAATGCTACAACCATTGATGTGGTGGCGTTGGCGGGGAATGTTACTGCCATTGATGTGGTGGCGATGGCGGGGAATGTTACTGGCATTGGTGTAATGACGTTGGCGGGGACTATTACTGCCATTGTCGTGATGGTGTGGGACTGTTACTACCATTGTCGTGATGGCGTGGGACTGTTACTGCCATTGTCGTGAAGGCGTGGGAATTTCACTGCCGTTGATGTGGTAGCTTCGGTGGGGACTGTTACTGCTATTGAAGTGGTGACGTTGGTGGGGACTGTTACTGCAATTGATGTTGTGGCGTTGACGGGGACTGTTACTGCAACTGATGTGGTAGCTTTGGTGGGGACTGTTACTGCAATTGATGTGGTGGCGTTGGTGGGGACTGTTACTGCAATTGATGTGGTGGCGTTGGTGGGGACTGTTACTACAATTGATGTAGTACCTTTGGCGGGGACTGCTACTGCTATTGATGTAGTACCTTTGGTGGAGACTGCTACTGCTATCGATGTAGTACCTGTGGCGGGGACTGCTACTGCTATCGATGTAGTGCCTTTGGCGGGGACTGCTACTGCTATCGATGTAGCACCTTTCGCGGGGACTGCTACTGCTATCGATGTAGTACCTTTGGCGGGGACTGCTACTGCTATCGATGTAGTACCTTTGGCGGAGACTGCTACTGCTATCAATGTAGTACCTTTGGTGCGGACTGCTACTCCTACTGATGTAGTACATTTGGCGGTTAATGCTGCAATTGTTGTTGTGGTGGCGTTAGCGGGGACTGTTACTGCTATTGATGTGGTGGCGTTGGCGGGGACTGTTACTACCATTGATGTGGTGTCGTTGGCGGGGAATGTTACTACCATTGATGTGGTGGCGTTGGCGGGGACTGTTACTACCATTAATGTGGTGGCGTTGGCGGGGACTGTTACTACCATTGATGTGGTGGCGTTGGCGGGGACTGTTACTACCATTGATGTGGTGGCGTTGGCGGGGACTGTTACTACCATTGATGTGGTGGCGTTGGCGGGGACTGTTACTACCATTGATGTGGTGGCGTTGGCGGGGACTGTTACTACCATTGATGTGGTGGCGTTGGCGGGGAATGTTACTGCCATTGATGTGGTGGCGTTGGCGGGGAATGTTACTGCCATTGATGTGGTGGCGTTGGCGGGGACTGTTACTACCATTGATGTGGTGGCGTTGGCGGGGAATGCTACAACCATTGATATGGTGGCGTTGGCGGGGACTGTTACTGGCATTAGTGTAATGGCATTGGCGGGGACTATTACTGCCATTGTCGTGACGGTGTGGGACTGTTACTGCCATTGTCGTGATGGCGTGGGACTGTTACTGCAATTGTCATGAAGACGTGGGAATTTTACCGCCGTTGATGTGGTAGCTTTGGTGGGGACTGTTACTGCAATTGAAGTGGTGGCGTTGGTGGGGACTGTTACTGCAATTGATGTTGTGGCGTTGACGGGGACTGTTACTACAATTGATGTGGTAGTTTTGGTGGAGAATGTTGCTACAATTGATGTGGTGGCGTTGACGGGGACTGTTACTGCAACTGATGTGGTAGCTTTGGTGGGGACTGTTACTGCAATTGATGTGGTAGCGTTGGTGGGGACTGTTACTGCAATTGGTGTGGTGGCGTTGGTGGGAACTGTTACTGCAATTGATGTGGTAGCTTTGGTGGGGACTGTTACTACAATTGATGTGGTAGCTTTGGTGGGGACTGTTACTGCAATTGATGTGGTGGGGACTGCTATTTCGTGAGTCTACGTCTGTGTGTGTGTGTGTGTGTGTGTGCGTGCGTGCGTGCGTGCGTGCGCGCGCGCGCGTGCGTGCGTGCGTGTGTGTGTGTGTGTGTGTGTGTGTGTGTGTGTGTGTGTGTGTGTGTGTGTGTGGATACGTATGGGGTGCCGGTGTGTCCCCAGCCAGGTAGGTATGGGGTGCCGGAGTGCCCCTAGCTAGGTAGGTATGGGGTGCCGAAGTGCCCCTAGCTAGGTAGGTATGGGGTGACGGAGTGCCCCTAGCTAGGTAGATATGGGGTGCCGGAGTGCCCCTAGCTAGGTAGGTATGGGGTGCCGGAGTCCCTAACTAGGTAGGTATGGGGTGCCGGAGTGTCCCCAGCTAGATAGGTATGGGGTGCCGTACTGCCCCTAGCTAGATATGATTGGGTGCCGGAATGTCCCTAGCTAGGTAGGTATGGGGTGCCGGAGTGTCCCCAGCTAGGTAGGTATGGGGTGCCGGATGCCCCTAGCTAGGTAGGTATGGGGTGCCGGAGTGCCCCTAGCTAAATAGGATTGGGTGCCGTTGTGCCCCTAACTAGGTAGGTATGGGGTGCCGGAGTGTCCCCAGCTAGGTAGGTATGGGGTGCCGGATGCCCCTAGCTAGCTAGGTATGGGGTGTCGGAGTGCTCCTAGCTAGATAGGATTGGGTGCCGTTGTGCCCCTAACTAGGTAGGTATGGGGTGCCGGAGTGTCCCCAGCTAGGTAGGTATTGGGTGCCGGAGTGCCCCTAGCTATATAGGATTGGGTGCCGGGGTGCCCCTAGCTATATAGGATTGGGTGCCCTAGCACCCCCACTAGAAACCCTAAGTACACTGCTGAAACTAAGGGAGTAGGGACCTGGCTGATCCCACGCCGTGGTCACAGCTAGCCCGCTCAGCGACTCCTAGCGAATACGAGAGAGGGCGCCACAAATTCCCGTCTGCTTCGGGAACTGCTACTTTTATTGATGTGGCGGCTTTGATGGGGATTGCTACGTCTAACTCATCTGCAGCATTTCCATTTCCTGTTGTTACTATTACTGCTTATCAATAACTGAAAATAAACTATGAGGTCTTCAATAAGCACAACTTTATGCAACACGAGCGCGAGTTGATATATGTTTTCGTTTTCACGTGTCACGTGTTAGGTTGCTGCGTTTATTCTTCTTCCGAACAATTCAATGATGTATGTTATATATACATTTATATATACATTTCTTTAAAATGTGCAACAATGTCGTTGCAGACCGACCGATTTGTGTTACGTTGACAATTGTAATACACCAGATTAGTTTCCATTATCAGTGCTTCATTGAAAACCCGTTGTGCAATCATGCCCGCCAGTAACCCGTTGTGCAACCATGCCCGCCAGTAACCCGTTGTGCAACCATGCCCGCCAGTAACCCGTTGTGCAACCATGCCCGCCAGTAACCCGTTGTGCAACCATGCCCGCCAGTAACCAGTTGTGCAACCATGCCCGCCAGTAACCCGTTGTGCAACCATGCCCGCCAGTAACCCGTTGTGCAACCATGCCCGTCAGTAACCCTTTGTGCAACCATGCCCGCCAGTAACCCGTTGTGAAACCATGCCCGCCAGTAACCCGTTGTGCAACCATGCCCGCCAGGAACCCGTTGTGCAACCATGCCCGCCAGTAACCAGTTGTGCAACCATGCCCGCCAGTAACTCGTTGTGCAACCATGCCCGTCAGTAACCCTTTGTGCAACTATGCCCGCCAGTAACCCATTGTGAAACCATGCCCGCCAGTAACCCGTTGTGCAACCATGCCCGCCAGGAACCCGTTGTGCAACCATGCCCGCCAGTAACCCGTTGTGCAACCATGCCCGCCAGGAACCCGTAGTGCAACCATGCCCGTCAATAACCCTTTGTGCAACCATGCCCGCCAATAACCCATTGTGAAACCATGCCCGCCAGTAACCCGTTGTGCAACCATGCCCGCCAGGAACCCGTTGTGCAACAATGCCCGCCAGTAACCAGTTGTGCAACCATGCCCGCCAGTAACCCGTTGTGCAACCATGCCCGTCAGTAACCCGTAGTGCAACCATGCCCGCCAGTAACCCGTTGTGCAACCATGCCCGCCAGTAACCCGTTGTACAACCATGCCCGCCAGTAACCCGTTGTACAACCATGCCCGCCAGTAACCCGTTGTGCAACCATGCCCGTCAGTAACCCGTTGTGCAACCATGCCCGCCAGTAACCCGTTGTACAACCGTGCCCCCAGTAACCCATTGTACAACCGTGCCCACCAGTAACCCGTTGTACAACTGTACCCGCCAGTAACCCGTTGTGCAACCATGCCCGCCAGTAACCCGTTGTACAACCGTGCCCCCAGTAACCCATTGTACAACCGTGCCCACCAGTAACCCGTTGTACAACTGTACCCGCCAGTAAGGTCACCTCAACATCAAGGTAACCGTGCCCCAGTCGTTCGGGTCAACGTAAAGTGTTTCTTCAGCAGTTGTCGCGATCTTTCCCTCACCACTACAAATGTATATAAGTCAGACGAACACAGCTAGGATACATCGTCCAGGACGACAGCAGCCAAAGCATCTGATCTTTGGACTTGAACTGACGTCTCAGCAGCTGAACATAAGACAAAATGAGACTCGATCTAGTGAGTAAAATATTCATATTGAAATTTTTAGAATATTGTCCGTCGCACATTTATTAAATATTGTACGTCACGTGGGAAGCCTGGAAGAAGGGCGACAGAATGCACCATTTCATTGTCCTCGATTAAATATTTCATACTACGAGTTTCATTGTGAATTCATTAATTACAGGATAACTTAATAGGAATTATTGCTTACCTCCTTTCCCTCATTGGTTTTACAATTGGTCTCTTTTAGTCTCTAAGGTATGTATATGTATATTTGATATGAATAATGTATGCATATGTGTAGGAATAGATTTCGTGTAGTAATTGTTTCGTGCCTGAGTGCTTCCCCGAGAAGTGGCGTTGGATTACTCTAGGCGTCATACATAAGTAGTATGTAAGTATTTGTTCAAAGCATCGGTGATACTTCCTTTAACGAGGTCGTAGTCGTTATTGGGATCAGTATAAATGTGTGAGTTTATAAGTTCTGTTTTAAATGTCGTAATTGATGCAGGACTGTGTTGTTTAACAAAATATTCACTTATTATGGTTTTATTGTTTATTTTAATAAATCAATATTATAATTCTAAATTTTTTTCGTCATGGCATAACTTGCTATTTCCTGAGATTGTCCTTCCCACATGTTGGAGTGATAATAAACGTTCAATGTTTTACGGCTACACATATTACTTACACATATTTCGTCATCTTCACTGACCTGTCTATTTTTAGAATATGACAGAGAAACGAACATAGCATATACAAACACAACATACATAGTCTGACATAGTTACTAAGTAAACACTAAACATAGTGAAATTACTACATAATAGCAATGTTTGATAATCTATCATTATACGAATGTACGTTACGAAATACAATTGTATCAATGTAGTAAACAAATTAAACTTGAAAACAAAAACGAAGAAGTACTGAATACTGTGTACAAACAGCACACATTATAAATAAATTCATATTATTTTTCAGAAAAGAAGCTACCGTTAACAGAATAAAAAAGACTGTTGCTATATTGTTCACGAGCGTGATACAACATGTACTACGTGTGGTGTTCACGAGCGTGATACAACATGTACTACGTGTGGTGTTCACGAGCGTGATACAACATGTACTACGTGTGGTGTTCACGAGCGTGATACAACATGTACTACGTGTGGTGTTCACGAGTGTGATACAACATGTACTACGTGTGGTGTTCACGAGCGTGATGTACGACACCAGAAGGAATACACTGCAGCTACGCTATTCAATTGCGTTTACGTATTTATTGCAAAATCACCCCCGAATAAAAGGCGTAATTATAATTCATTGCAACGTTACTTTAAAGTCCTCCCCCAAATAACGTATTTCGCAAATAAATGTTCATCAAATCGCATATTTTGTTGTATAACGCCATTATCTGAGTAAACAGCACGAAGTCATGGCGAAATAGGACAAATATGTTTCAAAAATATGTTGCTGACTAGAAGGAAATATATTAATGTACTTTGTAAGAGATAAACTTAGTTTCAGCTGTAGTTAGTCAGTGTTATTTTATGTAAGGAATAAATTTGTTCAGTAATCAATTTAACTTAACATTGCTTTTGTGTATTATTAAAAAATTGCATTTATGTGTACTAGAAGCTTAATATGTAATATATTGCTAAGTGTTGATTCTACAACATGACATGGTGTAGATATAGTTGGTTCTACAACATGACCTGGTGCAGATATAGTTGATTCTACAACATGACCTGGTGTAGATATAGTTGGTTCTACAACATGACCTGGTGCAGATATAGTTGATTCTACAACATGACCTGGTGTAGACATAGTTGATTCTACAACATGACCTGTTGTAGAGATAGTTGATTTTATAACATGACCTGGTGTGGATATAGTTGATTCTACAACATGACCTGGTGTAGACATAGTTGATTCTACAACATGACCTGGTGTAAACATAGTTGATTCTACAACATGACCTGGTGTAAACATAGTTGATTCTACAACATGACCTGGTGTAGACATAGTTGATTCTACAACATGACCTGGTGTAGATATAGTTGATTCTACAACATGACCTGGTGTAGATATAGTTGATTCTACAACATGACCTGGTGTAGATATAGTTGATTCTACAACATGACCTGGTGTATATATAGTTCATTCTACAACATGACCTGGTGTAGAGATAGTTGAATCCCCAACATGACCTGGTGTACATATAGTTGATTCTATAACATGACCTGGTGTGGATATAGTTGATTCTACAACATGACCTGGTGTAGATATAGTTGATTATGAATGTATGTTTTATGTATCATCCTTTTCATATTGTGGGTGTGCGCGCGCGCGCGCGCGCGTGTGTGTGTGTGTGTGCCTGCGTGCATGTGGACGTGCGTACGTACGTGCGTGCGTGCACGTTTGGGAACATGCTTGCGCGCGTGTATGTTTATATCATCACGCATGTAGACATCATAAGCACCGTCTGTGTCGTACGTTGGTCAAATAATTCCCAGGCAACGTCCACTCCTGATTGCTTGAAAACGTGACTTTGGATATGAGTTTAACAACAACAATCAGGCGTAGTAGTAGCAGTGACAGCTTTGTATTCGTACATACCTGACCTGCTTCCATACAACTTTGTATTCGTATATACCTGACCTGCTTCCATACAACTTTGTATTCGTATATACCTGACCTGCTTCCATACAATTTTGTATTCGTATATACCTGACCTGCTTCCATACTACTTTGTATTCGTGCATACATGACCTGCTTCCATACAAAATTTTGTATTCGTATATACCTGACCTGCTTCCATACAACTTTTTATTCGTATATACCTGACCTGCTTCCATACAACTTTGTATTCGTACATACCTAACCTGTTTCCATACAACTTTGTATTCGAATATACCTGACCTGCTTCCATACAATTTTGTATTCGTATATACCTGACCTGCTTCCATGCAACTAACCACAACAATTGTTTATAACGATATATCGTCTTACTGGACGAGCTTAACAACTACAATGAGTGGTGGTGAGAGACTATGGCAGAACTATTATATACCAGGTTATTTTCCCGTTGTGTATCTATGCCCGCCAGTAACCCGCTTTGTAACCATGCCCGCCAGTAACCCGTTGTGTAACCATGCCCGTCAGTAACCCGTTGTATAACCATACCCGCCAGTAACATGTGTAACCATGCCCGCCAGTAACCCGTTGTGTACCCATGCCCGCTAGTAAACCGTTGTGTAACCATGCCCTCTAGTAACACGTTGTGTACCCATGCCCGCCAGTAACATGTTGTTTAACCATGCCCGCCAGTAAACCGTTGTGTAACCATGCCCGCCAGTAAACCGTTGTTTAACCATACCCGCCAGTAAACCGTTGTGTAACCATGCCCGCCAGTAATCCGTTGTGTAACAATGCCCGCCAGTAAACTGTTGTGTAGCCATGCCCGCCGGTAACCCGTGGTGTAACCATGCCCGCTAGTAAACCGTTGTGTAACCATGCCTTCTAGTAACACGTTGTGTACCCATGCCCGCCAGTAACATGTTGTTTAACCATGCCCGCCAGTAAACCGTTGTGTAACCATGCCCGCCAGTAAACCGTTGTTTAACCATACCCGCCAGTAAACCGTTGTATAACCATGCCCGCCAGTAATCCGTTGTGTAACAATGCCCGCCAGTAAACTGTTGTGTAGCTATGCCCGCCGGTAACCCGTGGTGTAACCATGCCCGCTAGTAAACCGTTGTGTAACCATGCCTTCTAGTAACACGTTGTGTACCCATGCCCGCCAGTAACATGTTGTTTAACCATGCCCGCCAGTAAACCGTTGTGTAACCATGCCCGCCAGTAAACCGTTGTTTAACCATACCCGCCAGTAAACCGTTGTATAACCATGCCCGCCAGTAATCCGTTGTGTAACAATGCCCGCCAGTAAACTGTTGTGTAGCCATGCCCGCCGGTAAACCCATGGTGTAACCATGCCCGCCAGTAAGCTCAACATAAAAGTGGCCCTATCTTCCCCAGCCATCTCGACCACAGGTACTTTGATGACGTGTATACGCGTCATCGACCTCTCGGGCTGTCATTTACTCTCGCGGAGCATCTCAGAGCTGCCTCGCGCACATGATGTTTACAATGTTACAATGCTACGCTCCGCCATTTCGGTTTTATATGCTCTAGTTTAATTGCTGCATAACAACTACATGTACATTTTCTAATTTCTATGTACGCGGTGATATAATGATTAATTCACAATGCTAGACTTTTGGTAGACAAAGCCTAATCACACAAGTAGGCCTATTATTCTCCAAAGATAATTAGCTAAATAAAATAATAGCTCGAAACGCGTGGCCACAGCCACAAGTGAGCTACAAAGAGCTACACAGTCGGTTACGAGGCATCTATGCCTCGATAACAGTTCAGTCCCTTCGCTGTGTTGTCACAAACCGTTCATTCCGCCCCAAGCGCACAGTGGCGGGTCCCGGAACACTCGTGTCGCGAACGTCGTGCAGAGACGATTCTGCGCTCTGCCATCGTTCTGTCGTCGGTCTGTCGTTGTTCTGTCGTTCTGTCGTCGTTCTGTCGTTCTGTCGTTGTTCTGTCGTTCTGTCGTTGTTCTGTCGTTCTGTCGTTCTGTCGTTCTGTCGTTGTTCTGTCGTTCTGTCGTTCTGTCGTTCTGTCGTCGTTCTGTCGTCCTGTCGTTGTTCTGTCGTTCTGTCGTTGTCCTGTCGTTGTTCTGTCGTTGTTCTGTCGTTGTTCTGTCGTTCTGTCGTTCTGTCGTCGTTTTGTCGTTCTGCCGTTGTTCTGTCGTTCTGTCGTTCTGTCGTTCTGTCGTTCTGCCGTTGTTCTGTCGTTCTGTCGTTGTTCTGTCGTTCTGTCGTTCTGTCGTCGTTCTGTCGTCCTGTTGTTCTGTCGTTGTTCTGTCGTTCTGTCGTTCTGTCGTCGTTTTGTCGTTCTGTTGTTCTGTCGTTGTTCTGTCGTTGTTCTGTCGTTGTTCTGTCGTTCTGTCGTCGTTCTGTTGTTCTGTTGTTCTGTTGTTCTGTCGTTCTGTCGTTGTTCTGTCGTTCTGTCGTCGTTCTGTCGTGTCGTTCTGTCGTTCTGTTGTTCTGTCGTTGTTCTGTCGTTCTGTCGTTCTGTCGTCGTTCTGTCGTTCTGTCGTTGTTCTGTCGTTGTTCTGTCGTTCTGTCGTTGTTCTGTCGTTCTGTCGTCGTTCTGTCGTTCTGTCGTTGTTCTGTCGTTCTGTTGTTGTTCTGTCGTTCTGTCGTTGTTCTGTCGTTCTGTCGTTATTCTTTCGTTCTGTCGTTCTGTCGTTGTTCTGTCGTTGTTCTGTCGTTGTTCTGTCGTTCTGTCGTCGTTCTGTCGTTCTGTCGTTCTGTCGTTGTTCTGTCGTTCTGTCGTTCTGTCGTTCTGTCGTTGTTCAGTCGTTCTGTCGTCGTTCTGTCGTTCTGTCGTCGTTCTGTCGTTCTGTCGTTGTTCTGTCGTTCTGTCGTTGTTCTGTCGTTCTGTCGTTGTTCTGTCGTTCTGTCGTCGTTCTGTCGTTCTGTCGTTCTGTCGTTGTTCTGTCGTTCTGTCGTTGTTCTGTCGTTCTGTCGTCGTTGTGTCGTTGTTATGTCGTTCTGTCGTCGTTCTGTCGTTGTTCTGTCGTTCTGTCGTCGTTCTGTCGTTCTGTCGTTGTTCTGTCGTTCTGTCGTTGTTCTGTCGTTATGTCGTCGTTCTGTCGTTGTTCTGTCGTTATGTCGTCGTTCTGTCGTTGTTCTGTCGTTCTGTCGTCGTTCTGTCGTCGTTCTGTCGTTCTGTCGTTGTTCTGTCGTTCTGTCGTTGTTCTGTCGTTCTGTCATTATGTCGTTGTTCTGTCGTTCTGTCGTTGTTCTGTCGTTCTGTCGTTGTCCTGTCGTTCTGTCGTTCTGTCGTTCTGTCGTTCTGTCTTTCTGTCGTCGTTCTGTCGTTCTGTCGTTGTTCTGTCGTTCTGTCGTTTTGTCGTTGTTCTGTCGTTCTGTCGTCGTTCTGTCGTTCTGTCGTCGTTCTGTCGTTCTGTCGTTCTGTCGTTCTGTCGTTTTGTCGTTGTTCTGTCGTTCTGTCGTTGTTCTGTCGTTCTGTCGTCGTTCTGTCGTTCTGTCGTTTTGTCGTTGTTCTGTCGTTCTGTCGTCGTTCTGTTGTTCTGTTGTTCTGTCGTTCTGTCGTTTTGTCGTTGTTCTGTCGTTCTGTCGTTCTGTCGTTGTTCTGTCGTTCTGTCGTTCTGTCGTTGTTCTGTCGTTCTGTCGTTGTTCTGTCGTTCTGTCGTTGTTCTGTCGTTCTGTCGTTGTTCTGTCGTTCTGTCGTCGTTCTGTCGTTCTGTCGTTGTTCTGTCGTTCTGTCGTTGTTCTGTCGTTCTGTCGTCGTTCTGTCGTTGTTCTCTCGTTATGTCGTCGTTCTGTCGTTGTTCTGTCGTTGTTTTGTCGTTCTGTCGTCGTTCTGTCGTTCTGTCATTGTTCTGTCGTTCTGTTGTTCTGTCGTTGTTCTGTCATTATGTCGTCGTTCTGTCGTTCTGTTGTTCTGTCGTTGTTCTGTCGTTCTGTCGTTCTGTCGTTGTTCTGTCATTCTGTTGTTCTGTCGTTGTTCTGTCATTATGTCGTCGTTCTGTCGTTCTGTTGTTCTGTCGTTGTTCTGTCGTTCTGTCGTTGTTCTGCGGTTGTCGCGACCGTCTTTCTTCGCAACAGGGGGTCGGTCGTTTCGCTAATGGCGTGTTGGCATCGCCTCGTCGCTTCGTTATTCGCTGCGCAGCTCGGCTGTGTCTGCAAATTCTCACGTTTCACACGTTACTTCTTAACTTTAGGGAAGCACATCATTCTCTAAGATAAACAAGTCCACACCATCCATGCGGACACGGACACGCCTGAGCAAACACATTAGTAATACTTGTCGGTTCTAACAATAACGATAGACAGTGGTTGATAGTGGCTATAGACATTGGCTATAGAACACGTCTCTCTATAACGATGGATTATCTTTTTTTTCCAGATGCCGGTCGTTCCATGCGAGGCAACAATGGAGCCTGACAATTAATACATGGCTGACAACAAAGTTATAACTATAACTATAATTAAGTATAACGCACATTATATTATAATACATTTGAATGTGTGTAATGCCATTCTTTCAATGTTCTGTCTTCAAGCGATGATTTACCAAAAGACATATATGGTAAATTAGTCACAATAAATGTAATTATATTATTAGCATTAGACTAATGATTTAACTGCAGTGTCCACATTTATGTCCAAATTGTCCATCATTAATAAAGTTGCTTCAGTATATCTTCAAACTAAACACGCACGCAATTGCTGTTTCGTTAGCGAAGAATTAGACCCTATTTTCAAAACACTCATTTCCTTATGGTGTCTCTGCATGCTAAGTCGTCCACATATATTTTTTATCCACTCATGAAAATCTGTAGAGTGGAATTCTTTCAAGCACTTTTTCATGTATTCACGGTATTGTTCTATAGAGAAGTTAATTCGTTGCTTGATCTCTGTCTTGTGACATCTGTCGTTCTGATAGCCAAATATTCCTTCACACAAAACGATTTGCACAGAACGAAGGAGTCAATCTTCTTTTTCAGGTTTTCTTTGAGTGTCCGAGTTCCCGCGCAGTTCACGCCCAACACCAGTGTCAACAGACCTGCACACACTACCTGCAATGAAAGATATGCCTGTGCCATAACCCAACCATCCAACCAACCAACCAACCAATCAACCAACCATTAACAAAATAAATGAAATGTATAATATTTGCTGATGACACAAACTTCTTGTACACAGGTGATGATATATCAGAAATATGCAAAACTGTATCTACATAATTGGATAAATTAAGTACATAGTTTAAGGCAAATAAACTGTCTTTAAATGTTTCAAAAACAAGCTTTGTGGTATTAAGTAGGAACATTTTTAACAATACTCCCACAATTAGCATAAATGGTATTAATATCGAAATAGCATATATAAAAAAATTCCTTGGTGTGCTCACTGACCACCAGTTGGATTTGACTGACCATATTAAGAGGATAAAAAATAAAATTGCTAAGAACGTGTCTGTTATGAACAGAGTTAAGCACCTGTTGAATAGTCATGCATTATATTCCTTGTACTGCACTCTTATCATGCCATATCTGAACTATTGTTGTGAAGCTTAGGCAAATACTTATAAAAGCGGAATACGCCCTCTTCATATACTACACAAAAAGGCTACACGAATCTGTAAACATGAAGGGTACTTGTCACACACAATACCAATTTTTCTCTACTTCAAAACTCTGTGTGTGTGTTTGTGTGTGTGTGTGTGTGTGTGTGTGTGTGTGTGTGTGTGTGTGTTTGTGATATGATAGACTACAACAACATGGTGTTCTTGTTTAAGGTTCACAACAATTTGCTTCCAGATCGTCTATTGTGTTACTTTAAGGGATAAGAAATAAGATTGTAAATTATTAATAGGAATGCAAATATAAATTTTTATAACTTCATGCATTTCCTTTCAACATACCGGTATTTGTAAAATGATTGTTTAGATTTTATATATTCACAGCATCCTGATTGATGTGTTTTGGTTCAATAGAGATATCTTATGCATTGCTGCACCTTGTATATATGTTTATGTTGAATAAATTCAGTTCAATTCAATGTTTGTTTGACTTCCTGTACCGTAGTATGACTATTGCATAGGCTACTGGTAAGTGTACATATTTATGTGTAAATAGTGTATTAATACAGGAATAATCCAATAACCTGTATACTAACATGCATTTTCCCAAGACGAATTTTTTCCAAAGTCGCCCTGGGGAAAGCTTCCTATTGGTATGTATATAGAGTGTGAATGTACAACAGGTGATGTATATGAATTCATTGATAATCACGGACAGCATTTACACTGGTTTTGCAAAGCATGTAAATCGAAAGCTATATGAGTATTTAAACTGGCACAGGGTTTGAAGGACCAACAAGATCAATTAGAAACTGATGTAGATTAACTGACCATTAAACTAGAGGAAATTGCAGAAATTTAAATTTAAGAGATCAGTGAAAGAGAAGCCAAAAGCACAAATGTACTCATCAGTAATGTTGACAAAACAGACAGTGATGAGGATGGTGGATAGAAAGATGGTAAAGAACTTGTGTAGTATTTGGTGGATGATGTCTTGGATCAGAATGATGGTTGCAACATAAGCGTAAACAATGTATTCATCCAGCGGGGCACATTGTAGAGTCCAGGGAGAAAATAAGCAAGGCACCCAGACGAAACAAGGAATGAACAAGACAGAAATGTCATCCCACAGGAAGGATAGCCAATAGTGAAACCTCTCAGGTGACGCAGTCAGTCAACAATGACACACCAGGAGGGGCAGCCAGTCCACAAAGTCATCAAAGAAGTAAGGGTGGAAACAGGGGAGCACAGGACCAGCATTAATATGTACATAAACACAAATAATAAAAGTCATCACAGAAAAGGTGGGATGAATAAAGAAGGAAACACTGGTCATATTACTGTAAGTAAACTCAAAGTCATATCTGTGAATGCCAGAAGCCTCTCTGGATGAGATGTCTCAACCATAGAGTTACGTCATTAATCAACCCCCATAAACAAGAGAGACAAGCCAGCTCAGTGCAGTGAAGCGGTCGTGGACCACTGGCCGGCATTTCATTGCACGGCAGAAACAGTTGTATCCACTGCATGACACGTAGGATAGTACTGTTTATAGTGTGAACATAGCTTGTTACAAATAGTTTTCTAACATATGTAAGTAAGTAATTGAGTAAGTAAGTTAATGTATTTCCTCCTCACCGTCATCATGTACAATATAAGGGAAACAAAAGAAATAAAGATGAGGTGGCTACCAGAGAAGTACAAACTTATCAGGCTAGTAGCCAGTGATGGTGACACCAGGAACCAATTAACTTGAAGATTTGTCATTGTCATTTGTTCTTAAGGGGGCATGGCCACCATACTGATTAATAATTTGGGTGAGGGTGATCCCAGCAGTTGTGTTATAAGTGTGGGCAGTTGGGTTGTTCGTACTGGAGTGAGCATCATGCATTAGTGTTAAACTCTCAAAGACAAACATGTTGGAGGCTTGCTGGAGAAAGTTGTGGGAAAACGAATATGGTTATTTCTTGTGTGGCTTACAGCTGTACGAATCGACAGAAGACAGGATCTAACATCTCGTTATTTTCAAGTAATTTATGTTACAAATGTTTGTGATGTGTTAGTGTATATGTATGAATGAATGTAACAGTTTCGAAAATGTTCTGAAATATCAATATATTACAGACACCTTTGTTTTTCTTGGGGGTAGCGTACATTAAGTGTTTCCCAGTAGTCAAATTGATTGGGTGCAACATAAAATGTTATAGGGGTAAGATTCAGTTTTATAAATAATGTGGGCGTGCGTGTATGCATATTTGAAACTCTTTTTTAGAACTCTACTAGATATCAGCTGATTAATAAGATTTTTGTTTCTTTATTAAGTCATCTGCATTTAATGAGGCTCTCCCCTTTTTGGTCGTCGTTTGCCTTTTCATTGTTGTATGAACCACTATCATGTTCTGTACACATTGCCACATTCATTGCATTACATGCATTTGTTTGACAAACCATGTGAAAGGTTGCCTATTAAAACAATTGAGAGCTTAAATGAGAGAGCACATTTCTTTACATGAGGCATGTCCTTGGGCAATTTGGCCAGATAACATTTGAGAAAGATCTTGATCTGCAGGTGGAAATGGCTGTGATGGAGCA
This sequence comes from Lamellibrachia satsuma, assembly GCA_033239005.1. Lineage (NCBI taxonomy): Eukaryota > Metazoa > Annelida > Polychaeta > Sabellida > Siboglinidae > Lamellibrachia > Lamellibrachia satsuma. The sequence goes on from BSQZ01000019.1 coordinate 4,932,181, forward strand.
GCTGGGGAATGTGTTGGAAGATGGGAAAAGAATATTTTTGGGACCTTAGAGAAGAATGTCCAACAGGGCTTAATGAGATTTTTACCACTTGCAGTCATTAGCTAATACATGTATAGACTTCAGAAAGTTCAGTTTCGATCATGTTTAGTGGTGCTACTGTTATAGTTAATATGTTATGATAATTGATATACAAGGTGCATGGAATAAGGTATTAGGTAAATATAGCTATAGTAATAATCTCTTATTAGTACTATATATCTATAGATATATGATGAAGACTGGGTGCTGTACAGTATAAACACTGGGCCTCCAGTGGGTTCTTGCCGTGCAGCAGTATGAATGTCACTGGTCCATGCCTGCATCACTTTATCATGTGTCAACTGATAAGGGCTCAGCGGTCTTGTTTCACTGATGGGTGTTCTATTTATATATATGGTCTCAACTGAGGAGAACCCAGACGTGATAACAGAAACGTGGACAAACAAGTATTATATTCGAATATATTCGATATGGAATACCCTGGAAGGTTGAGAGATTTGAACATCACTACTCTTGAGACTAAGAGTCGACCTACAAGAGGTTTTTAAAATAGTCAACGGGTTAGAAAGTATACTTCCTGCTGACTTCTTCGTCATTGAGAATGAACATTCTGCAACGAGAAGGCACCCATTCAAAATCACCAAAGTGCACTCAGGATTGCATATACGGAAGTACTCGTTCGCCCATTCAAAATCACCGAAAAGTGCACTCAAGATTGGATACACGGAAGTACTCGTTCACCCATTTAAAATAACCAAAGTGCATTCACGATTGGGTGTACGGAAGTACTCATTCACTCAAAGGATTATAAGTGACTGGAATGGACTACCGGAGGCCGCGGTTATGTCTAAGAACATCAGCCAATTCAGGGAGCATGCGCAAAAGCAACACTACGCGTGTTCCATGCCTATTCACAGCCCATATTTCTACCCCATATGTGTCTAGGCGGAAAAGAACTGTTTCTAGCGGGGTCAACGTTTTGCTTTTTTAAATTTACCAATCTTTCCAAACATTTACCAAACTTTTCCAAACATTCTGTAGCGATTGCACTGATGACCGACGGCCAAATCTTCTTTTTTATATTTGTGATGTCACTGCAATCATAGATGATCAGTGCTCCTGAAGCAGCAATCAAGTCGATCGATCAACGAACCACACAACTGTAACCCTGCTGCTGAACCATGCGAAAGAAGAAGAATAAGTGTTCCAAGATAGTTGAACGTCTGGACGTGTTCAACCTCTTCATTATCCACTATGAAAGGTTGCATCTTATTATATGGCTGTTCTGCACACATTCATGATTTTAGTGTTTTGTACATTCACCTATAATCTTCCTCTTTCGCTGTCTCATTTAATGACCTTGTGCGTTGCATTTGGCGTCACCGTCGGAAGTGGCGCCATTTTTCTCCGAAGGCGCCACCAAACTCCAGCCCTGCCTACTACTACTACGTGTGATTTACAACATTAGGAAAGCACAATCAGTAGACATACCACTTTCATACAACATATTTGGAACCCTTTTTATCCATGGTAATTCATAGTATTTGATGTTATTTAAGTTGACAAATATGAATTTTGTACATTATCACTGATAACTTTGAACCAGCATCGTACTATTGAATTCCAAGTGACGTTTTTTAATTACTTCACAATTCTTATATCCTCATACCTGACACCACCATATGGCAAAATTGGCACAACAGTAAGATCAAATCGGTTAAATTATATTAAATCAATAGAAAGAACTAATTTTTGTGAATTGTTAATGAAGCTGTACATAGCTTTTTGTGATTACATAAATTACCTTTGCTTAATATGAATAAACTTTTATTATAATTTAAGATGGCACCAAGTTTCACATAGTCAAAACAAACATCGAGGTGTGCTCCGTTGAAGGAGGATGTAGGAATATTATGGGTTATTATTTATTTTCTTTGTTTTGGTAATTATGAAATTCTATATGTATGTATTGTATATGATATACATTCAGTAATGGAATGTAAATTAAATACGTTAACTGGCTGTTATAGTCCAATGGTATTATTTATTTACACGACCATTGCGCGACAGTGTCACAGATTGATTAATCGTTTTTAGTTGCGCATCTGAACTTGGTTTCCGAGAATTTAGGCGCAAAATAACTTTTCTGTTTGGTAGTAGTTAGTAGTAGTATACGAGTTGTTACATGCACCTCAGATACGTAAAACAGCTTCACAAGAAAATGAACGTTATGGTGTTTCTAATTAAATTTCAACTAAGAGTTTATTGACGAACATTAGACATTTTCCAAATGAAATAAAAATGTGCAAAATCGGCACATAAATGTAAGTGTTGGCTGTAGTTTTATGTAGAATAAATATTTTTGCTTCAAAGGAATCCTGTATATAAATGTCAATACAGTGCAAGAACGCTTGTGTGTAGACTTTGAGTATCCAGTAAGATACATGACTGTATTTTGCGCGACGTTCTTTCTACACGGTACACGGTACACGGTACACGGTCGATGGTACACGGTACACGGTCGATGGTGTTCGTACAAACTTGTAACTATTTGATCGGGAATAACATAGACACATAGCTCAAGTACCTCTGTATGAATATACAAAACACCCGTGCGTTATATTCAATGATTAAATTGTTGGAATGAAATGTTTGGTACTTGAACAAGTGCCCGCATTATTTTGAGACAAGTTGGGCACGAAGACGTATGGAAGATGAATATTCAGCCGTTGCCAAGATAACAAGCACGCTATTACTTTCGTGGAAAACACAACATACTACTCAAGAAAACATAGTTTCCGAAGTATTGTGTTAATAAATGTTTAAGCCATATAACGTGATTTAACGATAAAAACGACCCGACTTTATACTATCAATGTCATACTGTCCTAGTTGTTGTTATCCTTAACTACGAGGTTCATACGTATTTTCACTTGAAGTGTTTCTTCATCAGTTGATAAGGGTACACGTATAAGTTGCATAAGTGAGACGAGCGCAGTCAGGAGAAATCGTCCATCACGTAAGACAGCCAAAGCATCTGATCTTTAAACTGGAACAGACGACTCGGCAGTTGAACAAAATACGAAATGAGGCTGGATTTAGTGAGTACTATTCCCATAATCAATCAATCAATCAATCAATCAATGTGAGTTTATTTGTTTACTCATTTACAATATTGTTACAGGTACGGTCATAAATAATTTAATTTTGTAACTTATTGCGAGAACTACTTATCATTAGGTATAGTAATCTTGCCAGGGAATGAAGCTGCAAGTTGGCGATTATATAAATAATATTAGATGTGACGCAAAGAAAAAATTACAACGAGGCATTCTAATCCAGTAATCTAGCACAATCTAACGACGTGATAATTGAACAATAAAGTGAATATTCGTTAGTATTTGCAAAAAAATGTGTTACTAATAGTAGATGTGACGCATATAAAAATTACAAGTCGTCGTAATCCATCAATCTAGCACAATATAACAATGTGAGGCAAAGTGATTGTTGAACAATGTAGTGAAGATTCATTATTATTTGCCCAAAAAAAGTATTAATAGAAATAAATAAATAAAACTGTATGATTCTTTATAGACAACGACATATATGTGTACCTACATCAGTACAGGTTAAGACCGAATCAAGTCTAAGTGGGAAATTAGGACATGTTGCAGTATGTCGAAAGCAGGCGTTGTTTTAACTTGTTTTTAAATATTGATTTTCTGATGCAGAATTCTGTATGTGTTCAGGTATGGAATTCCAGAACGAGTAGATGGTTGAGAAAGCGTTCCAGTCGGTTATACATAAGATGCTCCAGATGTTTTGAGAAACATGGCAGAATTGAGATTAGTCTATAGCTGCAGATGATATTCGGGTCATTATTTTTATGTATTGGAATTACTTTTGCTATTTTTAGTTGACGTGGTACCACTCTAGTAGAAAATTAATTGTTGAATATATGCGATAGTAGAGGAGCTATTTGGGGACTTATTTCTAGCATAATACACACATATTGTCAAAACCACTAGACGTGTTAGACTTAACGTTGCGTAAGAGTGAACCAATTTCCTTGGGGGTTGTAGGTAGGCAGAACAAAATTATTAGGATTTGTTTGAGCAAATTCAGTTGGGTCATTTCCTGTAGTGTCTTTAACAAGATTTGACGCCACATGTATACAATAATCATTGGATTTGTTTCTATATCTTTCGGGTTTGAAGTTTCTGAGCCGTCCAACAAAGTGAAGCTTGTGCTCGGGTTTCTTACTTTCGATTTACACTTCAAGACTTCTTTAATTAGCTGCCATGACTTCCTTGCACTACCTTTTTGGAGATAAAATTTGTTTTTATAATGATTTTTTTTAAAGCCTGATTATATGTTTCAGTTTATTTTTATATGTTTTGTAGGTTGTTTCATTGTCAACTGTTGGGCTCTTTTTTAAATTGTTTATATAAAATATGTTTGTGTTTGCTTGAGGTTAATATTCCCTTGGTCAAACATTCGGAGATTTCCCGAGATATTGAGTTATCTATGTTAGTATTTAGAGGTTTATATACTTAAGGTGACACGTGTGGGTGGATTTCGAAAAATTTGGTCAATAATAGTGATTTTAAGTTGTTTACATATTTGCGTAGAACAATTATTCAGCTTGCCTTGTTTACACATTGTTGTTACGAAATAAAACATTTCATGTCATAAAACATCGTTTTTGTGGCATGCCCCATCGTCCCAAAGTCTTTGTTTTAGTGAAATGATGCGTGTAATGCGGCTTGTTTATATTTTTTCTAGCGATGTTTATACGTCGCCAAGCCGCTAAATTCCAACATGGCGCATACCGTAAGAAAGCGTCACTTTCGCACTGTCTCATGGGAGTAATCTTTTATAAAGATTTCCGACCATATCCGAGTTATCCCGACTATATATATGAGCACCTCCCGCCAACCCAAGCCAACGAAGACTCCGACAATCGGCTTCTTATTGGCCGGCGAGTATCACGTGGTGCGTAACAACGACGTGATTGGCTACAGCGCTCGCTTCCGCATAAATTATGCTCGGCATAAATTAATTCGTTCTACGACTTTTCAAGTGTTCTCTCAAGATTATTTACAAAACCAGCAGTATGGCAGATAGAAGAAAGAAAGGGAAGGAGTTTTATGGTACTGGGAAGGTCCAGTGACGCAGACAGTTGCAGCTGGCTCGTGCTTCAAAAGGAAAAGCGTCGGAAAGTGGCATTTCATCAACCGATGTTGGTGAAAGTTCCGTGCCGTCGTCGGAGACAATATCAATGCCAATGGCAGCAGAGGTTCAACTGTGCAACACTAAATAATGACATGTATTCAGCGTTACTGACAACTGACAATGCTGGGTGCATAATGCTATTAGTATTACTGTTACTGTTAGCAACTACTCATCTACGCCCCCCCCCCGGGCCCTGGGCCCTGCCAACTAAGAACTGAAATAATAATGGCACTAATGAACGTGTATGTCAATCTGTTCACTTAGAATTGAGAAAGCAGTAGTTTATTGTTATGTTATATGGTAATTTCATAACTCAGACACAATCATAAATGGCCAACCAAAAATACTTTTTCTACCTATTTTGTTGGTGTCACACAACATATATAGGCTAGTGATGTTTTGAACTCAAGTTGAAATCTAATAAATTAATTGTTCATCCCACATGTGCCATCAACTACACAGACATCGACTTCTGCAACTCAGAAGAAGTTCAACTACAAACGTCTTCTCAGTGAGATGGCGATACCCGGTGACGATGAGCCTGAGGAGTCAGCTACCGAGAACGACGACAGTCTTCGTGACACCCTCTCTACGGTCATTGTGCGTGTCTCTAAACTCACTGAGCTGGTAAAGATGCTGCTGTGTCCGTCTTGTCAGTGCGCCACTCTTGCTGTACGTGCCATCAACTGCACGCTGGGGTTGGTTTGCAAGTTGGAGACATACTGTGTGACATGTGATGAAGTCATCAGCAGCACACATTCGTCAGATCGCATCGGCGGTACTGCTGGAAACCTGCCATTTGTGGTGACACGGTCTGTCGTGTCAGCATCGATGGACATGGGTGTCGGTTACAGTGGAATCGTGAAACTGTGCCGGTACCTTGACATGAAAGCCATCACCCACACCTCGTTTGCCACCCACAGGAAGGCCATCACGAATGCCAGCATGGTGACAGCGACCAACATCCTCTCCGACGCTGCGAAGGTTGTCCGACGTGTGTATGCCGACGCCGACCCATCACTCACTGATGCCGAGTTGATCGATTTGACCGTCAGTTACGACGGCTCATGGATGAAGCGCGGTCACACTTCTGCCTACGGGATTGGATGCGTGATCGACACGGTTACTGGACTGGTCCTAGATCTGACTGTGTTATCATCCTACTGCCAGGCCTGTTCGTGTGCAAGGTTTGGAGGCTCCGACACGGCCAAGTTCCAGGCGTAGCTTCGAAGCCACAACGACTGCAATCGGAACTACGGTGGGTTAGCAGATGGGATAGAGGTGACAGCTGCTGAGATCTTGTGGAACCGATCACTTGAGAAAGGGTTCCGCTACACCACCATGGTCTCAGACGGTGACGCAAGGACATTCAAGCATTTGTGCGAGCTGAATGTGTACGGGGAAGACGTTAGCCTGACAAAAGAGGAATGTATCAACCACGTAGCGAAACGACTCGGTACGGCACTGAGGAAGATGTCTACGCAGACGAAGAAGGCTGGCGTCACACTCGGTGGACGAGGGCCGGAGAAATTAACACTGGCCACGATCACGAAACTGACGGCGTATTATGGCAAGGCTATCCGTGCTCATCCCAAGAAGCTTGACGAGATGCAGGCTGCCGTCTTCGCAACATTTTATCATGCGTCATCAACAGACGAAAAGCCAGAACACGACCGCTGTCCAAAGGGCAAAGATAGTTTGTGCTTTTTCCAGCTAGCACTGGCCGAGGGGAAAGAGCCGGGAGATCACCGCTCCAACGTCGGCACGCCGCTCGCACCAGAGGTAGCCGTACACGTGAAAGAGGTGTACGAGCGTCTTGGCCACGCGAACCTCCTCGGGCGTTGTCTCAAGGGGGAGACGCAGAATGCAAACGAATCGCTCCACTCGATGGTGTGGGCCAAGTGCCCCAAGACCGGCTTCGTGGGGATTCAGCGGGTGTTGCTTGCCACATGCTGCGCTGTCGGCGAATTCAACAGTGGGGCGCAGACAACAGTGGAACAGTTGTATGGTGCCATGGGCATGGCTACTTGCCAGCAGCTGATAGCCTCAGGTGAGAAAGCCGATCGCAAGCGACTGAGGCAGTCGGTGCGGCAAGAAGCTGCACGCACAAAGGAAGCGAGGCGTGCTCGCCAACTGTACCGTGTCGTAGATACTACCAGTAGTGCAGTCGACTATGGACCAGGTGCATTTTAGAATGTGGACAATGACGCTGTGGACATACCAACTGTTATGTGTAGTCTTTCAGTCTTATAATATTTGTCCTTTATTAGATATTGTGACTGCCAACAAAGTAATACACTTATTTTGAATATCTTTTTCCAACTACAAACGTTTTGCACAATGTGTTCAAATGAATCAGTTCTCTGTTATTTCTCAACTGATGTACTTGAAACTTCACATAGTATATGGTGATAGTATTCTCTAGGGAGAAGCATCAGCACTTCAAGAAATCTATATTTACTTATTCGGTATGCTACAACAAGGGACGTATGTAGTATTAGCGACATTTACATTATATGTTATTCCTCATTGAATTATGTGGCTTCTGTTGCAGATTACCAGAGAGACGGTTCAGTTAGTTAGTTGTGTGAAGTGTTATAGTCTTATATGTTGTATATTATACATGGAATGTGTCAACAAAGTTTGCACATACTTTGAATGCCGTTTTCTCAATTATACATTTTTTGCACAAACTTTGTGTTCAACGGACTTTTTTTCAGCTATTTCTCAACAGATATGTTTGAAACTTCATATAATACATAATATTCTATAGGCAGTGACAGCAGCATTTTTATGAAATCCATTGTAGTATTGTTGCAATATTCCATAGGCATAAGCTACCGCCAATAATTCTGGTATGAAATAGACTCGTGTTGTAAAAAAATTAATTAAAAAAAATATTTTATAAATCAAAAAACAAATGCTGCTACTGCCTATAGGATTGGCAATTCTAATTGTGTGTGTTTTTTGGTTGAAATTGACCCATTAATTGTGCCTAAAAAAATCCTGTGAAAAACGTTTATGTAAATTCAAGATTGCGGCCATAAGGGGGGTACGGAACCCTTAAAATTTTGTTGAAAAAAATGCACACAGCATTTTTTTTAGCATAATTCACCATCACTCATCAATTTCAGTCCTCTAAGTTAAGAAATAAGAAAAACTGATCTGAGAGTATAATATTATGAAGGTATTGTTATTTGTTTTTATCTCAATCAAAAAGATTAAGAAATTATTAGAATATATTCCGTCGTATACTTCATTCATCTCGTATGTTACGTGGGGAACATGGAAGAAGAGCGAAAATGAACAGTCGTGACAGATAACAGCGAGTTTCAACAGCTTTCGCGCAATAATAAACGCAACACCAAGAAACTCAAATAGAAGATCCACGCAGCGTTGACCATGAATTGTTGTGTCTTTACATGGCGGTGGGAGGGCAACCCTAAGGTGCAGACCAGACAGAAGTCTGATCTCATTAAACCGCCATCAACATTCTAACAACTCTTGACCTCTATAGAAGTCAACTGTAGAACCAGTAATAGTGATGAAGGATGAACACGTAAATACTGATCCGTCCTGTAATATCACTTTTTTTGTAAATGTTAATAATGACGAATTTCACATAATTTATGCAGACGTAATAAATAACGAATAAAATTGTGATGTCATAGAGAAAGTATTTGAGACTTTTAAACACACAGCACAGCAGATGTAATCATGAATCGGACGTTTATACTGAACAATTATTATAATGACATGACTATTATAATGACATCATAACACCCAGTAAATGTAGTTGAGAAATACATTGCTGCTGAAATGTAATTATTGACGTACTGAATGCTGCCTTTTAATATGTGGTATCCTGGTACTGATACTTTATATCACAATAAATACATGAGGTTTGGCTTAAACAGCATCATTTCCCGTGTCCCTGTAAAGAAACGTTTTGGAAATATAAGTCTGTTGGTGACAATATGTTTTGACATACACAATGGGGACATAAACCCCAGCTCTTTCCTTTGCCCCAAGTCTTACTCGTTAGTCCTCCCAACACTCTGGCTTGTCTGCTTGATGTTCTTACACGATTTGCGTGAATTATATGTGTGGAGACATTCCTGTGAGTTAATGCTGTGCGCTGTCTCTAGATGTGAGAGTACTTAGACTAGTTCACTCCCAACCCTTGTTGGTTTTAGACCACAACTTGAACTAAATTAAGTACATATGTCAATTGTTACACATCTGGAGTGACAAATTCAAGGGGCATATCAAAAAGCACTACGGTCATTAACAAGCCCCAATTATGACTTGACCGCCACTGACTTAGACTAGTTTAGCTGGGCAACTAAGCATGAATTATTTGAAATTCGATGGAAACTGCTTTGGCTTTCTTGTGAGCTATCGTGACCGTGTGTAATATAAACCAGTTGGGCGCTATCGACGTTTGAAGTAATGTATCTTAGGGCTCTAATTAACTGATATCTATGTGATGGATGGACTATTGTATAACCCTTGATATTGCTTTCATTTCAGATCATCTGTTTTCTATTGACTCTGGTGTGGGCCGTGAACTGCACAAACAAGGGGTTTACGATACGGCGGAAACTCCCTGACGAAAACATGAAAACGATCACCAATCACAACGCCATTTGCAAATCGTTTTGTGTGAAAGAATATTTTGATTGCTACCAGAAAAATAGATGCCACAAGTTAGAAAAGACGACACGAATTCAGATCTGCAACGAACAGTACGGTGATTGCAGAAAGAGGTGTATTGAAGAGTTCGATTCTATGGATTATACCAAGTGGGCGAAAAAATATATTTGGCAAATCAATGATTATGTCTGATGAACATTTCTAAAAGATATTGAAATAGTTATTCACCAGAATAACTGGGACGGTGTGTTTGTTTTGTTTGGTGACATAGAGTTGCTTTGTTAATGATGGACATACATATGGTGACTGTGGACGTATCTCACTTTCAATAGTCGTGCGAAGTATGTTCAATACAGTTCTAATGCTAACGATGTTAAGCTAATTGTTACTAATTTACGGCAGATGTTCTTTGGTCAACCATTTCTTGAAAATAAAACATTAATAGAATGGTGTTTTGCAGATTCGAATACCTAATAACATTATGTGCGGTACAGTTAATTATATTTAAACCATTACAACCACCACTATAAATTAAGATGTTCAACTATCATAACAGCCGAGCAGAGTAACTGGATCACTTATGCATCCCCCCACACCACACACACACACACACACACGTGCGCGCACACACGCACGCACGCACAGACACACACACACACACACACACACACCACGCACCATACAGACACACGCATACACACGCACACGCACCATACACACACCATGCAATGCACGCACGCACACATACACGCACACAGATACACACGCACGCACGCACCTGTCCGATGCATACATTTTTCAACCTGCAACCTTTCTCTCTCCTAAGAAGGTTATTTCCATAATGTCTTTCTTTTTTCAACTGAATTCCACTGATGTGCCGCTTTAGGAAGTCTTTCTGGTGCCATTATTTGCACATGACCAAGTAGGTCCACATCTTCCTTCTGGTTGTTGCCGAGCTTCCTTCTGGTTGTTGACGAGCTTCCTTCTGGTTGTTGACGAGCTTCCTTCTGGTTGTTGCCGAGCTTCCTTCTGGTTGTTGATGAGCTTCCTTCTGTTTGTTGCCGAGCTTCCTTCTGGTTGTTGCCGAGCTTCCTTCTGGTTGTTGCCGAGCTTCTTTCTGGTTGTTGCCGAGCTTCTTTTTGATTGTTGCCGAGCTTCCTTCTGGTTGTTGCTGAGCTTCCTTCTGGTTGTTGCCGAGCTTCCTTCTGGTTGTTGCCGAACTTCCTTCTGGTTGTTGCCGGGCTTCCTTCTGGTTGTTGTCGAGCTTCTTTCTGGTTGTTGCCGAGCTTCCTTCTGGTTGTTGCCGAGCTTCCTTCTGGTTGTTGCCGAACTTCCTTCTAGTTGTTGCCGGGCTTCCTTCTGGTTGTTGCCGAGCTTCTTTCTGGTTGTTGCCGAGCTTCCTTCTGGTTGTTGCCGAGCTTCTTACTGGTTGTTGCCGAGCTTCCTTCTGGTTGTTGCCGAGCTTCCTTCTGGTTGTTGCCGAGCTGTACTAATGTTAAGTGGCACCTTGGCGATGTGCATCGTCTGTGAATCGTACGAGACGGTGGCAGAATAGCACAAATACTCGAGCAAGACCACAGCACAAATACTCGAGCAAGACCACAGCACAAATACTCGAACAAGGCCGCGTCCCTTTAATTGTGTTATTCCGCCAGCCGCCGTGTACGATTATAGGGCATGCACTTCGCAAAGGTGCCATTTATGTTTTATTTCACACGCCTTAGAGTTAACTCAAGGTTGGGGACTATGTTCTATGTCGTTGCAGTCGGTTGTCATTCAGTTTTATGCAATCAGATGTTCATGTTGTTGTTGTTGTTGTGCGGAAGAAAGCGACGAACATTTATCGACGATACGTTTCAAACATTTATAGTTAAATTTTACGGAAAAAAAAAATGGATACACACTGAACCCGGCCTGGAACCCACAGATAGAGGAGTTGTGTGGCTTGACTTGGTAATCGCGTTTAATGTGACCACCCTACCCAACAGTGGCGTCACTCAGCATATTATCACTGCCATAACTTGGTTATGAATTCAAAACTAACAGTTCTATTATGTCAACTTGTCATTAAAAGGGAGCGGCCCTCATTGAATGGAAAGAAGCAAACGTCATACCATTGTTTAAAAGGGGGTTCGAGAAATAAATAAGATAGTAACAAACCAGTGAGATTAACATCTGATATTTAAATTGTTAGAAAGGTTAGACTTCCTTGTTAGGCATAAATTATTAAATCCATCTAAACATGTATTCCTAAAAATTAGATCATGCTTAACAAATATGTTATGTTTTTTAGAAGACATCACTAAGTGGATAGATAAGAGATCACCAGTAGATATTATCTACTTAGATTTTCATAAAGATTTCGACAAAGTGACCCATCAAAGACTATTACTTAAATATTAAACGCCCATGGTATCGGGGATGGCATAATCAACTGTATAGCCAAATGGCTGACTGACAGAACAACGTGGGAATCAATTTTGAGTGGGATACCACAAGGATCAGTATTAGGACCTTCATTATTCCTAACATATATACCAATTACTTGGACGATATTATAACAAGCAAGGTACTGACATTTGCTGATGACAGTGAAATATTATAAATAATGGAGATCCACAACATTTAGACAACGATCTAGACAAAGTAGGTCAATTGTCTGAAAAACGGCAGATGTTATTACATTTTGGCAGGTGTAAATGCCTACACACAGGACAGAGGAACTTGTGTTGGTTCTAGATCATGTTATGCTCCTGTATTAGAAATCGAAAATGTTGGTCATCACAACTCTAATTTGTAGAAAGTATTATGTATTTTTAGTTTAAGAAACTTCCATATGCAATCATGCTTAGTTTTTTCCAGTTTAATATGTCTACCATACCCATCTTAACCCAGCTCAATCATTATTTTGTGAACTCAGCTGCATGACAGCGCTACAAATGGGTCACTTGTGCATCACACACACACGCGCGTGCGTACGCGCACATAACGCATGCACATTGCGCACATACACACTACATACGCACATACAACATACGCCCTAATATAATAGTCAAGTCTACTGCTAACAAGAGAAGTTGCAATAGTTTTGGCGACAACAAAAGTCATATACCGGCGATTACGGCGAAGGTCACGAATGTGATAAAAGCAGCAACGACAAGTTTGTGAAATATGCTGTATAAAATTGTAATTATCATCAAAGATGACTCCGTGTAAATTCCGAGCTGAGAAATTCTGGCTCAGCACGGGTGTCGGGGAAAAACAACCAAGCTTACCACTCTGCTTCTGTGTACCACTTCTATTCAATAGGTTGACGTGAAGTGCTCCTTCAACTGTTGTTTTGTCCAACTCAGACGAGCACAGTTAGGACAGATCCTCCATCACACCAGACAGGCACAGCTAGGACAGATCCTCCATCACACCAGACAGGCACAGTTAGGACAGATCCTCCATCACACCAGACAGGCACAGCGCTTGGTCTTTTGACTGAATAAGACGTGTTAGCAGCTGAAGAGAAAACGAGATGAGACTCGTTCTGGTGAGTAAATTATCTACACTGAAATAATTAGAATGTCTTCCGTCGTACACATCTTACATGTATATTATGTGAGAAGCATGGAAGAAGAGAGACAATTGATAATATTTGAGTATTCTAGATTATAAATAGTTCTCGCGCAGTAATTGTAGCAGAATGCCCTTCAGTCCTGTTTTAATCGTATTACTTTGACCATCCTCCTAAATTATGAGCTAATGATTTAAAAACTGGCACTGTACAACATAGTCTTGAAGATAGTCTTCTAGTGATGGTTTCATTTAACCATACACAATAGAGGCACAAGCTTCTTACTAGTCTTCTTACTTGTTTTCTTACTAGTCTTCTTACTTTTCTTCTTACTAGTCTTCTTACTTTTCTTCTTACTAGTCTTCTTACTAGTCTTCTTACTAGTCTTCTTACTAGTCTTCTTACTTGTTTTCTTACTAGTCTTCTTACTAGTCTTCTTACTTGTTTTCTTACTAGTCTTCTTACTAGTCTTCTTACTTGTTTTCTTACTAGTCTTCTTACTAGTCTTCTTACTTGTCTTCTTACTAGTCTTCTTACTTGTTTTCTTACTAGTCTTCTTACTAGTCTTCTTACTTGTTTTCTTACTAGTCTTCTTACTAGTCTTCTTACTAGTCTTCTTGCTAGTCTTCTTACTAGTCTTCTTACTTGTCTTCTTACTAGTCTTCTCACTAGTCTTATCACTAGTTTTCTCACTAGCCTTCTCACTCGTCTTCTTGGTAGTCTTCTTGCTAGTCTTCTTACTAGTCTTCTTACTTGTCTTCTTACTTGTCTTCTTACTAGTCTGTTTGTATAGTCTTCTTACTAGTCTTCTTACTAGTCTTCTTACTTGTCTTTTTACTAGTCTTCTCACTAATATAATAATAATCTTCTCGCTTGTCTTTTTGCTAGTCTTCTTGCTAGTCTTCTTACTAGTCTTCTTACTTGTCTTCTTACTTGTCTTGTTACTAGTCTTCTTTCTAGTCTTCTTACTAGTCTTCTTACTTTTTTCTTACTAGTCTTCTCACTAGTCTTCTTACTTGTCTTCTTACTAGTCTTCTTACTAGTCTTCTTACTTGTCTTCTTACTAGTATTGTCACTAGTCTTCTCGCTTGTCTTCTTGCTAGTCTTCATGCTAGTCGTCTTGCTAGTCTTCTTAATAGTCTTCTTATTTGTCTTCTTGCTTGTCTTCTTACAAGTCTTCTTACTTGTCTTCTTATTAGTCTTCTTACTTGTCTTCTTACTAGTCTTCTTACTAGTCTTCTTACTAGTCCTCCTACTAGTCTTCTTACTAGTCTTCTCACTAGTCTTTTCACTAGTCTTCTCGCTTGTCTTCTTGCTAGTCTTCTTACTAGTCTTCTTACTTGTCTTCTTGGTAGTCTTCTTGCTAGTCTTCTTACTAGTCTTCTGACTTGTTTTCTTACTAGTCTTCTTACTAGTCTTCTTTCTTGTTTTCTTACTAGTCTTCTTACTAGTCTTCTCACTAGTCTTTTCACTAGTCTTCTCGCTTGTCTTCTTGCTAGTCTTCTTACTAGTCTTCTTACTTGTCTTCTTGCTTGTCTTCTTACAAGTCTTCTTACTAGTCTTCTTACTAGTCTTCTCACTAGTCTTTTCACTAATCTTCTCGCTTGTCTTCTTACTAGTCTTCTTACTAGTCTTCTTGCTTGTCTTCTTACAAGTCTTCTTAATAGTCTTCTTACTTGTCTTCTTGCTAGTCTTCTTACTAGTCTTCTTACTTGTCTTCTCGTTAGGCTGAACTGCATCCCACTCTCTTCTTTCGTGTCATTCATCCTCCTTCTATCATACCATTTTATTCCTTTAAATTTGGAAAGTTTCTACAAAAATATATGATTTAACATTAACAAAATGTAATAAATGAATACTGTAAATAAATAAATATATTGAAATATGTTCGAAGAATAATAGGTAGAAGTAAAACGATTTAAATATAATCGTACTACATCTAGAATGTAACTAAAATACTGTATATGTAATTATATGAGATAAATAAGTAAATAGATTAATAGGTCAATAAATGCTATATATCTGACTGGGCAACAAATATCTCTGACTTTACAGTATGAAATATATTTAGTTTTATCAATGTAAATAATGTAATTAGCATACTTTACTATGAAATCTACCCGGCTTTAGTATCGATTGAAAAACTTATGTTTCCTTTGGCCGTCGTCTAGTCGCCGGTGTCGTCTAGTCGCCGTGTCGTCTAGTCGCCGTGCCGTCTAGGCGCTGTGTCGTCTAGTCGCCGTGTCGTCTAGGCGCCGTGTCGTCTAGTCGCCGTGTCGTCTAGTCGCCGTGTCGTCTAGGCGCCGTGTCGTCTAGTCGCCGTGTCGTCTAGTCGCCGTGTCGTCTAGTCGCCGTGCCGTCTAGGCGCTGTGTCGTCTAGTCGCCGTGTCGTCTAGGCGCCGTGTCGTCTAGTCGCCGTGTCGTCTAGTCGCCGTGTCATCTAGGCGCTGTATCGTCTAGGCGCTGTGTCATCTAGGCGCTGTGTTGTCAGCAACTTCAATGTTATATTGATTTTATCTAGATTACCTGTTAAACTTTCCAACCTGCGTGCGACGTGCGTGTGTATGTGATGGATGGACTGTGGTATATAAACTTGATATTACTTTCATTGTAGGTCGCGTGTTTTCTGTTACCTCTGACGTGGGCCGTGAAGTACGTAGACATGGGCTTTATGACCTGGCTGAAAAACCCTGATGAAAACAATAAAAACGCCATTGACCCCAAATCCGTTTGCAAATCATTTTGCATGAAGGAATATTTCAATTGCTACCAAAAAAACGGATGTGACAAACCAGAGAAGAAGGAACGATTACAGCTCTGCCAGGAACAGTACGGTGATTGCAGGAAGAGGTGTATTGAAGAGTTCGACTCAATAGATTTTACTACGTGGACAAAAAGGTATATTTGGTGGACGCATGATTAAGTGATTTGAACATTTCTCAAAGACACTCAAATACATTCTTTTTACTAGCATAACCGCAATTTCGTGCGTGTTTTGTTTGTAGATATAGAGAAGTGCGGGGATTTTCAACTGTTTTATTATGTTTGTTTGAACATGACGTCTAAATAAATAGGATCTGCATATCGTGCACACACACGCACACATGCACACATACACGCACACACGCACACACGCACACGCGCGCACCCACACACACACACACACACACACACACACACACACACCCACTGGTAATACGTGAAATGTATATTGTTTTCGGTTATAATTTAACGTTATTTTAATAAAAATTTTGTTATCATTTATCGTTTATTATTGGTATAAAGGACGTAGTTTCAATCAACATTATGCCTTTGTGTTGATTTCATGTAGCAACCTCGATGCGCAGTCGGATTTTAACAAGATTTGCCATCCAAGCCAAAGGCCCAGATGGCAAGTTGTCAAGGAAGACATTGGCTTATCGAGAGTCCAACAATGTTCATCTACTTATAACCCGCCCTCCTGAGATATGTGTCAACCTTATTTTTAAACATATTCACGCTGCTAGCAGTTACACAATCTGTAGACAATTTGTTCCATTCATTTATTGTCCTGTGTGAGAACGAGTGCTTCCTCGTGTCCAATCTACATCTACAATCTACATGTGCAGTTAGCTTAATTTAGCTTGATTTGTGTAGCGCCACAGGTGTTTCATATAAAATATGTACCAATGACGATTGTGTCGACGTCTTTCGAGCAAACGTAATTAAAATTACTTAGTGGAATTATAAGGAAAATGTTTGACACAGCCATTGGTTTGATGTTTACAAACCAAATATGCACATAAGCAGCATTGGTAGCTTTGATACCGAGTACGCTTAGTTACATTTAAGGTGGCTATTATATGCTTCTCTTGGATTGAGTAGTTTCATCAGAGTTTTTAAGATAAATTAACCATTTCTTCACAGATTGTAGTTGACATACTATATAACATTCCAGATTAATAACATTTTGAGTTTTTCATTTATTTTGTTATGTTGCAAGATTTGTTTACATTTTTGAAATGTGACAAAATAGCCACAACATGTGAAATTATATCGTTTTGAGAAAATCCCCAAAGAAATAAATGACATACATACAAGTATGACATTGTCATAGATAACTGTAAGGTAAAGTGGCAGTGTATTTTTGACACAAACCCTTCACAAATCGTAATTCCAAATCGTTTGCCTTTGTGTAAAGACGCGTTCATTCGCCAAATAAAAGCGTCGTAAGTGTTGCAGTTTAAAAAAAAATTAATTAGGTAACGTTTCCTTATTGTTTGTGAAAACAGTAATGTCGATAGATACGCGTATCATGCTTGAAATGTGGCGAATTTCAATGGCGTTTTATGTATTGTTGACAAAACATAATGGCCGTAAGGTAATATTGACATGTTCCCTCAATTTGCCGTCACAATGGGCCTTGAATCTGTATATATATATATATATATATATATATATATATATATATATATATATATATATATATATATATATATATATATATATATATATATATATATATATATATATATATATATATATATATATATATATATATATATATATATATATATATATATATATATATATATATATATATATATATATATATATATATATATATATATATATATATATATATATATATATATATATATATATATATATATATATATATATATATATATATAATAGATAGATAGATAGATAGATAGATAGATAGATAGATAGATAGATAGAACGATTCAAAGACACAATAAACCACGTTAGTGCTGATATTTTCTAATTTAAGGACAGTAACCAGACGAATATAGTTGGTTCGAACACAATCTGCAAATAATTTGTTCTGTTCATTTATTGTCCTGTATGAGAATGAATATCCAGTCTTGACATCCAGTCTACACTGGTCTTTTACTAATGTTACTCCATGTCCTCTAATTCTACTATCTTTCTTAAGTGAGGCAAAATAGTTCTAAACCTCCTTGTCTCTAGGGTTTTTAAACAATTCTATTAGGTGTTTTCATTATTACGGTCTCTCAGTTCTGGAATCGTTTTAGTTGCTCTCCTTTGTATTCTTTCAAGCGTATCTGTTTCCGTCTTAGGATATGGCCTCCAAGCGTGTATATAGTATTCTAAATGAGGCCTAACTATTGCGTTATACATATTTATAATTAGCTCTTTGAGTTTATATTTTTTCTAATCAACCCAATCATTTGATTACCCTTTGAAGCTGCAATACCACACTGCTCTGAGACTTTCAAATCAGCACTTATTGTTACTTATGTGCCATTTTGCTAGGATTCTACCTAGAACAGTAACTCCCATTTCATTGTTTAACAAGATTTAACAAGCCAAAGGCCCAGATGGCAAATGGACAAAGAAGCCATTGACTTATCGAGAGTCCAGTAATGTTCATCTACGTGTAACCCGCCCTCCTGAAATATGTGTCAACCCTATGTTTAAACATATTCACCCTGCTAGCAGTTATGTAATCCGTAGACAATTTGTTCCATTCATTTATTGTCCTCTGTGAGAACGAGTACTTCCTGATATCCAATCTACACAGATGCTTTATTAATGTTACCTCATGTCCTCTAGTTCTGCTATCTTTCTCGGGTGAGAAAAACATATTTCTATCAAGATTTTTATACCTGTTCAATATCCTTAAAACTTCAATCTGATCTCCTCTTAACCTCCTTGTCTCTAGATTTGTTAAACCACATTCTATCAGGCGTTCTTCATAACTAAGGTCTCTCAGTTCTGGAATAATTTTAGTTGCTCTCCTCTGTATGCATTCACGCGTATTTATATCCGTCTTACGATATGGTCTCCACGCGTGTATACAACATTCTAAATAAGGTCTAACTATTGCTTACAGAGATATAATTAGCTTTTTTCCTTGTATGCTATGCTTCTCCTAATCAACCCAAGAATGTTAGTACCCTTTTAAGCTGCAATACCACTGAAACTTTCGTATCAGCGCTTATTGTAACTCCTAAGTCCTTTTCTTTTACAGTAGTACCCAGAACAATATCTCTAATCTTATAGTTTACATCCATGTTCCCGTGTCCGGTATGTAGGCATTTACATTTTCCAAAATTGAACAACATCTGCCATTTCTCAGATAGTTTTGTAAATGTTTTTATCACCATCAGTGTAAACCTTTCTAAACACTTTTGTGTCATCCACAAATTTCAGTATGTTACTTGTTATACTGTTGTCCAAGTCATTGATATATATATATATATATATATATATATATATATATATATATATATATATATATATATATATATATATATATATATATATATAAATCCATGTTGAGATGAATTTAATAATTTATGCCTAACAAGGAAGTCCACTATTTAATTAACCTTTCTAATAATTTACAAATCACTGACATTAAACTCAGTGGTCTGTAATTCTCTGACTTATTTCTCGAGCCCTTTTTAAATAATGGTATGATGTTTGCTTCTTTCCATTGAACAACTCCCTCTTTTAATGACAAGTTGAACACTCTTGCAAGTGGTATGCTGATTTGTTCTAATGTTTCCATTAGTAGTTTTGGAGGAATTCCATCCACACCCGGTGATTTACACCTAAGTTCCCGTGTCCTGTGTATAGGAATTTACATTTCCTAAAATTGAATACCGTCTGCCATTTTTAGAACGTAAAACTAATTTGGTGAGTAAAACCCAATTTAACTCACACATAAAAGCTAATTGCCCTGATCCAGGTATAAGCTATTGAAAGTCAGTTGCCCTAACTTTTAACTGAATAAACTATGGATTGTGGATTTGTGGTGTTCTGTGCCTGTCAGTTCACACATTTCTAGCCAATAAGGAAAGGATATGTTGAGCTGCTCTGCTCTAGCTGGCCTGGTTTCCTGTTGAATTTCATATCTGAGTTCGGAATGACACGTGAAACATGGCTGCTGGTGGTTAGTTCATCGTCTGTGCTAGGGGACTTCCTGTTGCTGTTTTGAACAGTTATACCTATCACAAATCGAAAGCGTTGACAAATGGCATGAAGTTCACATGTAGCAAGAGGGAAAGTGTGAAGTGTAAGGCATTTGTGGTGGTCAGCGATGATGGAACTGTGGTGAAAGCTGAAGGTAACCACAATCACCCAACCCTGCTGACGTACAGTCACCAACCCATCCCTGGTGACGTACAAGCACCAACCCAACCCTGCTGATGTACAAACACCAACCCAACCCCGGTGACGTACAAGCGCGACAGTTGAGAGGAAACACGAGGAAGCGAGCCAGGGATGAAACGACTTCAATGCTGGCGATTTACGATCAGAAAAAGGTGAAACTGCTTCAACAAAGTTCGACTGCGATGGCTTCACCAGGTGAGACAGCATCTGCTCTGCCTCAATACCAGCGTGTCAAGTCATCACTGTACCGTGAACGGAGGAAACGCTTCCCCCTAATGCCATCCATAAGAGGTGACATTGACCTGGATGGCCAGCGGACAACTACGGTTCAAGGAGATCGGTTCCTGCTTGGCGAGGATGGCGATGGAGCCGACAAGATAATAGCGTTTGCATCCAACTCCAACTCTGCATGCGCTAGGACGTTTGCAACAACACCAAGGTTGTTTTATCAAATAGTCACATTGCATGCATTTGTTCTTGGAGTGATGCTGCCACTTGTGTTTGGTCTGCTCCCCAACAAAGACGGGAACACCTACATTCGTTCTTGGAGTGATGCTGCCACTTGTGTTTGGTCTGCTCCCCAACAAAGACGGGAACACCTACATTCGTTCTTGGAGTGATGCTGCCACTTGTGTTTGGTCTGCTCCCCAACAAAGACGGGAACACCTACATTCGTTCTTGGAGTGATGCTGCCACTTGTGTTTGGTCTGCTCCCCAACAAAGACGGGAACACCTACATTCGTTCTTGGGGTGATGCTGCCACTTGTGTTTGGTCTGCTCCCCAACAAAGACGGGAACACCTACATTCGTTTCCTCAGTTTGGTGAAGGTAAAGTCTGAATCAATAGGATTCACCATCAGCCCCCAACGTATCATGCAGGATTTCGAGAAAGGTCTGATGAATGCCTGCCTACACGTTTTCCCCGGAGTGATTGTCAAGGGGTGCTACTTCCGCTACGCCCAGTGTCTGTGGCGGAGAATCCAAGGTATAGGACTATCCGTGAGCTACAGAGAGAACGCTGACCATAGGAATTGGTTTCGTATGCTACTAGCGATGCCATTCGTCCCCGTGCCACATGTGAAAGACGCATTTCAATTTGTCAAGAACACAACACCAGATGCACCCTGTGTACGAGACTTCAATGACTACTTCTACAGGACATGGATGAACGGGCAGTGTCCAATCGAAATGTGGAATTTCTTTAAATATGACGGCCATCACACCAACAATCACGTTGAAGGGTATCATACACGACTCATGCGGAAGGCAGGCAAGATACACCCCAATATCTTTGAGGTGGTCGAGCTGTTCAGCCAAGAGGAAGCCGCATCACTCGTCTCCATCCTCCAGCTACTCCAACGCGCAGGAAGAAGTATATCAACCTCGACGCTCGTTTGGACCAACTTGGACTGGAATACATGTTATGTGACCGGGGAATTGAGTCGTATCTCAGTGCCATTGGACACATGATGGACAACGTCACTTAATTTCATGGACTAGTCATGCTTGCATATGGATATGGTATTATATGTGCAAACAACTTATTATCAACTTTGATAAGACATTGTAATGTTTTCTCACAACAATTTTTTGATCACTGCTATGTACACAGTATTGCTTTTATGTTACGTTTCCGTTTACTGTATATTTCTCTTAATGGTTCTTCTTCTTCTTCTTCCATTAAACGGCCAACATCATTATGTTGATGATTCTGTCGTTCGACGCCTCCCACGTGCCGGGAATTGGTGGGTTAGAGATAGAGACCACCACTCTGAGCCCACAACAGGTTACACATTTACCCCCTGTGTGGGATCTTTTACTTCCCCTGGCATAGACACCAGGTAGAAGGGACCAACGGCTTTTAGTGTCTCTTCCGAAAGACACGAGCAAAGTGGGGTGAACAAATTTGCCCAGGTTTTGAAAAGGCAGCAGTTGGTTTTGAACCCCGGTCCCTTCGACCAAAAAGTCCGACGCTGTACCACTCGACCACCGCGCCCCACAGGTTGGTTACCTGTATATGTGTATGACAAATAAAAGAGGGTTTTTACGGTTTCCCTCCAATCAAAACAGTCCGACATCCCTTGAATATGCACCAGATATATGACTATTTTCTTTTTATTTAAAATTAGGTACTAGACAATAGAATGTCCTGTGGTAGTGTGATACGTTGACAAAGGATGGCTTCTGCAAATATATGTCTAAAGTAAATATGTTTAGCAAAGTAAACATGTTTGGCAGGCAACTTGCAGCCAAGTGGACCTATGCATTAGACTATGTATCTATATTTTCCTGTACATCTGCAAGTATACATATAACATGCAGACAAACGTAAAATAGCTTCAGTTTGGCATCTTTTTAACAGCACCAATTGGAATCAAAAGCAAACCAGTTCTAGTGATGCATAAAAAATGTGTATAGATATTTAAATGCTAGTGTATAAAAGGGAAAAAAATTATTTAGCATTAAAACACTGCATAAATAACAACTTGGTGCATAGAAATGATGTATGTAGTTACCCGGTTTTTGCTAATTTGGTGGTTGAATATAGAAGGAAACTCCATACCCTGCAGATATTTACATTCCTTTCAGAAATAAAACATAAATTTTATCAAGCATCTACAACTTTTAAAATGTGATCAAATACCCCATGAACAAACGTCTTGGTATGTAGATAATGTATAAGCAAAACACATATCTTTTATAAGTCAACAATACTGTTAAGATTTGTTTGATGATAATAATAATGTTTCTCAGATGTAATAAGTAAAGTAATTCCATCAATATATGTGAACACTACTATCGCGACAGTAACGTTTACGAACCTACTTGTGATTTTAGAACTGTTATAAAATGTGTAAATAACAATTAGTATATTATTATTTCAATGATGTAATTGATTGTATCAAGTGCTTAAACTTAAAAAAACAGTGACATATGAATGCAATCTGCATTTCTACCAGGTTAATTTAATGTAACTGACCTGAGAAATGTGTGAGGTTAATTTAATTTAATTAGAAAATTTCTGAGTTAATTGTAATTTCATTAATTAACTTTTCAAGTTAATTGCCCCATGCGTGATATATATATATATATATATATATATATATATATATATATTCAACAATGTAAACGGTATTTTAATGCACCAAAGCAAATTTCCGGGACTAAGTTTCTCCAAAACACTAATAAACACACCCCTGTCGAGGTGTGCAATGACATAGTTCGAACTTTTGTTCGACGTTTTCAACGACATAGTTCGAACTATTGTCGAGGTGTTCAATGACATAGTTCAAACTATTGTTGAGGTATCCAATGACATAACTCAAACTACTGTCGACGTTTTGAATAATATAGATAGAACTGCTGTCGAAGTGTTCAGTGACATAGTTCAAACTATTGTTCATATGTTCTATGACACAGTTCAAAAGTATTGTTGAGGTGTGCAGTGACAAAGTTCAAACTAGTGTTGAGGTGTTCAATGACATAGTTCAAACTACAGTTGATGTGTTCAATGACATAGTTCTAACTATTGTCGGGGTCTTCAATGACATACACTACAATCGATGTCTTGAATGGCATAGTTCAAGTTACTGTTGATGTTTAGAATGACCTAGTTCGAACTAGTGTCGATGTCTTGAATAATATAGTTCGAACTACTTGCTATATCTTGAATTACGAACTACTGTCGATGTGTTGAATGACGAACTACTGGAGAGATGTGAGAATGACGAACTACTGGGGAGATGTTGAATGACGAACTACTGGAGAGATGTTGAATGACGAACTACTGGAGAGATGTTGAATGACGAACCACTGGAGAGATGTTGAATTACGAACTACTGTCGATGTGTTGAATGACGAACTACTGGCGAGATTTTGAGTTACAAACTACTGTCGATATATTGAATGACGAACTACTGGAGAGATGTTGAATGACGAACTACTGTCGAAGTCAGAAATGAAGCTGCTGCATTTACTATAGAATGACCTACACACACTTGTGTTTACATCTCGCTGCTACAGGGCGGGCCAAATGTAAGTTCTGTTTGTAACACTCGGGCATTTCTGCAGTGGTAATCCAAATCTATCACAAGTGTAGTTCATCTCCAACACAATAACAGCACGGCTTAATTCAAGTTAAATCGTAGTCAACAATAAAATGGAACCCGACTTTGCCGTTATGAAATGTGTGTGCGCTTGCGTGTCTGTTGGCGCACGCGCTTCTGCTGATGCAACAGGCAGTGTGAAAAGCCTTCAACTTGAGAAACACTTAATTCACACTAGCAAGTGACAGACAATGTCACTGTTGATGTCAACATTTATATACTTTCTGTCACATGTAAACATCTTGAGTTGTGCGTTTGCTTAACAATGGTAAGTGTGCTAAACTTGCCTCGGGTGTAGAGACGAGTGCACACTTAAGACACGCCGGTGGTGGTGGGGAGACGGGGTTAGTTATGACACGGCAAAGTTGTAATACACCTACTACATACTAAACTACTAGTGCAAATTATTTCGCAAGGTAGCGGTATTTTCATCAGTAGGTTTAAACATATCACGTGTGGATCCGTCGAAAATGTAACAAATGACCATTTTATAGAAAAAACGGTAATTTGTTCAACATTCGATAGTGGTTAAGAATGTGTGTGCACATGATCCACCCTATGCTAGTCTTCCATTGGTAGTTCGTTCTAATCATGAATATATGCACCAGCTGTTGTGCAGTGTTTGAAGTATGTCTTAAAGTAATCACAGGTGTTTTGAATGAGATGGTGCTGGGGTAAGTTGTAATATTTCTCCGGACAAATTATAACGTTGCGATATCAAGCGAAAACTGTTGCTTGGGGAGGCAACTTGCCCCGCGTCGGGGGTAAAATGAACCATTTTAGGAAACCTCATGAAATGTATCATTGCGCTAATGCGAACTGCATTAAGCATTTGTTTACACAGTTGCTATCTGCGGTAGACATTTGTTTACGCAGTTGCTATCTGTGTTAGACATTTGTTTACACAGTTGCTATCTGTGTTAGACATTTGTTTACACAGTTGCTATCTGCGGTAGACATTTGTTTACACAGTTGCTATCTGCGGTAGACATTTGTTTACACAGTTGCTATCTGCGGTAGACATTTGTTTACACAGTTGCTATCTGCGGTAGACATTTGTTTACACAGTTGCTATCTGCGGTAGACATTTGCGGTTTCGTTGACATAAAAAATGGATCGATTGGGTAACAATTCGAACCGCAATCATGAAACAAGTAGCCCCATTCCCCTTAGTGAATAAACCTCGTCTCATGTGTAGATCACAGTGAATATATGCAAATATGTGCGTGTGTGTGTACGTGTGCATGTGTGCATGTCTATGCGTGTACACGTTTACGCGTATATGCGTGTATGTTTATGCATGCACTGTCTTTGTGTGTGCGTACGTGCGTGCGTGCGTGCGTGCGTGCGTGCGTGTGTGTGTATGTGTGTGTGTGTGCGTGAACTTCAGAACCCGGTCGCCCGCCCGCTGCGGTCAAGCGATCGGTCAACACGGTAATAATTATGTCTAGGTCATTATAAAGTGCCTCATAAATAGCTTACTTGTCGGTGAATCAGAAACACAATACAACACAACGGTTAACCTAACTCACCTGGAAGACGTCTGGTTCTCACAGGCGGGAGAGAAGATGAAACTACTCCTGGTGAGTTAAGATGTTGTTAGCTACTATGAAGACGCTGCCAATGCAAGTACGTTTATTTGTTTGGTGTGTTTGATTCTGCCTGGCCCTTCTCTTCTCGACCTTATTGCTTCCTCGCTCGTCGTTGATCTTCACCGACCTTCAATCGCCTGGTTCTCGGCTGTTCTCATATCAAACTGACACACTTTAATTCGGTAAAGGCAAATCGTTCCGTCTATATATGAAGCATTTGTAGCGGGATTTCAAATAAATGACGCACACACGCACGCAACACGCACGTACGCACACGCACACACACACACACACACACACATACACACACACACACACACACGCACACGCACACGCACACACACACACGCACACGCACACGCACACGCACACGCACACGCACACGCACACACACACACACACACACACACACACACACACACACATACACACACACATTTTGTTAGCCAGCATGGAACAGGAACGCATTCAGCCGTTGCACTCCTGCGTCATTAAGTTTTGAACCATGACGAAGTAGACTAAAGGGTGCCACACGGGGTAGCACTGCTCTATCCAGATTAATAAACATTGAACCATGACGAAGTAGACTAGGCAAAGGGTTGCCACACCGGGTAGCACTGCTCTATCCAGATTAATAAACATTGAACCATGACGAAGTAGACTAGGCAAACGTCGACCACTTTACAAGTGTGCAGTATAACCCTAGCTTATTAAATCACATATTTGCCTAAGACAGTTCTGCTACATATAAAAATACAACTAGCCTAATCCAGTAAAGGTTAGAATTCAACAAAGCTACACGAGGCAGCACTACCCTTTGAAATACGAAGCCGATTAAAGTCTAACTATGCACATCACACCTACATTTACTGTTCCTTCCAGTAAAGGTTAGAATTCAACAAAGCTACACGAGGCAGCACTACCCTTTGAAATACGAAGCCGATTAAAGTCTAACTATGCACATCACACCTACATTTACTGTTCCTATATCGATCATGCCTCCTCATGGTTTATTAGCCAGAGTACTGTCTAATAATACCCTATTCGTCCAGGTCATTGTTGTGTAGAGTTCCACTGCTCATTGTAGTTTGGTGGCAACCATCATGTCTTTCAGATTCTTGTTCCTAGAGAAAGCCGTTATAATCTTGGAAGTCTTGATTGTTGGATGAGAGAAGCGAATCACAAAAGGTATGATGTCAAAGGGATCCTCCATAACATTAAGTCCGACAGGCTGTGAAGTTTTTAGCCTAGTGGTTCACAGTATACGTTGCATGAATACGTTGTTTCCAACGCAGCGACATTCAATAATGGTCCAGATTCAAGAATGGTAACTCGTAAATAAGAAACGTTGTGACCAGCTTTGTTGAAATAGTTGGCCACTTGTGCATCGTTATCATTCCATAGGTCCGATCTATGTTGATTTAAACAATTTAGCAAATTGCCTGTTGGTGTGAAGTCTACAAATACTGTACAGGTTAGACACCTTTTCACCTGACATTTCATGGCTTGTTCCTTCCTGTTCTCTTTCTTAATACCCCATAGTGCAGCGCTTGTAATGTGCCTCAACAAACGCGAAGTGTAATTCCTGTGTCTGAGGCTTTGTAAGGATGTTTGTACTGCTTCCGCAAAGTCCCATGTATTGTTGCAAATCCTATGAAATCGTAGTATTTGTCATTTCAATATACCTACCTACAAATGTATTTTTCGGATGGATCGAGTCTTTATATAATAGTTGACGTGTATCCATTGGTTTAGAAAAACGTTACTGTCCAGATGCCCCGTGCTAGTGAGAGATGACCCGTGTTAGTGAGAGGTGTTCGCTTGTATAAATCGTATTGTCTAAGACAAAATATTGAAGTTTTACTCGTGGCTGGGGTCAATGTTACGCAATCGGACTTTTGGAAATGTTCTGTCTATTGCACGGGCAACAGAAACAAATACCCTAATATATTAATTGTCATTGTCTCAGAACCAACACGTAGGAATGTAGTTTCGAATGATGGTAGAGAGGTAGATAGGTAGTTCTGGTGTTAGGTAGGTGTATGTATTATTCAAATAATATGTACGTATTGTGTATCTATTATATATTGTATGTACAATTTAGGTCTATAACAAAGGAGTCCTCACTGCTCTTGGTCAGCCTCGTGCAGTATATCCGGAAGTCATTCAATGGAATTCTACACAATGCTTCAATATTCGACAGTTGTGTCGGAACTGGGCGGGGTCTCCGCGCACTAGTTGGCTCGGGTCGAAGACGGGGTACAATTTATATATCAATGCATGTGAATATCGGTCGCACAACAGCTTATGCAATAATGTGTGAATATGTGTGATGTACTATGAAATACCATAACATACTAGTAAAACCTATATAGTCAAGCCTGGTTTATATATTCTTCGATAATCCAGTTCCTCGGTAATCCGCGTGCTTTTATGCGATATAGATCTTCATGCAATGTAAATTGCTTCGTTAATCCATTTTCCATGTTATCATTTCCGCACACTGTTTTGGAGAACCAACTGGATAGCAATGTAATATGATTTACTTAACCGGTTTGGTTTGTTTTAGATCACTCGCAATTTCAAACGCCTTTCGCACTAAATTAGACAGATCGGTCTTTGTTGAAGGTCATGTCGGTTATATGAGATCAATCAAATCAAATCGTTCAAGCAATATAAAATTCATGATACATTACATGTATATCATAAATAGTCAGAGTGGGTGATGGTATGATGTTGCGTTAATCTGCATTCCAATGTGCATATGGCAATGTGTGAAGTGCTGTTTTTATGGATTATAGCCACAGTCGTGGAAGACTGTTATGCTTTTCTGTGATGACGTGTTAATATATTTTTTTATATTTTAATAGACGTTTAGTTGGTGCACACGGTGAATAGGGTAAGCTAGACACTGACGATTACTTTTACTTATTTATGTATGCATAGCATGGTAAGATTCGTTGAGTCATGTATAGCATGGTAAGATTCGTTGAATCATGTATAGCATGTCAATATTCGTTGAGTCATGCATAGCATGGTAAGATTCGTTGAGTCATGTATAGCATGGTAATATTCGTTGAGTCATGTATAGCATGTCAATATTCGTTGAGTCATGCATAGCATGGTAAGATTCGTTGAGTCATGTATAGCATGGCAAGATTCGTTGAGTCATATATAGCATGCAATCATCAATAAATGGACGTCAGTTTTAACTTTTTCGGCGAACAAGTTACGTGAAAATACAACTTGTCCAACACGACAAACGAAAGCGTATGTTTGAGCTCCTCTACTCCCCCCCCCCATCAAAAGAACGGAAAGAACACGTTCTGCAGGTGAACGTCAGTTAACAAGAAACTAACGCGAGACCAAGCGAGTATGCACGGATGCTTGCATACATGACAGTCATGAAAATGCTGCTAAACACTGACAGTTTTCGAGGATTTACAAATAAATGCCATGCAACATGAGTTGCGTCTGCATAAACATAATGTAGTTAATGGGTTGTAATACCGCACTCTCAGTGTATTGTAACGTTGTTGTTTCAGGTTGACGCGTACATTTGTGACCAGGCATAAAATACAACACGTACGTTCTAACTAATATTTCTTTGTTGAAGATCCTATGCGTGCCGCTGCTCGTGGAAGCCGTGTCTACGCCCAACAACTCCTTGCAAGACATGACAGTGTGCAAATCGTATTGCATAAAGAAATATTTCGATTGCTACGAAAACCACAATTGCACCAAGCTAAATATGAAACATCAAATCCAGATCTGCCAGAACGAGTATACCGCATGTACGAAGAAGTGTCTACGTGAACTATATTTGCTGGAAGAAAAGAAACTCCCAAAATTTTTGACGGATGAGGAAAGGGCAATCTTAAAAAGACTAAAAAAGGAATTGAAAGGAAAGGGAATAGGAAATACATATTACAGAAATCAGTACACCCGTCCGTAGTATGTGATGGGGTTTTGTATTCTGAGAGGAGTTTTAATCGATACCTGATCAATATCTAATTAATATCGGATTAATATTTAATCAATATTTGATGTATTAAGTTTGTGGCTACGATATCAAAGTGAAGGTGTCGTCATCCTTTTGATTACGACCACATACCGTCAATCAATATAAATATTGGGTTACTGGAAGGTGTGTCACGTTCTGGGCTATAACACTTTCGTCCAAGTCGTTATCAGTTCATTATCGGACCGTTAAAAAGTTCTGGTCCAAATCGTATCAGTATAGTATAGTGATGTGTCGTGTTACCGGCTACGATTTACAAAGTAGGATACATTTTAATTCCATTTATATCGAGTCGAACGCCGCTCAGAGTAAGAGTGCGCTTACCTGTAATGACCTGTGTGAAGGTTCCATCCATCGAAAAGCGGATCAGGCATCAATATTCACTCAATAGAAGGGGGGTGTCCAGTTGTGAATACGACATCACATCGGAGTAAAATCTAGTTTGCTTGGTTTTATCCGATATTGATCCAAAAGATAGATTTATTAAGATCAAATCATGAACCTATGAATACAGGTATAATACATGACAACTCTGAATAAACTGTTGATTGGTCCATGGAGACATGTTGATTGATCATTGGAGACATGTTGATTGATCCATGGAGACGTTGGCTAGTGATCTTTCAACTGTAACTGCTATTTCTTGGTGTTTGCTTGGAGTGCGACATGTGAGGTGTATGATTTAACAAGATACTCAGTATACAGAGATTAATTGACGGAGATAGACAACTGCAAAAGCAACCCTGATGCAGTTGCGATGCACGTGGTATTGTGATTTAGCATGTTGTGCCATCCGGAACAATGCTGTATCGTTGGCGATATGTGTACTTGCGTAGTGACCCAATTTGACCGTGAACTTCCATCGCATGAACGAACATTCTACCCCTGGCGACTATTACACTAGGCGGTGTCGACAGCGTGAACAATGAGACGTTACAGTATACATACCTGTGATAATAGTGCTACGACTTCTACCGGAAATGTATTTACTGCGCATGCGTGGTCGCATAACCTCCGCGGTTTTTCCTTCATGTTTAAAATTTTTTATTTAACTACCCGTGAAAATATAAAATTGTCATGTTTATTCATGTTCGTAATCGAAGTGTATTTTGTTTTGTTTACATGTTCATTTCCTTCTTGTGTAACATTTTGAATTTAATTAGCCATATATAAGCGTACATAAAATTGTCATGTAGTGTAATCGAAATGCTTTTGCTTACATGTTCGACTCGAGTTCATATTTGAGACGTTGAGTCTTAATTGCGTGCCTGTCATAGACACGAAAATGTAGCAATACGATTGATGATCTGGTGAATCATGTAATCCACAGACAAAACAGTGGCATTTGTTTCAATAATGTGTTCAACTGTGTGCTGACTGCGTGCTGACTGCGTGCCGATTATAGACATGAAAACGTATCAGTCGTCTCAAATATGCTCTATAGTGTGCTCAACGACAATGTCTGTAGTGAATGATGTTGCTTTCCTTTGATTGTATGTTCACACCTCAACTTTGTTGCAGATACATTAAAGAGCAATATATTATTGTTTTAGTCAACTGGTCTTTTACCAATCCAAAAGTGCTAATTTTTAATTGACTGGCTCGTGTATAAAAATAACGTTTATTAAGGAGCCAATTGTTTTTCACATGGGGTTATGCGGCCATAGATTGGTAGTTCCTTGAAGTGGGTGTGACCTTATTTTCTGGTGATCATTGTCTATTTAATTATGTGGTCACTACTGGTCTGTCCATAAATCTGCCTGCTCCGTTGGTTGGTACATTTGCTTTGCCTTTGGATCGCTCTGGAATATTTGGATTATTCGATTCGCTCATCTAATTACTACTGTGTAAACTGCTTCTGAGCCGGTACCAGCCCAGAATAAGCCCGGAACCAGATGGAATGGCAGATAGATAGTGTCATAGTGCAACTTTCCACCATGTTTTGGGTTTCCGGAACGATGACTTATTAACGATCGGCGGCCATGTTTTGGCTGTTCCGTCTACTGAATAAGCTCTAATTATTGGCTTACAACACATACCCTGTGTTGCCACGCATCACAGAGATCCCAATCAACCATGTTAGCGTACAAGTTGGGAAGACCACAATCACATAGAATTAGGATCACACCACTGATTTCCTTGGAAATAGTCTTATCTTTTCGCAGAAACTACTGAAATTTCCACTGCTTAAGCATCTGGTCAATGGCTACTCAAGTCATCTGGTAGAAATCCCCATATAAATGTTCTTTCCATTATCATAGCCACGCTGGAAGAATTCCAACATATTGGCAATGGCATACAGGCCACATTCGTCACCCTTTATCTGTGTGCTGAGGGACCAGGGCAACCAGCTGCTCATCACTGGATCCGTAGATCTGGGCCAGCTGGATTTGAAGCGAGGCTGGTAACTCTGAGTACCCAGCAAATAGACTATCAAGCAGAAACACGCGGTTGTCTCCGGCTCTCAGCTGATGTGCAGGAACCCAAAACCTAAGATGAGAACTGCTACTAGTCTGGTCAGCCTTGTTGCTATCATTGTCATCGGCAATCCTGGAAACCTGCGTATTGCCAGCTTCACCTACAAGCTTGGGTTCATTACTGCCTATGTTACTAATCTGAACATGGATATCTATTATATCTGAATCATCATCTGATTTCTTTTGCTTCACATGCTTAATAATCTTCTTCCCCTGCCTGATTTTACCTTTACCCAAAGATTTCATTGGGGTTTGTGCAAGTTTGACTTGTGGGGAGATATGTCAAGATCAGCAAGCAAACTCTTTGTCAAATTGCCAAATGTAACGTGAATTGTCTTTATGTTTAGCATATAACGTTCCCGACAGCGATTAGAACATGTAACAGGAACAACTGTCATGGCTGGCTGATCTGCTAAAGTCACATCTGCTAGGTCATCGCGTACTATCCTATTTGCCTGGCTGTCTGTTGTCAAGTTCAACACCCTACTGGACTCATTAGCTGTATTTACCCCATAATCATTGGCCCTAGGTTTCTTCAGTCCCCTTTCTTATCTACACGTTTCCCCTCATACCGGTAGTCCTATTGTAAAATGAGTCCTTTTGCACTCCAGGTGGACTCACCGGTGAATTCATGGTAAAGTTTGTCACAATTACCGTTAGTTTTAGATTCACACCCCTATTCACTAAATAAGGCAGCTCATTGCATAGGTGCTAATCCTTAGTTAAATGCTGTTGATGGCCTGAGTTGTAATTACAGTAGTTTATATATATATAATATATATATATATATATATATATATATATATATATATATATATATATATATATATATATATATATATATATATATATATATATATATATATATATATATATATATATATATATATATATATATATATATATCAGGTCTTTATTTCAACAACAATACGACATAAAAAATAGCTAAACATAAAATATAAACCACAGTCTGGTACTGTACCCTGAATAAACAAGGGGTCCAATAAACTATAAGTAAGAAATAAAAGTAAAATAAATATTTATTCATTGAAACTCCATATTACACAGTGTTGTGAAACTGGACTCACAAATTAAGCAATGTAAATTTAGATTTTATTAATAATGAATAAAAATTATGCATAAATACATAATATGAGGGAGGCCCAATATAAAATAGTGTATCAAGTGCAGAATCTAACAAATAATTATTAAATAATGCATGTTTTTAAATGCACTCATAAAATGCAATAGCCGTAAAAACAAAGGGCCGCTCATAAAAAACACATAGTTTGTTCTAGTATTAATAATGGTGAGTTCATTGTCTAAGTTACATGCATTAAAACATTCCAAAAAATATGCCATATAGTATAATATTATTATTAGATAGTAATGTAATATAACGCCATATTCAATACGTGGAATGAAAGTTTTATTGACCAATAGTGTAATGGAAAAAGGGTGAACAGAAGTGTAATACATATAATAAATATTATATATATATATATATATATATATACTTAAAAAAAAAAAAATATATATATATATATATATATATATATATATATATATATATATATATATATATATATATACAAGCTAGCGCGAAACGAGACATCGGAGGACACTGGACATAGGAAGGAGACAACATCTACATCATCGATACCAACAAACAAATAGTCACAGGTCCGCATGAGATCAACGAGACATGGAGACGATACTTTCACCAGCTGTTGAATGTAGAGAATCAACGGGAGCCCATTGAACTAACACCGGCAGTGGAGGGCCCAGTTCCAGAAATTACCATCAGAACCAACGGGAGCCCATTGAACTAACACCAGCAGTGGAGGGCCCAGTTCCAGAAATTACCATCAGAACCAACGGGAGCCCATTGAACCAACACCACCAGCAGAACATACGTAAAGTGATGTTATACATGAATACTTGAAAAACAGTTACTCAGAAATAATTGTTAACATGTTTAACCTAGTTTTATTATCTGCATTGTGCCAACTGATTGGTGCATCGTTATCAGCAAGGCGGACTGGTGAAATAGGAATCAACCCTAGTGATGATGATATTGAAGTGTTCTTGAGAATGTATATTTGCTTTATGCTGATGACACTATTGTCATGGCAAGATACACCAGCAGATTGCCAGTCCGCCTTCTTTTTTTAATAATAATATCAATAATAATGAAACAGTTTTATTTAGTAGTAACGATACGAGTAATTTAAAGTTTCATCCATTATTTGATTAAAGTACAACTCATGTGTTCCTAAGAAACCGTGCACGGCTAATAGCGAGTCCGTCTTCAATTCTGAATGTGTTCCCAAGAAACCGTGCACGGCTAATAGCGAGTCCGTCTTCAATTCTGAATGTGTTCCCAAGAAACCGTGCACGGCTAATAGCGAGTCCGTCTTCAATTCTGAATGGGACTATTGCCTAACATTGCACTTGACAATTAATACTAACAAAACAAAAGTGATTATGTTCTCACCAAAGAAAGTCAGATCAGAACTGTTTTATTTGGGCAATGCAAATTTAATGTAATTTATAATAATATATGTCTCGGTACTAGTCTAAACTATAATGGTCTGTTCAACAAAGTCATAGACAAATAAGGCCACCAAGCCAGGCAAGCAATGTTCAACCTCACAACTAAAGCCAGGAAATTATACCTCTCTGTACATATACAGTGTGAGCTGATTGACCAGCTTATAATGCCAATAGCATTATATGGTAATGAAATATGGGAATTTCAGAAGTTACGTCAGATTTCTGAAAATATCTACTCCAATTGAATAGGAGCACAGCAAGTAAATTATATGGTGTATGAAGAAATCTGTAGGCACACAGTGGCATGTCTAGGATCTTGCAATGGGAGAGGTCAAGGCGACATGCTTAGTCACCCATTTGTCTACCGCGCTACCGTGTACTGGCGCAACAGGTTACATAGGAAAATAACAAACTATTTAAGCCAAAGGGGCCATGGCCCAATGACCCCCCTCCCAAAAAAAAACAGGGTGGGATCCTTTCTCCCCATTTTTTATGCGTGGATGGTTGACGTAATGGTAATCTTAGCAAACTACACATTGGCTGTCTTTATGAAGGAACGATAATTAGCCATATGGTGCATGCTGATGACTTTTGCAATATTTCATGTAGTATTTCTGGGTTGAGGATTCTCAATGATTGCAATGCCGTGTATGGTGATGTGTTTGATATAATTTAAAACGCCAACAAATCATACAGTATGATTATTTATAATAAATCTCACGCAGGACAAGAAAACTATTCTCCCTATAAATATAAAAGAGAAACAAAAGGCATGTTTTAGGGCAATGCATCAAAAAGGGTTAACACAAACTAACCCTTTCCAACTACAATCAACATTTTCACGCCTGTTGTTTACTATTAACTAATTTGGTAACAACAACTATGTGCACGAAGAAAGAGAAAGCGATCCGCGATCAAATCATTATCGGTCTTTATTCAAACAGCGAGATAACCGACAAATACACCGAACACATGCGTCGAGAAACGAATGCTGATTCAATATATCATGTTGTCAAAAGTCAAAGAAACCCCAAACCTAGTTTTTGTAAGAGAGACTTTACAAAAAGACACGCTGACGAATCTTCTCGAAGGGCACCTGAGGTTGCAGAAATGCAGAGAACGCGCAAAGTCGGCAGTGTGGTGGCCCAACATTGGACAGCAGTTACAACAAAAGATCATCCATTGTGAGTATTGCCAGGAGAATAGGCCTAAGCAGGTACACGAGCCTTTCATACCAACTCAGCTACCATTGTGCCCATGGCAAAAGGTAGCCTGCGACCTATGTGAAGGAAATAGTTATTTGATTATTATGGCTAGTCACCATGCTCGATACTTCCGACGAGATTACCTCTTCGGGTTGTTGTTGACGGTGTTGGTGGTGCTTGGTTGAGCTGTTCTTTGTTGGTACCGGCTTCTCCGTCGTGGTCGTTAGATGCTGGTGAACAGATTGCTATATTTGTTCGACAGACTGAGTTTTACAGTTTGTTTCACATTTGGCACTACATGTATCGGTGTCTTCACGAATGGCATCTAAGTCGGTTCGGGTTCGAATCCTCTTGCAATGCCACGTGACCACAGTTCACCGATGTGCATAAATGAGTACCTGGCTACAAACAGAGGTGGATATTTGAAAGAATAGTGTTCGCGCAGTAATTGCAGCGTGGCTGAATGCTTCCCAGAGAAGTCGAGATGGCATTGGTGTGTGTGCGTGTGCGTGTGCGTGTGCGTGTGTGGTGTGCGTGTGCGTGTGCGTGTGCGTGTGCGTGTGCGTGTGCGTGTGCGTGTGCGTGTGCGTGTGCGTGTGTGTGTGTGTGTGTGTGTGTGTGTGTGTTACTACACTACCGCGCTCTACAACTACCTGTTGAATATAACATAGTAAATGTGATGTTCTAGAGAACACTGTGTGTTGACACGGTTGGGGAAACAGATGACTGACAGAGGACTGGCAGGGAACCAGTCATAAACAACTTCAGACCTAAGAAGAGGTTGGCACTGGCCTATTTGCAGGTTGAAACCAAACGCGTGGAGTTCTGCGAGTTTACACCAGACGAAACAGCTACCAAGTCAATATGGACATTAATGGGCATATTGCTATTGCTTTGTGTCTGAAGATACGAACGAAGCATTAGAAATTGACGATATTTCAAACATAGATTTCTGCCTTTCTCTCTTTCATCCGAGTTGTCAGTAAATCACGTGCAAAAATATGAGAGACGCTATTCGAGTGCAATGTCGCTTCTAGATCTAGCATCAATACAGATGTCGTGAACACCTGTGCATCATGTTTGTTTTTCACTTCTGTGCGACCGTGAGCAATGTTCGGATAACACGCCTCCTGATCTGTACTTGACACTCTCGTTAGGAACGACGTGGAAGTGTGATGGTCAACACTTCACTACCGTTATTGACCACACTGGTCACTCTCGTCTTATCTCAACGGTCCCTGTAGCAGCGTGGGTGACAGAACGTGTGCGTCGAATTCAATATTGTCTTTGTAAGTTTCTACATACGATATATGTGTGTGTGTGTGTGTGTGTGTGTGTGTGTGTGTGTGTGTGTGTGTGTGTGTGTGTGTGTGTGTGTGTGTGTGTGTGTGTGTGTGTGTGTGTGTGTGTGTGTGTGGTGTGCGTGCGTGCGTGCGTGCGTGCGTGTGTGCGTGCGTGCGTTGATATAAAATCAGTGCGGGCTAAGGAAGTACACTGATTCGGGTATAACTACAGGAGTCGTACAGTGTTTGGTGTGTTCTGATTACTTTCTTAAAATATAATACCATTACCACACAGTTAGTTATCCGTCGACATCGTGTCTCTTATAGTGAGGTTCGTGCGAAAAGAAGCTGTCAGAATGATACTCTAAGTATGCCATGATATTAGTGGCATCGAGTGTGCCGTATGTCAAACATTATCAAACATGTGTCATATATCAAACATTTCACTAAGCATTGCATTAACGAACACATTTTAGGCCGGTGGCTTGAAGCTGGTGAGATCGTGACACACAACCGGCTAAGAATGTGACGTCTTTATTTGCGTAGCATATGCATCATCTATGTCTGCCAGTTACATCAGATTAAGACGTGCCAGATACGTACAAGTGACGACTCCAAAAGACGTCGTTGTCACGTCTCATTGCGACATCATTAAGTGGGTCACTGTTAAGTGACTCACTGTTAAGTGGCTCACTGTTAAGTGGCTCACTGTTAAGTGGTTCACTGTTAAGTGGCTCACTGGTAAGTGGCTCACTGTTAATATGTACTCATAAGCAATTACATTATGATGATATCAGAAAAAAAATCAATTCAATTACATATAATTAAGCATAATGCACATACTTTTATTAATAATATATAAAATACTTCTACTGCGCTAAAATCCGCAGGAGACCCAAGTACCACAGCGCAACGAAACAAAAGGGGTAAAGAAGTTCATAATCGATAAGTTCCAGTTGTAAACCGTTGGATTGGTACGTTGGAAGCTATGGAGGATAAGCAAGCTTAAGCAGGTAACTTTTTAGTTTATTGCGAAATGTTGTTGCATCCAATGCCAATGCAATAATTTAAGAAGTGGTGCTGAGTGAGAGAAACGAGGAGACCGGAGGGCTGTCCTTGCCAAACAATTTTACACATGTTGAAGTTTTAAGTTAGCCTTGAGAGCAATATTGTGATAATGTTTAATGTTCAATATACAAGCGATGATTGTCCAAAAGAACATATAAGCCGTTAATTAGTAATAATAAAGTTAACATCGTTAGCCTTAGCACTCTATTTAACATACTTCGCAAGAATAATGATGTGACCACAGTCTCCACAACAGACTACGCACAAATAATGAAAGTGAGATACGTCCACAGTCACCACATTTATGTCCAGCATTAAAAACATGCACGCAATCATGGTTCCGCTTGTAAAAAAATTACTTCAGTGAAATATTCAAAATATTGAGTCATGAATCTACCAAATATATTTTTTCGCCCACTTAGCATAATCCATAGAGTCGAACTCTTCCATGCAGTTCTTCCTGCATTCACGGTACTGTTCAACGCAGCGCTGAATTCGGTGCTTGTTCTCTACCTTGTGGCATCCGCTTTTCTGATAGCAATCAATATATTCCTTAGCACAAAACGATTTGCACATAGTGTTGCTATCAGTGGTATGTTTCATGTATTTATCAGGGCTTTTGGCCGCACGACCCCAATTTGAGCTGTTAACGCCCCACGCCAGAGTCAACAGAATACACCCGACCTGCAATGAAAGCAATATTAATTTATACACCATAGTCCATCCATCACACACACACGCACGCACGCACGCACGCACGCACGCACGCACGCACGCACACACACACACACACAAGTATTCAATGTCACTTTCTCAACGTTTCGGCTGCCCTTCGTTGGCAACAAAGGGAGCCTAAGTGACAGACAGAGACAGCAACAGAAGTGTGACATTGATTAAAGAGGCCATATGGATCAGAAAGACAACACCGATCATGAATCGAGACGAAGGGGGAGAACGACTCAACCATGTACGGGACGGCCTGCATGCCATGTCTTCTGGCGAGCAGAAGAATAACTAGTTGTCCCAGAAATACGTTTTTGATAAAGGCTACCTGAGTTAGCCGAAACGTTGTGTAAGTGGACTATTGCGTTTCACTTCCTGTATGGTAATCGTAGAAAACACTATTTTTTACGACTTCAGAAAGCTAAAACAACAATAAATATACCTTTCAGGGTAATTTAGTATATGTCAAATGCAAATAATTATTGCATGCGTGACATTTGTGTAGCAGGGTACCGTCCACCGAATGCGTGTGTGTCACGCCAAATTCATCAGAGTTGAGATTTCGGAGTAATTTAGTGCAAGGAAAACATGTTCATACAGATGCAAAGAGTAATCCAAATTATCAAAAGTGGGCACAGAGAGGTTCTCAAATAATATCTTGAGCTGGACTAAGATTATATTACGGCTATGTGCAAAAAATAAACATTGTGGCATAACTATTATATGTTTCGTTGAAGACATAATGCGTTCTAGCACTCCCTAGACATTACAGTGGTGATAACTTCCATTGTATACGGGTACTGTTTCTTGTATAACCTTTTACACTGTTTTCCCAGTTGTCATATATGGAACAAACTGTTGGGCCTTCAAAAACAGGATCAATACCAAACCAAGAAGTTTATTTTTGACCCCAAAAAATAACAAATAATGAAACAATAGACATATTATGGATATGCATTTACACAAATACAATAGATTTGCATATATAATAATACAAGTGTGCATACATCTTTATTTGAAACCAGTATAGAAAACCATAATTAATTCAAACAAAAACATTTTAATGTTGAAACAAATAGGGGTCAGGTTTCCATCCTTTTATGAACAACTAGCATTGCTGATTTTGGTGACATAAATAACAGTTTGGAAGTGTACATGTGTCTTTATATATTTGCAGGAGAACATTGTCTGCATAAATTGTAAAGCCTCGCAGGCTATTAGTCTTCACAGGCTATGAGTCCTCACGTTACTAGTGTATATCGTTTCTTTCTCTATATCAGGAGTGTTGTTTATAATGTATGGCAAATTATATTTAAGACATTTTTGTGCAAATTCGTGTTAAGTTCTGGCAGTATATATATTTTTAGATTTTAGATTTTTAGTGTCATCAAGGTGTATATTAACATTTGGAGTAATGTGCCAGTGTAATAAATAAACAGGTAAATATCTATGAATGTATTTAAAGT
The DNA here is from genome assembly GCA_033239005.1 of Lamellibrachia satsuma. Classification (NCBI taxonomy): domain Eukaryota; kingdom Metazoa; phylum Annelida; class Polychaeta; order Sabellida; family Siboglinidae; genus Lamellibrachia; species Lamellibrachia satsuma. Next base: position 4,973,316 of record BSQZ01000019.1, read on the forward strand.
AAAATTTTAATCCCTGTAACTTTCATTGATCTTCTATCTTTAACAAATTAAGTTTCATAAGACGTGGCTGACTCACTATGTGAATTATATCCACTTAAAATTATTAAACAGCTTTTTTTCCTGAATTTTCATTAATCTGTGTCCCCATGCCATAATACAATAGTTTATATGTGATAATACTTAATAGTTATATACATTTTTTTATTTCTGGAGGCAAGACATCGTTTTATCTTGCGTATTATCACTCCAATATGTTAAAGTACTAAACAGTGTTGTGTCATCTGCATACATTATACATTTAAATATGCTATTAACTTGTGAGAAGTCATTTGTATATATGATAAATAACAATGGCCCAAGGATTGAACCTTGTGGAACACTAACTGCTATTGGAACAATTTCAGATTTATTTCTTCAATTTCAACATACTGTTTACGATTACTAAAATACTGTTTACGATTACTAAAATACTGTTTACGATTACTAAAATAATTTTTGAACAGAAGTAGACCTGCATCAGCAATGCTATAATATCTCAATTTATTTAATAAAATGGTGTGGTTAATGGCATCAAAAGATTTAAAGAGATCGAGAAATATGTTAATTGGAACGTCATTTGTATCCATTTGCGTTATGATCTGCCAGTTCTAGTGCAGTTTTGGTGTAAAACCGCACTGATGACTTCATGACTTAATTATAGCAGGTTCAATTATTTTTTTTATTAATTTAAGAGAATTGCCATCGAATCCACAACTATTTTGGTAGAAAGATTTTGTATAGTTTTCTTTACAGTTTCTTGATCAATATTCTGAAATTTAGATACATTATCTATGTGTTTATTTAAATAATAACTACAATTTTTATTGCCATCATATTTAAAATAATTTGCAACAGTCTGAACTATGTTTGAGAATAAAAATATTAAATGTAGTAGCAATATTTTTTCTAAATTTTCTCTAAAGAATGTTGGAAATTTGTTTTGTGTTTTTGTCTTAGAGAGAATATCATTAATAGTTTTCCAAGTATTTCTTATGTCATTTTAGAACCGACTAATACATGATTCAAAATATATTTGTTTTTCTGCACGAATGTTTGTCATTAATATTCCATTATACGTTTTAAGGTTAATGCTACTTGTTTCATAGTTATGTGTATTTTGGTTAGTAAATTTTAATTGTTTATAAAATTTATTTCGCTAACCTGACCTGAGCAAACCCTGCGTAATCCATGTAGATTGTGTACGCTTATATTTATAACATTTTATTAATTTACTTGGCATGTGTTTATTTTTAGACCGTAAAATTTCATAATTTAAATTTGGATTAGCATTTGGAATTGTATTGTTTTTGTAAATTTCTTCTGATTTAATTTCATGTCTAACATGCTGCATTGCCTCTTAATATATTTATTTTTACACATTTAGGAGGAGGTTCTGTCTTTTGGGTAATGGCTAAAATCATGAAGTATGGCTGATGATCAGATAATCTTTTAGTTAAAATCCCTGCCGTACTTTCTAATACAGTTTTACCAAGTTTACAGAAAAAGTTGCATATCTTTGTTCCGTTTGTTCTTGTAAATCTTGTGGGAAGAATTTTTTTGGGGTAAAGACTGTGTGATGCTAAGATATAAAAAAGTTGCTATAAGTTTCATTTTCATTTATTTTTAGTAAGTTTATATTAAAGTCTCCTGCACTAATTAGTTTATGATTATTTTTTCCAATGACACTACGGCTGATAAAAATTCATTTATAAAAACATTTATTTGTTCATTATGTGTTCTTGATGGTCTATATATGTTCCCAATGGTAAACGGTTTTGATAAATTACCACCATTTACTTTAATTATCAGTCCTTCCCAATGTTCATATATATTAAGATTCATAATTGGTTCTGTTTTATATTTATTATCAATATATATTACGAAACCTCCTTTACTGCTACAACTTTTACCCTGAGTTATAGCTGTGTAACCAAGCAACACAAATTAAGAAAAATCATCGCCTTCCGCTTTCCATGACTCTTGTATATATATATATATATATATATATATATATATATATATATATATATATATATATATATATATATATATATATATATATATATATATATATATGTATATATATATATATATATGTATATATATATATATATATATATATATATATATATATATATATATATATATATATATATATATATATATACATACATTAAATTTAAAATTTATACAATCTAGTTCTTCTATATATGCCTCTAGTTCACAAAAAAATTAATTTAAAGATTATGTATTTGTGCTTAAAATACTAAAATGATCTTCTTAACGAAATCATTAAACTTGTCAAAATCATAACAAGACGAGCGACGTATTATTTGTAATTCAATAGTTTTCTATTACCTTCTACATTTCTTAATAGCGTAATACACAGCGTAGTAATTGGTGAGTAATTAGTGATAGACATCATATAATTTTTTATAAAAAAGCATAACAACAAAAAGAGAAGAAAATGCTAACGAAGATTTGGATCATCGACTTCGTGAGAAATTCCAAGGAGACTTCGTGAGAAATTCCAAGGAGAAAACAAATTGTTAACTTAGACATATCTTTTCGTACGTTTAGCTTTTTCCAAGTTATAAGTCATAGGACAATATCACCAACAACAATCACTAACAATACAAAGCTAATGGTCATACAAGTATAAGCTGGTGAATATGATTCGTCTCTACATCGACCAATTTTAACGCCGTGAAACGGTGTGAAAATATTTATGCAGTTAATTACGCAAGGCAACCAGTGTAGGAGCTTAATCAATTTCAAACCTTAACATTATTGTCCATTTTGTCAATAACTAATATTACAATATAAGTGGTGAATAACGTAATTACAATATAATACGTGAATAACGTAATTACAATATAATACGTGAATAACGTAATTAAGTATTACTGTAACGCAGTATACATATCCAAAATAATGAAAGGAGATACCAGGTATCACAAAAGATGTCACCTGTCACTATTAAAACTAAGAGGAGACCAAATAGAAGTGTTTAAAATAGTGAACATTTATGAGGATGTTGATAAGAATATGTTCTTCAAACTTATAGAAGGCAGTAGAACCAAAGGATACAAAGCAGCATTAGATAAGGAACAGTGTAGGTTGGACATGAGAAAGTACTTTTTCTCACAGAGGGTGATAAATGAATGGAACAAACTGCCAAAATGATTATGCTAATGTGTGAATATATTTAAAAATAGAATTAACATATATCTGATAAGGGCGGGCTATACATAAATGATAAAATTGTTGGACTCTCGATAAGCCGATGGCTTTCTTGTCCACTTGCTATCTGAACGTGTTGTTTGGAATGGCAATCTTGTTAAATCTTGTTAAAATCTTGAAAACTAATGAATGGGTATTGAGGGACCTGAAACATCCATCGAGGTTAATCAATAACTTATTGACTATAAAACTGACATTTTTTCGGATATACTGCAAGGAGAGACGGCCGGGAGAAGGAGTTGCTGGTCGGGAAAGTGAGTGGAAAAGGGGATCGAGACCGATCGACATCAAGAGTGACTAATTTAACAACATCGACATTGGGACTCACGCTAGACGAGGCAAACTCATCCCAATGTGAACTCTGGATCTGGATCTGGACAATTACTCAACAAAGTCCTACAAGGATATTACGACGTTGTTCTCATAATTTCTTTATGGGAATATTACTCACCAGATAGAACCTCATTTCGTGTTCTGTCCAGCTGCTGAGACGTCTGTTCCAGTGAAAAGATCATATGCTTTGGCTATCTTGCGTGATGGACTTTGGCCTAGCTCGTCTCACGTGTACGTGCAGATGACGACTGCTCAAGAAGCACTTCACGTTGACATATAGTAAACAATTATTGCGGACGGGTGGAGCGCGTTAGTGCGGCGGTTAGTTCGGCGGTTTGTTCGGCGGTTAGTGCGGCGGTTAGTTCGGCGGTTAGTTCTGTGGTTAGTGCGGCGGTTAGTGTGGCGTTTATTGCGGCGGTTAGTGCGGCGGTTAGTTCGGCGGTTATTGCGGCGGTTAGTTCGGCGGTTCGTGCGGCGGTTCGTTCGGCGGTTAGTGCGGCGGTTGGTGTGGCGTTTATTGCGGCGGTTAGTGCGGCGGTTAGTTCGGCGGTTAGTGCGGCGGTTAGTTCGGCGGTTCGTGTGGCGGTTCGTTCGGCGGTTAGTGCGGCGGTTAGTGTGGCGGTTAGTTCGGCGGTTCGTGCGGCGGTTAGTTCGGCGGTTAGATGGGCGGTTAGTTCGGCGGTTAGTGCGGCGGTTAGTGCGGCGGTTAGATGGGCGGTTAGTGCGGCGGTTAGTGTGGCGGTTAGATGGGCGGTTAGTGCGGCGGTTAGTCTGGCGGTTAGTGCGACGGTTAGAGCTGCGGTTAGTATGGCGGTTAGATGGGCGGTTAGTTCGGCGGTTAGTGCGGCGGTTGTGACCCACGGCTGTGGCTCACGGTTGTGGCCCACGGTTGTGACCCTCGATTGTGACCCACGGTTGTGACCCACGGCTGTGACCCTCGGTTGTGGCCCACGGTTGTGACCCTCGGTTGTGACCCACGGCTGTGGCCCACGGTTGTGACCCACGGTTGTGACCCTCGGTTGTGACCCACGGCTGTGGCCCACGGTTGTGACCCACGGTTGTGACCAGCGGTTGCATTCTGACTACTCTGAAATCAAGTTATGTGCGCATCGTAGTCATAACGTGAAATCAACGCAAAAGTTATACTGTCGATTGAAACAACGTCCTTTATGCTACTAATAAACACAACTGATCAATGTTTTTTTGTAAAGAACATTAATAAGAACAGAAAAAAAGTATAATTTAAATGAAATACAAGTAGCGCCATCTGTCGAGCCACGTGTGTGTTGTAAATCCGTTGAAGACATTTTTGTTTTAACTCGTGTGATTTTTAGATATCAAACCCATCTTTTTGGCCCGGCACGTCATTAGGTTTTTTCTATGTGCATAGACATGAATAATAAATTAACATTTCAGCTAATTTTGATTTAAATGACATTATTCATTGTGGGTAAACAAATTTTAGTTTTGCAATTTGTTCTGCTGATGTAGCTGTTGCTAAGTCAAATATTTCTAAATGTAAAATAACAAATTAACATTTCTGCCAAGTTTTACTGAAGTGACATTACTCCTCGTGGGTCAAATATTGAATAAATATTGTCGACAGTTAGATGTTTTTCCGTGACTTAATAAATTACATAAAATAATTTGTTATGCATTTCAGACATTATGTTTTATATAATAGTAACATATCAATAAATCGTAATACTCCTGCAAGTTTTACTTTTGAATAGTAAATAAATCTCATCCTGACTGATTATGACAAGAGCACAGTATCTAGCTAATTTTGTTGTTGGGGAAGCTGTTGCTATATCAGTTATTAAAAAAATTGCTCGGGACCCTAATTTTTTTTAGCCTTTTCATAGACATGAAAAATATAAATAATAAATATTGAATATTTTCGAAATTGAGCTAAAATGTGTTCTGTTCAGTTACTTAATAAACTACATAAAATAATAATTATTACCATTATTGGTAGGCGAGTTTGACATATTATGCTTTATATAATATGAACATATCAAATTGCAATATTCATGCAAGTTTTATACTTGAATAATAAATAAATATTGTGTTATGACTGATTAGGGTGGCGAACACAGTTGTACAATTAGGGTTATTACTAATAACTTATTAGTACAATACAACATGTATGTAATTAGAAGGACAATTATGTATACAGATCCTTCCACACTAAAATGCTCCGAATGAGCCGAATTCGAAGATGAGTCTGCGGTATCACTTGCGGTATCACTTGCCGCCTGGTGGCGATACTGTTTTGGCCAATGAGGTGTAAGGTGCTGCCACTGCGGACTTCATGTGTAACGATGATTATAACATGAAGCTAATACAGAGACGGACGCAGATCCCAGTACTTGTGTTGTAGTTCATTATTATACAGTAGGGTAGGGCTGGGGCAATACGCCCATGTGAGACAGTACGCCCTTAGCATGTTTCCAACGAAAGGTATACCTCCCTTTAATGGAGTCTCCCGGATTTGTTACGTAACTCCCCTACTCCCAGAAAACAAGAAAATCTCCCGGATTGTAGCCATGAAAACGACCAGGTAGAGTCGCCAAACTTTTCCTCGTGTACCTAAAGTACTAATACACATGTCACGTGGTCAAAATTACTCATACTTCCATATAACGATCACAATTTACACACCAAAAAAAAAACACGTCGTCGCTATTATATTTATAACCGATAACACGGTGATGGTACCATTTTCTGTATCAGAATATTGCATTAATACATATTTTGTTAAGAACGTATGTTCGTGTACACACACACACGCACGCACGCACGCACGCACACACGCACACACACAAATGTAAATTTGTATCGTTAGTTTTTGTTTTAGTGTTTGTAAATGTTGAGCGTTAGATGGAACTATGAGTATATGGGTATATATAATAGCACATCATCCTCTTTCAAATATATTTTCGCATCAGGATAACCCAGGGCCAGGGATGCCATCTTCCCCGCATCACGGTCGAAACAAGTTTTCTTCAAGTGAGACGTGCTAAGCCGATGTCGTGCTCACATTTTCCGCTTGGTGTATCTGCGCATGCGCGTATCTCGAAGCATGGGCATGATGACAGAAAGTGGAAATTCATCCATTATTTTCCATGGTTGACATTATCTGTTACAATTCATTGTTATTATATACGGTACCTATTATCATAGCTATAATATGTTTATGTTATTAATAAATTGATTATCAAATACTGACTCGCGCATGCGCAGATACATCAAGCGGATACTATTTGTCATCGGATAAATTTTTGCACGACTGTGCTTCGTCGGCTTGAAGTAAGCATAAGGAAATTCTACGAACTGTATGTTACTCTATTCTTACTAGTGTGTGCATTACAACCGAATGCCACCCAGTAAACCATTCTCACGCTCGCTGCGAAACGACCGCTATCGCTGTAAACATAGTGTGAGCGTGCGTGCGTGCGTGCGTGCGTGCGTGCGTGCGTCGCTGTTCTTTCGTTTCCTCGCCACTGAGAGTCCAGCATTCTAAACATAATATTGCTTCCGTGCCCTTCTAATGGTATAGCTTAGAGCGTGGTTTCAGTCCGGCTGCATGATGAGGCTGCCGCATTCGTGGCGTTGCTGAAAATAGACTGTTAGAGTGGATGAAGAAGGACATTGATAAAATGCGTGTAGAGATGCTAACTGTAGTGGGATATAAACCTACATATAACGGTACACAATTATAAATACGCTACAAATTCGTTAACCCGAACTACAATAACACGAACGCCTATCGTAACTCTGACCATTACCCGGTCGGTGCCGCTATGCGATCACCGATATCACTGTCCATCTCCACGTTCTTCTTTAACACGGTTTTTAAAACTCATCGGACACATATACTCGAAGTGTTTCTCCAGTCCTTCCAACTTATAATAATAGCAAGAACACGTCAGTCTCCCGAACACAGAAGTGGCACTGTTCTCTGTTTTATGACAACAGTATATTCGGTTCGGTCTGGGTATCATACTGCGGGGCCCGATAATAAGTTTACTGGTAGCTTCCTTCCTTCCGTCCTTTCTTTCTTCCTTCCTTCCTTCCTTCTTTCCTTCCTTCCTTCCTTCCTGCCTGTCTCCCTTCCTTCTTTCTTTCCTTCCCTCCTTCTTTCCTTCCTTCCTTCTTTCCTTCCTTCCTTCTTTCCTTCTTTCCTTCCTTCCTTCCTGCTTTTCTTCCTTCCCTCTTTCCTTCCATCCATCCACCCATCCTTCCTTCCTTCCTTTCTTCCTTCCTTATCTACCCTCATAGTGGATAAAGGCGGGCCTTCCTTCCTGTCTTCCTTCCTTCTTTCCTTTCTTCCTTCCTGCTTTTCTTCCTTCCCTCCTTCCTTCTATCCATCCATCCATCCATCCACCCACCCATCCATCAACCCACCCACCCATCCATCAACCCACCCACCCATCCTTCCTTCCTTCCTTCCTACCTTCCTACCTTCATTCCCTTCTTAGATGATAAAGAAAGAAACTAGAGCAATATACATATGTATATGACAATAGTAATGCCATACCACCTGATACATACCACCTGATACATACCCCCTGATACATACCACCTGATACATTTCAAAAAGCATACATTTATTTCAATACTAGGTTTCATCAACAGCAAGGAGTGTAATGTATAAAGAGGCGGCACTCGCCAAATAACGCGTGATTGCCGACGCGCGCGCCCCCGTGTGGTGACGGCCCGAGGCATCAACCCGTTCAATATAGTCACCTCTTCACGTAGATGGTGACAATGAAAATAATTCAATTCATGTTTAAATGGAAGAAACATCATGTCTTAAGGATAACAAAGTTTACTTTTAGCACCTATACATAAATTTAATTAACTGCAGTTCATTTGATTTTCTTCCAATTATCAAATTAAATTTTTTACAAATCACTATATTTTCAAAAACATATTTCCATGTTGTTGTACCATGTGTTTAGAACTGTATTCTTAAAAGTTTACTTCATAATAAATATATACTTAATTTCATTGAATTATTTGCTTGCCAAACTATGGTTGGGTGTGAATGAGAATGAGATAAGTGATTGCTCAGTTTATGGAGGGATACGAATTTAACAAGATTTAACAAGATTGCCATCCCAAACAACAAGTTCCAGATGGCAAGTGGACAAGGAAGCCATTGGCTTATCGAGAGTCCAACAATTGTATCATCTATGTGTAGCCCGCTTTTATCATATATCTGTCAATTCTATTTTTAAACATATTCACACTACTAGCATTAACACAATCATTTGGCAGTTTGTTCCATTCATTTATCACCCTCTGTGAGAAAGAGTACTTTCTCATGTCCAACCTACACTGTTCCTTAACTAATGCTGCTTTGTTTCCTCTGGTTCTCCTGCCTTCTTTAAGTTTGAAGAACATATTCCTATCAACATCGAATTTGAAATGGAATAAAGCTTTGAATAGAAAACCATTAATTAATTTTGTATTGTATTCTGTATATCAAGAGCTCAACACTATATCGCATTTGCAATCCATTTATTTTCACATTTACAATCAATTTGGTTGTGTTCATTATCATCGAGTGATGAATTACATAGAAAACATACATTGTAATGTACGTACGTATGTCGGTTTTCCGATCCACAGCCGAAATTTGTGAGGGACCAGGGCTCGAGAACAGACGGCGGGTTCATCTCTGCCTGGAAGCTATCCGCCTGTTGTACGCTCGCGGACAGGTTCGAGGTATTGATAGTAATGTTGGGAGCTAGATTCAACTGAACATCAGCACTGGGCTGATCACACTGGTCACATTGGTCACACTGGTCACATTGGTCACACTGGTCACACTGGTCACATTGGTCACACTGGTCACACTGGTCACACTTGTCACACTGGTCACACAGGTCACATTGGTCACACTCTTTATATTCTACACTCTTTGATAATTGGACATCCAACTCCCGAACCCGGGGCCGGCTTTCATACTCCACCTACCAGATCTCATGAGACAAAGTTACATAACGGTTTAATAGTGATAGTCGTCACACCCTTAAATATCTGATCACGACTCATAACAACTATCTAGTATCGAAACATAAACATCCAGTCATATATCACAACGATTCTATATTGTTTACAGGCTTGCACACGAGGCTACTCACTTCACTCACCGTTTTTCATGTGGGCGACCATTAGCCGCACGACCATTAGCCGCACGACCATTAGCCGCACAGTGTTTTACGTGCAATAGTCCGAAACGACTTACACTGATAGTGTCGAAACTCATTTCAAATTGGGATAGAAACAAGACCTTGTTGAACAACGTGTAATGTTCAACAAGTGTCGTGTGTGGTTTTGATAAACGCTCTACTCACGCCATCGTTCGAACAAACATGTTAAAGATCACGCAAAACACCCATCGCTATTTGTTTTAACTTGTAAGCTAATCATTATTTATTCAAAAACAGTACATAATTATGACAATATCAGGAAACGGTCACGATTACAACGATTTCCCCGATTAGGCCTGACCCCATAACTCCATAGTCCACCATTGCTTCCACTCATGTTCGATGTCCATCGATAACAGCGCAGTCTTGCGATCATCGTAGAGTAGACGTGACGCACACTTCTGTATGGCTACGTCACATCCCTAATAGCAGCAGAACGCAGCTTCAGGACTGGAATGACGAAATGTCATTAATTAATTTAAAATAACGTCGTTTGTGTGTGCGTGCGGGCGGGCGGGCGGGCGTGCGTGCGTGCGTGCCTGCATGCGTGTTTGCATGGGTACGTTATTTTAAGTTTAAGCATGCCGTCACTCAGTGCTGGCAAGGTTTTTGTTAAAGGAATGGGCAACTCTGGAATCAGTATTCCTGTATGGATCGGAAGCCTGGACATTGACCAAATCTCTGGAAAAGCAGTTGAATGGCTGCAACACTAGACTACTGTTCACTGGAAAGAACACATGGCTAATGAAAAGCTGTATGGAACAATGATGAGGGTAACAAGATTCAGGAGCGCAGGATGCGGTTTGCTGGGCACAACATAAGGCAAGCGGGGACACCATTGTCAAAACTGATACTCTGGGAGCCGACGCACGGACGCGCTTCAAGGGGACGGCCCTCTTCAAGAGGACGGCCCACTCTTAGCTACGTCGAGGTCATGTTGTTGTGACAGACACAGAGGAGTTAACTGCATGTATGAAGGAGAGAGCTGAATGGCGAGCCATGAAATCCCGAAGTCTTTCGACCAGATCCAATATGTTATTATCGCTTTGCCTTAATACCATGCTGCAAATTAAAAGTCACTATCATTCTATTTATTTTTAAATTAACTACACGTTTTGTTACGCGCATATTGAATTTTGTGACTAAAGAAATACACTTGTTATCATAATATTTACATTTTCACGGAGGAATGCAAAGTAAACTACATTTTTCCATTTATTTATACTTGCAATCATTCAACAGATGCAGCTGTGGTCGCTGTGGTCGCTGTGGTACGTTTATCAGTATATCTTGTTGAAAGGTCAGAAGTAGACAACTGGTGACCTTGTATATGCCTATAGTTGCTGAATTGGTGGGCATAGTCGAAAATCCACGCTGGAGTGTCGCTGCTGTGACAAAAAGCACGTCCCAACACTCTGAAAATGAGTATTTCACGATCTGTCTAATGCGGTAGACATCTGCCATTGACATTTAAAGTGCTCTTCCTCTTTTGTGGCAGATCCAAAAGTGTTCTTACCGAAATTCACCAGACCTATTTCCGTGTGTGTCTAAAGCTCAATAGGCAGCGTGACATTGACGCAGCAAATACAACGAAAATGCAATCTGCAACCATTTCAGATTTGTTGAACGATTCCACATTGAGGTATTACGTCGGTGAAACACACATTTATTCTAATATTTGAAATAACGTAGGGTTTGATATGTCACTCGATATCAGTGTAAGGCTTAATGTATTTTAGTTGTCAAAACATGGATTGATAACATCGTGGAAACCTGCTCTCACTTGTATTATCTAATAATGATATATAAAATACTTCTATTGCGCTAAACCCCTCGGGAGATGCCTGCTCGGCTGCGTCCCCAACAAGCAGGGGCTAAGGAAATCACAATCGATAAGCAGTTCCAGTTGTAAATAGTTGGATTCGTATACTGGGGAGCTATGGAGGATAAGCAAGTCGCATTTCAGTGCATGGATATTTCAATGCTCCATATTAATTAATGTTTCTCTTGTGGTTGTTACACAGAAGCTGCAGCTAGGCTGGCAAACATCATTCTATCCCATAAGCACGAATGTGGGCAACCGGCAGTAACCTCTAAGAACACCGGATAGCATAAACATACTAAATCACAATATCACGTGTATCCGAACTGCATCAGGGTATCTTGTATCATTTCCGTAAATTAATCTCTGTGTACTGAAATATCTTGTTAAATCGTAGACCCAAGCACACACCGTCTACAGTTGAAATATCGCTCGCCAGCGTCTCCATGGATCAATCAACATATCTCCATTGACCAATCAACATTTCATTCACAGTTATGTATTATAACTGTATTCACATGTTCATGGTTTGATCTTAATAAATATATATTTTTAATAAATATCGGATAAAATCAAGCAACACAAATCCAACCCTCCTTCTATTGAGTGAATCTTGACTTGTGATCCGATATTTAATCAATTGCGCCTTCACACAAGTCAAGATAAGTAAGTGCACCATCTCTTTGAGCGGCGTCCGACAAGCACGTTGGTGTCGGAGCCCCTATCTCTATACCTCAAATCGTGATCGGATATTGATCTATGTTCCAACATTGATTAAATATTAATCCGATAGTAATTAGATATTGACCAGATATCCATTAAAACTCCTCTCAGAATGCAAGACCCCGCCACATACTACTAACGTGAGTACTGATTCCTTGTCCGTACGTGTCCCCTTCTCTTTCCTTTTAATTCCTTTTTTAGTTTTTTTAAGAGTGCCTTATCCTCATCCGACCTTAAAGATGATGGTATCTTTTCTTCCAGCAACTCTAGCTCACGTAGACACTTCTTCATGCATGTGTTATACTCGTTCTGGCATATCTGGATTTTATATTTCATATTTGGCCTGCCGCAGTGGTGGTCCCTGTAGCAATCGAGATATGTCTTCACGCAATATGATTTGCACACTGCTATATCTTGAACGGTGTTTTCCGGCTTATAGCCAGCTTGTACGACCAGCGGCACGCATAGGATCTACAACACATAAATATTAGTTATATTAGTTTTATAGCTGCACGCAGCAATGTAAACCGACAACATTGCAATTCACTGAGAATGCGGTAGTGAAGTGAAGTGAAGTGAATTTTATTTGTTTAGATCATACATGTACATAGTCAAATAACAGTGTCTACATATTTACGGTATATATGATCCCGGGAGGCCTGCACTAAGACCTGAAAGATCGCTATCATACAGGCCTCCTTATGTATAGTGCAGTAAGGGAGGCCTGCACTAAGATCTGAAAGATCGCTATTATAAAGGCCTCCTTGTGTATAGTGCAGTAAGGGAGGCCTGCACTAAGACCTGAAAGATCGCTGTCATACTGGCCTCCTTGTGTATAGTGCAGTAAGGGAGGCCTGCACTAAGACCTGAAAGATCGCTATCATACAGGCCTCCCTATGTATAGTGCAGTAAGGGAGGCCTGCACTAAGACCTGAAAGATCGCTATAATACAGGCCTCCCTATGCATAGTGCAGTAAGGGAGGCCTGCATTAAGACCTGAAAGATCGCTATCATACAGGCCTCCCTATGTATAGTCAGTAAGGGAGGCCTGCACTAAGACCTGAAAGATCGCTATCATACAGGCCTCCCTATGCATAGTGCAGTAAGGGAGGCCTGCACTAAGACCTGAAAGATCGCTATCATACAGGCCTCCTTATGTATAGTCAGTAAGGGAGGCCTGCACTAAGACCTGAAAGATCGCTATCATACAGGCCTCCTTATGTATAGTGCAGTAAGGGAGGCCTGCACTAAGACCTGAAAGATCGCTATCATACAGGCCTCCTTATGTATAGTGCAGTAAGGGAGGCCTGCACTAAGACCTGCAGAGCGCGTTTTTCCGTTCATTTGTTGGGGGAGGAAAAGAGCTGGGGGAAAACATCTCATTTCGTGTGTTGTGTTGGAAACGTTGTATGTGCATGTAACTTGTTCGCCGGAAAAGTTAAAACTGACACCCAGTACGAAAGAAGAATATATACGTGTGTATATATATATATATATATATATATATATATATATATATATATATATATATATATATATATATATATATATATATATATATATATATATATATATATATATATATATATATATATATATATATATATATATATATAACAAACCATTAACAAAATGTCCGGAAAACATATCTGAAGCTGGTTATAATTGCGTGTGTTTAAATGCAAAGGTGCATAGTAAATACGAAAAATGAATTAAACATTATGGTAGAAGATATTGACCCTCATATAATTGGTATAACCGAATCATGGGCCAACAGAGACATAACCGATGGTGAATAAGGATACACAGGATACGTAGTGTTTAGGAGAGATCGATTAGAAAGAAGGGGAGGGGGGTTATTTTATATGTTAAAGAATATATTCAGGCTTATGAAATAAAATTAGAAAGGTCGCAGACAAACAAACAACAAGCGTGTCCGTTCTGCATCGCTGACCACTGCCCAGTCCGACTCTGCCATGATACGCGAGAATGGTAAAGTATCCAATATCGGCTCGATAAATCTGATCACCCAAAACCAGGAAACAAGTGGGTGTTTTGTCACCCGGCTCGCAAGATCTACGAAACCGAAAGATCTGGTGACACACGTGAACCTAGAGACTGGTTTATCGGTGTCATGCGAACCACTCAGAACTAAATTTGACACTTACACGTCCTCCTGATCATCACCTTTTACTCAGAATGAAAACCCTGATTGCTTTGTTTTTAATTAACATTCAATCAAATGATCAATAACAGGTTGAAAATTATAACTTTTAATTGTCATGGTTTTAAAACATTTGTATACGATATTTTATTATTTTTTTTAACAATATGATATCATATTTCTACAAGAGCTCTGGCTCTCCAATGAAGATATTACTTTATTGCGGTCAATTCAAAGACTTTGAAGCTTATGACGTTAGTACTGTGAATGACCAGCTATATGAGGAGTTTTGTAATTGTTTGGGTACAATTGCATCAATGATAGAGGAAAAAGACACAAGCAACATTGTTATAACTGGTGATTTTAATGCTGCTCTAAACACTCCTTTTGAAGCTGAGGTAATTAATATGCATGACACTATTGGTCTGGTAGTCTCAGATTATGAAAAAATTGGTCGTACCTGCAATACTTATGTGAGTGATACACATCTTTCTACCTTGTGGTTATCTCTATGTTTGTAACTGCAGAAAGCCAAGACAACGTTTCTAATGAGAAGCTGGTAAAATGCCTCCTATTTTTAGATGGTCCAAAGCACAATATTATAATATCAGATAATTTGGAAATGGTAGTGCTGTATATCTGGACAAAGTACACATTCCAGATTCCATTCCTCCCACAAATCCACAAATCCACAAATCCATCTTCCTCTTCCCTACATAGCTTCTGGACTAACATGTTAATTACCATCCCATGGCATTTTCGATATCAATGACCCCTCCTTCCTGTTACTGGTAAAATCCCTGAGAGAATTACCTACTCAACCCGCGTCTGCTTTAGTGTTCTGACCAAATTCCTGTATTTCCTAACTACGGCAGTTGTACATTCTCTCTCTACGTTATTTGTCCCTACGTGTACTAAAACAGATCCACCCTTGCCCGAACCCATGATGTGTTCTACCCTCTCAGTTGTCGCCCCTATCTTGGCCCCAAGCAAGCAAACTACCACGTCATCTCCCTTGTTTAAGGCTCTGTCGGTCTTCCTAACTATCGAGTCCCCCACAAACACCCCCGTTCTCTTCCTCACCCCATCTATCACTACCTCAGAATAGCTCTTCCGTCGGATCCCTTCCGTCACATTCTATCCTGCAGCCTTGACACCTGGCATACTGTTATCAATAGGGTTGACTGAATTACTTTAATTTTGTACTTGAGTAAAAGAAAAAGTAATTAACCATAAAGCTTCTTGAGTAAAAGTAAAAGTACTTCGTAAAAAAGTACTTGAATAAAAAGTAAAACTACTTTTCAAAAGTACTTGAAGTAAAAGTAGACGTAAAAGTACAACACTTAGAAATAACAACTAAATTATGAGTAATATTATATAAATTACACAACTTGCATCTAGTAACTGTTTTGCAACCACTCTGTTCCCAGGCAGCTTTAGGTGGTCAACCGGTCTGCCACCCTTGAAAATGGTGCTCATTTGGATGCATGGGAAATTATATTATTATTAATGAGAGCTCACAACATCAAATAATTTCAGTTAAATACATAACTTAATTAATGATGAGGCACAAGCTTTCTTTTTATCGACCTGTTCCACTGGGGTATGGGAGGAGCTAGATTGTACAACAGGATATGCATACGCAGGTGAGATTGTATCTGTGTAGGTAGAAGGTCAGTCCAGTAGTAGTAGCAGCCTCTCAGGGAAACTGGTCAGAGGTAATACCACCTAGCACTGTCCTAGCGTTACTAATTCGTTACAAGTAAACGTATTTAGTCAAAATTCTAATTCGTTACATGCCAATTACTTGAAATAACTACTCAACTATTGTAACGAAGTACTTTTACTTCGTTACATGCCAACCCTGGGTTATCAATCTCCTTCTCACCCAGCAACCTGTCACGTTTCCTCCCGTCTCCTGGCTAACTTGCTCTCCCGTCGCCTTTCCTCCAGATACCTTCCATCTTATCTCCCTCACTCCCATCGCCTTCACTCTCGTCTCCTTTCCTCCTGTCTCCCATCTCCTTCGTTCCAGTTGTCTTCCATCCCATCTCTTTCCTTCCCGTCTCCTTACGTCCTGTCTCCCTATGATCTGTCACCTTACCTCCTCTCAGCCTCCTCCCAGTCTGAGGTGAGCTCTTCCTAGCATCTCTCTCATCTTCTTTCCCCACTTTATCATCTACTGTCCCCCCCCCACCGGAACCACTGGCACAAACCACCTGTTTCCTTCCCACCATTGCCACAACGAGCAGCCTCAACTGTTCCAACTCTACCTCTAGTTCCTTCATCTTCTCACATCCCCTACACTCAAAACTAAAACTATCCGCCTGAACCTCAGCCCAGGACTTCTCACACCCGGACTTGATGAAGTCCACCAGTTTCTGCAACTGCTGCATATTAAATGCCTGGTGGCCTTTACCTGCCGTTTGCACGACGTCATCATATAATTTAGTCTTAATTTGATTGCTACGTTAGCCTTGAATAAGGCTGTTTTTGTGTTTAAAAGAATACCCTTGGTTATTTAGGATCTAATTTAATATTGACAATACTATTCTTGCTAACTATGTCTTTTCTACTAAACTCGCATGAGCCACAAAAAATGGCTTCCGATCATGCTATCGCGATCTGTTAGCGCCGTATAAATGGGGTAGAAGACTTCAAATTAGTTGACTGTAAATTTTTTAATCTGAATTGAATAAATCCATGTACTATTCGCGTCAATTTCAATCGCCCATAAATTACCGAAACGAACGATGTCTGCATATTGATTGCCGTGACATGTAATGATTCCCATAGAAAGAAATTGAGGGTGTAATAAAAAACGTTTGTTTGGAAGCGAAATGTAAAGCCAGTGTGTATGGACGGGACAATGTGTATGGACGGGACAATGTGTATGGACGGGACAATGTGTATGGACGGAACAATGTGCATGATTCTATAAAAGAACCATACTGCTACCGATGCGTAATTATTTTTACAGACTGGATAGAAAGTAGGTCAGAAAGTACAAAAACCTCCCCATTCCTGAATATGCGTAGTGCTCCAGCGATGGCAGCATCTTCATAGTCTTTATCGTTAATAACATCTTAACTCACCAGGAGTAGCTTCATCGTGTCTTCTGCCGGTGAGAACCTTCTTCGTGTGGGTTAGGTTGCGTTGTGTGGCGTATGCACCGATCAGTCTGTAAACTATTTATGAAACTCTTCACTTCATAAAGACCCTGTTGACCGATCGCCTGAATGTAGGGTATAAAGCTTCGAGTGTCGTTTAGTAAGTACATTGTACTAAATAAAACAAATACATCAATAGGACCCGGTAGCAGTATCACGGTTAGAACTTTGGACTCTCTCAGGGGGACGGGCGGGCGATTACTGGTGTGTTGTCATTGGAGCGTAACACCATTACTGGTGTGTTGTCATTGGAGCGTAACACCATTACTGGTGTGTTGTTATTGGAGCGTAACACCACTACTGGTGTGTTGTTGTAGCTGTTGTAGTATGTCGACAATTCCCGGTGTTGTATTTACGCCTGCAATTTGTCTCCATACACTGACCTTCCGACCCACGTCAACTCAGCCTCCACAGGGTGCCGCGGCTGTACCACATGGCTTGCCCTCACTACTCTCGTGATGGCGTCCGCAGGCAATCGAGTGTCGATGAATGCTGTCTGCTAAAACGCTTCAGCTTAAGTATAATCTACGCGTTGGCCTGGCATGGCTTTACATTTACAGCACGATGATTCTTCTGTCAAGTTGGTGCTCGACTTTGCCGGGTGCACACATTTCTATAAAAAAATTATGTACCTATATTTGAATAGTAAATTATGCCTTACTCGAATAGGAAGAAGGGGAGAGGGAATTATTTTATATGTTAAAGAATCTATTCAGGCTTATGAAATAAAATTAGAAAGCGAAGCTGATTATGATGAAGCTGTTTGGTGCAAAATAGTTTCAGGAAATTCAAAATTAACTATTGGATTAGTTTATCGAAGTCCAAACATAAACGAAGAGGATAAAAAAAATATAAAATGCTATAAAGGAAAGTTAGTAAAGGGGAACGTATCACAATGGGAGATTTTAACCATGGACACATACAATGGAAATCTCTAGAGAGTACAGGTGGTGAGGACCAACAATTTCTATTTTTAATTCAGGAGAGCTTCCTTATTCAGCACGTGTTAGAACCAACCAGGGGAGAAAATGTATTAGATATAGCTTTATCATCACAAAAAGAATTAGTGGACAATGTAAAAATACATGAACCATTGGGTAACAGTGACCACAATCAAATACAGTTTGACATCAATGTAAAATCAGAAAGTCAAAATAAAAAACGTATAGGAGAAACTTCCACAAAGGTAACTATAAAGATATGAGAAAATACTTAGAGCTAAATTGGAATAACATGCTGATGAATAAGACCACAATTGAATGTTGAAATATTATAAAATATGAAATTAAGAGTATCATCGATAAATTTGTTCCCTTGAAAAAAAACAAGGAATATGGTCTAGAAAGAAACAGTTGTCAAAAGAAGCTATTAGAAAAATAGTGTTTAAGCAAACTATGTGGAGGGTTTATAGGCGTACCAGAAAGGATGAAGACTATGCAAATTACAATGAGGCACTTAACCTAGCTACAACTGAAATTAGAAAATCTAAAAGAACCTTTGAAAAAAAATTGGCTGATAATACAAAAAAAATTACAGCAAGAGTTTCAATGCTCATGTAAGGAGTAGACAGAAAGTTCGAGATAAGATCGGACCACTGGAAAACAACAGGGGAAACATCATTTCAGACGGGTTTCAAATGGCAGAGGTCCTGAATGAATATTTCAGCTCAGTTTTTACCACAGAAGATATCAGCTCACTTCCAGTTCCATTTACTAAATTTGCGGGCAATACATCAGAACAGTTAGGGCAGTTATTTGTAACTCCTGAAATGATAGCAAAGAAAATTAAGAAGATGAAAGATAATAAATCACCTGGAGTTGATGGGATACCACCACAACTGCTTAAGGAAATTGTTGAGCAAATTAGTACACCACTTGCAAATTTTTTTTAACTTGTCACTAGAAGATGGAATAATTCCTTCAGAATGGGAAAAGGCAAACATTACGCCCCTATTTAAGAAGGGATCGAGGAACAAGCCAGAAAATTATAGACCAGTGAGTTTAACATCAGTTGTATGTAAATTACTCGAAACATTAATTAGAGACCACATGGTGGAATTCCTTGTAAAACATAAATTCATAAATGCATCTCAACATGGATCCCGAAAAGCAAGGTCATGTCTAACCAATCTCTTATGTTTGATTTGGAAGATGACATATCTAGCAAAGTACTGAAATGTGCAGATGACACAAAATTATTCAGAAAGGTTACTAATGATACAGATAAACAAAGTTTACAAGATGATCTAGATACATTAGTTAAATGGTTAGAAAAATGGTAAATGTTATTCAATTTTGGGAAGTGTAAATGTATATACATAGGACATGGAAACATGGACGAAGAATATAAAATTGGGGGTGCTGTACTAGGTAGAACCACACAAGAAAAGGACTTAGTGCTGATATGAAAATTTCAGAGCAATGTGGGATTGCTGCTTCGAAAGGAAATCAAATTCTAGGGCTAATTAGGAGAAATATCATGTATAAGGAGAAACAGCTAATTGTACCCCTGTACAAAGCAATAGTTAAACCACATTTGGAATATTGTATTCAAGCATGGAAGCCATATCGTAAAAAGGACATAGGCAAGCTAGAAAGAATAAAACGAAGAGAAACTAAAATGATTCTAGAATTGAGAGACCTTAGTTACGAAAGTCGCTTATTACAAAGTGGTTTGACAACACTGGAGACCAGGAGACTAAGAGGAGACCAAATAGAAGTGTTTAAAATAGTGAATGGTTATGAGGATGTTGACAAGAATGTGTTCTTCAAACAGGCAGTAGAACCAGAGGACACAAAGCAGCATTAGTTAAGGAGCAATGTAGGTTGGACATGAGAAAGTACTCTTTCTTACAAAGGGTGATAAATGAATGGAACAAACTGCCAAATGATTGTGTTAATGCTAGTAGTGTGAATATGTTTAAAAATAGAATTGACAGATATTTGATAAGGGCGGGCTACACATAGATGAGAAAATGGTTGGACTCTCGATAAGCCAATGGCTTCCTTGTCCACTTGCCATCTGGAACTTGTTGTTTGGGATGGCAATCTTGTTAAATCTTGTTAAATCTTTTACAAAGGGTTAAGTGCTGCCATATTCTATAGGCAATGTGACTGGACTCGCACACTTCATGATGAAGAGAACAGTTTCTAATGATTATTCTACTGTAGCTTCAAGATATGCGCAGTACCAGCTCATTTTGAATGTGAAACATGGTCTTTTATTCACCTCAGTCAACGAAATCATCAAGCCGAAATAATATTCACCTCCCATTCACACCATTATTAAGTGACCAGATTCATGCACGTAGCAGTTGGGCCGAATTCACCGAGGGCAGAAATCACCACCGCCGTCAGCGCTGTTCCTGCTATTGCTATTGCTACTCCTGCTATTGCTATTGCTACTCCTGCTATTGCTATTGCTAATCCTGCTATTGCGATGTTTCTTTCTGACCTAATCATGAAAACGACCACCTAGAGCCACAAATACTTCTCATATTTACCGTAAATATATGTCACATTAGAAAGGTTAATTAAAGACCATATTGGGGATTCCTTCTTAGGCATAAATTATTAAATCCATCTCAACATGGATTCCTAAAAGCGAGGTCTGCTTAAGAAATATGTTGTCTTTTGGAAGAAATCACTAAGTGGATAGACGAGGGATCACCAGTAGATATTATATACTTAGATTTTCAGAAAGCTTTTGCCAAAGTGTCACATCAAAATTACTATTTAGTATTTAAATTAAAAGCCCATGGTATCGAAGGTGGCATAATCTGCTGGATAGAACAGTGGTTGATTGACAGAAGCAGCATGTTGCAGCAGATGGGGAGGTTTCAAACTGGAAATAAGTTTATTAGGATCAGTATTAGGACGTTTATTATTCTTAATATATATCAATGATTTGGATGATAATATAACAATCAACGTACTGAAATTTGCGGATGAAACAAAAGTGTTTAGAAAGGTTAGCAATGATGGTGATAAACAACATTTACAAAACGATATAGACACATTAGTTAAATGGTCTGAAAAATGGCAGATGTTATTCAATTTTGGGAAATGTAAATGCCTACATACAGGACATGGGAACTTGGATATAAACTATAATATGGGAGATCCTGTTCTAGGTACAGTGTACTACTGTATAAGAAAAGGACTTAGGAATAACAAGAAGTGCTGATATGAAAGTTTCAGAGCAGTGTGGTATTGCAGCTTCAACGGATAATCAAATTCTTGGTTTGATTAGGAGAAACATAACACACAAGGAGAAAGCTAATTATGCCTCTGCATAAAGCAATAGTTAGACCTCATTTAGAATAATGTATACAAGCGTGGAGACCATGTCGTAAAAAGGATATAGATACTCTTTCACGCATACGGACGAGAGCAACTAAAATTATTGCAGAACTGAGATACCTTAGTTATGAAGAACGCCTGAAAGAATGTGGTTTAACAACTCTAGAGACAAGGAGGTAAGAGGAGATCAAATTTAAGTTTTTCAGATATTGAATGGGTATGAAAATATTGATAGTATAACTAGAGGACATGAGGTAAAATTAGTAAAGGATCAGTGTAGATTGAATATCAGAAAGTACTCCTTCTTACAGAGGACAATAAATTAATGGAACACATTGTCTACGGATTGTATAACAGCTAGCAGCGTGAATATGTTTAAAAACATGTCTCAGGAGGGCGGGTTACACGTAGATGAACATTGTTGGACTCTCTAAAATCTTGTGAAATCCCCTTTATCATAATATTGCTCTTAGGACATCTTGAAACTTCAACGTGTGCAAACTTGTTTTGCAATCGTAGTTACCCGGCCTCCTCGTTTCTCTCACTCAGCACCACTTCTTAAATCATTGCATTGGCTCCTTGTCCGATATCGCATAATTGTTAAGATATGTACAATTACCTATCAAGCACTTTCATCCAGGCAACCAGCATTTTTACATTAAGTGCATTAACTCCTGCAACACAGCACAGAGAGCTTGGATAATCTACTTGTTGTCCCCAGTGTTAAGACAAATGTCGGAACTGGAGTTTTTTTAAGTTGCTGCACCGACTCTGTTGAACTCACTCCCTGTTAGTGTTAAATATGTTGGAAATATAGTAACATTTCGCCGTAAACTAAACACCCACCTGTTTAAACTTGCTTATCGTCCATAGCTCCCCAGTGTACGAATCCAACTATTTACAACTGGAACTGCTTATCGATTGTGATTTCCTTAGCCCCTGTTTGTTGGGAACGCAGCCGAGCTGGCATCTCCCGAGGGGTTTAGCGCAGTAGAAGTATTTTATATATCATTATTATATAATATAAGTGAGAGCAGGTTTCCACGGTGTTCTCAATCCATGTTTTGACAACTAAAGCGCCCTGCGCTCCTGAATCTTGTTTGTTACCCTCATCATACTATTCCATACAGTTTTCCATTAGTCATGTGTTCTTTCCAGTGAACAGTAGTCTAGTGTTACAGCCATTCAACTGCTTTTCCAGAGATTTGGTCAATGTCCAGGCGTCCGATCCATACAGGAATACTGATTCCAGAGTTGCCCATTCCTTTAACAAAAACCTTGCCAGCACTGAGTGACGGCATGCTTAAACATAAAAATAACGTACCCATGCACACACGCATGCAGGCACGCACGCACGCCCGCACGCACGCACGCACGCACGCACACACACACACACACACAAACGACGTTATTTTAAATTAATTAATGACATTTCGTCATCCCAGTCCTGAAGCTGCGTTCTGCTGCTATTAGGGATTTGACGTAGACAAACAGAAGTGTGCGTCACGTCTACTCTACGATGATCGCAAGACTGCGCTGTTATCGATGGACATCGAACATGTACGGAAGCAATGGTGGACTATGGAGCAATGGTGGACTGTGGAGCAATGGTGGACTATCGAGCAATGGTGGACTATGGAGCAATGGTGGACTATGGAGTTATGGGGTCAGGCCTAATCGGGGAAATCGTTGTAATCGCGTCCGTTTCCTGATATTGTCATAATTATGTACTGTTTTTGAATAAATAATGATTAGCTTACAAGTTGAAACATGTCCTACGTACAAATAGCGATGGGCGTGTTCCGTGATCTTTAACATGTGTGTTCCGGCGATGGCGTGAGTAGAGCGTCTATCAAAACCACACACGACACTTGTTGAACATTACACGTTGTTCAACAAGGTCTTGTTTTCTATCCCCATTTGAAATGAGTTCGACATTATCAGTGTAAGTCGTTTCGGACTATTGCACGTAAAACACTGTGCGGCTAATGGTCGTGCGGCTAATGGTCGCCCACATGAAAGACGATGAGCGAAGTGAGTAGCCTCGTGTGCAAGCCTGTAAACAATATAGAATTGTTGTGATATATGACTGGATATTTATATTTCGATACTAGATAGTTGTTATGAGTCGTGATCAGAGATTTAAGGGTGTGACGAATATCACTATTAAAATTGAAAATTGTACAGAGAAAAAGACTGTGTAACCGTGTGACCAGTGTGACCAGTTTGACCAGTGTGGCCAGTGTGACCAGTGTGGCCAGTGTGACCAGTGTGACCAGTGTGACCAGGTGACCGTGTGACCAATGTGACCAGTGTGACCAGTGTGACGAGTATGGCCAGTGTGAACAGTGTGGCCAGTGTGACCAGTGTGGCCAGTGTGACCGTGTAACCAGTGTGACCGTGTGACCATTGTGACCAGTGTGACCAGTGTGGCCAGTGTGACCAGTGTGGCCAGTGTGACCAGTGTGGCCAGTGTGACCAGTGTGACCAGTGTGACCAGTGTGACCAATGTGACCAGTGTGACATGTGTGACCAGTGTGACCAGTGTGACGAGTGTGACCGTGTGACCAGTGTGACCAGTGTGACCAGTGTGGCCAGTGTGGCCAGTGTGACCTGTGTGACCAGTGCGACCAGTGTGACCAATGTGGCCAGTGTGACCAATGTGACCAGTGTGACTATTGTGGCCAGTGTGGCTAGTGTGACCAGTGTGACCAGTGTGGCTAGTGTGACCAGTGTGGCCAGTATGACCAGTGTGACCGTGTGACCAGTGTGACCGTGTGACCAGTGTGGGCAGTGTGACCTGTGTGACCAGTGTGACCAGTGTGGCCAGTGTGACCAGTGTGACCGTGTGACCAGTGTGACCAGTGCGGCCAGTGTAGCCAGTGTGACCAGTGTGACATGTGTGACCAATGTGACCAGTGTGACCAGTGTGACCAATGTGGCCAGTGTGGCCAATGTGGCCAGTGTGACCAGTGTGGCCAGTGTGGCCAGTGTGACCAGTGTAGCCAGTGTGACCAGTGTGACATGTGTGACCAGTGTGACCAGTGTGACTAATGTGGTCAGTGTGACCAATGTGACCAGTGTGACCAGTGTGACCAATGTGACGAGTGTGACCAGTGTGGCCAGTGTGACCAATGTGGCCAGTGTGACCAGTGTGACCAGTGTGACCAGTATGACCAATGTGACCAGTGTGACCAGTGTGACCAATGTGACCAGTGTGACCAATGTGACCAGTGTGACCAGTGTGACCAATGTGACCAGTGTGATCAGCCCAGTGCCGATGGTCAGTTGAATCTAGCTCCCAACGTTACTATCAGTACCTCGAACCTGTCCGCGAGCGTACAACAGGCGGACAGCTTCCTGGCAGAGACGAACCCACCGTCTGTTCTCGAGCCCTGGTCCCTCACAAATATCGGCTGTGGATCGGAAAACCGACACACGTGCGTACATTACAATGTCTGTTTTCTATGTAATTCACCACTCGATGATAATGAACACAACCAAATTGATTGTAAATGTGAAAATAAATGGATTGCAAATGCGATATAGTGTTGAGCTCTTGATATACAGAATACAATACAATATAATTAATGGTTTCTATTCAAAGCTTTTTCCTTTTCAAATTCGTATCCCTCCATAAATTGAGCAATCCCTTATCTCGTTCTCATTGGCAAGCAAATCATTCAATGAAATTAAGTATATATTTATTCTGAAGTAAAATTTTAAGAATAAAGTTCTAAACACGTGGCACAACAACATGGAAATATATTTATGAAAATTTTAATTTGATAATTGGAAGAAAATCAAATGAACTGCAGTTAATTAAATTAATGTAGATGCTAAAAGTAAACTTGTTATCCTTAAGACATGATATTTCTTCCATTTATACATGAATTTTATTACTTTTATTGTCATAATCTACGTAAGAGGTGATTATATTGAACGGGTTGATGCCTCTGGCCGTTACCACACGGGGGCGCGCGCGTCGGCAATCACGCGTTATTTGGCGAGTGCCGCCTCTTTATACATTACACTCTTTGCTGTTGATTGTTGATTTTGAAATGTATCAGGTGGTATGTATAATGGGGGTATGTATCAGGGGGTATGGCATTACTAGTGTCATATACATATGTATATGTGTATTGTTCTACTGTTCTTCTTTATCCTCTAAGAAAGGAATCAAGGAAGGAAGGAAGGAAGGAAGGAAGGAAGGAAGGAAGGATGGGTGGATGGGTGCGTGGGTGGATGGATGGATGGACGGATGGATGGATGGACGGATGGATGGATGGATGGACGGATGGATTGATGGGTGGGTGGGTGGATGGGTGGATGGATGGATGGATGGACGGACGGATGGATGGGTGGGTGGGTGGATGGGTGGATGGATGGATGGATGGATGGATGGATGGGTGGGTGGGTGGGTGGGTGGATGGATGGATGGATAGAAGAAAGCAGGAAAGGAAGAAAATCAGGAAGGAAGGAAGGAAAGAAGGAAGGAAGAGAGGAAGGAAGGCCCGCCTTTATCCTCTATGAAGGGAATGAGGGTAGATAGGAAGGAAGGAAGGAAGGAAGGAAGGAAGGATGGGTGGATGGATGGATGGAAGGACTGAAGGAAGGAAGGAAGGAAAGAAGGAAGGAAGGAAGGAAAGAAGGAAGGAAGGAACGATGGGTGGCTGAATGGATGGATGGACGAATATATGGATAGAAGGAAGGAGGGAATGAAGAAAATCAGGAAGGAAGGAAGGAAAGAAGGAAGGAAGACAGAAAGGAAAGAAGGAAGGAAGATAGGAAGGAACGGCTGCCTTTATCCTCTATGAAGGGAATGAGGGTATGAATGAATGAAGGAAGGAAGGAAGGATGGGTGGATGGGTGGACGGATAGGTGGATGGATATAAGGATGAAGGATGAAAGGAAAGAATGATGGATGGATGGACGGATGGAAGGAAGGAAGGGTGAAAGGAAGGAAGGCAGGAAGGAAGGAAGGCAGGAAGGAATGAAAGAAGGAATACAGGGAAGAAGGAAGGAAGACAGGAAGGAAGGCAGCAAAGAAGGAAGGAAGGCAAGAAAGAAGGATGGAAGGAAGGAAGGAAGGCAGGAAAAGGAAGGCAGAAAGGAAGGAAGGAAGGAAAGAAGGAAGGAAGACAGGAAAGAAAGAAAGGACGGAAGGAAGGAAGCTACCAGTAAACTTATTATCGGGTCCAGCAGTATGATACCCAGACCGAACCGAATATATTGTTGTCATAAAACAGAGAACAGTGCCACTTCTGTGTTCGGGAGACTGACGTGTTCTTGCTATTATTATAAGTTGGAAGGACTGGAGAAACACTTCGAGTATATATGTGTCCGATGAGTTTTAAAAACCGTGTTAACGAAGAACGTGGAGATGGACAGTTATATCGGTTTGCCAGTAGCTCAGTGATCGCGTAGCGGCACCGACCGGGTAATGGTCAGAGTTACGATAGGCGTTCGTGTTATTGTAGTTCGGGTTAACGAATTTGTAGCGTATTTATAATTGTGTACCTTTATATGTAGGTTTATATCCCACTACAGTTAGCATCTCTACACGCATTTTATCAATGTCCTTCTTCATCCACTCTAACAATCTATTTTCAGCAACGCCTCGAATGCGGCAGCCTCATCATGCAGCCGTACTGAAACCACGCTCTAAGCTACACCATTAGAAGGGCACGGAAGCAATATTATGTTTAGAATGTTGGACTCTCAGTGGCGAGGAAACGAAAGAACAGCGATGCACGCACGCACGCACGCACGCACGCACGCACGCACGTACCCACACACGTACGCTCACACTATGTTTACAGCGATAGCGGTCGTTTCGAAGCGAGCGTGAGAATGGTTTAATGGGTGGCATTCGGTTGTAATGCACACACTAGTAAGAATAGAGTAACATACAGTTCGTATAAATTCCTTATGTAGCCAACTTTGCTAAAGAATTGGCTCGCGAAAATTATGCCTGTAAACTTCAAGTCGATATGCCCACAGAAACGGGCAAGTCGCCCAGTGGTAGGCGTTTCGCCTCACAACAAATCAGGGAATCGTGTTGATATCACATTTGTCACGTATAACATACATACGGGACCTACCAATTAAGCAAATCTATTTCCGTACTACACGGCTATTAGCAGTATGGTATAATTAATACAGTAAAATAAAATAAACGTGTCATGCATATTGCAAGTCGTCTCATTTATGTCAAGCCAGCACAGTTCGTATTATGGTCGCTTATAACATTATATTGAAACACATGTCATAATTGAAAGACATTAAGGCAATGTGTTCTCCATTGCCGTGAAACATTACATGACATGATGTTTCTTTCCTAGTCCTCGTCTGATTCCCAGTTGGAACAAATGAACCTGTTGTAGCCTGGTGTGCACTGCTCGTGTAGCCTGGTGTGCACTGCTCGTGTAGCCTGGTGTGCACTGCTCGTGAGACCATTTCTTGCAAATTTGACACTGGAGCCATTTTTCCCGCGATTTGCTACTTGAAAAAGCCTCGCCACATACAAGGCTCGTCACATACAAGTCTCGTCACATACAAGGCTCGTCACATACAAGGCTCGCCACATACAAGGCTCGCCACGTTTCGTCTTCGTCGTCGCTGCTTTCGGGTGTAGCTTGTTTCTTTCGTCCGACGCTGCAGGCGGGCATTTCTCCCACGTATATCAGGCAGCTATATGTATGCTGTATCCTCAGTCTGGTGGTCCTCACAGGCAATACTTGTTCATCTATCTTGGAAATACTTGAATAGTGATACAGTGGGACCACACGATGGTCAGAAACACTCTTTGAAAACATCGCCCAAGGTTCTGGGGTATGGCAGCGAGGGCCCAAAGCCCTGTCAGTGGCTGAAGTCCAATATAATTGCCAACACCTTTGCTACGTATCAATGGACATTTAATACGTTGGATATGACAATCAAATGTAAATTCCCAAAATGCCCTATATTTAGCTATACTATTCAATGGTCGCAATATTTGTTTGCGCTGTGTTCTGTTTGTTTGTGACATTCGAAAGGATGTCCTTTATTACATTTCTTGTCGGTAAACCATTAGCATAGCCATCTCGATCCCTGACAAATATGAACAATATAATTGAAACAATAATTTCTACGTGCTTTGATAGCTCCAGTATGTTGTCTATCAATCACACTCATCAAATTGTAAATATATATTAATGGAATTCATTAAACACACATTTACAAATCTATCAGCAAGACTGGTTATGATTTATTTGTTGCGGGTTTGTTGCCGGACCGTATTATGTCTAAAAAATCAAAGGCAATAGAACATTTTGCGTAGGAGGTTTTTTATCGTCCATCCGTAAATGGTGCAGAGCGCTTAGAGTTGCGGTATGTTGAGTGTCAAGACATACCAATGCAAATATCTGGATGGCAGATGACGTAAGCTTCCGAGACATAGATTGGTCTTCTAAATCTCTCAAGCCTCTTCCAACGACCCGACTTCCAACGACCCGACTTCCAACGACTCGACTTCCAACGATTCGACTTCACATCAACACTTTTCAAATTGCTTAAACGACAATAATAATTATTAATTAACTTCTATGGCGCCTATATCCTCAGGAACCTGAGCTCAGAGGCGCAACAAAACAGAATCATTAAGCATAATCGTGAACAGGAACGCGCAAAAGTCATTATCAGAACGAGGGACAACCGAAGATTTATGGTGGATATGCATTTTTTTTAATGACAATGAGAACTTCATTAGTAGTTGCAGGTGTGAAACACTGTTGTGCATTTTCAGAAAGTGGTGGTTATGGGAAGTCATAGTCATTATCAGTAATGACAAAATTCGATCGAAAGCGAGCAATATTATTTGTGAAGTATTTTGAAAAAGAACTACACAACGTATCCAATGCAGGGTGTTCAGGTGGTGCGTTTAATTTCTGCCGACGTAGGATTGTGTGTACGGATTTCAACATCTGGCGAAGGTTTTCAGAATTTGTTGAGATAAAATCTGTGTAGTAATCAGACTTTGTGATTGCATATATGTAGCTGTTTGGCATAACAGGATCGATCAAGTGGAGAACGAGTTCGTCGCCAAATTCTGTCAAGATGTCGACGACGACGTTTTGCTACAACTATGTCTAGAGACATCCATGGCGATGGAGGACGAACTTGTACACTTTTAGTTTGTTTAGGGGCATCTTTATCCAGGGGTTTACTTAATGTTTCATGGTATTGATTAACAAATAGATTTAGGTTGGATCAAAAGATCGGAATTTGCAAGATCATCATGAAGGGTATTTATGTTAATTTTATTTGTAGATCGAAATGCGATAAATTTTTCTCTAGGTCTTGACCCGACTTGTAACCACAAATCAATAATGACTCAATGGTGATCTGATAAACCATCAGTAGGAAATATCGCCTTGGTGTTAATGCAAGTAGATTTAGTAATGAAAAAGTCAAGGCAATGACCATGAACATGTGTAGGAAATGAAACGTGTTGATGAAATGCATATGTTTGAAGGACATCAATGAATCATCTAGTATTTATACTTGGTCAATGGAGTTGGATATTGAAATATCCAAACATGTAAAGGTCTTCTTGGAATTGTAAGGTGGTTTCAAGGAAATCTGGAAATTCATAAACAAAATGTATTTGTGCTTGCAGGAGGACGGTAGATGCATATAAAATGAGCAGATATAAATGAATGTGTCATAACAATACATATTACCTCAAAGCTTTGGCATTGAGGTGAACGAATAATTTCTACTTTATATGTTTCAGGTAAAAGAAATGCGACTCCACCACCCCTACCTGAATGGCAGGGGTGATGATATAGGCAAAAACCACATGGACAGGCTGATGTATCAGATACTGATAGCCATGTCTTTGTCAAAGCTAAAATGTATGTGATTTATGACGGGCATATCTAGGATTTGTAGTAGCAGAGCGAATGTTTTGAAATGTTTTTGGTCCAGGATTTATTGAGACATCACCTGCAAG
Organism: Lamellibrachia satsuma; assembly: GCA_033239005.1. Classification (NCBI taxonomy): domain Eukaryota; kingdom Metazoa; phylum Annelida; class Polychaeta; order Sabellida; family Siboglinidae; genus Lamellibrachia; species Lamellibrachia satsuma. Next base: position 5,004,330 of record BSQZ01000019.1, read on the forward strand.
AAGGAGGATGATAGACAGCCTAAATGATGGGTTACAACCGATTTTGTACACAATATTCTGTGTGTACATAGACAGAGACAAGAAAGATGTAAAGTTGGAGTTTTCGAAAAGCTAATTCGTAAACTATTGTTGATTGTCGATTTGAAAGAACAGCTCTCTTACCAACAGCAACACGAGCGACGCGCGACAATTGGCACTGTGCGAAGCGACACATTTATGCTGAAATGAAAACACCTAAACAGGCACTGTCCTGTGCACTGTATGACCACGTGGCGATACACACTGTCGACGTGATTCAACTGCTACTCGACGTCTCGTTGAGCTGAAAAATGCAGAAAGACTGCTATCGAACGTATTATCGCCCGTCGATAGAAAGATAGGTTGGCGGGAACCAGTGTCCACAATTAACCTGGGCATTGTCAAGCTATCAACAATGCCAAGAAAACCCAGCGCTAAATCGGCACCAGATGAAAGCGTTAAAGAAACAGGCGAATGCATGCCTGGTGCAGTTGGCTTACAGGGTGGCGACGTGCGTGCTGCTGTCCTGACACTCATTGAAAATTATGAAAATATCATGAAGAAGATCCTTGAGGCTGTCACAGAGGCTATGGTGATCAAACTGATGAACAATCCGAGTTATACAGACACTCTTGCTAAAACATCTTGCAGGCGGGTGTCTTGGACGATATCAAACAAGAACTTTGTGATTCCTGTGCATTAGAAAATGGACAATCTGCCAACATAATTCAACGAACAAATGGCGGTACTGGTGCTTGCGTAATGCAATTGACGCCCAGGAACAATACAACAGACGTAATTGTCTGTTGCTTCACAGTATACCTGAAACTAACAAAGACACCGACCAGGCGGTTCTGTCCGTTTGCAATGACAAGCTTGGGCTGCATTTAACAAAAGACTGCATTGACAGAAGCCACCGTCTAGGAGGTAACTCTCCAGACCACAACACAAATGATGCACTCGACTTCGTGAAAGCGGACGATCGACGGCTGAATCGTGTGTCTGCTTGAAAACGACAGGAAGGTGATCGCACGACGCTACCCATGGACTCTTACGGTGAATTTTATCTTTGTAAAAAATATGTAATGTATTCGTATATATATATATATATATATATATATATATATATATATATATAATATATATATATATATATATATATATATATATATATATATATATATATATATATATATATATATATATGTCGAAATTAAATTTAAATTAATTAAAACGCTAACTCTTGCATAAACATAATACTACATTATATTGTACAGCATAGGTTGTAGTATTCTACAGTAAATTACACACACGCACGCACGCACGCGCGCGCACGCACGCACGCACGCACACACACACACACACAACATAGTACTACAACCTATGCAATACAATAGAATGTAGTATGATGTTTATGCAAGAGTTAGCGTTTTAATTAATTTAAATTTAATTTTGACATGGTCATTACTAATCAATTATACTATACATTAGATAGAAATCATATGTATTCGGACTTTAGATAATCCTGACATACGGAATATTTCTGTGGGATCTAGATATAAATCCAAACTCATGCAAAAAACAGTCTGCTCTGTCTGCCCACCACGGTCTGCTCTGTCTGGCCACCACGGTCTACTCTGTCTGCCCACCACGGTCTGCTCTGTCTGCCCACCACGGTCTACTCTGTCTGCCCACCACGGTCTACTCTGTCTGCCCACCACTGTCTACTCTGTCTGCTCACCACTGTCTGCTCTGTCTGCCCACCACGGTCTGCTCTGTGTGCCCACCACTGTCTGCTCTGTCTGCCCACCACGGTCTACTCTGTCTGCCCACCACGGTCTACTCTGTCTGCCCACCACGGTCTGCTCTGTCTGTCCACCACGGTCTGCTCTGTCTGCCCACTACGGTCTACTCTGTCTGCCCACCACTGTCTGCTCTGTCTGCCCACCACGGTCTACTCTATCTGCCCACCACGGTCTACTCTGTCTGCCCACCACGGTCTGCTCTGTCTGCCCACCACGGTCTACTCTGTCTGCCCACCACTGTCTACTCTGTCTGCCCACCACTGTCTGCTCTGTCTGCCCACCACGGTCTGCTCTGTCTGCCCACCACGGTCTACTCTGTCTGCCCACCACGGTCTGCTCTGTCTGTCCACCACGGTCTGCTCTGTCTGCCCACCACGGTCTACTCTGTCTGCCCACCACGTTCTGCTCTGTCTGCCCACCACGGTCTACTCTGTCTGCCCACCACGGTCTGCTCTGTCTGCCCACCACGGTCTGCTCTGTCTGCCCACCACGGTCTACTCTGTCTGCCCACCACGGTCTACTCTGTCTGCCCACCACGGTCTGCTCTGTCTGCCCACCACGGTCTACTCTGTCTGCCCACCACGGTCTGCTCTGTCTGCCCACCACGGTCTACTCTGTCTGCCCACCACGGTCTACCCTGTCTGCCCACCACGGTCTGCTCTGTCTGCCCACCAAGGTCTACTCTGTCTGCCCACCACGGTCTGCTCTGTCTGCCCACCACGGTCTACTATGTCTGCTCACCACTGTCTGCCCACCACGGTCTACTCTGTCTACCCACCACGATCTGCTCTGTCTGCCCACCACGGTCTGCTCTGTCTGCCCACCACGGTCTACTCTGTCTGCCCACCACTGTCTACTCTGTCTGCCCACCACTGTCTGCTCTGTCTGCCCACCACGGTCTGCTCTGTCTGCCCACCACGGTCTACTCTGTCTGCCCACCACGGTCTGCTCTGTCTGTCCACCACGGTCTGCTCTGTCTGCCCACCACGGTCTACTCTGTCTGCCCACCACGTTCTGCTCTGTCTGTCCACCACGGTCTACTCTGTCTGCCCACCACTGTCTGCTCTATCTGCCCACGAAGGTCTACTCTGTCTGCCCACCACGGTCTGCTCTGTCTGGCCACCACGGTCTACTCTGTCTGCCCACCACGATCTGCTCTGACTGCCCACCACGGTCTACTCTGTCTGCCCACCACGGTCTGCTCTGTCTGCCCACCACGGTCTACTCTGTCTGCCCACCACGGTCTACCCTGTCTGCCCACCACGGTCTGCTCTGTCTGCCCACCAAGGTCTACTCTGTCTGCCCACCACGGTCTGCTCTGTCTGCCCACCACGGTCTACTATGTCTGCTCACCACTGTCTGCCCACCACGGTCTACTCTGTCTACCCACCACGATCTGCTCTGTCTGCCCACCACGGTCTACTCTGTCTGCCCACCACGGTCTGCTCTGTCTGCCCACCACGGTCTACTCTGTCTGCCCACCACTGTCTGCTCTGTCTGCCCTCCACGGTCTGCTCTGTCTGCCCACCACGGTCTACTCTGTCTGCCCACCACGTTCTGCTCTGTCTGCCCACCACGGTTTACTCTGTATGCCCACCTCTGTCTGTTCTGTCTGCCCACCACGGTCTACTCTGTCTGCCCACCACAGTCTACTCTGTCTGCCCACCACGGTCTACTCTGTCTACCCACCACGGTCTACTCTGTCTGCCCACCACGGTCTGCTCTGTCTGCCCACCACGGTCTGCTCTGTCTGCCCACCACTGTCTGCTCTGTCTGCCCACCACGGTCTCCTCTGTCTGCCCACCCCACGGTCTACTCTGTCTACCCACCACGATCTGCTCTGTCTGCCCACCACGGTCTACTCTGTCTGCCCACCACGGTCTACTCTGTCTGCCCACCACGGTCTGCTCTGTCTGCCCACCACTGTCTGCCCACCACGGTCTACTCTGTCTGCCCACCACTGTCTGCTCTGTCTGCCCACCACGGTCTGCTCTGTCTGCCCACCACTGTCTGCCCACCACGGTCTACTCTGTCTGCCCACCACTGTCTGCTCTGTCTGCCCACCACGGTCTGCTCTGTCTGCCCACCACGGTCTACTCTGTCTGCCCACCACGGTCTACTCTGTCTGCCCACCACTGTCTGCTCTGTCTGCCCACCACGGTCTACTCTGTCTGCCCACCACGGTCTACTCTGTCTACCCACCACGATCTGCTCTGTCTGCCCACCACGGTCTACTCTGTCTGCCCACCACGGTCTACTCTGTCTGCCCACCACGGTCTGCTCTGTCTGCCCACCACTGTCTGCCCACCACGGTCTACTCTGTCTGCCCACCACGGTCTGCTCTGTCTGGCTTTACTACTTACTTACCCTCATCGCCCTAGTTCGTGCACGAGGCCACTGTTTTCAAATCTAGTCGAAAATGACAACGATCAACCGGTGCAGGGACACGAACAACTACGCCAACTGTAACTTGAACAAATATGTTACCGACTTTAGAAATTCGTCGAAGCGGTCGCGGACGAGTTCAGTGGGCTATTTGACTCCAGAAAGCAGATCTGCATAAAAAAACAATTACACTATATCTTCACCTTACGCAAATGGTCTCCTTATGCAACAAGTTTCTTTGGCACTTATTGTAAGTCAATCGTCTTTGGTTCCGTTCTCGCCCATTGTCTGGCCGCCAGTGACTTCCCTTTAGCTGGTCGTTCATCTTTGCTCACTCACATTTGAAGAGTTTCAACTTGCGTGCGATGAATTCCATTTTTTATTAGGAAACAATAAGAACTTAAATGGATGTAGTTTCTAATTAGTGACATGTTGATGACCGACGACAATTATTGCGTAATACGCACTTATTAATTAAATAATAGAGTGTATGGGAAGGCAGTTTTAGTTGAAAAAAATTTCATACTTTTTGATATGTAGCGCACAATCATATTCATAAGTAAACATGTTTTTGTAACTATCCGATGTCCCAACTTTCTCGGAAAAATTATTTCCTTGATGTATTTTGGGGTAAAAACACTTGTCTTCGTTCTTTATCCGCTGCTTAACTAACCCTCTCATGGGCCTTTTGTGGCTCTACTAACCCTCTTTTGGGCCTTTTGTTGCTCAACTAACCCTCTCTTGGGCCTTTTGTGGCTCAACTAACCCTCTCTTGAGCCTTTTGTGGCTCAACTAACCCTTTCTTGGGCCTTTTTGTGGCTCAACTAACCCTCTCTTGGGCCTTTTTGTGGCTCAACTAACCCTCTCTTGGGCCTTTTGTGGCTCAACTAACCCTCTCTTGAGCCTTTTGTGGCTCAACTAACCCTCTCATGGGCCTTTTGTGGCTCAACTGACCCTCATGGGCCTTTTGTAGCTCAACTAACACTGCCTTCCCCTACTCCGAATTGTCACATATCAATTATGCCAAATTATAGATCGTACATTTAAAAACACGTATTTTCCACTACCTAATCACGACCATACATATCCTTATTCCTGCGTTAATACTAATTAGGGCCTATATTGTGTAACAATAAGTGGAACTGTGTACACAAATGACGAATATAAAACAGGTGCACGACGTTAGGTGTGATCTGCGTGTTTCAATATAACGTACAGATATACTATTTTTACCTCAGCCAGGCAGGAAAAAGTCAAAATCGCGTAGATGTGCTTTTAAGCAGAATGTGCAATATTCATCCATCATAGACAGACAGTAAGCGGGTATAATGTTGCATATACGAGGGGCATCTTACCCCACGGGGGATCCTTGCCCCACCCTACCCTACACGTATCAGTATCTATCCGCAATATCTCTTATTTGCCTTACATGAACCAAATGTAACAGCTTTGGCCCGATTTGAGGTGTCCCAGTGAACCTTATCTACTTATGTCTTGTATTTGCTCAAATAATAACAATGTGTCCGTAGCGCAGCCCGATCTGCATTATTTCAGTACATGGTGTAACATTGTCTGGTAGAACAAAGTAAGTCATATATTTTCTACAGTTATGATGCAGACCTTTTAAAATATATTAAACTGATTTAGTGAGATGCACCCACGAAACGCTTGCAGTTATTAGCCACTTCTAACTACTTACACAGCGGTCAAGCGATCGATAGACACATTAATATATCTAGGTCACTATCAAGAGTTTCGTAAGCAGGCATAAATACCAGTTATCAGACGTGAACGCAACCTAATCTAGACGGACGATTGGTTCTCTCCGCCGGAGAAGAAGACACAATGAAAGTATTCATGGTGGGTTAAAAATTAATGACTATTTGCACCAACATCAAAATAATATATATATATATATATATATATATATATATATATATATATATATATATATATATATATATATATATATATATATACGTGCTGCATGTTTGTCCATACAAAGTGACCCGATTCCCGTTCTTCGGTGTCGTTGGTTGTCCAGTCGGTGACCTGGTCATTCAGATTAAAAAAATTGTTTTTGTTTTAAGATGACCGGTGCGTGCACATGGTTCACAGAAAAAAATCTAATAAATTTAGCCTGGGAACCTTGATTCTTAGCCGAATCCTTCATTTGGGAGTTTCCGTTCAATATTGCGGCTCCGATTTATGTTTACATATGTTTATCATAATAGTTACTATTTAATTTTTTAATAATAAAATCTTTATTCGCACATTAAAAATGGCAATTTATTGGTCAATATCATTGTTTGCAGGCGATCTATGATCGCACCATGGGGGCGTAGTTAGTGTGTGCACACGATCTATGATACCACCAAGCGAACAAGCTGATAGGGTGCGCACACGATCTCTGTTATCGCCCAGTGAACAACATGATAGTGTGTGGATACGATCTCTGATACCACCCAGCGAACACCCTGATAGTATGTGCATGCGATCTCTGATACCACCCAGCGAACACCGTGATAGTGGGTGCATATGATCTCTGATACCACCCAGCGAACACCATATTGGTGTGTACATATGATCTCTGATACCACCCAGAGAACACCACGTTAGTGTGTACATGCGATCTATGATTACACCAAGCGAGCACCATGTTAGTGTGTACATGCGATATCTGATACCACCCAGCGAACACCATGTTGGTGTGTACATATGATCTCTGATACCACCCAGAGAACACCACGTTAGTGTGTACATGCGATCTATGATACCACCCAGCGAGCACCATGTTAGTGTGTACATGCGATCTCTGATACCACCCAGCGAGCACCATGTTAGTGTGTACATGCGATCTCTGATACCACCCAGAGAACACCATGTTAGTGTGTACATGCGATCTCTGATACCACCCAGAGAACACCACGTTGGTGTGTACATGCGATCTCTGATACCACCCAGAGAACACCACGTTGGTGTGTACATGCGATCTCTGATAACACCCAGAGAGCACCACGTTGGTGTGTACATGCGATCTCTGATACCACCCAGAGAGCACCACGTTGGTGTGTACATGCGATCTCTGATACCACCCAGAGAGCACCACGTTGGTGTGTACATGCGATCTCTGATACCACCCAGAGAACACCACGTTGGTGTGTACATGCGATATCTGATACCACCCAGAGAACACCACGTTGGTGTGTACATGCGATCTCTGATACCACCCAGAGAACACCACGTTGGTGTGTACATGCGATCTCTGATACCACCCAGAGAACACCACGTTGGTGTGTACATGCGATCGCTGATACCACCCAGAGAACACCACGTTGGTGTGTACATGCGATCTCTGATACCACCCAGAGAACACCACGTTGGTGTGTACATGCGATCGCTGATACCACCCAGAGAACACCATGTTGGTGTGTACATGCGATCTCTGATACCACCCAGAGAACACCATGTTGGTGTGTACATGCGATCGCTTATACCACCCAGAGAACACCATGTTGGTGTGTACATGCGATCTCTGATACCACCCAGAGAAAACCATGTTGGTGTGTACATGCGATCTCTGATACCACCCAGAGAACACCATTTTAGTGTGTACATGCGATCTCTGATACAACCCAGAGAGCACCATGTTGGTGTGTACATGCGATCTCTGATACCACCCAGAGAACACCATGTTGGTGTGTACATGCGATCTCTGATACCACCCAGAGAATACCATGTTGGTGTGTACATGCGATCTCTGATACCACCCAGAGAACACCATGTTGGTGTGTACATGCGATCTCTGATACCACCCAGAGAGCACCATGTTAGTGGGTACATGCGATCTCTGATACCACCCAGCGAGCACCATGTTGGTGTGTACATGCGATCTCTGATACCACCCAGCGAGCACCATGTTAGTGCGTACATGCGATCTCTGATACCACCCAGAGAACACCATGTTGGTGTGTACATGCGATCTCTGATACCACCCAGAGAACACCATGTTGGTGTGTACATGCGATCTCTGATACCACCCAGAGAACACCACGTTAGTGCGTACATGCGATCTCTGATACCACCCAGCGAGCACCATGTTAGTGCGTACATGCGATCTCTGATACCACCCCAGCGGGCACCATATTGGTGTGTACATGCGATCTCTGATACAACCCAGTGAGCACCATGTTGGTGTGTACATGCGATCTCTGATACAACCCGAGCGAGCATCATGTTAGTGTGAGTAGGCGATCTCTGATACAACCCCAGCGACCACCATGTTGGCGGCCATACGAGCAATGTAGTTGTCGAGTTGCTGTTATTTGTTTGGGCCAGATTACTGTGTGTGGTCGATCTCCAATCGGCACCCCAGTCGGCACTCCAGTCGGCACCCTAGTCGGCACCCCAGTCGGCACTCCAATCGTCACTCCAATCGGCACCCCAGTCGGCAGTCCAATCGGCACTCCTGTCGGCACCGGAGTCGGCACCCCAGTCCCGGTTTCCTGGTTGTTTTCCCAGTTCCCTGGTTGTTTGCCCGGTTTCCTGGTTGTTTGCCTGGTTTCCTGGTTGTTTGCCCGGTTTCCTGGTTGTTGGCCTGGTTTCTTGGTTGTTTTCCCGGTTCCCTGGTTGTTTGCCTGGTTTCCTGGTTGTTTTCCCGATTCCCTGGTTGTTGGCCTGGTTTCCTGGTTGTTTGCCCGGTTTCCTGGTTATTGGCCCGGTTTCCTGGTTGTTGGCCCGGTTTCCTGGTTGTTTGCCTGGTTTCCTGGTTGTTTGCCCGGTTTCCTGGTTGTTGGCCTGGTTTCTTGGTTGTTTTCCCGGTTCTCTGGTTGTTTGCCTGGTTTCCTGGTTGTTTTCCCGATTTCCTGGTTGTTGGCCTGGTTTCCTGGTTGTTTGCCCGGTTTCCTGGTTATTGGCCTGGTTTCCTGGTTGTTGGCCTGGTTTTCTGGTTGTTGGCCCAGTTTCCTGGTTGTTGGCCCGGTTTCCTGGTTGTTGGCCTGGTTTCCTGGTTGTTGGCCCGGTTTCCTGGTTGTTGGCCCGGTTTCCTGGTGGTTGGCCTGGTTTCCTGGTCGTTGGCCCGGTTTCCTGGTTGCTGGCCTGATTTCCTGGTTGTTGGCCCGGTTTCCTGGTTGTTGGCCTGATTTCCTGGTTGTTGGCCCGGTTTCATGGTTGTTGGCCCGGTTTCCTGGTTGTTGGCCTGGTTTCCAGTGTCTAACTCGACGGGCCAACGGCGACGTGTTCACGGCGAATTATATCTGCCGAACCCTGCAGCGACGTGACCACGAGTAGTAGTAGTGCATGTACAGTAGACACGAGTAGTAGTAGTGCATGAACAGTAGATACGTGTAGTAGTAGTGCATGTACAGTAGACACGAGTAATAGTAGTGCATGTACAGTAGACATGAGTAGTAGTAGTCCATGTACAGTAGACACGAGTAGTAGTAGTCCATGTACAGTAGACACGTGTAGTAGTAGTGCATGTACAGTAGACACGAGTAGTAGTAGTGCATGTACAGTAGACACGAGTAGTAGTAGTGCATGTACAGTAGACACGAGTAGTAGTAGTGCATGTACAGTAGACACGAGTAGTAGTAGTGCATGTACAGTAGACACGAGTAGTAGTAGAGCATGTACAGTAGACACGAGTAGTAGTAGTGCATGTACAGTAGACACGAGTAGTAGTAGCGCATGTACAGTAGACACAAGTAGTAGTAGTGCATGTACAGTAGACACGAATAGTAGTAGCGCATGTACAGTAGACACGTGTAGTAGAAGTGCATATACAGTAGACACGTGTAGTAGTAGTAGTGCATGTACAGTAGACACGAGTAGTAGAAGCACATGTACAGTAGACACGAGTAGTAGTAGTGCATGTACAGTAGACACGTGTAGTAGTAGTCCATGTACAGTAGACACGAGTAGTAATAGTGCATGTACAGTAGACACGAGTAGTAGTAGTGCATGTACAGTAGACACGTGTAGTAGTAGTAGTGCATGTACAGTAGACACGTGTAGTAGTAGTAGCACATGTACAGTAGACACGAGTAGTAGTAGCACATGTACAGTAGACACGAGTAGTAGTAGTGCATGTACAGTAGACACGAGTAGTAGTAGTGCATGTACAGTAGACACGAGTAGTAGTAGTGCATGTACAGTAGACACGAGTAGTAGTAGCGCATGTACAGTAGACACGAGTAGTAGTAGCGCATGTACAGTAGACACGAGTAGTAGTAGCGCATGTACAGTAGACACGAGTAGTAGTAGCGCATGTACAGTAGACACGTGTAGTAGTAGCGCATGTACAGTATACACGTGTAGTAGTAGCGCATGTACAGTAGACACGAGTAGTAGTAGCACATGTACGGTATACACGTGTAGTAGTAGCGCATGTACAGTAGACACGTGTAGTAGTAGCGCATGTACGGTATACACGAGTAGTAGTAGCACATGTACGGTATACACGTGTAGTAGTAGCGCGTGTACAGTAGACACGAGTAGTAGTAGCGCATGTACGGTATACACGAGTAGTAGTAGCGCATGTACGGTAGACACGAGTAGTAGTAGCGCATGTACGGTATACACGAGTAGTAGTAGCGCATGTACGGTATACACGAGTAGTAGTAGCGCATGTACGGTATACACGAGTAGTAGTAGCGCATGTACGGTATACACGAGTAGTAGTAGCGCATGTACGGTATACACGAGTAGTAGTAGCGCATGTACGGTATACACGAGTAGTAGTAGCGCATGTACGGTATACACGAGTAGTAGTAGCGCATGTACGGTATACACGAGTAGTAGTAGCGCATGTACGGTATACACGAGTAGTAGTAGCGCATGTACGGTATACACGAGTAGTAGTAGCGCATGTACGGTATACACGAGTAGTAGTAGCGCATGTACGGTATACACGAGTAGTAGTAGCGCATGTACGGTATACACGAGTAGTAGTAGCGCATGTACGGTATACACGAGTAGTAGTAGCGCATGTACGGTATACACGAGTAGTAGTAGCGCATGGACGGTATACACGAGTAGTAGTAGCGCATGTACGGTATACACGAGTAGTAGTAGCGCATGTACGGTATACACGAGTAGTAGTAGCGCATGTACGGTATACACGAGTAGTAGTAGCGCATGTACGGTATACACGAGTAGTAGTAGCGCATGTACGGTATACACGAGTAGTAGTAGCGCATGTACGGTATACACGAGTAGTAGTAGCGCATGTACGGTATACACGAGTAGTAGTAGCGCATGTACGGTATACACGAGTAGTAGTAGCGCATGTACGGTATACACACGAGTAGTAGTAGCGCATGTACGGTATACACGAGTAGTAGTAGCGCATGTACGGTATACACGAGTAGTAGTAGCGCATGTACGGTATACACGAGTAGTAGTAGCGCATGTACGGTATACACGAGTAGTAGTAGCGCATGTACGGTATACACGAGTAGTAGTAGCGCATGTACGGTATACACGTGTAGTAGTAGCGCATGTACGGTATACACGAGTAGTAGTAGCGCATGTACGGTATACACGAGTAGTAGTAGCGCATGTACGGTATACACGAGTAGTAGTAGCGCATGTACGGTATACACGAGTAGTAGTAGCGCATGTACGGTATACACGAGTAGTAGTAGCGCATGTACGGTATACACGAGTAGTAGTAGCGCATGTACGGTATACACGAGTAGTAGTAGCGCATGTACGGTATACACGAGTAGTAGTAGCGCATGTACGGTATACACGAGTAGTAGTAGCGCATGTACGGTAGACACGAGTAGTAGTAGCGCATGTACGGTATACACGAGTAGTAGTAGCGCATGTACGGTATACACGAGTAGTAGTAGCGCATGTACGGTATACACGAGTAGTAGTAGCGCATGTACGGTATACACGAGTAGTAGTAGCGCATGTACGGTATACACGAGTAGTAGTAGCGCATGTACGGTATACACGAGTAGTAGTAGCGCATGTACGGTATACACGAGTAGTAGTAGCGCATGTACGGTATACACGAGTAGTAGTAGCGCATGTACGGTAGACACGAGTAGTAGTAGCGCATGTACGGTATACACGAGTAGTAGTAGCGCATGTACGGTATACACGAGTAGTAGTAGCGCATGTACGGTATACACGAGTAGTAGTAGCGCATGTACGGTAGACACGAGTAGTAGTAGCGCATGTACGGTATACACGAGTAGTAGTAGCGCATGTACGGTAGACACGAGTAGTAGTAGCGCATGTACGGTAGACACGAGTAGTAGTAGCGCATGTACGGTAGACACGAGTAGTAGTAGCGCATGTACGGTAGACACGAGTAGTAGTAGCGCATGTACGGTAGACACGAGTAGTAGTAGCGCATGTACGGTATACACGAGTAGTAGTAGCGCATGTACGGTAGACACGAGTAGTAGTAGCGCATGTACGGTAGACACGAGTAGTAGTAGCGCATGTACGGTAGACACGAGTAGTAGTAGCGCATGTACGGTAGACACGAGTAGTAGTAGCGCATGTACGGTAGACACGAGTAGTAGTAGCGCATGTACGGTAGACACGAGTAGTAGTAGCGCATGTACGGTAGACACGAGTAGTAGTAGCGCATGTACGGTGAACACGAGTAGTAGTAGCGCATGTACGGTATACACGAGTAGTAGTAGCGCATGTACGGTAGACACGAGTAGTAGTAGCGCATGTACGGTATACACGAGTAGTAGTAGCGCATGTACGGTAGACACGAGTAGTAGTAGCGCATGTACGGTATACACGAGTAGTAGTAGCGCATGTACGGTAGACACGAGTAGTAGTAGCGCATGTACGGTAGACACGAGTAGTAGTAGCGCATGTACGGTAGACACGAGTAGTAGTAGCGCATGTACGGTATACACGAGTAGTAGTAGCGCATGTACGGTAACACGAGTAGTAGTAGCGCATGTACGGTAGACACGAGTAGTAGTAGCGCATGTACGGTAGACACGAGTAGTAGTAGCGCATGTACGGTAGACACGAGTAGTAGTAGCGCATGTACGGTGAACACGAGTAGTAGTAGCGCATGTACGGTAGACACGAGTAGTAGTACGATGTAGTAAGTAATGTATAGACACGAGTAGTAGTAGCGCATGTACGGTAGACACGAGTAGTAGTAGCGCATGTACGGTAGACACGAGTAGTAGTAGCGCATGTACGGTAGACACGAGTAGTAGTAGCGCATGTACGGTAGACACGAGTAGTAGTAGCGCATGTACGGTAGACACGAGTAGTAGTAGCGCATGTACGGTAGACACGAGTAGTAGTAGCGCATGTACGGTGATACACGAGTAGTAGTAGCGCATGTACGGTAGACACACGAGTAGTAGTAGCGCATGTGTAGACACAGTGGTAGCGCATGTACGGTAGACACGAGTAGTAGTAGCGCATGTACGGTAGACACGAGTAGTAGTAGCGCATGTACGGTAGACACGAGTAGTAGTAGCGCATGTACGGTAGACACGAGTAGTAGTAGCGCATGTACGGTAGACACGAGTAGTAGTAGCGCATGCACGGTAGACACGAGTAGTAGTAGCGCATGCACGGTAGACACGAGTAGTAGTAGCGCATGCACGGTAGACACGAGTAGTAGTAGCGCATGAACGGTAGACACGAGTAGTAGTAGCGCATGAACGGTAGACACGAGTAGTAGTAGCGCATGTACGGTAGACACGAGTAGTAGTAGCGCATGTACGGTAGACACGAGTAGTAGTAGCGCATGAACGGTAGACACGAGTAGTAGTAGCGCATGAACGGTAGACACGAGTAGTAGTAGCGCATGCACGGTAGACACGAGTAGTAGTAGCGCATGCACGGTAGACACGAGTAGTAGTAGCGCATGCACGGTAGACACGAGTAGTAGTAGCGCATGCACGGTAGACACGAGTAGTAGTAGCGCATGCACGGTAGACACGAGTAGTAGTAGCGCATGCACGGTAGACACGAGTAGTAGTAGCGCATGCACGGTAGACACGAGTAGTAGTAGCGCATGCACGGTAGACACGAGTAGTAGTAGCGCATGTACGGTAGACACGAGTAGTAGTAGCGCATGTACGGTAGACACGAGTAGTAGTAGCGCATGTACGGTAGACACGAGTAGTAGTAGCGCATGTACGGTAGACACGAGTAGTAGTAGCGCATGTACGGTAGACACGAGTAGTAGTAGCGCATGTACGGTAGACACGAGTAGTAGTAGCGCATGTACGGTAGACACGAGTAGTAGTAGCGCATGTACGGTAGACACGAGTAGTAGTAGCGCATGTACGGTAGACACGAGTAGTAGTAGCGCATGTACGGTAGACACGAGTAGTAGTAGCGCATGCACGGTAGACACGAGTAGTAGTAGCGCATGTACGGTAGACACGAGTAGTAGTAGCGCATGTACGGTAGACACGAGTAGTAGTAGCGCATGCACGGTAGACACGAGTAGTAGTAGCGCATGCACGGTAGACACGAGTAGTAGTAGCGCATGCACGGTAGACACGAGTAGTAGTAGCGCATGGCAGTGAGTAGCGCACACGTAACACAGTAGTAGTAGCGCATGCACGGTAGACACGAGTAGTAGTAGCGCATGCACGGTAGACACGAGTAGTAGTAGCGCATGTACGGTAGACACGAGTAGTAGTAGCGCATGTACGGTAGACACGAGTAGTAGTAGCGCATGTACGGTAGACACGAGTAGTAGTAGCGCATGTACGGTAGACACGAGCAGTAGTAGCGCATGTACGGCAGACACGAGTAGTAGTAGCGCATGTACGGTAGACACGAGCAGTAGTAGCGAATGTACGGCAGACACGAGTAGTAGTAGCGCATGTACGGTAGACACGAGTAGTAGTAGCGCATGTACGGCGACACGATAGTAGTAGCGCATGTACGGTAGACACGAGTAGTAGTAGCGCATGTACGGTAGACACGAGTAGTAGTAGCGCATGTACGGTAGACACGAGAGTAGTAGCGCATGTACGGTAGACACGACTAGTAGTAGCGCATGTACGGTAGACACGAGCAGTAGTAGCGCATGTACGGTAGACACGAGTAGTAGTAGCGCATGTACGGTAGACACGAGCAGTAGTAGCGCATGTACGGCAGACACGAGTAGTAGTAGCGCATGTACGGTAGACACGAGCAGTAGTAGCGCATGTACGGTAGACACGAGTAGTAGTAGCGCATGTACGGTATACACGAGTAGTATTAGCGCCTGTACGGTAGACACGAGTAGTAGTAGCGCATGTACGGTATACACGAGTAGTAGTAGCGCCTGTACGGTAGACACGAGTAGTAGTAGCGCATGTACGGTAGACACGAGCAGTAGTAGCGCATGTACGGCAGACACGACTAGTAGTAGCGCATGTACGGTAGACACGAGCAGTAGTAGCGCATGTACGGCAGACACGACTAGTAGTAGCGCATGTACGGTAGACACGAGCAGTAGTAGCGCATGTACGGCAGACACGACTAGTAGTAGCGCATGTACGGTAGACACGAGCAGTAGTAGCGCATGTACGGCAGACACGACTAGTAGTAGCGCATGTACGGTAGACACGAGCAGTAGTAGCGCATGTACGGCAGACACGAGTAGTAGTAGCGCATGTACGGTAGACACGAGTAGTAGTAGCGCATGTACGGTAGACGAGTAGTAGAGCGCATGTACGGTGTATACACGAGTAGTAGTAGCGCATGTACGGTAGACACGAGTAGTAGTAGCGCATGTACGGTGACACGAGTGTAGTAGCGCATGTAGACACAGTAGTAGTAGCGCATGTACGGTAGACACGAGTAGTAGTAGCGCATGTACGGAGACACAGTAGTAGTAGCGCATGTACGGTAGACACGAGTAGTAGTAGCGCATGTACGGTAGACACGAGTAGTAGTAGCGCATGTACGGTAGACACGAGTAGTAGTAGCGCATGTACGGTAGACACGAGTAGTAGTAGCGCATGTACGGTAGACACGAGTGGTACGTGTACGTACGACGAGTAGTAGCGCATGTACGGTATACACGAGTAGTAGTAGCGCATGTACGGTGACACGAGTAGTAGTAGCGCATGTACGGTGAACACGAGTGTAGTAGCGCATGTACGGTAGACACGAGCAGTAGTAGCGCATGTACGGTAACACAGTGGTAGTAGCGCATGTACGGTGAACCAGTGAGTAGTAGCGCATGTACGGTAACACGAGTAGTAGTGCGCATGTACGGTGACACGAGTAGTAGTAGCGCATGTACGGTATACACAGTAGTAGTAGCGCATGTACGGTGAACACGAGTAGTAGTAGCGCATGTACGGTATACACGAGTAGTAGTAGCGCATGTACGGTAGACACGTGACAGTAGTAGCGCATGTACGGTGAACACGAGAGTAGTAGCGCATGTACGGCAGACACGAGTAGTAGTAGCGCATGTACGGTAACACGAGTAGTAGTAGCGCATGTACGGTAGACACGAGCAGTAGTAGCGCATGTACGGTAGACACGAGTAGTAGTAGCGCATGGTACGGTGAACACGAGTAGTAGTAGCGCATGTACGGTGACACGAGCAGTAGTAGCGCATGTACAGCAGACACGAGCAGTAGTAGCGCATGTACGGCAGACACGAGCAGTAGTAGCGCATGTACGGCAGACACGACTAGTAGTAGCGCATGTACGGTAGACACGAGCAGTAGTAGCGCATGTACGGCAGACACGACTAGTAGTAGCGCATGTACGGTAGACACGAGCAGTAGTAGCGCATGTACGGCAGACACGACTAGTAGTAGCGCATGTACGGCAGACACGAGCAGTAGTAGCGCATGTACGGCAGACACGAGCAGTAGTAGCGCATGTACGGCAGACACGAGCAGTAGTAGCGCATGTACGGCAGACACGAGCAGTAGTAGCGCATGTACGGCAGACACGAGCAGTAGTAGCGCATGTACGGCAGACACGACTAGTAGTAGCGCATGTACGGTAGACACGAGCAGTAGTAGCGCATGTACGGCAGACACGACTAGTAGTAGCGCATGTACGGTAGACACGAGCAGTAGTAGCGCATGTACGGCAGACACGAGCAGTAGTAGCGCATGTACGGCAGACACGAGCAGTAGTAGCGCATGTACGGCAGACACGAGTAGTAGTAGCGCATGTACGGTAGACACGAGCAGTAGTAGCGCATGTACGGCAGACACGAGTAGTAGTAGCGCATGTACGGTAGACACGAGCAGTAGTAGCGCATGTACGGCAGACACGAGTAGTAGTAGCGCATGTACGGTAGACACGAGCAGTAGTAGCGCATGTACGGCAGACACGAGTAGTAGTAGCGCATGTACGGCAGACACGAGCAGTAGTAGCGCATGTACGGCAGACACGAGCAGTAGTAGCGCATGTACGGAAGACACGAGCAGTAGTAGCGCATGTACGGCAGACACGAGCAGTAGTAGCGCATGTACGGCAGACACGAGCAGTAGTAGCGCATGTACGGCAGACACGAGCAGTAGTAGCGCATGTACGGTAGACACGAGCAGTAGTAGCGCATGTACGGCAGACACGAGCAGTAGTAGCGCATGTACGGCAGACACGAGCAGTAGTAGCGCATGTACGGCAGACACGAGCAGTAGTAGCGCATGTACGGCAGACACGAGCAGTAGTAGCGCATGTACGGCAGACACGAGCAGTAGTAGCGCATGTACGGCAGACACGAGCAGTAGTAGCGCATGTACGGCAGACACGAGCAGTAGTAGCGCATGTACGGCAGACACGAGCAGTAGTAGCGCATGTGCGGCAGACACGAGCAGTAGTAGCGCATGTACGGCAGACACGAGCAGTAGTAGCGCATGTACGGCAGCGAGCAGTGTAGCGCATGTACGGCAGACACGAGCAGTAGTAGCGCATGTACGGCAGACACGAGCAGTAGTAGCGCATGTACGGCAGACACGAGCAGTAGTAGCGCATGTACGGCAGACACGAGCAGTAGTAGCGCATGTACGGCAGACACGAGCAGTAGTAGCGCATGTACGGCAGACACGAGCAGTAGTAGCGCATGTACGGCAGACACGAGCAGTAGTAGCGCATGTACGGCAGACACGAGCAGTAGTAGCGCATGTACGGCAGACACGAGCAGTAGTAGCGCATGTACGGCAGACACGAGCAGTAGTAGCGCATGTACGGCAGACACGAGCAGTAGTAGCGCATGTACGGCAGACACGAGCAGTAGTAGCGCATGTACGGCAGACACGAGCAGTAGTAGCGCATGTACGGCAGACACGAGCAGTAGTAGCGCATGTACGGCAGACACGAGCAGTAGTAGCGCATGTACGGCAGACACGAGCAGTAGTAGCGCATGTACGGCAGACACGAGCAGTAGTAGCGCATGTACGGCAGACACGAGCAGTAGTAGCGCATGTACGGCAGACACGAGCAGTAGTAGCGCATGTACGGCAGACACGAGCAGTAGTAGCGCATGTACGGCAGACACGAGCAGTAGTAGCGCATGTACGGCACGAGCACTGTACGGCAGACGAGCAGTAGTAGCGCATGTACGGCAGACACGAGCAGTAGTAGCGCATGTACGGCAGACACGAGCAGTAGTAGCGCATGTACGGCAGACACGAGCAGTAGTAGCGCATGTACGGCAGACACGAGCAGTAGTAGCGCATGTACGGCAGACACGAGCAGTAGTAGCGCATGTACGGCAGACACGAGCAGTAGTAGCGCATGTACGGCAGACACGAGCAGTAGTAGCGCATGTACGGCAGACACGAGCAGTAGTAGCGCATGTACGGCAGACACGAGCAGTAGTAGCGCATGTACGGCAGACACGAGCAGTAGTAGCGCATGTACGGCAGACACGAGCAGTAGTAGCGCATGTACGGCAGACACGAGCAGTAGTAGCGCATGTACGGCAGACACGAGCAGTAGTAGCGCATGTACGGCAGACACGAGCAGTAGTAGCGCATGTACGGCAGACACGAGCAGTAGTAGCGCATGTACGGCAGACACGAGCAGTAGTAGCGCATGTACAGACGACACGAGCAGTAGTAGCGCAGAGCATGGCGACACGAGCAAGTAGTAGCGCATGTACGGCAGACACGAGCAGTAGTAGCGCATGTACGGCAGACACGAGCAGTAGTAGCGCATGTACGGCAGACACGAGCAGTAGTAGCGCATGTACGGCAGACACGAGCAGTAGTAGCGCATGTACGGCAGACACGAGCAGTAGTAGCGCATGTACGGCAGACACGAGCAGTAGTAGCGCATGTACGGCAGACACGAGCAGTAGTAGCGCATGTACGGCAGACACGAGCAGTAGTAGCGCATGTACGGCAGACACGAGCAGTAGTAGCGCATGTACGGCAGACACGAGCAGTAGTAGCGCATGTACGGCAGACACGAGCAGTAGTAGCGCATGTACGGCAGACACGAGCAGTAGTAGCGCATGTACGGCAGACACGAGCAGTAGTAGCGCATGTACGGCAGACACGAGCAGTAGTAGCGCATGTACGGCAGACACGAGCAGTAGTAGCGCATGTACGGCAGACACGAGCAGTAGTAGCGCATGTACGGCAGACACGAGCAGTAGTAGCGCATGTACGGCAGACACGAGCAGTAGTAGCGCATGTACGGCAGACACGAGCAGTAGTAGCGCATGTACGGCAGACACGAGCAGTAGTAGCGCATGTACGGCAGACACGAGCAGTAGTAGCGCATGTACGGCAGACACGAGCAGTAGTAGCGCATGTACGGCAGACACGAGCAGTAGTAGCGCATGTACGGCAGACACGAGCAGTAGTAGCGCATGTACGGCAGACACGAGCAGTAGTAGCGCATGTACGGCAGACACGAGCAGTAGTAGCGCATGTACGGCAGACACGAGCAGTAGTAGCGCATGTACGGCAGACACGAGCAGTAGTAGCGCATGTACGGCAGACACGAGCAGTAGTAGCGCATGTACGGCAGACACGAGCAGTAGTAGCGCATGTACGGCAGACACGAGCAGTAGTAGCGCATGTACAGAGCAGACACGAGCAGTAGTAGCGCATGTACGGCAGACACGAGCAGTAGTAGCGCATGTACGGCAGACACGAGCAGTAGTAGCGCATGTACGGCAGACACGAGCAGTAGTAGCGCATGTACGGCAGACACGAGCAGTAGTAGCGCATGTACGGCAGACACGAGCAGTAGTAGCGCATGTACGGTAGACACGAGCAGTAGTAGCGCATGTACGGCAGACACGAGTAGTAGTAGCGCATGTACGGTAGACTCGAGCAGTAGTAGCGCATGTACGGCAGACACGAGTAGTAGTAGCGCATGTACGGTAGACTCGAGCAGTAGTAGCGCATGTACGGCAGACACGAGTAGTAGTAGCGCATGTACGGTAGACACGAGCAGTAGTAGCGCATGTACGGCAGACACGAGTAGTAGTAGCGCATGTACGGTAGACTCGAGCAGTAGTAGCGCATGTACGGCAGACACGAGTAGTAGTAGCGCATGTACGGTAGACTCGAGCAGTAGTAGCGCATGTACGGCAGACACGTGTAGTAGTAGCGCATGTACGGTAGACACGAGCAGTAGTAGCGCATGTACGGCAGACACGAGTAGTAGTAGCGCATGTACGGTAGACACGAGCAGTAGTAGCGCATGTACGGCAGACACGAGTAGTAGTAGCGCATGTACGGTAGACACGGTAGACACCGGGTCGTGCTCATAACTCATCCAACAACTTTCCATTTCTCGCCGGTTACTGCTGGGTCTACCAACGTGTCACACATCTACAGTAGGCTGCATAACACAGGTGTGTTACATCAGTGTCACACATCTACAGTAGGCTGCACAACACAGGTGTGTTACATCAGTGTCACACAGCTACAGTAGGCTGCCTAACACATGTGTGTTACATCAGTGTCACACATCTACAGTAGGCTGCATAACACAGGTGTGTTACATCAGTGTCACACATCTACAGTAGGCTGCACAACACAGGTGTGTTACATCAGTGTCACACATCTACAGTAGGCTGCACAACACAGGTGTGTTACATCAGTGTCACACATCTACAGTAGGCTGCACAACACAGGTGTACATTAGTCATAACTAATATTCTTTATTGCAGATCCTGTACGTCCAGTTGATCTTTGTATCTGGGGGAGCTAAGCCAAAGACGGATAGAAACGACCCAAACAATAAGACGGCGTGCAGAGCGTATTGCGTGAAGAAATATTTCGAATGTTACGCAAAACACAATTGTGCCAAACCCGAGATGAAATACCGCATCCAGATTTGCCGCGAGCAGCATGACCGATGTTACTCCAAGTGTCTGGACGAGCTCCATGTGCTCGATTTATACCCAGTGCCGGACCACATGACAAAGGAGAAGAAAGAAATCTTCATCAGACTTAGAAAACAACTAGGTGGACTTACACCGGGGGAAGATGTTTAGACAACAAGCACATCGTACAGTAGTGTGAGGCAAAGCGCACCCCCAACTATCTCACCAGGTGCCACTTCTATGTGCACATTTCAATCAAATTATGCAACATGATGACAAACCAATTTTGTACATTAGATTTTAGCAGATATTATTATAACAAATTCAATAGCTTTTCACGGTCCCATAGCATAAGTACTTTAACTAAATAAAAATGTGAAATGACCATTTAAATGTCTCCTATATCTAGTGTCAATGGTTCATTCGAGCAATAATATGGCATACATTACTTTTGTAATTCCAAACACTTGTTCAATGCGGGGCAAAGGGCACCCCCGTGTGGGGCAAAGGGCACCCCCGTATGGGGCAAAGGGCACCCAATTGTTAACCACAATGGAAGTGGTTGTACATATTAATCCGTCTGTTACATCTACGACATTTTCACGACTACCTGTGGAATAAACCACCCACTTATGTCAAGTGACTAATAAACAGGAGCGCTGGTCTTGCCCTGACTTTATAATTGTGTTATGTTTTTTTGACTTTACGTCCTTCCAAATAGGGTCTACAGATCGATGCTGTGCATTAATATGCTCAATGTTCCAATACATGTATTGGGTGTAATGTTTAGGGTAAAACACATTTTACCACAAACGTGACACCCCTCAATTTTGCAAGGACCGGTTACTCGTTTTAACATTGCGGCATAAAGCCCAACGACTATTGTGTTACTGCATGTATGGTCGTTGGCGTCTATTTTGAATTGTTCACTAGTGTCTCCTTCTTAGCATCAGGGTCAAGCAAGAAGTCAAGAATTTCAATAAAATGGAATGTGCCGACAGAAAAAATGAAATGCTCGAGTGCTCTTGATGCAATCGCCGTCTCTTCATTGTCTCGCCGCTCGCCTTCTTCACTGATGTGTCCGTGCCGCTTGCCTTCCTCACTGATGTGTCCGTGTTGCTCGCCTTCCTCACTGATGTGTCCGTGTTGCTCGCCTTCTTCACTGATGTGTCCGTGCTGCTCGCCTTCCTCACTGATGTGTCCGTGCCGCTTGCCTTCCTCACTGATGTGTCCGTGTTGCTCGCCTTCCTCACTGATGTGTCCGTGTTGCTCGCCTTCTTCACTGATGTGTCCGTGCTGCTCGCCTTCCTCACTGATGTGTCCGTGCTGCTTGCCTGTCACACTGATGTGTCCGTGCTGCTTGACTGTCACACTGATGTGTCCGTGCTGCTTGCCTGTCACACTGATGTGTCCGTGCTGCTTGCCTGTCACACTGATGTGTCCGTGCTGCTTGCCTGTCACACTGATGTGTCCGTGCTGCTTGCCTGTCACACTGATGTGTCCATGCTGCTTGCCTGTCACACTGATGTGTCCGTGCTGCTTGCCTGTCACACTGATGTGTCCGTGCCGCTTGCCTTCCTCACTGATGTGTCCGTGTTGCTCGCCTTCTTCACTGATGTGTCCGTGCTGCTCGCCTTCCTCACTGATGTGTCCGTGCTGCTTGCCTGTCACACTGATGTGTCCGTGCTGCTTGACTGTCACACTGATGTGTCCGTGCTGCTTGCCTGTCACACTGATGTGTCCGTGCTGCTTGCCTGTCACACTGATGTGTCCGTGCTGCTTGCCTGTCACACTGATGTGTCCGTGCTGCTTGCCTGTCACACTGATGTGTCCGTGCTGCTTGCCTGTCACACTGATGTGTCCGTGCTGCTTGCCTGTCACACTGATGTGTCCGTGCTGCTTGCCTGTCACACTGATGTGTCCGTGCTGCTTGCCTGTCACACTGATGTGTCCGTGCTGCTTGCCTGTCACACTGATGTGTCCGTGCTGCTTGCCTGTCACACTGATGTGTCCGTGCTGCTTGCCTGTCACACTGATGTGTCCGTGCTGCTTGCCTGTCACACTGATGTGTCCGTGCTGCTTGCCTGTCACACTGATGTGTCCGTGCTGCTTGCCTGTCACACTGATGTGTCCGTGCTGCTTGCCTGTCACACTGATGTGTCCGTGCTGCTTGCCTGTCACACTGATGTGTCCGTGCTGCTTGCCTGTCACACTGATGTGTCTGCGTGCTGCTTGCCTGTCACACTGATGTGTCCGTGCTGCTTGCCTGTCACACTGATGTGTCCGTGCTGCTTGCCTGTCACACTGATGTGTCCGTGCTGCTTGCCTGTCACACTGATGTGTCCGTGCTGCTTGCCTGTCACACTGATGTGTCCGTGCTGCTTGCCTGTCACACTGATGTGTCCGTGCTGCTTGCCTGTCACACTGATGTGTCCGTGCTGCTTGCCTGTCACACTGATGTGTCCGTGCTGCTTGCCTGTCACACTGATGTGTCCGTGCTGCTTGCCTGTCACACTGATGTGTCCGTGCTGCTTGCCTGTCACACTGATGTGTCCGTGCTGCTTGCCTGTCACACTGATGTGTCCGTGCTGCTTGCCTGTCACACTGATGTGTCCGTGCTGCTTGCCTGTCACACTGATGTGTCCGTGCTGCTTGCCTGTCACACTGATGTGTCCGTGCTGCTGGGCTGTCACACTGATGTGTCCGTGCTGCTTGCCTGTCACACTGATGTGTCCGTGCTGCTCGCCTGTCACACTGATGTGTCCGTGCTGCTCGCCTGTCACACTGATGTGTCCGTGCTGCTTGCCTGTCACACTGATGTGTCCGTGCTGCTTGCCTGTCACACTGATGTGTCCGTGCTGCTTGCCTGTCACACTGATGTGTCCGTGCTGCTTGCCTGTCACACTGATGTGTCCGTGCTGCTTGCCTGTCACACTGATGTGTCCGTGCTGCTGGCCTGTCACACTGATGTGTCCGTGCTGCTTGCCTGTCACACTGATGTGTCCGTGCTGCTTGCCTGTCACACTGATGTGTCCGTGCTGCTTGCCTGTCACACTGATGTGTCCGTGCTGCTTGCCTGTCACACTGATGTGTCCGTGCTGCTTGCCTGTCACACTGATGTGTCCGTGCTGCTTGCCTGTCACACTGATGTGTCCGTGCTGCTTGCCTGTCACACTGATGTGTCCGTGCTGCTTGCCTGTCACACTGATGTGTCCGTGCTGCT
Organism: Lamellibrachia satsuma; assembly: GCA_033239005.1. Lineage (NCBI taxonomy): Eukaryota > Metazoa > Annelida > Polychaeta > Sabellida > Siboglinidae > Lamellibrachia > Lamellibrachia satsuma. Next base: position 5,029,030 of record BSQZ01000019.1, read on the forward strand.
TGCCTGTCACACTGATGTGTCCGTGCTGCTTGCCTGTCACACTGATGTGTCCGTGCTGCTTGCCTGTCACACTGATGTGTCCGTGCTGCTTGCCTGTCACACTGATGTGTCCGTGCTGCTTGCCTGTCACACTGATGTGTCCGTGCTGCTTGCCTGTCACACTGATGTGTCCGTGCTGCTTGCCTGTCACACTGATGTGTCCGTGCTGCTTGCCTGTCACACTGATGTGTCCGTGCTGCTTGCCTGTCACACTGATGTGTCCGTGCTGCTTGCCTGTCACACTGATGTGTCCGTGCTGCTTGCCTGTCACACTGATGTGTCCGTGCTGCTTGCCTGTCACACTGATGTGTCCGTGCTGCTTGCCTGTCACACTGATGTGTCCGTGCTGCTTGCCTGTCACACTGATGTGTCCGTGCTGCTTGCCTGTCACACTGATGTGTCCGTGCTGCTTGCCTGTCACACTGATGTGTCCGTGCTGCTTGCCTGTCACACTGATGTGTCCGTGCTGCTTGCCTGTCACACTGATGTGTCCGTGCTGCGTGACTGTCACACTGATGTGTCCGTGCTGCTTGCTTGTCACACTGATGTGTCTGTGCTGCTTGCCTGTCACACTGATGTGTCCGTGCTGCTTGCCTGTCACACTGATGTGTCCGTGCTGCTAGCCTGTCACACTGATGTGTCCGTGCTGCTTGCCTGTCACACTGATGTGTCCGTGCTGCTTGCCTGTCACACTGATGTGTCCGTGCTGCTTGCCTGTCACACTGATGTGTCCGTGCTGCTTGCCTGTCACACTGATGTGTCCGTGCTGCTTGCCTGTTACACTGATGTGTCCGTGCTGCTTGCCTGTTACACTGATGTGTCCGTGCTGCTTGCCTGTCACACTGATGTGTCCGTGCTGCTTGCCTGTCACACTGATGTGTCCGTGCTGCTTGCCTGTCACACTGATGTGTCCGTGCTGCTTGCCTGTCACACTGATGTGTCCGTGCTGCTTGCCTGTCACACTGATGTGTCCGTGCTGCTTGCCTGTCACACTGATGTGTCCGTGCTGCTTGCCTGTCACACTGATGTGTCCGTGCTGCTTGCCTGTCACACTGATGTGTCCGTGCTGCTTGCCTGTCACACTGATGTGTCCGTGCTGCTTGCCTGTCACACTGATGTGTCCGTGCTGCTTGCCTGTCACACTGATGTGTCCGTGCTGCTTGCCTGTCACACTGATGTGCCCGTGCTGCTTGCCTGTCACACTGATGTGTCCGTGCTACTTGCCTGTCACACTGATGAGTCCGTGCTGCTTGCCTGTCACACTGGTGTGTCCGTGGTGTTGCCTGTCACACTGATGTGTCCGTGCTGCTTGCCTGTCATACTGATGTGTCCGTGCTGCTTGCCTGTCACACTGATGTGTCCGTGCTGCTTGCCTGTCACACTGATGTGTCCGTGCTGCTTGCCTGTCACACTGATGTGTCCGTGCTGCTTGCCTGTCACACTGATGTGTCCGTGCTGCTTGCCTGTCACACTGATGTGTCCGTGCTGCTTGCCTGTCACACTGATGTGTCCGTGCTGCTTGCCTGTCACACTGATGTGTCCGTGCTGCTTGCCTGTCACACTGATGTGTCCGTGCTGCTTGCCTGTCACACTGATGTGTCCGTGCTGCTTGCCTGTCACACTGATGTGTCCGTGCTGCTTGCCTGTCACACTGATGTGTCCGTGCTGCTTGCCTGTCACACTGATGTGTCCGTGCTGCGTGACTGTCACACTGATGGGTCCGTGCTGCTTGCTTGTCACACTGATGTGTCTGTGCTGCTTGCCTGTCACACTGATGTGTCCGTGCTGCTTGACTGTCACACTGATGTGTCCGTGCTGCTCGCCTTCCTCACTGATGTGTCCGTGCTGCTTGCCTGTCACACTGATGTGTCCGTGCTGCTTGCCTGTCACACTGATGTGTCCGTGCTGCTCGCCTGTCACACTGATGTGTCCGTGCTGCTTGCCTGTTACACTGATGTGTCCGTGCTGCTTGCCTGTTACACTGATGTGTCCGTGCTGCTTGCCTGTTACACTGATGTGTCCGTGCTGCTCGCCTGTCACACTGATGTGTCCGTGCTGCTTGCCTGTCACACTGATGTGTCCGTGCTGCTTGCCTGTTACACTGATGTGTCCGTGCTGCTCGCCTGTCACACTGATGTGTCCGTGCTGCTTGCCTGTCACACTGATGTGTCCGTGCTGCTTGCCTGTCACACTGATGTGTCCGTGCTGCTCGCCTGTTACACTGATGTGTCCGTGCTGCTTGCCTGTTACACTGATGTGTCCGTGCTGCTTGCCTGTCACACTTATGTGTCCGTGCTGCTCGCCTGTCACACTGATGTGTCCGTGCTGCTTGCCTGTCACACTGATGTGTCCGTGCTGCTTGCCTGTCACACTGATGTGTCCGTGCTGCTTGCCTGTCACACTGATGTGTCCGTGCTGCTTGCCTGTTACACTGATGTGTCTGTGCAGCTCGCCTTTTATACTGATGTGTCCGTGCTGCTTGCCTGTCACACTGATGTGTCCGTGCTGCTTGCCTGTCACACTGATGTGTCCGTGCTGCTTGCCTGTTACACTGATGTGTCCGTGCTGCTCGCCTGTTACACTGATGTGTCCGTGCTGCTTGCCTGTCACACTGATGTGTCCGTGCTGCTTGCCTGTCACACTGATGTGTCCGTGCTGCTTGCCTGTCACACTGATGTGTCCGTGCTGCTTGCCTGTCACAATGATGTGTCCGTGCTGCTTGCCTGTTACACTGATGTGTCCGTGCTGCTCGCCTGTTACACTGATGTGTCCGTGCTGCTTGGCTGTCACACTGATGTGTCCGTGCTGCTCGCCTGTCATACTGATGTGTCCGTGCTGCTTGCCTGTCACACTGATGTGTCCGTGCTGCTCGCCTGTCACACTGATGTGTCCGTGCTGCTTGCCTGTTACACTGATGTGTCCGTGCTGCTTGCCTGTCACACTGATGTGTCCGTGCTGCTTGCCTGTTACACTGATGTGTCCGTGCTGCTCGCCTGTCACACTGATGTGTCCGTGCTGCTTGCCTGTCACACTGATGTGTCCGTGCTGCTTGCCTGTCACACTGATGTGTCCGTGCTGCTTGCCTGTCATACTGATGTGTCCGTGCTGCTTGCCTGTCACACTGATGTGTCCGTGCTGCTTGCCTGTCACACTGATGTGTCCGTGCTGCTCGCCTGTCACACTGATGTGTCCGTGCTGCTTGCCTGTCACACTGATGTGTCCGTGCTGCTCGCCTGTCACACTGATGTGTCCGTGCTGCTTGCCTGTCACACTGATGTGTCCGTGCTGCTCGCCTGTCACACTGATGTGTCCGTGCTGCTTGCCTGTCACACTGATGTGTCCGTGCTGCTCGCCTGTCACACTTATGTGGCCATGCTCGCCTTTCTCACGTGTACTTGCACTTCCCTTCTTTTTGACGCAACCTCCGTACATGAACCCCTCTCCCTCTCCCTCTCCCTCTCCCTGGCCATTCCTCCGCTCTTTTTATAGTATTGATTGCGTTTGCATGTGCGATGTTAGAGGTTATTGATAGCCTACTTAAACGTAGTTTCTTTGCTAACGTAATGTGGGGATATCGTAATGGTTAGCATATCTGAACATTTAGTACACTTATCTTATTAAGGACGTTCACAATTGCTAACATTTACCTATTGGTACAAAGCATACAAATCCTCGTCCCCCCTCATCCCCCTTCTCCTCCCCCTTCTCCTCCCCCCTCATACCAATCTTCCTTTGCCCTCGTCCCCCTCCTCCCCCAGTCCCCTTCCTCCTCCCCCCTCCCCGAATTGGTAATTTAAAATGTTGATAATTTTCCACATTAAAAATATCAACAAATACATTTCTTAATAACTCATACTCGCTTTACTCAATCTATTACACCACATGGCATCAAAACATGACAAAGAAACATGGCTAGCCGCAATGGCGTATTTAGGAGGCATCGGTCGTTCACTTTGGGATAAAACAGTTTTCATGAATAACCTGTAACGCCACTATATGGTAGCACTGCGAACTAAAGGCTGACTAAGCTTGGCCCCCCTTCAAAGATCCTAAATATGCCACAAACTACCAGTCACATGTCATTGGTCAACTACTACTCACATACTTGCTTATCCACTCACTCACTTGCTTAACTGGCATAAGTGAAACACACGTGATTCAATTCACGTCTGCAATGCAAAAAGGCACTTAATAATAAATTAATAATAACCACTCACATGCCAAGGTCAAGTGACCCTAGACATGCAACTTATTACACATGACAAGTGCACTCCTATTTTAACCCCAGAAGGAGCTGTTTGGAGTAAGCAAACCAAAGATTAGAGGCTGTTCACAGTTGTCCAGATTTACCTACTCGTACAAAGCGTACTAATTCTCATACCTTCCCCTATATCGACATAACAATGTTATGACAGTCGACATAACAGTGTTATGACAGTCTATGTTAAATCTTGTATACAGAACATACAATGATAACTATCAGAGTATGTTTACAAACATTTATCTCCAATAATTATGTTAAAGCTTTGCGTTTGGTGTCATTGATAATTGTTTTCCATGAACATTTCCATTTTCTATGGTTACCCACTTTACAGCAATAGTAGTTCTGTAACACGTTAACCATGCAACGCTGCATGATGCGAAAGTGGTCACATTTTGCATGCGACCGACATTTAACCAAGATAAATGACAACAACTGTGAACGGCCGTTTATGTGGAACTATATGAAAATTAACTATGGGTAGTGACCTCTAAATACCATATTACGGTGAAATTTGGCCAGGATCTTTTTTGTAAGGGTGTAACAAAGAGAGAGTGCCCCAGTGGAAATTTTTGAAATAAAATAAGGATCATCCTAATATATATATATAAATAAATATATATATATATATATATATATATATATATATATAAATATACACACGCACACATGATATATATATATATATATATATATATATATATATAAATATACACACGCACACATGATATATATATATATATATATATATATATATATATATATATATATATATGTATATATATATATGTATGTATATATATGTATGTATATATATGTATGTATATATATGTATGTATATATATGTATGTATATATATGTATGTATATATATGTATGTATATATATGTATGTATATATATATATATATATATATATATATATATATATACATATATATATAACTATCCATTGCCACAATGAAGACCCTAATCACTAAGACAAATTGTCGTATCGAACATTTCGTATGTAGTGCCCCTGGATGTCTTGTACGATTGGATGCAGCACTCAATAGTGGGTGTGTTGGCAGATGTGTTGTCTCTATTTTTCCCACACATGTTCTCCAGATGAGTGTTGATGCGCAAGAACTTGTGAGTGTCCTTTAGAAGACCAACTGGTTCCATGTGATGGAAAAACTTCGTCTAAACAAAGAAAATACACCTAAAGAATGGGGTTGTTTTAAAGTAATATTGTGTCTCCCAGAATCTCCTGGTCACCTATTTTACGTTAACTTGCCACTTTCAGGTGATAATTGTCGTGACCAACACCAAACCTGCTTAGTGAGTGATTGCACAGGTTTATTTGGGTAAACCCTACAATGTGTGGTGTAAACACATCTTGGACCCTGCTAATGGGGTTAAAGTACTTAGGCCTACTGCCTGCTAATGGGGTTAAAGTACTTAGGCCTACTGCCTGCTAATGGGGTTAAAGTACTTAGGCCTACTGCCTGCTAATGGGGTTAAAGTACTTAGGCCTACTGCCAGCTAGGTATCTCATGACATCCATCTATCATGTTTCAGCTTGCCTACAGCAACATCAGAACTAATATGACAATCATGTGGCAGTAGTCAGCTTAACAATGTCTGAAAGAACTTGCAACAACGTTAACTACAACGTTAACTACAAGACATGTAAACTCGGCATGTGCATACATGGCCAACACAAATATAATTGTCCACTACTGTACCAATGATAATCCAGACATCAACATTTAAAATAATTTGTTACTGTAGAAATGGCAACACTTACCGCTTCTTCTCGCCATAGACATACCGGCAACCAACCTGTCTCATCTTGCATCACAAACCTCAACATATAGATGTACTGCAGCGAAGCAACACCTGGGCAGTACAGACAGTGAGAAATAGTGCACAATATACTCTGTGTTCAGATAAGCACCTACTGAATAACCCAGCTGACACAAATTGAGAACTAATCAAATCTGCTTGCAGAGGTAACCCAACTATTTTATTACTTGGATTGAAATTTCAAGAAATTAGATCAACGTTTTTTCCAGAGAACTCCAACTGGCAAATTTTCAGTGAAACCAATATCCCCGCACTTTCAGAAACACTGACTTATTGAAGCTTTTGCATCAGCAGACACAACAAAGTAGAATGAGCTGTAAGAAGGACCGTGACAGACCGTACCTTCAGTGCTTGTCTCAGGTCCATGGTGCTGTTGCTGAGTTTCCTGACACTGCGGACATGTGTAATACCTCACTCCACCACGGACTCCACTGGTCACTGCATTGGTCAACCAGGCCGCATGGCTTCTGGGTGGAAACATTGAAACTTATGACATATTCTGCCAACATATTTTAAAGGTTCCTCCACAATTTTTTTTTTTTCGCTAGCCTTGTTTCATACTCATTTTGTGAAAAAAATTCACGTCTTGTATCCACTATGACATGCTAGCTCATCACAAAAAAAATTTATTATATTATTTTTGACTGGATCTAGTGAAAATTCAGTCTATTCACACTTTGTCAAGTTACCCAATCTAACGATCAAAATCTATTCTTTCAATGATTTTAACAAAAGTATGTACTTTTTTTAGTAAACTGACTGTGCACATTAGTTCACTATGACAGGCCACTATATTGGCCATGTGGTCTATGAAGCTACGTATGACATGCCATCTAGTGGCTTTGACGATGTCTGCTATTCAAAATTGTTAGATTATTCACTATTATGGAGCCACTTGTCATTAAGGCAAATGTCTTAGCATTTCAATAGCAGTAAACTTGGATTATCGCTCAATAAATTTATTTTGAGGTTTTCTGTAATGACTGCCAAAATCTACGAGAGCAGCAATGGTGGACGGTGTTACTTCTGATGGCGATTTACCATGTTATATCTAACTTAGACAGACTGTTTTATAGCTTTAGCGATGGATTTTTGTTGGACGTTCGTGACGGATGGAATAACAAATATGTAGAAGTTAACGGCGGTGGCCAACTTGATACTAACAGCATAAGTGGCCATATATTCAATCGCTACTTTAATGAAGTGACATAATTCTTAGATTGCTGGTTACCACAATAATGATAACTAAAATTGCTTGGCTTGTTTTACTTATTGATTATTCTACTTTCAGAATATATATATATATATATATATATATATATATATATATATATATATATATATATATATATATATATATATATATATATATATATATATATGCTGTTCCTATTCATAAAATACATTGTTGTTGCTAACATTTTTAATGCAGTATTCAGTAGTCACAACATGCGAGGGCCACATTACTGAAAGGTTAAACTATTCACTTTTAGTCCCACACAGTTGTTGAGCAAATTAGTACACCACTTGCAAAATTATTTAACTTGTAGAAGGAATAGTTCCTTCAGAAGCAAACATTACGCCGCTGTTTAAGAAGGGATCGAGGAATAAGCCAGAAAATTACAGACCAGTGAGTCTAACATCAGTTAGACTCAATGTAAATTACTCAAAACATTAATTAGAGACCACATGGTGGAATTCCTTGTAAAACATAATTTAATAAATACATCTCAACATGGGTTCCTAAAAGCAAGGTCATGTCTAACCAATCTCTTATGTTTTTTTGAAGAAATTACAAAGTGGGTAGATGACGGGTCACCAGTGGATGTTGTCTACTTAGATTTTCAGAAAGCTTTCAATATAGTGCCACACCAAAGATTGATACTTAAACTAAAAGCCCATGGTATAGGTAATGATGTAATCAACTGGATAGAAAAGTGGCTTACACACAGAAGACAGAGAGTAATAGTAGACGGTGAGATTTCAAACTGGAAATCGGTTTTGAGTGGGGTACCACAGGGATCAGTATTAGGCCCTATACTGTTTTCAATATATATAAATGATCTAGAAGATGACATATCTAGCAAAGTACTCAAATTTGCAGATCACACAAAAGTATTCAGAACGGTTACAAATGATACAGATAAACAAAGTTTACAGGATGATCTAGATAAATTAGTTAAATGGTCAGAAAAATGGCAAATGTTATTAAATTTTTGGAAGTGCAAATGTATACACATAGGACATGGAAACATGGATGAAGAATATAAAATGGGGGATGCTGTACTAGGTAGAACCACACAAGAAAAGGACTTAGGAGTAACATTTAGTGCTGACATGAAAGTTTCAGAGCAATGTGGGATTGCTGCTTCAAAAGGAAATCAAATTCTAGGGCTAATTAGGAGAACTATCATGTATAAGGAGAAACAGCTAATTGTACCACTGTACAAAGCAATAGTTAGACCACATTTGGAATATTGTATTAAGCATGGAGGCCGTATCGTAAAAAGGATATAGATAAGCTAGAAAGAATACAACGAAGAGCAACCAAAATGATTCCAGAATTGAGAGACCTTAGTTACGAAAGTCACTTATTACAATGTGGTTTGACAACATTAGAGACCAGGAGACTAAGAGGAGACCAAATAGAAGTATTTCAAATAGTGAACAGAGGATGTTGATAGGAATATGTTCTTCAAACTTAAAGAAGGCAATAGAACCAGAGGACACAAAGCAGCATTAGCTAAGGAGCTTTGTAGGTTGGACATGAGAAAGTACTCTTTTTCACAGAGGGTGATAAATGAATGGAACAAACTGCCAAATGACTGTGTTAATGCTAGTAGTGTGAATATGTTTAAAAATAGAATTGACAGATATTTGATAAGGGTGGGCTACACATAGATGAGAAAATTGTTGGACTCTCGATAAGCCCATGGCTTCCTTGTCCACTTGCCATCTGGAACTTGTTGTTTGGGATGGCAATCTTGTTAAATTTTGTTAAATCACAGCCTCAAAAATCAAAGTGCTCCAATTGTTTTGTTCATGTTATTTTCCAATACTACAGATATTATATTAACACTGATATTTTAGGAGCATTATGTTACATATATTTCCAAAAAATTGGCTTCAAAGTTAAGCTGTAAAATTAGCAATCTGGAGAGGATTTTTTTCAACACAATATGCCATTATGATATGAGGTATATGTTAACTATTCTTACACAAATTGCAGTACTGAATAAAACAGTATAATACGATAAGAAAAAAATCTATTGCACCAAAATCCTCGAGAACCAGAGCTCGGCAGCATGTTAACACCAAAGGATTAGATAATCTCAAATCAGTTTATAGTCTTTTTGGGGCTGCCGGGCCAGTTTGAGCCACATATTTTCATATTTCACTTGCCCGGTGGGCCATCATAGTTTCAGATCATGTTTATACGATTAATCACTGCCACAGATCATCATTTCAGTCACTTGTTCATGCCATCCAACCGGCGCTACAATTAAACATAATCTTCATCTCATCTGCTTTCGTGTTGTCGCTTTGTATGGTTGCCATCTTGTTTTGATATGTATGAACCTCACAAAAGTCTGCATTGCGTCGCTACAAAGCTCATGCTCTTGCGGATGCCTGTATTTTACTAGGGTTCCGCCGTGTTACCAGTATATCGATATATCGCAGCAATTTCTTTTAAGCGATACGCATCGGCTATCGCGATACGCCTTCGACGTGCCGATTTCATATAAACCGACAGGTTCACGGACTGTCCGCTAGGTGTCACGACAGCGCCTAACACACATTCCAGGACACACTAGGGTGCAGATAGCCAAGTTTACCATAACTTGGTACTTCAGTCCAAAAGTTTATATTCGAAAGAAATAAAACCCAATTGTAACAGTTATAGTTATATACAGTGTCAGGTCCAGTTCGCCTGTCATATTTTTTAGTATAACTAGCTGTAACTTGATACGGATTGTCAAAAAATGCAGACAGATCGCACACGGCAGCATCATCCGTCATTCTCAAAATGTGACCTGCTGCGGCTTCAACAGGGGCTTCTGATTCTCAAACGATTCTAGCAGCAACAATGTCTGCCATGCGGAATACTGACAGAAAGCATAAAAGAAAATCACCAATGGTAAAAGAAATCACGGCCAAACTCGCATCCTCGACTTGTAATGCGATGTATTGCAAAAATGTGTTAAAAAATCGGACCAGTAGCTTTTTTGGGGGCCAGTAACTTTTTTAATCTACTGGCCCATCAGGCCACTGAGTACAACAGCTTAATGTTGAGGCCTGCAGATGATGTCGGAATGTTATTATATTTCCTGCAAAGTTAACGCTAACAATGAAGGAGTTCCACAGAGTTTGAGCGGCCCTAGTTTAACCCTGGGAATAAAAAATACATTAACTAGATCAGATCGAAGCTGTCTACGTTTTCTTGCAGGAGAGAGCAGCGAATATAAACACACTGGTTGCTTAGATGAACAGTTATTTCATCCAAAATAGTCATATTATCAGGTTTACACCCAATATAGTCTAACACATGCGCTTCGTAAAACATTGAAAACCTTGTTTAAACATATAACAAATTCCAACCAATCTGAAAGCCTGCTGACTCTTGTAGTGGAATATCAATGTGTACAAACCACTGGTTTATTACTGTTTGGCGTTGGGATGTTGGCATTCCGGAGAGGACATATTTTTAATGGAAAACTACTCGCACCAGTTTATGATTGTAAAACCAACATACTTAGACAAAATTGGCTGTTTGGTTTGGACTTTGGACGTCTAATACATTTTATAACTACATTTTATATCAGTAGGAATTTATTATTATTAGTATCATTGGGTGTCTTTTTTGTGAGGACATTCCATTTTTTATAGAACATGCACCATTAAATATAAGTTGACTTTATGCCATACCTACTTCTCCAATTTGCACCAAATCTGTCTTACTTCACTGACTGATGGATAATTTAACAAAATAAACTGCAGTGGGACTAAGAAATGTGTCAAAAACAGCAAACTGTGCAGATTTTCCATAATAAATATTTTATGTATCTTCATGAAATGCGGTTCCATATTATACCTACTGGATGCTAACCACACTGAATTAATATTACATAATGAATTATATGAATATATTGAGGTGAAAGTGCATTTTCGCAAAAGTGTACCCTTTATGTGAAACCACCCAAATGTACTCACATCTCCATGGCGGCCATTCTTCGTTCTTTCTTACACTGCATAGAATGTCCACGAGGCACAGCTGACCTACAACAGGGAAACAAGGTCTGGTGAATACTCCTCCATGTCATACAATTATGCAGTACTGGGAATATTAATTAATTAGGCCTATGGTAAAACATACTGTCACAGTCAACATTCACTAACGCAAAAATCAGGACCAGCCAATATATTTCAGCACTGGAACTATTTATTATTGCACTGAGAGCCAGTGGAGGGTCACAAGCAAAGATTTATAATGTTTTGGTTTGAGGGTAGATGTTGCAATGTTACAAGAAAACACAAAAACAGTTGTAACAAACACAACTCTTGGAATCTACAACTAAACAGTAACAAGAATCAAATATCTTCACACTACAACTGTACACACATTTCAATACTTAATTTTATATAAAAGCTATCTCATTATCTAAGGCATATAACAGATGTTATGTTAATTTCAAGATTTACCCCATAAAAGAAAACCTTGCAACAACAAAATCTACCTGACTAAATTCAAATATTAAAATTTTTTACAATGCCTTCTATCTCTATAAGCTGCAAAATATTATTAAGAGTACATGCTTTGCACAATATTACAATTTGTATTTAACACAACCAACGCCTGTTGTTGTTTACCTTGTCACTGATCTGCAGCAGAGTTTATGTCAAATTGAACAATTACACTATCAACAAAATCAACACAGTAAATTCCCCTTCCTTCAGTTGTCATCAAAACACACTGGGTTCTGTCTGCATCTTCATGTTCCTGTTTGTAACCTAACTGTGCACAAACCCCCTAAAAGGGAAATCTTCTTAAAATCACCGGAATGTTATTTGACTACCATGAACCTAGAAGGAAAATAATGGCCTGTCCCCAACAAGGGCCTTACAGGAAGTGACATGTGGGACAGAAGAGATGGAGGAACTCTTCAGCAGTGGAAACTTCGGGATGGAAGGCGACGAGGTGACAGCGAACACGAAACATGTAAGGTGCCGAGTGTCGGGCGACGTCACACAGCGTCGTATGTGTCACATGGTGGTGTCCTGTTACCACTGTCACACAAAAACACACAACCAGACCATGTCATTTTACACAACAAATAATTTAGCATCATAATTGAAGTGATGCGACAAGTCGCATAATGTGTTTTATGCAATAGGCAATAGACGTCTTCATCAGGCTTTTGGTGCCTTGGTCTAAAACTGCTTGTGAACTATTTTGCTAACTCAGTATCACTCAGTATTAAGTAGGTAGCCAAGTATAGCCAGTAATCTGTGCGTAGTAAAGTAGAGATGTCACCTGCTGTTGACATTGTATATTAAAAGAAAAATTATAGGATAACACAATAAAATTGCCACCTTCAAACATCATTCATACCTTTAATGAGGAATCATCGTAAACCATATCAGATCTATATAATCACAATCCCCAGTACAGTACCTGTGGCAGTTCGCAGCATACATCTAGCATCTTCCCCCGGACCCAAGCCGTGGTGGGACACAGCCTCACGCCCTGTTCCCTGCTCTGTCTCAACATTCCTCTTCCTCACATTCTTCCTTCCACAAACTACTGACCGAGAACCCAGACCTTCCATTCCATCGACATCCATCGAAACCTGCCAGTCTCGTGCAAGGACTTCGTCTTCACTGGTGTAACTACTGTCAGCAATAATAACAACGGCATCCAGTCGAGTCTTCAGTGTGTTTGCATGGTGGCTGTTAGGTGGCAGCACTGTGAGTCCACGACCGAACGAACTGCCATGGTGGAGACAAAACTCTATCGAGGGAATAATATCAAGACCTGCAGTGTTGGTTTCTTTTGGATTCCTGTGACGCATTGCGTGCAGGTTGTGGAAGGTCACATAGTCGCCAGGCTGAAATATCACACAACGGTAAGTATAGACAGTAGGCAATTTGTACTGATTTCTGCATGGAATGTTTTATGTTCATAGATAAATAGGAACGTGTGTAAAATATATGAAGAGAATCAACAGATAACAGACAATGATGGACACTCTTAAATGAACTTCACCGATGGATCAACACTTAATCTTCCTTCATATGCTCAGCAGAACAATCGGCACAAAGCCATGGATACTTTAGTGCATCATTTTGGGATAGCTTCTTTTTTTGCTTTCCAAGTTTATTGTAAACATATAACACTAAATTTAAAATTACAACTGCTTAGTTCTTCTACAAAAGCCTCAAGTTCATTCAATTTAGCATTTATCAATTGTATATTTGTGCTTAAGATACTAAAACATTTAGTGTTACTCTGGGTTAATTTGGTAAACTTGTCAAAGTCGTAATAAGATGACCGACGTATTATTTTTAGTTATTTTCGGCATAATTTATATTTAAAACATTTATTAAATCATTGAAATGGATACCTCCTAAATAGGATAGGAAAGTTTCATCAAATATCATGATTTAGTGCATTCTTTGTAGCATATATATTATGTAAGTAAATACATGTTCTGTTTCAAGCTATTGTGATAGATGCATACGATTTAGTTAATTTTTGGCAATTTTGCTTGCAAGTGTTAGTACAATGGGGCAGTGTGTATGAATTTGTGAGTAAGTTGAGACAGATTTAGCTGGCTGGCCCTTTCTTGGGAGAACTAAGGCACACAGTATCTTAAATGGTATTTTTTTGCCATGTTATTTGAATGTCTGAGACAAAAGATTTTAGCGTTTCATCTCAACACAAACTTTGTGCTATAATTTATGATTAAATGTCATAATTATAATTACTTTTTTAAACAATAAAAAATATAATTATATATATATATATAATATATATATATATACTGTATATATATATATATATATATATATATATATATATATATTATATATATATATATACATCATATACATATATATATACATCATATACATACATATATGCACACAGATATATATATACATAACCCAATGAAATTACACGTTTACAGAAAATATAATTTCACAGCAGACTACAGCTTTTCAAAGCAACAAAACATTTACATGTAATTACTGAATTCAATTAGGAAACTACAGTTTAAACATCTTGTCGAGTAGTCACCTTAGTGCTATGAATTCTATTTAAACATCCTATTTCTTAATCATATTTTTTAAAATATGAAATTACCAGACTACGGTGCAACAAAGATTTAATTTCACAGCAGACAAACATTTACATGTTATCACTTATATGATCCTCACCTTTATGTGAGATGCTTTCACGAAATGGTCATCAAAGACAAACACGTCAACGATGTAGCCAATGGCCCTCTGTATGAGTGCTTTGTCACATGCCAGCCGATTGGTTAGTTCCTCATCTCGTGTGTCCTCCTCATACGTAGGGCTGCAGTCGTACAACACAAACCTTTCATGCTGCAGTAACAGCAAATCAAACTTTCAGCACCTTAAAAAATGGGGAATTTAAAGGAATATTTGTTTACAAAAATAAAGGAATTTAAAGGAAATTGTTAAGCACTTTTAAGGAGTTTACCAGATTTTTAAGGAATTAATAATTTTAATAATAATTTTCCTTCTTCTGTAGCACATATTCAACGTTCAATTTTGTTTAAAAGAATGTTAAGTGTGATATGACTACAGTCTCTACCCAAATTAGTCTTAGAAATATACTGGCTAGTGCAGGCTCAACTTTTAACAGGTCAACTTTTAGAAGACATGCAAAATAAAAAGCAAACAATAAATCATTTAACCAAGAGACAATATGCAAGATTTACAATTTAGTATTCGCTTCATGACAATTTCAAACACATCTGCAATTTGCTTGGTTAAAATAATGGAATTCTTCACATTTCATGGTATTTTTTTGCCATGAAAAAAAACAGTTTTGCTCAAGAAACACCACTTGAAGGCCATGTGTAATTATCTTGATGACCCTGATGTATTCAATGTTAAAAGTACACAAAGCATATGGTAATTTTTATCCTTTATGTACATCGGAAATGTGTGTATGTTACAATTCCTCCTGTGTCATATAATACCTTATACCACTTAATGTTAAATTATCATATTTGTTGCACGTCAAGGTGAGCCATTTGAGAGAAATCCCAAACTAAACTACTAGACAATTAGAAAAGAACACAGAAGCAACAGAAATGTGCTTTTTGATAAAAATGTTTAGAATATTGTGAAAAAAAGTACTGAAGAAATTCTAAGAACAGCCATTGATAAAAGGAAGATTATGTGCAGAATCAGGAAAGACAAGCAGAATATCTGGGCCACGTGATGATAAAGACAATTAGAACATCTGGTGACAACGGGAACATCTGAGGGGACAGAAGCAGAGGTCGGCAAATAAATAAAATGGGAAATGGATGGTCATGATCACTTGATGGTGATAATGATGGTGATGATGATGATGGTGGTGGTGATGATGATGACGATGGTGGTGATGATGATGGTGGTGGTGATGATGGCGATGATGATGGAGATGATGATGATGATGATTATGATGATGGTGATGATGATGGTGATGGAGATGATGATGGAGGTGATGATGATGATGATGATGGAGGTGATGATGATGGTGGTGATGATGGTGATGATGATGGAGGTGATGATGGAGGTGATGATGATGATGATTATGATGATGGTGATGATGCCGCATACTCACCCATTGACATTGGTGCCATCCCACACTCTCAGCAACAGGCTTACATTTGGCTGCACGACACACGTGGCAACGACCTGACACACGCAAACAGAACAAGCATGTAGAATCAGACGAACAGAATCTAGAAACAGGACTTAAAGGCACAAAATCTGATAATTTTATCATAAAATCATGGTATATAATTATAAACAAATATTCTATTCTACCGTCCTGACTGCATAAAAGTGTATTAATGAACCTTGATTTAAACGGAAACAAAAGTCATGATTTTGGGCCTACACACCTATAAGAGTTACTAAGACATGACCATTTGCAATTACAATTACGAATATCATGCCAATGGTTTACTAGGAAAACCTTGTTGAACACACAGCTTCTTAATTTCATGGGCCATGCCATACTGTTAAATAACACTACGTTAGTCATAGTCTCACATACCAAATAAAAATATATTTGCATACTCCTATTCCTATACTTGCCAACAGGACATAACCATGCTGTTTGCATCCAAACTCAACTTATGTAACATATTTTGGCCTTTTTTTTACTAAACTTTATGACAAAATATCAAGTTTGTTTGAGACTTTGCATTGGTTTTGTATATGCCGGCCTCACTTAATAAGTCACAATCTGAAATACAGAAGCATTTTAATTAGCCCAACTGTGCTGGTGGACATTTTGATTGCATTCTGAGCTGACCGGAATGTTGAACGCATTCTGAGATTATGATAATTTAGAAAGCATTCTGTGCTTACATAAATTATTTAGCATCCTTTGTTGACAGACATTTTGGCAACATTTTGTGCTGATGGACATTTTGGCAGCAGTGTTAAAAATCTATTTCGTGCAAATAGGCTGGCAGATATATGTAGATAGTTAAGCAAAACAAACTGATGTGACATCTTGATGAAGGCCAGATTTACCTGACAGGTGAGATCAAAGTACTGGCCGACAACGACATCCGACAGTGTAGTGATGCTGTTCTCCTGTGTCTGTGTCAGTGACAAGTGATCAGAGTGACTCCAGTTTCGTAGTTCCTTTACCTGTGCAGGAAGTGGCAGGGATTAGCATAAGAGCAGAAACTGAACCTAGAGACACAGGGCGATGTATTATGTGCTACAATAACAAAAATTAAATTAAAAAGGTCCCTCCTCAATTCGATTTGTTTCTCCTCTCATATGAGAACAATCAAACCTACCTGCCTGGTAGTATCCACTATGACATGTTAGCTCTAGTATCCACTATAACATGATAGCTATAGTATCCCTATGACATGATAGCTCTAGTATCCACTATGACATGATAGCTCTAGTATCCACTATGACATGATAGCTCTAGTATCCCTATGACATGATAGCTCTAGTATCCCTATGACATGATAGCTCTAGTATCCACAATGACATGATAGCTCTAGTATCCACAATGACATGATAGCTCTAGCATCCACTATGACATGATAGCTCTAGTATCCACTATGACATGCTAGCTCTAGTATCCACTATGACATGATAGCTCTAGTATCCACAATGACATGACAGCTCTAGTATCCACTATGACATGATAGCTCTAGTATCCACAATGACATGCTAGCTCGTTTCTAGACATTTGCTATTTAGTTTTGGTGAAATTATCGGATCTATTAAAAAATCAGCAGACAAAATGACAAAAGTGACACCGGCTCTGTACATTATACCATAAGGCTATGCACGCTTTTGGAAGTTACCCAACCAAAAACTCAATTCATTTGCTGATTTTAACAAAAGTGTGCACTCTTTTATTAAACTGACTGCGCTGTTACATAAACTATTCACACACTACAGATCTGAACATCAACAAACCTGATTCATGACGGGCTAAATCAGATGAGGATTGAGGTTTAATATTCTTTTTTAATGTTCAGTTTTTGCTGACTGTAAGTGATGAGCAAGGTCAATAAAACAACACTGACGTGATGTCTGAATAAATATTATGCTACTGTGCAAGCCAGAAGGTGTAACACATAACATAAATAAAATGGTTAACAAGATAACTAATAATAGTTAGTCATACATAGATACAAACCGTAAATGCTCATCAAAATTGTTATAAGAATATCTCATATACTGCATTGTAAATATATTTTCTGCTATAACATACATATACAATTGTAAACAAGAAAATCTAAGAGATAATAAAGAACTGGTTAATCATACAGAGGGTTGGGTTAAATACGCTTGTGTGGATCAAATACAAATATGTTGCATTTTAACATTTCAAATACAGTCATGTTCTATTTTAAAATTTCAAATAAAAACACGTTCTATTTTAAAATTTCAAATACAGATACACACATAGGGTTAGATCAAATATGCTTGCGTGTATCACATACGTTGTATTTTTAAATTTCAAATACAAATATGTTCTATTTAAACATTTTAAATACAGATACACCTTATCAAATACAAATATGCTCTATTAAAATTTCAAATACACAGGGTTAAATTAAAATACACTATGTTAAAATGGCCAAATATGCAATACAACCTGTCAGTTGCAGATATTTTATTATTTCAATATTTTAGGTTTCATAGAGTATTATTGGTGAAACAAAATAGTGAAAAGTGGGTTAGGTTAGGCAGGCATGCATTTACCAATATTTAAGATCCTAAACTGTGCACAAAATGCAAGTTGCTGTATTTAAATAGAAATATGAATCTGAGCATGTGATTCACGCATGAGATCCACCTTGTGCAGGTCAGTGTCAGTGAGAGTGTACGTGGTGCTTGGTGTGATGGGCTCCAAAGATGCGTCCACACTTCCCTCAAACACAAGGCAGGAGAAGCCAGCACCGCACTGCCCTTGCAACTCATTCCTGTAAGTTGAGATCTGAAGGAAACAGAGGAAGCTCAACGATAACACAAGTGCATTTAACAAGATTTAACAAGATTTAACAAGATTTGCCATCCAAGCCAAAGGCCCAGATGGCAAGTGGACAAGGAAGCCATTGGCTTATCGAGAGTCCAACAATGTTCACCTACTTATAACCCGCCCTCCTGATATATGTGTCAACCTTGTTTTTAAACATATTCACGCTGCTAGCAGTTACACAATCTGTAGACAGTTTGTTCCATTCATTTACTGTCCTCTGTGAGAATGAGTGCTTCCTGATGTCCAATCTACATTGATCCTTTACTAATTTTACCTCATGTCCTCTAGTTCTGCTATCCTTCTTGAGTGAGAAAAACATATTTCTATCAATATTTTCATACCCATTCAATATCTTAAAAACTTCAATCTGATCTCCTCTTAACCTCCTTGTCTCTAGAGTTGTTAAACCACATTCTTTCAGGCGTTCTTCATAACTAAGGTCTCTAAGTTCTGGAATCATTTTAGTTGCTCTCCTTTGTATGCGTTCAAGCGTATCTATATCCTTCTTACGATATGGTCTCCATGCTTGTATACAGTATTCTAAATGAGGTCTAACTATTGCTTTATAAAGAGGTATAATTAACTTTTTTCCCTTGTATGTTATGTTTCTTCTAATCAATCCAAGAATTTGATTACCCTTTGAAGCTGCAATACCACACTGCTCTGAAACTTTCATATCAGCGCTTATTGTAACTCCTAAGTCCTTTTCTTTTACAGTAGTACCAAGAACAGTAGCTCCCATTTTATAGTTTACATTCAAGTTCCCATGTCCTGTATGTAGGCATTTACATTTCCCAAAATTGAACAGCATCTGCCATTTCTCAGACCATTTCACTAATCTGTCTAGATCGTTTTGTAAATGTTGTTTATTACCATCAGTATTAACCTTTTTAAACAGTTTTGTGTCGTCCGCAAATTTCAGTACGTTACTTGTTATACTCTCGTCCAAGTCATTGATATAAATTAAGAATAATATAGGTCCTAATACTGATCCTTGAGGTACCCCACTCAAAACCGATTTCCAATTTGAAACTTCGCCATCTACTACAACTCGTTGTCTTCTGTCAGTCAGCCATTGTTCTATCCAGTCAGTTATGCTATCCCCGATACCATGGGCTTTTAATTTAAGTAGCAATCTTTGATGTGGCACTTTGTCAAAAGCTTTCTGAAAATCTAAGTAGATAATATCTACTGGCGATCCCTCGTCTATCCACTTAGTGATTTCTTCCAAAAAACATAACACATTTGTTAAGCATGACCTCGCTTTAAGGAATCCATGTTGAGATGAATTTAATAATTTATGCTTAACGAGGAAGTCCACCATATGGTCTTTAATTAACCTTTCTAATAATTTACAAATCACTGACGTTAAACTCACTGGGCTGTAATTCTCTGACTTATTTCTCGAACCCTTTTTAAATAATGGTATGATGTTTGCTTCTTTCCATTCAAACGGAACAACTCCCTCTTTTAATGACAAGTTGAATACTCTTGCAAGTGGTATACTGATTTGATCTACTGTTTCCATTAGTAATTTTGGAGGAATCCCATCCACTCCCGGTGATTTGTTATCCTTCATTGCCTTTATTTTCCTAGCTACCAATTCTGGAGTTACAACTAACGGTCCTAAATAGTCAGATTTAGCCCCCTGAAATTTAGCATCAGCAACTGGTAATGAACTAATATCTTCTTTTGTAAACACTGAACTGAAGTAACCATTTAGGTCTTCCGCCATTAAAAACCCCTGTGATATTATATTTCCAGCACTGTCTTCTAGAGGTCCAACCTTGTCTTGTACGTTTTGTTTACTCCTGACATATGCATAAAAACTCTTGCTGTCAGTTTTTATGTTACATGCCAGTTTTTGCTCATAGCTTCTTTTAGATTGTCTGATTTCAGTTGTAGCTGCATTAAGTGCCTCTTTGTATTTTGCATCTCTATTTCCTTCATCCTTGCGCATCCCCTACACTCAAAATTAAAACTATCTGCCTGGACCTCAGCCCAGGACTTTTCGCACCCAGACTTGACGAAATCTACCCAGTTACTACAACTGCCACAAATTACGTGCCTTGTGGCCTTTAACTGTCGTTTGCACGGGGCCATCATACAATTTAGTTTTAATTAGTTTGCTACGTTAGCCTTGAATAAGGCTGTTTTTGTGATCAAATGAACACTTTAGGCTAAAAATCCTGCCACCTAGCGAATACGGAGAACACTGTGTAACAAAACAACGAAGTGAGTGTGTACTAATTTACGCTAAAGTCCTGCTGTTAATTCCTTTTTACCGAAAACGTTGACTACCACTATGTCAGATATTACCTTATGTATGTAATTTAAGTAAATAAATCACTTTATCTTATATATATATATATATATATATTAGCTAATGTAAACGATAGCTCAATGCACGGGTTGAATGACTTGTAAACAAACTCCCTTTTATCACTCGTTGAGTTTGAATCCGGGAAAAAAATACTACCTCTGTTAACAACAACGGTTTCTTAATATATGTCTACAAGAAGTTGGTGAACAATATATGTATAATACTAATACTTATTCTAACCAATATTCACTGTTACTGACTATTCACTGTTATCTAATTTTTCGAATTGTAAACACCCCTATTAATGCTCGCTGAATTCCCTGACAGAATCCGAAACTAACTTACTCTAAAATACTCCCTCTGACTAATAATTAACAAAACCTGTTTCCTAATATATGTCTACAATACGTTTGTGTATAATATATATGCAATAGTAATACTTATTCTATTTGATATTCCACGTATTTCTGTAAATGATCTACACCAAATTCAAGTCGCTGCACCAAGTCCAAGTAGCCGGAAGTTGCTGGTATTTGTGGGTGATGCATTAAATTCACATGGCACCCTCCAACATCTGTTGGCAAACCTGTTCACAAATACACTTCCTTCCTGAGTTATTCTGCAGACAAACATACATGCACACACACTATGCAACAACATCAATACAGCAATGTAGCCATGCTGCCTTTCACTGGAACATTCACATTTTGGAACATATTTTGGCAATGTAACAGTAACGTAACATTGGAAGCCAGTGTGCATCAACTGTACACAATCACAGCAGTGGAAGCCAGTGTGCCTCAACTGTACACAATCACTGCAGTGGAAGCCAGTGTGCCTCAACTGTACACAATCACTGCAGTGGAAGCCAGTGTGCATCAACTCCACACAACACAGCAGTGGAAGCCAGTGTGCCTCAACTGTACACAATCACTGCAGTGGAAGCCAGTGTGCCTCAACTGTACACAATCACTGCAGTGGAAGTCAGTGTGCCTCAACTGTACACAATCACTGCAGTGGAAGCCAGTGTGCCTCAACTGTACACAATCACTGCAGTGGAAGCCAGTGTGCCTCAACTGTACACAATCACCACAGTGGAAGCCAGTGTGCCTCAGCTGTACACAATCACAGCAGTGGAAGCCAGTGTGCCTCGACTCCACACAACCACAGCAGTGGAAGCCAGTGTGCCTCGACTCCACACAATCACAGCAGTGGAAACCAGTGTGCCTCGACTCCACACAATCACAGCAGTGAAAGCCAGTGTGCCTCGACTCCACACAATCACAGCAGTGGAAGCCAGTGTGCCTCGACTCCACACAATCACAGTAGTGGAAGCCAGTGTGCCTCAACTCCACACAATCACAGTAGTGGAAGCCAGTGTGCCTCAACTCCACACAATCACAGTAGTGGAAGCCAGTGTGCCTCAACTCCACACAATCACAGCAGTGGAAGCCAGTGTGCCTCAACTCCACACAATCACAGCAGTGGAAGCCAGTGTGCCTCGGCTCCACACAATCACAGCAGTGGAAGCCAGTGTGCCTCGGCTCCACACAATCACAGCAGTGGAAGCCAGTGTGCCTCAACTCCACACTCACCTTCAGTCGGTGCATTCGTACAATGTCTAGGATGTTCCTCACAGCTGGCAACTGGGTGGCATCCCGAGCGAACAGCAGACACTTGAGTTTTGCACCAGTAGCAAGGTGTGACGAGGTGAAGGATGGATCCACCAGGCTCAGCAACATGCAGTAATCTGGTTGTCACACAAGATGTCAATGACAGTCTTTCAAGAGAAACGTTCAACTTGCAATACAAATACTGTATTCAACCTGTTAAGCGTGCAGGCCCTAAAAAGCATACCAGACTTGTTGGCAAGCCAGTGTGCCTCAGCAAGTCAAGTCAAGTCTGGTGTTTCTTGACCTGCAAGTCAGGTAAAGTTTCATGTCAATGACCACTAAGTCCAAGTCAAGTCTTGGGTCATTTATCTGAATTCCAAGTCAAGTCAAGTCAAAATGGGTGACTCGAGTCCGACTCAAAATTTTATCTTATCATTGCAAGCAGTACAAGAAATAATGTCCACTGTAATTTGTTTGACATATGTGAAAAACGGGTTAAAATCAGCATCAGCTGCTGCAACTATTGTAATTAAAAACCTCCTCGATTTGCTTACTAATTATGTTTACCTTTATATATGCGAGCCATATATTCACATTGTAGGAAAGTTTACTGTAGTGAGATTTTTTATTTTCATATTTTAATTTTCTGATTTCCCCCAAAGTTGTAAAGGGAGAACCTACTGACCCAAACCACGTGTTTTGGTTGGTTGCTTGAAGAACTTGACCACTCCAAAGACATTGACGACCATGCCGCTCTGAACGTCCTTCAGCGGGGTATACATGTAAGTTCTAGTCACCCTCGGCTGAAAGCAATGTAAATGTCTTATGTTACTATACAACACCCAGATGCTTGCTTCATAAAAATTCTAAAGAGACATAACAGTAATTCACATAATCACAAATTATGCTTTGTTCAAAAGTACAACAACACATCTTTATGTGCCATTGTATAATAATTATCCATTTATTTTAAATTTGATACTGCAGTGATGAAAGCTATCTATCAACTAATTGTCTAAGTGAAACAATCTCATGCATGACTAAAGCTGCAGCCAGCACAGAGCTTGAAATACAACATACATGGGTGTCACTAGCATAAAACATACACGGGTGTCACTGGCATAAAACATACACGGGTGTCACTGGCATAAAACATACACGGGTGTCACTGGCATAAAACATACACGGGTGTCACTGGCATAAAACATACACGGGTGTCACTGGCATAAAACATACACGGGTGTCACTGGCATAAAACATACATGGGTGTCACTGGCATAAAACATACATGGGTGTCATTGGCATAAAACATACACGGGTTTCACTGGCATAAAACATACACGGGTGTCACTGGCATAAAACATACACGGGTGTCACTGGCATAAAACATACACGGGTGTCACTGGCATAAAACATACATGGGTGTCACTGGCATAAAACATACACTGGTGTCACTGGCATAAAACATACATGGGTGTCACTGGCATAAAACATACATGGGTGTCATTGGCATAAAACATACACGGGTGTCACTGGCATAAAACATACACGGGTGTCACTGGCATAAAACATACACGGGTGTCACTGGCATAAAACATACACGGGTGTCACTGGCATAAAACATACATGGGTGTCACTGGCATAAAACATACATGGGTGTCATTGGCATAAAACATACACGGGTTTCACTGGCATAAAACATACACGGGTGTCACTGGCATAAAACATACACGGGTGTCACTGGCATAAAACATACATGGGTGTCAATGGCATAAAACATACACGGGTGTCACTGGCATAAAACATACACGGGTGTCACTGGCATAAAACAAACTTCTCACAAAGACACCAGTGAAGACAAACATACAAAACAATACTCAGGTTTGGTATGCACTGTAAAATGAATGGCTGCACTGTAAAATGAATGGCTGCACTGTAAAATGAATGGTTGCACTGTAAAATGAATGGTTGCACTGTAAAATGAATGGCTGCACTGTAAAAAGCTTCAAAGAAAACATGAAAACTGATTATGCAAGCCTTTATGGAGCATATCAGCACTGGGTTATTACAAGCCTTTATGGCACATATCAACACTGGGTTATTACAAGCCTTTATGGCACATATCAACACTGGGTTATTACATGCCTTTATGGCACATATCAACACTGGGTTATTACAAGCCTTTATGGCACATATCAACACTGGGTTATTACAAGCCTTTATGGCAAAAACAAAGGCGACTGCAGTGACTGCAACAACTATAGGGGCATATCATTATTGAGCATTGTGGGGAAAGCCTTCGCTCGGGTCCTACTAATCAGACTTCAGAAACTTTCCTCACGTGTCTACCCAAATCCCAGTGCGGGTTCAGAGCAGGAAGATCCACCATCGATATGATCTTCTCAGTACGCCAGCTCCAGGAAAAGTGCAGAGAACAGGGAAGGCGTTCACTGACTTAACTAAGGCCTTCGATCTTGTCAGCAGGAAGAGACTCTTCTAGCTACTTGAGAAGATCAGCTGCCCTCCCAAGCTATGCAGCATGGTGGTCTCCTTCCATGAGAACATGAAGGGTACAGTTGTGTATGATGGTTCGACATCGGAGCCCTTCCCTGTCTGCAGCGGTGTCAAGCAAGGCTGTGTCCTTGCTCCAACATTGTTTGGGATCTTCTTCTCCCTCCTTCTGTCATATGCCTTCAACTCTTCCTCAGACGGTATCTACCTGCACACCAGATCTGATGGGAAGCTGTTCAACCTGGCACGTCTGCGTGCCAAAACAAAGGTGACAGAGGTATACATCAGGGAGATGCTGCTTGCGGATGAAGCAGCATTCACTGCCCACTCAGAAGAGGCCCTCCAGAGGCTGGTCAGTTGCTTTTGCACACGCCTGCAGAGAGTTTGGACTCACAATCAGCCTGAAGAAGACGAACGTCATTGCATGGGATGCCAGCCAAGTCCCCTCCGTCAAGATCAATGACTACACCCTGGAAGTAGTAGAAGACTTCACCTACCTTGGGTCAAACATCTCCAACAACCTTTCGCTGGACACGGAGATAAACAGGCGCATCGGAAAAGCCACATGCACTATGGCCAAGCTGACCAAGAGTATGGGAAAATAAGATGCTCACTGAGAACACCAAGATGAGAATCTACCAGGCCTGTGTGTTGAGCACCCTCCTCTATGGCAGCGAATCGTGGGCCACATATATGTGCCAGGAGCACCGCCTCAACACCTTCCACATGCGGTGCCTCAAGCGTATCCTCGGCATCACCTGGCAGGATCATATCCCCTACAGCGACATATTGGACCGTCCCAGGATCCGCAGCATGTATTCACAGCTGAGCCAGAGACGCCTGCGCTGGTTGGGCAAAGTATGGCGCATGGAGGATGGCCGCTTGCCAAAAGACATCCTCTATGGACAACTCACAAGTGGTGCGAGGCCAGTGGGATGCCCAACCCTCAGGTTCAAGGATGCCTGCCATCGTGACATGAAGGCCTGTGACCTCAGCCCCAAAGGCTGGGAAGCAGTGGCCGAAGACCGCACTCACATTGCTTGGCGTCAGGCAACATGCAGAGGCATTGAAAGGGCAGATGAAAAGAGACACCAGCATGCGGCGGAGAAGAGGATGCGGTGAAAACAAAAAGCAGCACTACCACCAATGTCATCCTGTTTCATCTGCTTTGGCTGCGGCAAGGACTGCCACTCAAGAATCGGCCTTCACAGCCACAGTGGACGCTGCCAAAATTTGAAAATATGACAAGTTGACAACGGGGCGCATCAGCACCGTCTCTTCCAGACTACGCTCTGCCTATTATTATGTCACATATCAATACTGGGTTATTACAAGCCTTTATGGCACATATCAACACTGGGTTATTACAAGCCTTTATGGCACATATCAACACTGGGTTATTACAAGCCTTTATGGCACATATCAACACTGGGTTATTACAAGCCTTTATGGCACATATCAACACTGGGTTATTACAAGCCTTTATGGCACATATCAACACTGGGTTATTACAAGCCTTTATGGCACATATCAACACTGGGTTATTACAAGCCTTTATGAATAGTGAAGGAACCTTTAATATTGGCTGGTCTGTAGATGCACACAGCCATGGCACAAACTTGATGTCAAACCTCACCAATGTCACAAATCAACTGCTACGTACCTTGTTGGTGCTGTTTGAGGATGATGTGGCTGGAGCTGACTGACCACTGGTCACTGCTGAACTGTTGGATGGCCGAGGATTCAGTCTGACCACTGGGGGTGTCTCGGTCGCAACACTTGTGCTCGGTTGAGCATTATCTGCCAGGTCGTTTTTGAGTTTCCTTGATCTCAACAACTAAAAACAAAAAACATTTGACTGCACCTGCTGCGGTCAGGAAATGTGACGGACGTGTGCCATTCAAGGAGGAACAGAAACAAAAAAGAACCTGCAGATAATGTGCTTGATAAAAATGGTCAAGTTTAAGCGTAGCATCCGGATACTATCATGATACTATCGCAATATTATTGCGATAGTTATGAAGCTATCACAATATTACTGAGATATTATCACAATAAAATTATCCCTGACAGTCCCACTACTATACGTCCTTATATACCAGCCTTCAGTCACCTACATCCACAGTAGTAGCCCTGTCACAATACAAACCCTGTCACAGTAGGAGCCCTGTCACAGTAGGAGCCCTGTCACAGTAGGAGCCCTGTCACAGTAGGAGCCCTGTCACAGTAGTAGCCCTGTCACAGTAGTAGCCATGTCACAGTAAGAGCCCTGTCGCAGTTCCAGTTATCACATTTTTATATGGTTCTCTTTTCTCTTCACGGCTCTAATTACCACTACTTCACCTGCTCGATTAAATGGAACTACATAATGGTGCTTCTTGGGAGACATTAGTTGTAGGTATATTTGTTGCATGTAGTGGCTATTGACATCACTGAGAGATAACTTGTAAGTGGTTCAATTATTTTGCTTGATTATTATGTGATTTTACTGGTTTTGCATGCATAAAATTAACTCAAACTTTGTCAATGATTTTCTGGTAGTCTTGGCATTTTATCTTACTGTGTTATCTGCAATTAATGTGTCGCAAAACCCGAAAAATTGCTATATTACATACAGTTGAGTTTAGAATACCAAGAATGTGTGACTATTAGTGTTGTGACGGTTTTGGGTCTGGAAGGGTGTATAAGTTTCTGGGTCTGGAAGGGCGTATAAGTTTCTGGGTCTGGAAGGGCGTATAAGGTTCTGGGTCTGGAAGGGTGTATAAGGTTCTGGGTCTGGAAGGGTGCATAAGGTTCTGGGTCTGGAAGGGTGCATAAGGTTCTGGGTTTGGAAGGGTGCATAAGGTTCTCGGTCTGGAAGGGTGTATAAGGTTCTCGGTCTGGAAGGGTGTAGAACCGAGACCTGCAGTGCCTATTGGGACCTTCGTCTTCCGCTGCAGACCAAGAGCCATGATAGCATTAGTGAATAGATAATTGCATGTTATGTGCAGTAATTATGAAGGAGTGTTGATGTTTGCTTGAGTCTGTACTCACCCATACATGAGCATGATCCGTGTCAACTATCACTTGGCATGAGTGGTCAGCTGGGTCCAGCTGTCTGGTGTTGCTCTCAATGGTCACATTCGACATGGCCAGAATGTCCTGCATTGGAAACACCATTAACACAGAGCAAG
The DNA here is from genome assembly GCA_033239005.1 of Lamellibrachia satsuma. Classification (NCBI taxonomy): domain Eukaryota; kingdom Metazoa; phylum Annelida; class Polychaeta; order Sabellida; family Siboglinidae; genus Lamellibrachia; species Lamellibrachia satsuma. The sequence continues at coordinate 5,057,568 of BSQZ01000019.1, forward strand.
TTGCTCCACACTGAAATAATATCCTACTGATTTCATACTATTTTTCGCAAGTAGAATCATTGTCAACTTATGATAACTCTAAAAGTAAATGTGCACAAAACAACCAGGCTTGTAACAAGTGTAAAGGTGCACAAAACAACCAGGCTTGTAACAAGTGTAAATGTGCACAAAACAACCAGGCTTGTAACAAGTGTAAAGGTGCACAAAACAACCAGGCTTGTAACAAGTGTAAATGCATTTGAATGGTAAGCATTTGAATGCGCATTCAAATGCAATAATAATTATTATTCAAATAATTACGTCTGCATTTGCACTGCGAATTAAAAAAATTTAATGTTTGGGGGTCGCATTCAAATACAAATATTTAGGGTATGCATACCAATGCACTGAATATGCACTTTATTTTCTGCCAAATCCAACTACTTTATGAAAAGCCAAGTGTCTATCAATTTCAAGATACAAGTTGAATTTATCTGTTAACTTGACATTAAAACAGTTTCACGAATCTAATGTAAAGTTAAATGAAATGTTTAACTTACACCCTCTTCAGCCACATCACATTCCTCTGCAAAAGTTCCCTTGAGGAAAACATTCAACCTCTCATTGTAGTTATCTGCAGAACAGTTAAAATGAATTCGTATACATACATGTATTATGTCATAGAAATTTAATAGATGTAATTTTTTTATTTCATATGGAAAATTTACTTTCGTTTAAACGCACCAACTATTTCCTTCTTGAAAATGAAAACAGCATGCACACTAGTAGATAGGACAGTATGATTTATGAACAAGTTGGAACTTACGTAAGAGTTTCTAAAATATTAACGGAAACAAGTGTAACATATTATAACAACATGTACCACAGTACTGTATCTTAATTTACGCATTTGTTATTTTTACATGTTATTTATATCTTGATGAAACGGTTCGTCCATACTAAACAATGTGTGGATTTCACCACACAAAAGATACTGGAAGGTTACTTTGAGCACCTCAATGTACCTCTTCTGTGCTTATCAATATTTCACATTGCTGACCCAGGAATGTTGTGCAAGGTATTAATTAATTTCAGTGAAATATGTGATAACTACCTTCTGCAAGCTGAAACTTGAGTAGAGTTTTCTGGCGGGCCCATCTCTTCACAACTCTTGCCTGACAGAAACACACACATTCACAGAGCACTGCTTAAAAGTATTTTTGTTTGGCAAAAATGTTTTGTTTAGTACAATATTTAATTAATATTCTGCAACAGTATGATATATAATGCCTTTTATTTTGTACTAGTTGGTTTACTGATCCGCCGACCAAGTTTCGAAAAAAAAACTTCATTAGGTTTTCATCATTTCGTATATTTTATTGCCTGTGATTAATCAGATTATACGTACTGGCCCCTGTACTGACCCCTGTAGTGGCCCCTGTACTGACCCCTGTAGTGGCATTCAAGTTGTTAATTCTCCCGTTTTCAGGTAGACTAATTTTTGGGTGGAGCCTAACTAGAAATAGCCCTCTTGAACTGTTTCACTGTTCATTCATTATGTGTCACTATTAAACTTATTGGAAACTCATTATAAAGAAAATTACTGATACTGCAATGAAATACACTTATGTCAGTTTTGTCAATGATTTAATTTATGTCCAATTTGTTTGTAAAAATGGAACAACAATCTGCTTAACTCTGGCTTAGAGCCAACTTCAAACCGCTGTAAAATTGAGTCTGAGGACCGCAGAGAAACTTTAAAAACGGCGTAATATTGGCCAAAATAGCATTATTGCTAATAATGTACCCATTTTTGTGAGGCCTGACTGTTATTATATTATTTTGCACAATAATTTGAGACTCATAAATTACAAGCTACTCTATGATGAGTATGTATTTGTGTTTTACTCATAATTTGTAAACCGATCTTAATTTGTGTTACTGTCCTTATCATGACACAATGAATACAGTCATGCTCACTTGTACCCATCAACCTATAACTTGCAAAAAAACGAGTGGATGAACAAGACGAGAACAAAAGGAGGGAGAGAGTAGATAGCCAATGCATTGTCTATCCACTATACTCAACAGTAAAATATCACACAATGGGAAATAAAAAACCACAAGACAAGATTAAAATATCATTGGTGGATCATTTATTCTGCTTTGGCAACACACTGTGGTGAATAAAAATTCTTCCTTTCTATCCTTAACTCTCCAGCATTCATCTGAGCATCTCAGCTTCAGCCCAAGTGGAGGTAATGTTTAACTCTGTGTCTACCTGAGCTAAAATAGATCAAGTGTGCAGGTGTTAATAGTTGTCATTCTTCATACAGCACATAACGGTGCTCTATTGGAAGTGAGATCTCCAACATTCTAATAGGAATACCAAGAATATACTTCAGAGTACTTGATATCTGAAGTATTTTAAAATAAATACTCATGGATCAGTTGATGTAGACCATAGATTGACCTCATGTACATTGTACAATATTTATGAGCTATATTGTACATTTGTGTACATTGTATCTATGTGATATACTGTACATTTGTGTACAATGTACAATATATATATATATATATATATATATATATATATGCTATACTGTGCATTAATGTAAATTGTACAATATATATATATGTATATATATATATATGTATATATATATATATATATATATATATATATATATATATATATATATATATATATATAATATATATGTGCAATATTGTACATTTGTGTACACTGTACAATATATATGTGCTATACTGTATATTTGCGTACATTGTACAATATGTGTGTGTGTATGTGTGTGACGTGTGTGTGTTTGTGTGTGTGTTATACTGTACATTCATGTACATTGTACAATATATATATATATATATATATATATATATATATATATATATATATATATATATATATATATATATATATATATATATGATATGGAGTACATGCTTTAAATCTACATAAGCTACATGAAAAAACAACTGACAGCTGGTATTAAAATTATACAGCAAGTGTCAGCACATATCATCTTAATAATCACAAGTACAGAATGATTCTTATTTTTATTGTTTTTACAAACCCATATTTATTGTTCACTACATGCAGTGAACATTTAAAAAGTTATACGCTTATATAGAGCGGTATTCAGTCATTGGGACTGTTCAAAGCGCTTTACACTTCATCTCCTGGCAGACCTGTTTACACTTCATCTCCTGGCAGACCTGTTTACCCTTCACCCCCTGGCAGACCTGTTTACACTTCACCCCCTGGCAGACCTGTTTACCCTTCACCCCCTGGCAGACCTGTTTACCCTTCACCCCCTGGCAGACCTGTTTACCCTTCACCCCCTGGCAGACCTGTTTACACTTCACCTCCCGGCAGACCTGTTTACACTTCACCCCCTGGCAGACCTGTTTACACTTCACCCCCTGGCAGACCTGTTTACACTTCACCCCCTGGCAGACCTGTTTATCCTTCACCCCCTGGCAGACCTGTTTACACTTCACCTCCCGGCAGACCTGTTTACCCTTCACCCCTGGCAGACCTGTTTACACTTCACCCCCTGGCAGACCTGTTTACACTTCACCCCTGGCAGACCTGTTTACCCTTCACCCCCTGGCAGACCTGTTTACACTTCACCTCCCGGCAGACCTGTTTACACTTCACCCCCTGGCAGACCTGTTTACACTTCACCCCCTGGCAGACCTGTGTACACTTCACCCCCTGGCAGACCTGTTTACCCTTCACCCCTGGCAGACCTGTTTACACTTCACCCCCTGGCAGACCTGTTTACACCTCACCCCCTGGCAGACCTGTTTACCCTTCACCCCCTGGCAGACCTGTTTACACTTCACCCCCTGGCAGACCTGTTTACCCTTCACCCCTGGCAGACCTGTTTACACTTCACCCCCTGGCAGACCTGTTTACACTTCACCCCCTGGCAGACCTGTTTACCCTTCACCCCCTGGCAGACCTGTTTACACTTCACCTCCCAGCAGACCTGTTTACACTTCACCCCCTGGCAGACCTGTTTACACTTCACCCCCTGGCAGACCTGTGTACACTTCACCCCCTGGCAGACCTGTTTACCCTTCACCCCTGGCAGACCTGTTTACAGTTCACCCCCTGGCAGACCTGTTTACCCTTCACCCCCTGGCAGACCTGTTTACACTTCACCCCCTGGCAGACCTGTTTACACTTCACCCCCTGGCAGACCTGTTTACACTTCACCCCCTGGCAGACCTGTGTACACTTCACCCCCTGGCAGACCTGTTTACACTTCACCCCCTGGCAGACCTGTTTACACTTCACCCCCTGGCAGATCTGCTCATTCCTAGGCTAACTCGATTTCTCTGGGAAGCATCAAAATGTACAAAGACAGCTTACAACACATTTAATTAACGATTAATTTCTGCCATAAATCTTCCCTCATTCTGATAATGATTTTTGCACGTCCCTGTTCACTATTATGCTTAATGATTATGTCTTGTTGCGCCTCTGAGCTCAGGTTCCTGAGGATATAGGCACTACAGAAGTTCATCATTATTATTATATCTTAATTAATTAATCTGAAAAAAACGTTCATGTGGTATATAGCTGTCATCAGTACAAATATGTATAATATTATAGTTATGTACGTATGTACGTATACACATACATGCAAATTTGTCATAACTACCTTGATGACAAAATCCTTAGTATCTATGCCTGGAGATAGCTCGGCGAGTTTCAGTGCCTTCAAACGTCGGGGCAAGTCTTGGATGAAGACTGCCTCGTTGCCATGGATTGCAACCACACACGGCATGGCATCAACTAAAAGCAATACATTCATAAATATACAGACTTTCAGGATTCTGGACATTGAATTCTTGGTCAAGTTAGAGCATTCTAGTCGGCTTTGGTATCTTTTATCTGTTAAAACGTGAAAGTTATAAATGTTGACTTTTTATGTGAGGGGCAGCGGATTCTAAACATCGAGTTAATATTGGTTCAGAATCAAATTGCAGAAAGTTATTTATTCCAATTTTTGCTTGCTTATAAATGTCAAGACACTCTACATATTTTAATGTATTGCACTGCAGTCTTCTTCTTTTCTTCTTCGCAATATTTTGAAGTCTCTGACATTTCGAGGGGAGAATTGCAAGAGAGGGAAACATGGAAACGTAAAAAACACAATAAAATGTTTAATAGAGAATTATGAGCATGACACATCCGGTACTGGAAGGACGTTATGATGATCTTCATGGACAGGCTATTTGTGACAGCCGAGACTGGAAGGACACCGTGATGGTCTCCATTCCATTATCCATCAGTTTAAGAGATCACTCAAAATGGGCACTCTACACACAGATTTGAAAAAGGCAAACATATCTGCAATACACAAGAAGGGAAACAAACAAAAAGCTCAGAACTACAGACAGTCAGTCTGACCAGCGTAGTAGGGACAATATTGGAGGCAATCAACAGAGACACCATCAGTCTACACATGTTTCATGAAAGCATTTGACAAGGAGCCACATCACCAACTGATAAAGAAACTATGGGATAAATACTGATATACATAGTATGTGAAATAAATGCCCTACAAGTGAGACACACACATGCAAGCACGCACAAATGTAGGCACACACACGCATGCACGCACGCACACACACATTAAAACAAAATGGTGAATCTAATCAATCATATTTATTTCATATACATGCTATTTAACTGCTGCTACTTTTGGCCAATAAACATACTTCCTGTCCAGATGTTTGAAATATGTGAATTAGTCATTCCTATAAAATCACAGTCTTACATGATGTAAGAGCAGATCAAACTATTGGGCAGGCTTTTTCCATCCTCATATGAGTCCATACTAATATTGTCAATTTTTTATAATAATTTTTATGACGCCCAACCTATAGCCCATCAAATAAAGTGATAGCATGGGCGGACAATACAGATGGATTGTGGTAACTTGTGACAGCCCAGCGTAGAACAACTAAACTAATACACCCTGTACCCAGTTTCAAAGACCTTGAAGTTGAGTACAAAGAATGTCTATCGCCTCAGAGGAAAGTAGCACTATATAAGATCCTAACAAGGAAGTATGATGCCTTGGACTTGGTCTCATCCAGCTAAGTTAGTAGTTCCATTGAGAGATAGCAATTTCTGAAACAACCTAAAATGATGCAGACTAAGGTAGGTATATCAACAAAACATTCAAATCGATCACATGATCATTTAAATGGTTCCACAGTATAGAGTGTCCTATGAAGTTTATAACACTTTTGGAATTTTGCTGATATCTACATTATTTCCGAAGTTATTCCACTTTTTGATCTCTGAAAATTACCACTGATGTCTATACAATTTGGTTCCATTTCTTGAGACCCGGAATGCTGAGGACTGTATTTCATTTATATGAAAATAGCAATAGTTTTAATGTATTGAACATATTGATGTGAAATAAAAAGATATATAACCCAGAAACTAATGTTAATAATATATGACCTTGACATGACCTAATTAGTCTAAGACAGCCAAGCATCAGAAGAAATTCGTTCGTACACCGGTGGCGATTCACAGACACAGATATATGGTCTATGCCCGTATATTATAATATGATCATGGAAGTTGGAATAGCTAGCCTCCTACACAGCCACAGACACAGTCACAGTCAGTCAGTATGAGATAATGTATGTGGAGTATGTCTGACAGTCAGTACGAGATAATGTAGCTATGTGACAAAAAAAAATCAAAGTTAAGGTATGGAAAAGTGAGTAGTATCCTTGGAAAGGTCTTGCAGAGACCTTTCCAATGACACAAAGATCTCTCTTATATGACAATCATCAAGAAAGTTATGACAATTTTTATATGCCCAAATTAACCCACTTTTTGGTAATTGTCTTAATGGAAAACAATACATAACGAAATGTGACCTGTGACCCATTTCTGCCATTATTTGGGGATCCAGATAAACAACCATAATTTTCTTTATAATTATCCTACATCCAAAATGTTGGTATCATTAGAAAGCTTATTAAAAGACAAAGAAGACCACAGTATTCTGAAATAGAAAAACATATTTAATCCTCTTGGAAAAAGTGCTGAAAATATTTTGTTTAATGAAGTTAAAAATTTACCTGTGTTCAGTTACGATCAACATTCCGTTACCTCCTGATGGTATATTCCATATAATCTTGAATTGGTTCTTGCAGCTTAACCCTAAAGCCAGTAAAAGATCTTGCCCTTCTCCAAATTAACTGTCTTGGCCAATAACAAGTCTGGTAAGTAGTCCATGATTATGAATTGATATGATGGCAGATTTAGGCTCAAGTCTAGTTGAAAGTTCAGTCATATATATTTACACAATTATGCATTCATGACAGTTCTAACACAACACCAAATCCTCACAGATAATGTCTGCTGCCAGTTCATACATAGAAATTGTGTAATCCACTGCATCGTCATAGGTTTCACCACTGTCCCAGTAACTCACAACATATGAAATCACATTTCCTTTCCTTCAGCTTCTCAATTCTGCCAGAATATGTAGTCTTCTCCTTTGTGTCTGCATCATACCAAGTGTGACATATGTTCCGACCAACAGCAGCACCAGTCAGGATGTCTGCAAGATCAGACCAAGTGGTTTCATCACAATCCGGGAATGTAGCTTGAATGTCTCTCAAGTCAACACTTTTGACTTTCGCCTCAATAACCTTTCTTTCTCTCTCCACTTTCTTCTGTGTTTTCATCGCTGCATGCCTAGAGAGCTCCTTCCTAAACTCAACCTGTTTCTTTTGACTTGCCTTCCTATTTTTCCTTGCCCTACAAACAGCCCAGTTCACAATTCGTTCCCTCTGAACAGACGATCCATGTATGGCACCACACCATTCTTTCTAGCCCTCATCCTCGCCCTGAGGAAATCAATGCTGGCATGTTTGCACCTCTGCTTTCCAGCACTGAACATTCCCATAATGGCCCATCTTCAGATCTTGGCCAGGGATAAGGCTGTAGGTATCCATCAAGTATTGCCGAGCAGCACCTACCTTGGTTGGCAAAACCGACTTCTTCTTCTTCATGTTGATGGACAGACAAACCTGAGAAAGAGAAATGCAAATTTAAAATCACAAATGGGATGGCAAAAGAAATCATAGCCCAGTTGCCTTACCAGTAAAAATTTTTAATCACCCTAAAAACAACAGACACTTCAAAAATAGATACCATAATTCTTTGAGAATGTCATGGTAAATTTGATTACATGATTAAAGTACACAATTGAGTGTGAAATAACCACTGAAAACAACACATTTTTATGCTGACAGCATTTCAGCATGTGAAGCACATGGCAATTGTTTTGTAACCATCAAGTATCAGCCAATCAGATTGCCAGAAATCAGTCACGTGACCTGCATTACACCAGCTGAATCTATTTTGGCCCAAGGAGGTAGCTTTCAAAATCTTCAATAAATGGCATTACAAAGTAAAAAAAATGCCTAAATTGCACCATGAATAACTTGATAAGAAATAAATCTAACAATCAGAACCATTTGTAGTGACATTCGATAAAGTTTAGTAGGTTCAAATGGACAATGAATCTGATGTAAAATTCTGCCAGCTTGGGCATTTCCAATGTTGACATCAATTTCTGCGCATCCAAATAGATCACTTGGGAATCGTTCAAACAACGTAGAAAGTTCATGAAATACAGAAAACTAATGAAGAAATAATATTATCATAGTTCTGTAAGATATTGCACTCACCTTCAGGTAAAGCGATGATGATTTTGATGGGCAAACAAACACCCAAATTCATGCGAAAACTTTTGGAAGTCTTCCCGTCGTCGGATTCAGAAATTTCGAAAACGCGGTGAATGGAGCTGTGATCTACATCATCAAAACAAGAGATCTGGGGTAGCTAGAAAAAAACACGCACGACGAAGCGAAGAGTGCGCCTACTGCTACACGGCTCAGCAGTGCAGGTCGATCTGGTCCGAAATAGTGCTCGAGGCCGAACAAATTAGCGGCAATGCACAGAATTGCCACATACCTAGATAATGTATGTGGAGTATGTGGTGGATCGAGGCTCAATCTATTCAGTCTTTTGAGGGATAAATAGACAAGTTGTGGCGAAACTATCCAAAATAAACAGACCTGACAATAAAGGAACGAATGCCATAAAGGAAAGAGCTGGCATACAAGGCAGAAATGCCTAGGCTAAGGCTAAGACGCCAGAAGCGGGCCTATGAGAACTTGTATTATCGCCCAGCTAGCAATAGTACGTGAACATACCTCCTCAACGTATAGTTAAGCATAACGTTGTGATTACCTTAGCTAAATAGTATATATGAGAAAGCCATGCGATGGCATTATCCGAAACACTGCAGTCGATAATTAGACAAGTTTGGCGGGTTTTATTCGTTGCTGCTCTCTGTCGGACTGACAGCATAATAAACGGCCACGCCCTCTGGCGGAGTGTGGAGAAGGATAATTGTAGCCTCATCGATTATCCAGGCTCCGCGATGTGGCGCCAACCGTTTGTCGCACACATCTTCGCCTGGATGCAGAGTGTGCTTTTCATTGTGACGGAAATTGTGTATGCCCCAGTTACTGGGGGCATAGATCATTAGTTAATTACGATGTCATGCAGGCATTTGGCTAATTCATAAAATAAAAGTTGACTTTTATCAGTTGATTACAATTGATTTAACTTTTCAGTCGGACAGTTGTATCAACATAATCAAAGTTTAAAGTTCATTCGAATTGCATCATATAAACTGATAAAAGTCAACTCTTATTTTATGAATTAGCCAATTGCCTGGATGACATCGTAATTAGCTACTTATGTATACGTCCAAAAGCTGGGCGCACACATAATTACCATCACAATGAAAAGTACACTTTGCATCCAGGCGATGATGTATGCTACAAAAGGTGGCGCCACAACACGGAGCTTGGATAATCGAGGCTGGGCGTAGATGTTATACAGCAATATGAACCATCAAATTAGTATTTGCGTCGTCTGGTTTGTCTTATCTGTGCAAAATTCATGTGTTGTACAATCTCATAATTGGGACAAGTCGCCTAATTTCATCATATTATTTATGGATGATGTAAGTACTAAGACTGTCAGTGTTTTTGGTGAAAAGATGCCACCCCTGCCCCTGCCCTGGGCCTGGCGGAAACCACAAATGAGAGACTTAATTGGGTTGCCCGGTTGGGGTGCAAATAGACCGTGAACTAAAGTTTGATCAACAAGTGGAGATGGTAGCAAACAAACTACAAAGCCAACAAAATGCTAGGGCTTATAAGAAGATCATTTACACACCTAGATGGACCAACCGTGAACAAACTATACAGTACACGAGCCTGGTCAGACCTATTCTAGAATATTATATGGCAATGTAGCCTAGGCCCCAACACTCGATAGAGACCAGATGATTGAGAACATTCAACGACGAATAATGAAGCTAGTCCCAGAACTGAAGAACCTTGAATATTGTGACATTCTCAGACTGCTTAAGCTTCCAAGCCTCTATTATAGAAGAGCAAGAGGAGACATGATTGAAACCTACAAATACCTCCATGGAATCTATAAAGTTGATAAGATAGAATACCACTTGAGCCAGGGAACACAGCCTGAAGCTCAAAAAGGAACGCGTGACTGTAAGACAACGAAGGAGTTACTTCAGGCACAGGGTAGTAAACCGGTGGAACACCCTCACAGAGTATGTAGTTTCAGCACCCTCATTAAATATTTTCAAATCAAGACTAGACAAATTCTGGTGTGCTTACAGTTTTGAACAAAATGACCGTTTGAAGGTAATTAGCAGAGTTTGATTGAGCCACATCACGGATGCTTCTGCAGTGGCAGATGAGAGATGGAGTCCACAGCAGGTTACACATTTACCCCCTATGTGGGATCTTTTACTTCCCCTGGCATAAACACCAGATAGAAAGAACCAAAAGCTTTTAGTGTCTCTTCCGAAAGACATGGACAACAACTATAGGTAACCTTTTTTGAGGGTTGTACGTGTATTATCAAAATAATATTTATTATTGTACTGCTGTTATCATATGACGTTGGCAATAAATGTTTTGATTTGATTTGTTATTGATTTTCCATTGTTGTTTTTGCACTCCTCTATTCCTGAAGTCCAGGGTGAGGCTGACACCAATACTGGCCATCCATTTTTATTTTCCCTTTGCCACTGATCCCGTTTCGCTGCCGTCTCCACCAACCATCTCCACTAATCATGCAGTCCTCCCATCTCAGTCTTCGTCTTCTTCTACCCTCCACTCCAAGTTCATCCATTCTCTTCGTCAACCGTTCCCCTTCCATTCTTTCCATGTGTCCAGCTCAATTTAGCCGGCTCCTCACCAACTTCCTAGTGAGACTCTTTCACGCTTGTTGATTCTTTTCACTTCCGCAATTCTTCTCTCCCAGTTATTTTCATAAACTTGCAGTTTCTCTTATTGTTTTTACATCATAGCCATGGGCTCTAGGCCATATAGGTAGGCTGGTGTTATCATGAGCTTAGCTTTCTATATATATGTCTATCTCCCATCACCCCTTCCACTTTCCTCCACGCTTGTATTCTGCTGCAAATTCCCATCTCCATGCCACCATCCCCACAAACCGCTCCACTCAGGTTTACAATGCTGTGTCATTGGTTCAGTTTCTTCCCATCCAGTCTTATATATAGATCTTTATTCTGCTGCCTGATCCAAAGCACCTCCGTCTTCTCCAGACTTACTCTCAGTCTCAGAACAACGTACACATTTATAATGTAACACGTGGTGTATTTGAATGTGAAACAGTTTTGTAGTATATTTATGATGAGAGAATGGACAAGTAGTTTGCCATATTTATGGTAATGTGACAACCTCTTTGCTTGAAACATTCCCTGCAGGTGGAATTTAAGATCTGTTTATCCCAAGATGCTCCACTGGATGGGCAAATAAAATAGATCCTTGATCAACCAATTCTACCACTGCAGATGGGATGGGGTGATCTTGGTTGCTATGGCAACCCAGCAAGAGAGACACCAAACCTTGATCAGATGGCATCGCAAGGGATGCTGTTCACTGATTTCTACTCTGCAAGTTCAATCTGCTCACCATGTAAGCTAAAATGCAAAGATACAACGTAATGTATGTCAAATCAATTTTATCTGTGTTTCTTCAAATTTCCAATTACACTGCATTGGCAAAAGCGAGACATTTGTTACCTCTATTTATAATTGATTTTTAAACCAAGTTAAGAAAGTAAACATACTTAATGCTTCTGTGCTCTTTATTGTGGTCCCATTTAAATGAAATTGTATTATCTGCTGTGATCATATTAAACAGTCATAATGCAGTATTCTGTAACTGTCTTAAACAGTTATACTGCAGTGTTCTTTAGCTAGTTCTAGCATACTTGTCTTCTCTTTCCTTGCAGCTCGTGCCTCACTTCTCACTGGCCGCTTACCTATCAGAAATGGATTTTACTCGACTAATCGAGTTGCTCGCAACTGTAAGTATTTTATCACACCTTGTAAAGATAATAGATAAGAAACCATTCTATCTATTCACTCTACACAATCCAGCTAGTCAAAAACCAATCAGAATCATAACTACGTTCATACAGTGTATTTATGTGAAAAAAATGCTGAAATTCTTAAAGCTGAAAGACTTGCTTCTAAACTATGTAATAATGACTTCAAAAACTTCTGGAAGGACATAAAACATATGAATAACGCCAGGTTGCCAAATCCTAGCAATGTTGGTGGTGCTTCTGGTGTCGAAAATGTAAAGAATATGTGGCTTCATCATTACCAGTCCCTACTTAACTCTATACCTGGCTCTCCAGTCAACATCAAGAAGATCAATGAATACTGTAGCAATGTACAGCTTAATGTTCAAATGATTGTTAATGTTAAGGAAGTTCAAGATATAATACATGCAATGCCTGTAGGCAAAGCCACGGGTTATGATAGTGTAAGTAACGAACATTTTAAATATGCGAATAAAAAACTTCATGTTCTCGTGTCACTTTTATATAGCAGCATGTTAATTCACGGTTTTTTACCGGATGCTATGATGATTACAATCGTAGCCCCCATAATTAAAAATAAGGTAACAATAACTACCGACCCATTGCTCTAGCCACAATTGCTAGTAAATTATTTGAATCCTTGATATTATCCAGGGTTTCTACTTTTTTATCTACATGTGTAAACCAATTTGGATTTAAAAAGCATCACTCAATTGAAATGCTCATATTTTTATTAAAAGAACTCTTTCGACACTACATAGCGAATGGCTCATCTATGTATGTTACTATGCTGGATGCCTCTAAGGCCTTTGACAAAGTCAATCATAGTAAGCTATTCACCAAACTAATTGACCGGGGATGTCCTTCTTTTATTGTTCGCATTCTTTATTACTGGTACAGAACCCAGAAATTCACTGTCAGATGGTGTTGTAGCTTCTCAGAATTTTTTACCGTTTCAAATGGTGTTAAGCAGGGTGGAATCCTTTCTCCACATCTTTTTAACGTTTACATGGATGACTTAAGTGTAAATTTGAATAAATTACAAATTGGCTGTCTTTATGCAGGAATCATAATGAATCATATGATGTATGCCGATGACCTTTGTGTTTTTTCACCTAGTGTTGCTGGGTTGAGAAAACTCATCGATTGTTGTGCCAAGTACGGCAATATGTTTGATATAACATATAACGCCAACAAATCTTTCTGTATGGTTATTGATAACAAACCTAGGGACAAGAAAAATATTCATCCTGTTGTTATCAATAACCATACACTACCTTACACTGAGAAATGTAAATACCTTGGCCATATTATAAACAATAATCTTACTGATGATGACGATATTGCCAGGCAGAAAAGATGTATCTGTGCTCAGGCAAATGCTTTAGCCAGAAAATTTTACTTATGCAACAATTCCATTAAAACAACTTTATTTAATTCATACTGTGGTTCAATGTACACCTCAAGTCTTTGGTGTCATTTAAAAAACCAGAGTCTGAAAGGTATTACTGTTGCTTATAACAACAGTTTTAGAATTATACACAACCTGTCACCCCACTGTAGTGCAAGCCATATGTTCGCTACTAATTATGTTAAATCCTTTAATGAACGTATTCGCTCATCAATTTTTAGCCTTTTATGCTGGTTGGAAAAATCCGACAATATATTTTTTGTGAATTATCTTCACACTTTTATTTATTATCGAAGTCCATTGATTAAACATTGGATTGATTAATTGTATGTTTTTAATTCATGATGTTTGTACTTTTATAGAAATATATTTTTTTAATCCTGACTTATCTTATATATATTTTTACTACACATCATGTATGTATATTTATATATATATTTTTCTCACTACATGTACATCCATTGTTTATCATGTGTGTATATGTATGTTTTTTTTACTTGTATGTATATATAATATTATGGGCTCTTGCCTGAAATAAAACATTATTATTATTATTATCATTCGCACATAGCTGCAGTTGGAGTTATTCTGATGAAGTAATTCATCAGAGAGATTAGTGAGTAGTGTAATAAAATAATTTGCACTGACTACAAAGTAAACTGTGTGACGTTGCAACTTTCCCTAACACATAAACCTCAAAACAGTTCTTGCGAATGACATTTGTCAAATCTTTGTTCCAGTTATACATACACATGTTTGTATGAATTACACCCCAGAACACAGAAACTCTCTGAAAGATTCTGGAAACTACTGATAGTTAAACTATTGATGTTACTGTGAAACTTGAAAACTGGATGGATTATCACGCATGATGAAACAGCTTCATAACTAAATTTTAGCATTAAGTACAGATTACTGTGACTTACTCATGACCTACATTGTGACTTACTCATGAACTTTATTGTGACTTACTCATTACCTTTATTGTGACTTACTCATGACCTTTAGTGCTTCCACGTCTTGCCATTGTTTTGCAACATGATCACAACATGATCATAACATGATCACAACAGTTGTGTGTTTCTTTTACACTGTTGGTACCATTTGTTGTAATGTTTGCTGGTAGCTTATGCACCGCAAGAAGTGCTGGGGGGCATTGCAGCCTCAGAGGTGCTAATATCGGAGGTGCTTCAGAAGGCTGGGTACCGCAACAAGATTGTAGGCAAATGGTCAGTAGTTCTTTGTCCTATGTAATTGTTGAAATTGCCATTTTAATTTGGACTAGGTTTTTTTTTTTGTGTTGCATATAATTCTATGCAGACTGCATGGTCTCATTTTTGCTAAAACAAAAAAATTTTAATGTAGCCTTTTTCCAATAGAATAATATGCAGTGCAACTGTCATGGCCACTGCGCACTTGTGAAATAGCATTAATTATTTAATGGTCTTCCTGTGATCACTAACACATGAGCAAAACCTGCCTACTACTTTTATTGGGTCTTTGACTCTGAAGGAAGATTTCAGTATTGAGTCAGTGTCATCTTTGTTCATGAACATGTAACATCTTGGCCACAACTGTGTCATCTTTCTTCATGAACATGTACCACCTTGGCCACAGCTGTGTCATCTTTGTTCATGTACATGTAACACCTTGGCCATAGCTGTGTCATCTTTGTTCATGAACATGTACCACCTTGGCCACAGCTGTGTCATCTTTGTTCACGAACATGTACCACCTTGGCCACAGCTGCATCATCGTTTCCCTCTAGGAAACTCCACACACAGTCCGCATAACTCTAGTACAGTTTGTCTCACAGAACTGCAATAACTCTTTTATATTTTATGCACTATACCACTGACAGAAATTACAAACTCGTTTGATCATTTTCTGAATTTTACTTGTAAATAATCGATTGGTAACGATAATTTTTAACCTCTAAGGTTGCAACTTATTTAGTCGGTCGGTCCAAAAAATTGTGCATCTGGTAATTTACGTCTGCAGGCATCTGGGTCACCAGGCTGAGTATCTGCCGCTGCAACATGGCTTCCACGAGTGGTTCGGTGCCCCAAACTGCCACTACAAATATGATGATAAAATAATGCCTAACATCCCTGTGTACCGGAATCACCTGATGACTGGCAGGTACGTCTTCAACATAGACTAGTCCTTAACAGGAACATACAATTAGTTTAGTTGGTCAATTGATATGCAGCTAGTTGGGATTTCGTGTAATTGAAATGCCCCCAAATGCAGATTTATAATATAAAACAATTCCCCCATTCTCTTGATTTTGTGATCTCAAAATACATCTCAATTAATAGTGTCAGTTACAGTTTAAGATTTAATTATTCTGACAATATAGTAAGTAGATACCTACTAAACTAAGAGATTGTTGTCAGTGTTCCTGACAATATAGTGAGTAGATACCTACTAAACTAAGAGATTGTTGTCAGTGTTCCTGACAATATAGCAAGTAGATACCTACTAAACTAAGAGATTGTTGTCAGTGTTCCTGACAATATAGCAAGTAGATACCTACTAAACTAAGAGATTGTTGTCAGTGCTCCTGACAATATAGCAAGTAGATACCTACTAAACTAAGAGATTGTTGTCAGTGTTCCTGACAATATAATAAGTAGATACCTACTAAACTAAGAGATTGTTGTCAGTGTTCCTGACAATATAGTAAGTAGATACGTACTAAGCTAAGAGATTGTTGTCAGTGTTCCTGACAATGTAGTCAGTAGATACCTACTAAACTAAGAGATTGTTGTCTGTGTTCCTGACAATGTAGTAAGTAGATACCTACTAAACTAAGAGATTGTTGTCAGTGTTCCTGACAATGTAGTAAGTAGATACCTACTAAACTAAGAGATTGTTGTCACTGTTCCTGACAATGTAGTAAGTAGATACCTACTAAACTAAGAGATTGTTGTCAGTGTTCCTGACAATGTAGTAAGTAGATACCTGCTAAACTAAGAGATTGTTGTCAGTGTCCCTGACAAGATAGTAAGTAGATACGCACTAAACTAAGAGATTGTTGTCAGTGTTCCTGACAATATAGTAAGTAGATACCTACTAAACTAAGAGATTGTTGTCAGTGTTCCTGACAATATAGTAAATAGATAAGTACTAAACTAAGAGATTGTTGTCAGTGTTCCTGACAATATAGTAAGTAGATACGTACTAAACTAAGAGATTGTTGTCAGTGTTCCTGACAATATAGTAAGTAGATACCTGCTAAACTAAGAGATTGTTGTCAGTGTCCCTGACAAGATAGTAAGTAGATACGCACTAAACTAAGAGATTGTTGTCAGTGTTCCTGACAATATAGTAAGTAGATACCTACTAAACTAAGAGATTGTTGTCAGTGTTCATGACAGTATAATAAGTAGATACCTACTAAACTAAGAGATTGTTGTCAGTGTCCCTGACAATGTAGTAAGTAGATACCTACTAAACTAAGAGATTGTTGTCAGTGTTCCTGACAATGTAGTAAGTAGATACCTGCTAAACTAAGAGATTGTTGTCAGTGTCCCTGACAAGATAGTAAGTAGATACGCACTAAACTAAGAGATTGTTGTCAGTGTTCCTGACAATATAGTAAGTAGATACCTACTAAACTAAGAGATTGTTGTCAGTGTTCCTGACAATATAGTAAGTAGATACGTACTAAACTAAGAGATTGTTGTCAGTGTTCCTGACAATATAATAAGTAGATACCTACTAAACTAAGAGATTGTTGTCAGTGTTCCTGACAATATAGTAAGTAGATACGTACTAAACTAAGAGATTGTTGTCAGTGTTCCTGACAATATAGTAAGTAGATACCTACTATACTAAGAGATTGTTGTCAGTGTTCCTGACAAAATATTAAGTAGATACCTACTAAACTAAGAGATTGTTGTCAGTGTTCATGACAATATAATAAGTAGATACCTACTAAACTAAGAGATTGTTGTCAGTGTCCCTGACAATATAGTAAGTAGATACCTACTAAACTAAGAGATTGTTGTCAGTGTTCCTGACAATATAGTAAGTAGATACCTACTAAACTAAGAGATTGTTGTCAGTGTCCCTGACAATATGGTAAGTAGATACCTACTAAACTAAGAGATTGTTGTCAGTGTCCCTGACAATATAGTAAGTAGATACGTACTAAACTAAGAGATTGTTGTCAGTGTTCCTGACAATATAGTAAGTAGATACGTACTAAACTAAGAGACTGTTGTCAGTGATCTTGACAATATATCAAGTAGACACCTACTAAACTAAGAGATTGTTGTCAGTGTTCCTGACAATAGAGGGTTGTAATTTGGATGTTGTTCTGTACATAACAATGAAATACAGGCTTTTTTTTGCACCAGGTATCCCATTGTCTTTCCCCTCTCATTCTAGAATTTTGCACAGACAATCAGTACTTAGCTATCTACATTTTCAGTAAATTACAAGTTAAGTTAGAAGCACCTGAAAACACGTAAAAAATAATGTGTATGATTTGGGGTATATTATACTATGGCATTACAAAGACAATTTGCATGTAAATGCTTAGTTCTTTTGCACAAGTGCTCAAGTATAGCCACTTAGTCATTGGTTAAAATTTAAGTGAATTTTGAGACGTCAACTATTTGATAATGTTATGTCCATTGAAGGTATTACGATGACTACAAGATAGACCACAAGACTGGCATAGCAAATTTGACACAGATGTACATCCAGGTAAATCATTCTTGTAACTTATGAACGTGATCCAAGTTCCAATGCACGAATACCAAATGTTCCCTGTGTAGCCAATGTTAGTTAGACAGGTACAGCCATCCTAGTCTATAAAGCAGGTCAACTTCACTTGCCAAGTCAGTTAAATCCTTCAATTGCAATGCACCCATTGTTTTGAGAAATACTTAGAAGTGCATTTGTGTAAATATTCTGTTTTCTTTGGGTCAGTTGCAAGTGTCGCCAATAAATGTCATTTGGACAGTTTCACACTAATTTGGACATTATTATTTTCTACCAAATATCTTATATAACATATAATATATATATATATATATATATATATATATATATATATATATATATATATATATAATACATATATATCTTATTTGCATTTTGGGCATCAAAGTGTTTAGTTAGTGTTGCATGATTGCATGTGTGCATGCACTTTATCTTGGTGTTGATGTTGACTGTTAATGTTGAGTTTGGCTTACAAAGTTGTAGTTTGTATCAATCACTCTTCTATGTTAATGATTTCGAAAGACATGCAGGATGAAATCAGACCCTAGATACATCTGTCTTATCGTCATGAATTTGCAAGAAGATATATATAATTTTTTTTACTTTTCAATGTATTGCTTTTCTTTACTGATTTTGTTTATAAAATTTTTTGTTTGTTACTGGAACAACGTTTCCTGATTCCTATCTGCTTGCTGTGTTTGTTGGTAGGAGGCGCTAGTGTTCCTGGAGCGTCAGACTAGAATGAAGCAACCATTCTTCTTGTATTGGGCGCCTGATGCCACGCACACCCCACTCTATGCCTCGGCAAAGTTCAGAGGTCGTAGTTCACGTGGATTGTGAGTATTCTTATCCCTTATTTAATCCAGTTTGCTCTAACTTAAACATAGAGCCAAAACAACACTTCTCCGATGGACTCTGTTTTGACTGATTTCTTCATCTCTTTCCAACTGGTTCCATGCTTCTTCATTTATTCAGCTACTCACCTCCTATGTTTTGGTCTTCCCGGTTTTCCTTTCCCTCAAGGATTCCATTTTAGGGCCTGTCTTTTGGTGGTTTTTTTCTGAGGGTGTGTCCTATCCAGTTGAGGGTGTGTCCTATCCAGTTGAGGGTGTGTCCTATCCAGTTGAGGGTGTGTCCTATCCAGTTGAGGGTGTGTCCTATCCAGTTGAGGGTGTGTCCTATCCAGACTCATTTCCTTTTTTTGATCTCTTGTCTGATGTTTGTCCTCCTCGTGAATTCTTTGTTATTGATCTTGTCTTGCCATTTTATTTGTAAACAAATATCTGGAGTGTTCTAGTTGTTGTCTTAGTTACTCGCCATGTCTCGGAGCAGTAGAGCAACACGTCTTTCACATTGGAATGTTCAGATTTTATTTCTTATTAAGAAGGATGGTGTATTAATTCTCAAACCAGATGCTGCAAACTCTCATCTGTTCTGGTTACCTTGTTATGTACTGAAGTAAAGTTTATTGCCAATGTTTCTGAAATTTGGGTTTAATTTGATCATTCCAATGAAAAATATATGTTTTCACTGCAGAATCATTGCGTTGTCTGTGTACAGAATCATTGCACTGTCTGTGTATAGAATCATTGCATTGTCTGTGTACATAATCATTGCACTGTCTGTGTACATAATCATTGCACTGTCTGTGTACATAATCATTGTGCTGTCTGTGTACAGAATCATTGCACTGTCTGTGTACAGAATCATTGCGCTGTCTGTGTACAGAATCATTACACTGTCTGTGTACATAATCATTGCGCTGTCTGTGTACAGAATCATTGCACTGTCTGTGTACAGAATCATTGCACTGTCTGTGTACATAATCATTGACTTGTCTGTGTACATAATCATTGCGCTGTCTGTGTACATAATCATTGCGCTGTCTGTGTACAGAATCATTGCACTGTCTGTGTACAAAATCATTGCACTGTCTGTGTACAGAATCATTGCACTGTCTGTGTACATAATCATTGCGCTGTCTGTGTACAGAATCATTGCACTGTCTGTGTACAGAATCATTGCGCTGTCTGTGTACAGAATCATTGCACTGTCTGTGTACAGAATCATTGCACTGTCTGTGTACATAATCATTGCGCTGTCTGTGTACAGAATCATTGTGCTGTCTGTGTACAGAATAACACTTTGGGCAGCAAATATCAACACTTTGAAGATACGATAGTGATGGATTTAAAATGTATTCCTTTGTTTGCGTGTTTCACTTTATTTTGATAATTAATTAGTCAACAATTAGTGCTTTAGTTCCAACCTCATGGATACCATAACAGGGATAGAATTTATCCAAGAATTAGTGGGGGTCAGTCAGATCCCCACTTTCCAGAATCTTGGGGTCTGCCACCAAAACTGGGGGCCCAAAGCTCTTTGCATGAAAAAAGCCATAATATAAATTTGACTTGTGTATTTCTTTTTGTTGTCTCCCATTAAAAAAGTAATATATATAATATGCTCAAGAGTATTAGCCATTTTAAATGATATCCTTGAATGACTAACTAATTAAATTAAAAACTATCTTGGCCAATCCTGAGGACATGAACAACCAGGGCAGGGATGAAAATAAAATTTTTCATTTTACCTCTGAAAAAAGTTCTAACTACGAGAGCCTAGAATAATTATCAACCACAAAACATCCAAGAAAACAACTGAGAAAACGTTACCTTTGAGTGACAATAAGTCATTGTCAAAACTTCTCAGAATTTCAGAAGCAGTTATGTATTTCATTCACCAATCAGTCACATCAATTTATCGTAAGTTACAAACATTAAGTAATAAAGGTGTAGGAAGAACGTCAGTCCACAAACAGTGTTTGACTCTGGCAGAGGACTGAGTAGCTGTATGAATTCTAAATGCTGATCCCAAGCCAATATATATCATATACATGTTTCTTTCTTATTGTTAAGTGGCATTGGATGACCGAATTAACTGTTGACCAGTCAAGCTTAACCTTTCTTAGCTGTCATGTCAGTTTCAATGGTGGCTCACAGGTGGGTTTGTTTACCTTATGAAGTACGGCAAACGTTTTACTCTTAGTTGGATTCATAAAATTAAGAAATGCACCTGTGTAGCGCCTTCGAGATGCACCAATATCAGTTTTTTGGCCAAATTTCGGGGGCCAGCCGGAACTGCAAATTTGGAACTATCCAGCAGTGAGTCTAGGGACGTACGGACCCTGCTAAATTCGAATCCTGCATAAATTGCATTACAAAATTCTGTGTGTTTGGTACAAGGTGCAATGTTGAAGTGTCAAAGTGTTCTGGGGAAATTGGGTGGGAATATAATGTGGAATTTTCATAGGATGTCTTAGAAACAGTGACAAACATCATCACACGAATGCACCATTGCTGTTTAGAAAGAAAGAATCATGCGTATACAGTGGCATCCTGGATCTCACAGAGCCAAGCTTAGTCGCTCATTAGTTTACCATTTACTGTGTGGTGGTGGCGCAACAGGTTACATAAAAAACATTTAAGCCAAAGGGGGGCCATGATCCAATGCAGCCCCTAAATATGCCACTGAGTCCATGAAAATGATGCACAAGGCAATTGGTATACACCAATTGCCCTGGGTATCATTTTCATGGGCTCTAAACAATGCCTAAATACCTTGGGTTTCCTTCAGAAATACTGACGTAATCATTTTGCAGGTATGGCGATGCTGTGATGGAGATTGATGATGGCATTGGTCAGATATTTGATAAACTGAAGCAGCTCCATCTTGACAACAATACATTCGTGTTCTTTTCTTCCGACAATGGTGCTGCCACCTATGCATTCACAGAAGGCAAGGAAATGTATTCTGTGAATTTGATTTTATCACTGTTTTAGGATAAACACTGTTGGTCTTCTCAAGTAAAGATTACATTTATATAAAGTTTGAATATGTGGCTGATGCAGTTGAAAAAATGTTCAGCAGTATTTTTAGAAAAATGTCACTGAGATCATGCATCTTTTACTTAAATGTAACATCTATTTATTGAGATTCGAGTGTCTATGAATGTGCTGACCTTGAATGTAATATGGCGCTGGCAATAAAAGATTGTTGTTTTGTTTCAGGGGGTAGCAACGGGCCATTCCTGTGTGGCAAACAGACAACGTTCGAAGGGGGCTTCCGACAGCCTGGTATTGCCTGGTGGCCAGGGAAGATCAAAGGTGGACAGGTGAGGCTTTGATGTTCACCTCACCTATCCTTTTCAGGCCTGGATGCAATGCTCCTTCTCTACACTTTCTCTGTCTTTGGTCACTATATCTTCCACCCTAGTTCTTGTATTTCTCTTGCTGCAGCTACAGGTTGTTTTTGGATGAGCTGTCTTCTTTCATTCTTTGTTAAAGTAAAAGGTATATTCTTATGTAGCACGGTATCCTTGGAACTGCTCAAAGTGCTTTACACTTCACCCCCTGGCAGATCTGTTCATTCCAACGCCATCTCAACTTCTCTGGGAAGTATTCAGCTATGCTGAATTTTCATGGAAAAGGTCCCATTTCCATGAAATTTTGTGGAAGACGCATTCAGTGTTTATTGTGTACAGTGAAGACTAAAGTCAAAGCAGCAATAACAGTAAGTTCCTTGAAGCAACGTTCCTAGAAGCTGATACCACAGTTCTTCAAGAAATACTAAGAAAGTCTAAGAAAGAGATGACTTTATGGTTTTATCATCAACTAATTTATTTCTTAGTCATGTCTGTTGTTTCAGTTTTGTATCCACATTTGAATTCTAACGCAAAACAAATCATCATAAATAATGTAGTTAAAGTTGTTCTCTAAACAGTGGTTTTGTGTTTTTCTGATTTAGGTGTCAAATCAAGTTGGAAACTTGATGGATCTGTATCTGACCATACTAGACATGGCTGCCCTGCCACGCCCCAGGGGCGTCGTGTTTGATGGCACCAGTCTGCTGCCCACTATGCTTAATGGGACCAGGAAAGACAGGTGTGTCTTTTTTAATATATTTATATACAGTATGTGTGCGTGAGTGTGTACACATACTTGATTGTTAGCTATGCCAGACATTGAATGCCCATTTGCATATTTTGTGTGGCACATATCTTGTGTGGCGCATATCTTGTGTGGCACATATCTTGTGTGGGCACATATCTTGTATCATTAATGTGGATGTTTTTGGTTTGTGCTGGCAGGGCAGTGTTTTATTACCGCGGGGACACTTTGTTCAAAGTGAGACTGGGGCAGTACAAAGCCCACTTCTACACGTGGAACACGCCCCAGGATGCCCAGGACATTGTAAGTCAAACTGTATTATTTATTAGGTTATTGCTTATTACTCTAGTACAATTTCTGTTGCATATGTGGCAGATATAATATCTTTTTTCTTTTGAATTCAAACATTGTGTTAATGTTGCTTAATAACATTTATTGTATAATTTCATATGTGATATTTATTGCAAAGAATGATAATAATAAAATATCATTATTGCTTAATTCTTCTTTTCTTAGTAGCAACTAAACATCAAATATAAATATGATACATCTGAGGTATTTGGTTTAGAGGGCTAATATGTGGATATTGGACAGCATACATGTGCAACGACAGAAATACACGTGTGTTGCTGCCTGAGATGACCCAGCTTAAATAGGGGGGAAATCACAAACTGAGATATCAGCATTGTGTTATCCAGAAATGAATACACTTTTAAGAAATGCTGAAATCTCAGTTTGTGTGTATTCTCATGCATATAGCACCCTTTTTCAAATGATTGCTTCCTTTCTTATGGTCAACCAATCTTGAAGTTGTAAGCAGTGAAATACAGAGAATATTAGAAATAAAATGAACAGTGGTGAAAACAGCTGACGGTGTACATGTGGTTGCCAGGGTTACCATTACTGCCCCGGTCAGCGCATCGCTAACGTGACGACTGACCAGATGGTCAACTACACACACTCGCCTCTTCTCTTTTACCTTGGACGTGACCCAGGCGAGAAATTTATAATCCCGTGAGTTCATTGAGACCTTATTTTGGTTCACTTTCTTCATACTTTTATAAAGGAAACGGCCTGTCGTTAGCAGTATCCATAGTGCTAAATGTCTTGTGTTTAAAATGTACAGCAAAATAAGTCAATCAAAGTGAGTGAAACAATGTCATGATACAGTAGACCCTGCTTAATAGAGTCATGGATAATAGAATTAGCTGTTTAGTAGAATCAAATATATTCATTGGGATAAAATCATTCCCTATACCAGCTGTATTAAAAAACATGTAGCTTAATTGATGCAGCTGCTTAATATAAAAAAATTATCTGGCCCAAAGTGATTCCATTAAGCAGATGCCTGTTGTGTCAGGTTTATGAAGTTTAATTATGATGTTTTATTTCATTTTGATGTCATGGCAGATTTTATAAAATCACACCAAAACTCAAAATGTAAACTTTGACTTTACAACTAGTATTATGTGCAATATATTTTGTCAGCAAGCTTTTATTTTGTGAGTGCCATTGTGTGGCACTGTGACAAGGGCCGGACGACAGTTAAAGCTGGGGCAATTTCGTTCATCCAATCTTGCCCGTGTCTTTCAGAAAACACTAAAAGCCATTGGTCCCTTCAACTTGGTGTCTAAGCAGAGGGAAATACAAAAACCTTGTTGTGGATTCAAACAGCCAATGTTCTCACAAAGCCCCACACAATAGCTGCTGACAAGAAGTTGCCCTGACAGTGGAATAACTGGAGCACTGTGAGCACCTTGTCGAGGCGGACACCAGTGCTAGATAAGACAACATTACCGTGGTTTGCAGGTCACACACAGCCGAGTACCGTGCAGTGCTGCCTCTCCTCCTAAAGACAGTCCATGAACACCAAAGGAGTCTGCAACCAGCCAAGCCACAGTTCAACTGGTGTGATCTTGCTGTGCAGGTGTGTTGCATTTACCTCAGACCATAACATCACGTCACAATCAACCATTGTTTTGACTTGTTTTTATTTTTCAAATATTTTTGCAAACTCATTCGGCTGTCATTGAAACAGTCTAAGATGAGACAAGAATGAAGCCTGCCCTGAACCGAGACATTGGCCAGGAGCTCCCATGCAACAATCCTTTTCAAGCGGCTGTCACATGACACACCCGTAGCGACGTCAGTTCACCTACAAAGGCCGAGTGGGTCAGCCAAAATATTTGGAGAATACAAACAAGTTGTTAAATAACGTCTCAAATGCAACAATCCAAGGTTAAAAGTTTACAGTGGAACATAACTAGTCTACTGGGGAGTAACAAGTGTCTGTTGTGTTGGCAGGCTGTAGGATAAAAGTTTACAGTTGGACATAACTAGTCTACTGGGGGTAACAAGTGCCTGTTGTGTTGGCAGGCTGTAGGATAAAATGTTACAGTGGGACATAACTAGTCTACTGGGGAGTAACAAGTGTCTGTTGTGTTGGCAGGCTGTAGGATAACAGTTTACAGTGGGACATAACTAGTCTACTGGGGAGTAACAAGTGTCTGTTGTGTTGGCAGGCTGTAGGATAACAGTTTACAGTGGAACATAACTAGTCTACTGAGAGTAACAAGTGTATGTTGTGTTGGCAGGCTGTAGGATAACATTTTACAGTGGAACATAACTAGTCTACTGAGGGTAACAAGTGTCTGTTGTGTTGGCAGGCTGTAGGATAACAGTTTACAGTGGAACATAACTAGTCTACTGAGGGTAACAAGTGTCTGTTGTGTTGGCAGGCTGTAGGATAAAAGTTTACAGTGGAACATAACTAGTCTACTGAGGGTAACAAGTGTCTGTTGTGTTGGCAGGCTGTAGGATAAAAGTTTACAGTGGAACATAACTAGTCTACTGGGGAGTAACAAGTGTCTGTTGGGTTGGCAGGCTGTAGGATAACAGTTTACAGTGGAACATAACTAGTCTACTGAGGGTAACAAGTGTCTGTTGTGTTGGCAGGCTGTAGGATAAAAGTTTACAGTGGAACATAACTAGTCTACTGGGGAGTAACAAGTGTCTGTTGGGTTGGCAGGCTGTAGGATAAAAGGTTACAGTGGGACATAACTAGTCTACTGGGGAGTAACAAGTGTCTGTTGTGTTGGCAGGCTGTAGGATAAAAGGTTACAGTGGGACATAACTAGTCTACTGGGGAGTAACAAGTGTCTGTTGTGTTGGCAGGCTGTAGGATAAAAGGTTACAGTGGGACATAACTAGTCTACTGGGGAGTAACAAGTGTCTGTTGTGTTGGCAGGCTGTAGGATAAAAGTTTACAGTGGGACATAACTAGTCTACTGGGGGTAACAAGTGTCTGTTGTGTTGGCAGGCTGTAGGATAAAAGGTTACAGTGGGACATAACTAGTCTACTGGGGAGTAACAAGTGTCTGTTGTGTTGGCAGGCTGTAGGATAAAAGGTTACAGTGGGACATAACTAGTCTACAGGGGAGTAACAAGTGTCTGTTGTGTTGGCAGGCTGTAGGATAAAAGGTTACAGTGGGACGTAACTAGTCTACTGGGGAGTAACAAGTGTCTGTTGTGTTGGCAGGCTGTAGGATAAAAGTTTACAGTGGGACATAACTAGTCTACTGGGGAGTAACAAGTGTCTGTTGTGTTGGCAGGCTGTAGGATAAAAGTTTACAGTGGAACCTAACTAGTCTACTGGGGAGTAACAAGTGTATGTTGTGTTGGCAGGCTGTAGGATAAAAGTTTACAGTTGGACATAACTAGTCTACTGGGGGTAACAAGTGTCTGTTGTGTTGGCAGGCTGTAGGATAAAAGTTTACAGTGGGACATAACTAGTCTACTGGGTAGTAACAAGTGTCTGTTGTGTTGGCAGGCTGTAGGATAAAAGTTTACAGTGGGACATAACTAGTCTACTGGGGAGTAACAAGTGTCTGTTGTGTTGGCAGGCTGTAGGATAAAAGTTTACAGTTGGACATAACTAGTCTACTGGGGGTAACAAGTGTCTGTTGTGTTGGCAGGCTGTAGGATAAAAGTTTACAGTGGGACATAACTAGTCTACTGGGTAGTAACAAGTGTATGTTGTGTTGGCAGGCTGTAGGATAAAAGTTTACAGTGGGACATAACTAGTCTACTGGGGAGTAACAAGTGTCTGTTGTGTTGGCAGGCTGTAGGATAAAAGTTTACAGTGGAACCTAACTAGTCTACTGGGGGTAACAAGTGTATGTTGTGTTGGCAGGCTGTAGGATAAAAGTTTACAGTGGGACATAACTAGTCTACTGGGGAGTAACAAGTGTCTGTTGTGTTGGCAGGCTGTAGGATAAAAGTTTACAGTGGGACATAACTAGTCTACTGGGGAGTAACAAGTGTCTGTTGTGTTGGCAGGCTGTAGGATAAAAGTTTACAGTTGGACATAACTAGTCTACTGGGGGTAACAAGTGTCTGTTGTGTTGGCAGGCTGTAGGATAAAAGTTTACAGTGGGACATAACTAGTCTACTGGGTAGTAACAAGTGTATGTTGTGTTGGCAGGCTGTAGGATAAAAGTTTACAGTGGGACATAACTAGTCTACTGGGGAGTAACAAGTGTCTGTTGTGTTGGCAGGCTGTAGGATAAAAGTTTACAGTGGAACCTAACTAGTCTACTGGGGGTAACAAGTGTATGTTGTGTTGGCAGGCTGTAGGATAAAAGTTTACAGTGGGACATAACTAGTCTACTGGGGAGTAAAAAGTGTCTGTTGTGTTGGCAGGCTGTAGGATAAAAGTTTACAGTGGGACATAACTAGTCTACTGGGGAGTAACAAGTGTCTGTTGTGTTGGCAGGCTGTAGGATAAAATTTTACAGTTGGACATAACTAGTCTACTATGGGTAACAAGTGTCTGTTGTGTTGACAGGCTGTAGATTAAAAGGTTAGAGTGGGACATAACTAGTCTACTGGGGAGTAACAAGTGTGCTGTGTTGGCAGGCTGTAGGATAAAAGTTTACAGTGGAACATAACTAGTCTACTGGCTAGTAACAAGTGTCTGTTGTGTTGGCAGGCTGTAGGATAAAAGTTTACAGTGGAACATAACTAGTCTACTGGGGAGTATATATAACAAATGTCTGTGGTGTTGGCAGGCTGTAAGATAAAAAAGCCATTGGATTTATTAATGAACAAATTATTTGCTATGAATAGTGTGTTTCCTAGATCATGTGTGCATCCCCAAAAAAACCATTACTGTGTAGCTAATGGTACTGCAATATGACATTATTTATGTATAATAATACTTAATAATACATACATTTAACTATTTGATATAACAACAGCAAAGTCTCACTAGTTTTGATTTGTTACTCTGCATGTGTTAGTTTCAGAAATACAGCATTGAACAAATCTGTCTTCCCCACACCATCCTTAAATTAAACGAGTTGAACATATTGTTTTATTTGATAGTAACCCTAATGTGGCACTACTGTTAGGACCCTATTCAAAACATTCTCTGTATATAATATCAGAATATTAGTACTAAATGTAGTGTTGTAAGAATGCTGCTTTGTTTCAGAACTGGGCCCCTCAAGGTTGTGAGAGGATTAACAAGTGCATGATGGCTCCAATGTCTTACCTGTATAGGTGCACCTGGCCCTACTAGAGAGCATGGTGGCCCCAATGTCTTACCTGTATAGGTGCAGCTGGCCCTACTAGAGAGCATGGTGGCCCCAATGTCTTACCTGTATAGGTGCAGCTGGCCCTACTAGAGAGCATGGTGGCCCCAATGTCTTACCTGTATAGGTGCAGCTGGCCCTACTAGAGAGCATGGTGGCCCCAATGTCTTACCTGTATAGGTGCACCTACTAGAGAGCAGGATGGTGTTGGCAGGCACTTGGCTAGTGATCTAGCAACCATTCTCTTACTAGCCATAGAAGCCTGATGGGTGTCCTTATACGTAACCCAAGCTGTTGTCGCAAAATGGCAGACATGATCAAACTGCTTGCTTGACAAATTGGACTAGAATATGATACATATCTGAGACTGTGGGGTTTTCATGCATATCAACATATTTATTTAAGACGTTGACAAATGTATTGGTTAAAACATTGCCAATGTTGTGTGGTTACCACATTCCAAGTCTCAAGTAGTTCCATATCGAAAGTAAAGACAGATAGTCATTCTGACCATTTCTCATTTGGTTGTAAAGTTCCTCATTTGTCAGTGAAGATTTCTTGGTCCCATGAGTTACAAAGTAGCAGTATAAACATTGCTGCTGCAAGAAACTACAGTTTATACTTGGATAGGCATATATTGTAAACATTTCAGTTTATACATAATGTTTACTACCCCAGCAGCTTCACTGCAGACAATATTAACTTTATGATATAGTGAATTACTTAACATACCTGAATACATTCCTGTTTGTAAAGCTGTAAACTTACCTCATACAAATGGTCACGTTCAGCTAATGTAATCTCAACTGCCACACTTGAATTTGCTATATCAAGTAACCTATTTATTGTAGTTATTCTAGTCATAGGCTTTTAGAAAATTATTGGCAAGATACCGTAGTTGAAAGCGATGAGTTTTTTGTATTGTTTTATTAATATTATATTAAAATAGGAGGAAGCTAGATACTTGGGACCACTTCAGCCATACATTACATATCTGTCAATAACAAATATAATGTCCTATTGAATACTACATATTAATTACTGTTACACAACTGTAATTGACATAATTTCCCCTTTTCAAGGCCCAAGTTACTGGAATTATATTTGTCGGTCAGTTAAATGTCTCGGTTTTATGCTGTTTCAAGACACAACTGAATCAGATGCAACCATGTAATCAACATATACTCTTGTAATCATTTTACTCTTGAAAACATCAACTTGCGTTACTTTACGCAATATGTGGCAAAAGTGAGTGACCACAACACTTGGAGTATTGCAATACTGAATTTTTAGTATTGCAAAGTATTTACAATACTTTTAAAAGCGCTGGTCCAAATGATATAGGTCTCCCTATTTGCTTTCAGGTGGTTTTAGATACCATGGTACAGTATTGTTATAATGCTATGTTTATTTTATAGCATCAGTTGTTTATACAAAGTTAGACCATGTTTATATATATACACAGTAATGCAGATATTGCAGCATTTTTAGATGTATATATACTTTACATTTATTTACTTTGGTTGGTGGTAATACATTTTACACTGATATGCATGTTGCTTGTAATGCAATCTTTTGACTAGTAATAAAATATTTAAAAACTACTGTGTCATTACTGCAGTCAAAATGGTAGTACCAGTACATAATTTCGTTCCAAACATTTATCACCTTTTGTGTGAATGTATACTTCATTATATATATATATATATATATATATATATATATATATATATATATATACAATCTATTCTGTTAATAAGCTACTATGTGCCTTCCAGTACTATTTACCTTTAGGTTGAAGACAATATTTGGTCAGCATCCTTATTAACATTTTAACAATTTTAATTTCTTATCGTCATGTCAATCATAATTTTTATAGATAGTTGTCATAGCTACTTTCTCAGTTCTGGGATCAGTTAAATTATTCTATGCATACAGGCATGCAGCTTATTTATGCCCATTAACAATATTCATTTATATTTTATAAGTTCCCACCTCAATACAATTGTTTCTGCTCATCTTGTTTCAGAATCAGTTCGTAAAAGATTAAGCCATCTAGTGTCCAGTTTGACATGGTAGCCCCTTGTGCAAATGTGTTATTTAGTTGAGTTTTGTTCATATTCAGTCCAAATAACTTCAAAGATTGAATACTTAACCATGTCAAACAGCATGATGGTTTAGGTTCTAGAACTATATGGTATGGTCATCGGAAGGAGGGCAATTGACGAGGATTCTGGGAAAGGTTGGCAGGAAAGAAAGCTGATTTTAAAGGGAATGTACAATTTTAAAATACAAAGCTATTTTGGGGTTTTATATAATTAAAATTCCCAATTCTCTTAATTTTTCATTCTCAAGGTTCATCTAAATAAACATTGTTATACTTCATGTTTTAATGTTTATTGCTGCATGAATTTAACAGCAACAAATCATCTAATGAAAGACATGATATTTCACCTTCAAGATTTATTGATTAATGCCGTACAGCGATCACCTAGTAACACGTTTTTATGGATATTGTTTTTAAACAACCAATATGTTATAAAACTGATCAATTCAGTGCCGTAATATCTGTAAAACAGTTATTCAGTTAACCAAAAAATAAATATGTGTACATTCCCTTTAAAATCACAATGTTGGATTTAGAAATATTTGGTGGCTACAACTTCAACACAAGGGTAATAACTATCACATTTTATTTGCGTAATTCTACATTAATTTGCCATCTCAGACAACTGAGCTGCTCTAATTGTGAGGACTGGTATTCAACATGAGACGATACACAGTCCTGAAGAGTGCAACGTGTTGAAGGTTTGCACAGAGAACACTGTAGTACCTACTACCTAATAGAAAACCTCTTAATTCTAGAACATCCATGACTATTACAAGATGCTTTGAACGAAACACCTCCCAATTTCTTTCGTGGTTAGCACAATAAAGGCACCATTTTTCAGGCATTCACATGTTGCACATTAGGTACAATGCAGTTGCTAAACAATTAATTATGCTAACCTTATGAATTTATTTTCAATTCAATCTCTGCACAGAAGTGATAAATCTGATCGAACGCCACTAATTTACTTATTGTTTACTTATATCACCAGCAATAACCGAGTTCTGTGGAGCGACACTTCAAAGTATACCCAACACCAGTAGTGACCACAATGTGCTGCAAATAATGAACGCAAGTAAAGAACCACATTCTGACCCAGGGAGAGGGGGGAGTAGATCACTGACATTAACCTTCTAACACACCTTGCTGCAACGTAAACTGCCCTGGGTACAAATAAATTCTGCACAAACATAATAATGTAACAACTACGATATAACTACGTTCCATGATAGCCGTGGTCATATTTAGTAGAAGATTGTAGAAACCAGTTGGAATTTAGTAGCCATGGTTAGTCTCGCAGTAACCACGGTTAGGCTGACAGTGACCATGGTCAGTCTCACAGTGACAGAGGTTTGTTTTTTTCAAACGTTTCTTATTTTGTGGAAATCAGTCTAGATTTGTTTGGTACTGGAAAGTACATATTTTTTTCTTAAAACATTTAAGGTTCAAGACACATACATGTCATTCAAGAGGAATGTCTATAGCAGAACAGTTACAAATCCCCCTTCATTCACAGCACCATCAAACTAAATGAAGATCAAGCCATTGTGGATGTGACCTGTGGAGTTGCCCATCTCTTCTGGGTCATTTCTGCAGCATTGGCAACAACTGGTGCATTTGCAACAAAATGTCTAAAGGGGATATATTGTTATCATTAGAGCAGACTCGGTAGCACATACTGAGATGTAATAAACCCTCTTCACTCAGTATTCAAACTACACCAGACAATCGTGGGTGTTAACGAGCGACACATGAAGATACCCTGCCAGCAAAGTGAACTCGTGTCCAACTGGTCAAACGTCTATCACAGATTATGGGTCTTTCTCCGTGGCAAACAAGTCCCCGGCCGAGGGAAGGGGAGCAAGCCCCCCGGTGACATCAGGGAGTAGGCTCAGATCAGGCAGACTCTGAATATGTGACTTGAGTTCATTGCGGACGCATGCCACCTTCTCCAGTTTCTGTTTGTGTTCCTACAACACAGCGGTACAATAAAATATGTCTTTATTTTTACCCACAGTTACAGTAATTGCAATGTTTAATACTTGTTAACACATCAATGCCGAGATGCGGTAAAGAAAATATTTTTCTAAGATTGTAGTTATAAAGTATATGTACATACGACATTAAACTAATTATTGGACATGATACCTAATCACCAAGTGCTTGACAAAGTACAGTAATACGGGTCAAGGAGACTCCTATTAACTTGGTCGCTATCGTGAGAGTCACCCATATATTTAAATTGTAACCTCAAATGTTTAGTTGTGTGTGTAAAGTTTGTTGGCATTAGTTACAAATAGAATTAATGTAATTACAGTTTCACACCAGCAAATGCTTTGCTTGTGCTGAAGTGTGTGGATCACATACACAGATTTAACTGGCCTGCACCCAGTGTGGTTACACACTCAAATCTATTACTCACTAAAGACATCTGAACAATTACATAAATAATTGCAGGTCATTGTCTGTGGACATGTTGATAATAATAATAAATAACATCAAAAATATCAGATTTATTTACAAGGAAGAAACTGATGGAAAGATGCCATTCTGGAAATGCTGCTGGTGAGAAAGAGTTGGCAGAGGTGAAGCTGCTAGTTCTTTTTTAAGAACTAACCTTTAGTCTCAATACTTACACAGACCAATACTTAGACCACATGACCGACTACACCAGAAGATGACGTCATCCATACATTGTTAGACAGATGTGAACAAATATGACTGAGGCAGAAGACGAATAGAGGAGAGAGAACACAATGAACACATAGAGGAGAGAGAACACATAGAGGAGAGAGAACACAATGAACACATAGAGGAGAGAGAACACATAGAGGAGAGAGAACACAATGAACACATAGAGGAGAGAGAACACAATGAACACATAGAGGAGAGAGAACACAATGAACACATAGAGGAGAGAGAACACATAGAGGAGAGAGAACACAATGAACACACTCGCAAGTAGCGGGTATCTACAAAGGACTACAACACTGGTGCAGAGGAAGATGACAAAGAAAAGATGATAACATCACACAGACAGGAGAACAACATGAGAATGGTAGAGGTATGATGGGACCTCAACATGTCAAAGGGCTCCCTGAGACAACAGCGTGGATTATGAAGAAGTAGAAGTTGACACAATGTTAAAACCTCACAGTACCATCTGGAGGTTACTTGCACGATCAAAGGACAGAGTGAAACCCTAAAACGTGTATGAAGATGTGTACTTCATAGCAAGAACTGCAATGCCATCTACGTAGGCGAGACCAAACATGCTTTTGGAACCCACATAAAGGGGCACAGAGGAGATGCAGAGAAAACATCGGCAGGTAGTAGAGCTTACATCAGAAACAAAAGGAAAACATCTAAGACTGAGAAACCACAATCTGTCAAACATGTTAACCAACCCCAATGGTAGATTACAGTGTAGTTCCACCATACCTTGAGTCTATTCTGTGCAACATTTAGTGATTCCTTCTGTGCGACAATGTAGTCAAACAACATCTTTGCCACATGTTTCCGCTCCTCCAACTCAGCTGTGAGACGTCCATTGTAGTCAGCCAGTAGCAGACATGCCTCGTCCACTGTGGCCATCAGCTGGTTGACCGCATCCTTGTCTACTCACATAGACAGTGCACATTTAAGACATTAAGAATTGTTATTATAATTGTAGCTAAATACCCATATATGTAAGGATATTTAAATGAACACCAGGTGATTGAAATGGATGGTTGTCCCATATATTTAATCTATATTTCTATGAAAACAGTACAACATTAAACACCTCATAGCAGATAAAGGAAATTGGGGGTATACCTAATTTGACTATTTGGGATTAAAACATTAGTATATTAACAGTACACATAACAAATCTACTATGAGGAAGGCAGTTAATTATTTCGTGGGAATTCTGTGTTAGTTTTTAATTTAATATTTTTTTACTGGGTCTAAACAGCCATGTTCTGCCAAGAGTGAGAATCAATGATTGTTTGGGCTAAATCTGCTCAAATATAGCCCAACCACATAAAAACTTTCTAATGTTAAAATCCCAAAATGATGATGCTATTTCAAGACAACTGTACAATTTGTTCACTTTATTGTGTATGATGCAGTGATCTCTCACTGTTTTTGCAAAGACGGGTGATTTGTTACCCATGTTACAGCCTCCTTTAATACCAGTTCTGTAGCAAGACAGAGGGTCGCAATACCCACAAATGTTCATTTCTTGGTCACATTTCACAACGTACCTTTTATTTTCTCTAACAGCGACACATCAGAGACCTCTGGTGGCAGAGCAGCAATGCGTTCACGGACAGCTGCATCACAGGAGGCCGAGTTGTCAAGATCTTGTAGAGCCTTCACAAGGTCCTCCGCCTGAGGGAACAACATCACACATGATTGTGATGACATCACTGTCAGCTGTGATGACATCACACTATCAGCTGTGATTGTAATGACATCACAGCTGTGAGTGTAATGACATCACAGCTGTGAGTGTAATGACATCACATTGTCAGCCGCATTGTTACTACCTCTGGGGGGTCACCAGCCACATTATTCCTACCTCAGAGGAATCACCCACCACACTGTTCCTACCTGAATAAATGGGTACTAAAATATTGATAGAAATATTTTTTCTCACTCAAGAAAGATAATAGAACTAGAGGACATGAGGTAACATTAGTAAAGGATCAGTGTAAATTGGATATCAGGAAGTACTCGTTCTCACAGAAGACAATAAATGAATGGAACAAATTATCTACAGATTGTGTAACTGCTAGCAGTGTAAATATGTTTAAAAACAAGGATCACACTTATCTCAGGAGGGCAGATTACACATAGATTAAAAATGTTGGACTCTCAATAAGCCAATGCCTTCCTTGTGCACTTGCCATCTGGACCTTTGGCTTGGATGGCAATCTTGCTAAATCTTGTTAAATCTTATCTCAGGGGGACCACCCACCACATTGCTCCTACCTCAGGGGATCACCCACCACACTGTTCATACCTCAGGGGGATCACCCGCCACATTGTTCCTCTCTTTCTCGATCTCCTCACGCAAGGTCAACTCGACCTTCTTCTTCTTCCTCACCGGTTCTGGTTTTGGACTACTGTCTGCAACTGTAATCAGGATTTTCACAACTAAGGGAAGTGAAATTAGTTAAGAAGCTATCATGATTTTCCAGTTCACCAAAGTAAAATAAAAATATGTAAGAACAAGATAGTATGTCATAGTGGAAACTAGAGCTAGTATGTCGTAGTAGATACTATAGAGGTTGAATTTGTTGTGGAACGAGTCTGAAACAGGATGTTTTTTTAGGTATCCTTCCAGGTGCTTTTAAATAATATGTACAAAACTTGTAATGTGCCCGCGGTAGAGGGAACGATATCTTGTGCAGGCTACATGTGCCTGACCTGGGCACAAAGAGAACAAGTAAGTAAGTTGTTAATAATATGCCACTCATTCATAAGGTCATGCACTCTACTGGCAGACTGTGAATGGTCCAAACTTATATGCTAGTGCTTTTAGTACTTTATAACACATGTACCAGCTCTTAAAGGTGAAATCATACCAAAGCATTTCTTGAGCTTGTTAACGAATTCAGCATCAAAGATGTTGCGTTCTTTCCAGATCCCCAGCATCCTACCCATGGAACCCCGAGTCTTGATATCGACCTCGCTGAAACACAGAATATCACATAATGCAGCAACTTTTAATAAACAATTACAAATGTTATGGTTACACTGTATGTGTATTCAGGAGGTCATGATTTAAACAACTACATTGCATCAATATACTTATAAAATATCTAGAGGTCCATTTCACTTTGAACAGATAATCTATAGTTTAGACAAAATCCTGATAAAAAAGCTTTTTGTGAAAATGCATATAAGAATTTACTTTTTTATTGTTAATAATAAAAGAAATGGTTGATTGTACTCTACTCTTTTCTTACTTGGCTTCAAAGACTACTCTCTTGCAGCCAACACATGGAAGAGCAAGCCATGGCAGACCATTTATTTACTGTCTAAAAGAAAACATGGCACTGCAGCCAGTAGAGTTGCAAACAGCAATGAGGGACAGACGCGTCTGCAGACAGATGGTTGGAGTAAGTAGAGGTTGACATGAGTGAGTGAGTGAGTGGGTGAGTGAGTGCTGTCATCTTAAAAACTAAACACAATTTCAACACTGCAGAACCTAAAAAAAATTAACATTGTTTATTCTTGAATATTACAAAAGTTAAATAAACAAATGCTAGTTTACAAAATATATATTAAAAAAGGGCCAACCAGTGATTATCTAAGTTAATTTTTTACCCACGACCACTTCCTCTGAAATGACATTTAAAGTCAGGAACATGGGAGAAAACATTTGAGAAGTTTTTTTTATTTTAATTACAAACAAATACTGGCTATACATAAGATTAATAACTTGAGATAAACATGTCTACTTGGCAGGTAGTAATATTTTTACTTATTTCACAGTCAGTTTACCTTTTCTTCTCATGACGTTTCAACTGCTATCAGCAATCATCTTCAGATGACTACCACTGGATGATGACACATAAGTCATTCTACAGAGACGTATCACTCTGGTGTGTGCACCCCTCGGCCGTACCCTGGGTGGCCTTTCAGGAGATCACCGTAGATATGTGAGAGTCTGTATCCAGAGTGATATGTCTGCATAGAATGACTACCATGTCGCCATCTAACAGTAATCATCTGAAGAAGATTGCTGATAGCAGTTGAAACGTCACGGGAAGAAAAAGGTAAACTGACTGTGAAATAAGTAAAAACATTACTCATTTGAACCATCCAGTCTGATGAACATCTTCACTCTTACTTGGCAGAGAGTCTGTATGCCTTGGGTAGCACCGTCCTGAAGTCACGGTTGAACTCTGGGCCCTTTTTACGACTGTTCTGTATCACATCATTGGCTAGGTAAAAGTAGGTTAGCTTCTTCTCTGGTTTTGCTGAAATAAAACAATATATATATATATATATATATATATATATATATATATTAGAAGTAAAAGTACAAGAAAGCCTGTGACTCCTTGAAGGCCATGCACATGGATATAGTTTTAAACTACCCTGGTTTTAACTTCATTTTAATTAATTGACACCCAGACCACTACACTCCATGATATGCATCACATTCACAGGGCTAAATATGCATGCAAGAGCCCAGCCCTTGAAAAGGAAAATGCCATAACAAAACTTGTATTCACATGAGCGATATGTAAAGCACAAGACCTAGCCTTGCCCGTAGTAGCCAGAAGATGGTAACTACCATCAACAAATCATGTTTAAAAATAACTTTATAATAAACAAACAAAGTATATAGTTACACAAACATCACACATAAAACCTTATTAACCCACTAAAAACATTACCACAGTGTATTGAGGGGTGTGGCAGGGGTTTCAACATACCATCTCCCACCTGTTTTTGGTGCCAACGTCCTGCCTATTTTTGAGATCAACTTCCCAAAAATTTTTAGGACCAACCTCCTACTTCCTGCCACATATCATTCGTTAGCATGGATGTGAGACTTGCATTAATCTAAATGTTATCCTGCAGCAATCACTATAAATTACCAATAAAAAATATATAAATATATATATATTTTATTTGTTTATAAAAAATTGCATATTTGACTAACTTCAAAGTGCCACCTTTTGTGTGAATGATTTTAGACATATAACTAAAGTACTTTTGACAAAACTGAAAGTCTTCAAGAGCAATGCTGCAACAGTGTTATTGTATGGAGCTGAAATGTGGAGAATGACATGAGCAGGCAAGAAATTGAACGTTTTTCAAAGAACATGGCTACAAAGAATCTTTAAGATACACTGGCCAATGAAAATATATAACGAAGACCTCTGCACTTGTATGTCACCAATCTCAGAAGAAATAATCAGAAGATGACGATGGAGATGGCCACACACTTAGAAGAGATGGAATAAAAATTGAATTAATAACCAGACTCTTAAGCAGAAATACAGTTATGCCAGTCTTTCTAAATAGTGTAACCTTAAGCACACGAATGGCTTCCATGGAAGCTGTTCATGCCTATGCCAGCCATTATTGGTCTTTTATTGCATTCTACCCATCTTCATCAGACATTTGCCCATCTTAGAGAAGGGCAGATGGGTCCGTTGCTAAGGGCCTGATAACAACACAAAAATAACACTAACCTGGGCCCCTGAAGCTAAAAGGGAGAGAAAATCCACATGGAGAAGGATGTGGAAGCAGAGAGAAAACAAGTTGGTCAGAATTCTTGGAAGATGGCAGAGAATGCAGCTAGAAATCGCAAGAAATGGTGGAAGTTACTGAGTGGCATTATGAACCAACTAGGGGCAAAGTAAGTAAGTAATATTTTAGAAGAAGGAATATAGATATGCTTCAATGAATACAGAGGAAAGCAACTAAAATGATTCCAGAACTGGGAGACCTTAGTCATGAAGAATGTGGCTTAACAACCCTAGAGACAAGGAGGTTAATCAATGAATGGAACAAATTATCTACAGACTGTGTAACTACTAGCAGCATGAATATGTTTAAAAACAATATTGACACATATCTTAGGAGGGCAGGTTACATATAGATGAAAAATTGTTGGACTCTCGATAAGCCAATGGCATCCTTGTCCACTTGCCATCTGGGCCTTGTTAAATCTTATTGTTTATTTTGTAACAAATGACAACACTGCCTGTTTAATCGAGCCAAAAAATGAAGCTTAGTGCTAGGGATTTTGTACACAATATTATTTTGTATAACAATGTGAAAGATGGCACTTGAAGTAAGTCAAATCTGCATATTCGAGTGTCAGAAAAGGTGATGAAAATGGGTTTTTAGTTTTAAACACCAAACATTTTATAAGTTACATATTCCACAGAAAACGGTTCACTGTGCGTGGTTGCTGTATATGTTGTATCGTTATAATAGCGACAATTAAGTAAAACCTTCAGAGTTGGCACCTGTGACATTGCCAAAATCCCAGATGTTCTTTAGGAAGTCTATCCCTTACCTTTTTGCAGTGATTTTACCCAAATATCGACGATCGCTTTGGAATGTCGTCTGTGGTGAATTAGCCATAGTGATAACGTCTGAATGCTTTGCTGTGAATTGTTAAGATCATCCAATTTCTTTGCAAAGTTTGTTTCTGAAAACGATGTCATTATTGCCAATCCGCTTCACAATTTCTGCAAACAGTTCAACGCATCTTACGACCACTTAGCAGCCGCTCCGCCTTGCAAGCCACGCTTTGTTATGATCTCGTTCGTAAACGAGAACTGTAAGGTAAGATCGGTAGCCGGTACGACGGTTCATAGTGATCTCTGCCTTTCGGGATCTCGGCCTGAGTGATCTCGGCCTGTTTTGGTGAACTCGGCCAGTGACCTCGGCCTGTGCGGCAATGAATTCGGCCTGTACAGCAGTGTTCTCGGCCTGTATAGCCAGTGATCTCGGCCTGTTTGACGGCGTGATGTTGGTAAGAAATAAGTGCCCGACAGTGAACTCGGCCTGTGCAGCAGTGATCTCGGCCTGTAATTTTCCATAAAAACGGACGTTAAATAAAACTTCTTCTTGTCTAGTTAGTGATCTCAGCCTGTTTGAGGGAGTGATGTTGGCCAGAAATAAGTGTTTGTAAAATAAAACTGTGTGTTATGTATTGTGATAACTGCTACATAATCGACTCAATAATGTTCACTATTGCATGGTCGGACTGACTTATATGACAGCGATCTCGGCCTGTTTCTATAACGGGCCTTTTTATTATAGTTATGTCCGACATATTTAAATAAAAACTATAAATTATCATCGGCAAAATCTGCGTGCTAAATGTAGCCATTTTAATTCATCAGTTATAAGTAACATTTCATTAGTATGTACAGTCCGTTGCCGTAATATGTACTGATATCATATAGTATATATATATATTATGTATAGACAGATATATATTTATTTTTGTTATTCGAGTGGGACAATGTTTCGACTCGGAATCGTGGCTAGTTTGCAGAAGAAGACAAAAGGCATAATGTAGAAAGTTTCTATTTTTATTTATAATTCCCTAAAAATCAATACATAAATGTTGTGACGTAACCTATGCAAATAAATTAAAGAAAAAATAACAGCAAAGATGGGAACCAAGAAATATATATATATATATATATATATATATATATATATAATTAAATCATAATCACAATATAAATTCCTTAATGCAATGTATAATAAATCCTTATATATAATAAATGTATAATGAATCCTTAGTACAATGTATATAATATATACCTACACACACACATATATATTATATATATATATATATATATATATATATATATATATATATATAGCTACTCTACTTCTATAATTATATATATATATATATATTATATATATATATATATATATATATATATATATGTGTGTGTGTATGTATGTGTATATATATATATATATATATATATAAACTAAACTGGCTGCCCGTTCATTTGCGACCAACTTACAAAGTGCTTTTGTTAACTTATTGTGCTTTAAATGGTGTGGCGCGGGACTACCTGGCTGAGTTAATTAACTACCGCCCCATCAACAGAACTCTACGATCTGCTTTGCTGCCAGCGTTTTTATTCGTACCGGCTTCACTGACTGTCACACATGGTAAATGCTGTTTCGCTGTTTGGTCAGCCATTATGTGGAACAATTGAACACCTTCTCAGAGGGCAGTGAAATCACTACAAGTGTTTAAAACACTTAAAAACTCACCTTTTTATTTATTATTATACATATGTATACATATATATATATATATATATGTATATATATTATACATATATATATATATATACATATATATATAATATATATATATAGTGCATGCCACTTAATTCAAAGTCGGTTAATTCGAAAAGCTGGATATATATATATATATATATAAATATATATATATGTATACATACATATAACATAAAGCTGACATATGACAATAATTTGGAAAACACACTTCATCTTATAAAATAACTGAACTATGGTGATGACATGACCTCGTGTTTATGAAGCCGACTTTGTACAAGTTTCGGACTCGTGATTTGAGAAGACGACCGGATGTTTGAAATTGTTTTCTCTCTCGATGAAGTACTGCAGCACATTCAGCAGGCGCCACCTGTTCCGGGTCCACTCATCGAATGGCTGCAGTTCGTCCCGTTGTGGTAGAATGGTCCAATGCTCGCATAGCAACGCGTGGTCGTGTCCGAGAATGACGGGAAGTCTACGTATGTGATCGCGATCAAAGCCGCACTCATCACACAAGAAACGGAAGTTCGCCGACATGATGGAAGTTGTCTGCAGAAACATGACCCGCATCTCTTTTGGCAGCGGTCCAATCGCCTCTGGTGCGCACCCGATGACCTTCGCGAGGATGTGCGTTGGCAGGCGATATTTGGAGATGGCCCGTCGCTGCGAGAAGGTGCATATGAGTCTCAGTGTAATCGTCTCGATGCCATGTGCCTCAAGCTCATCGTAAATCGCACGCATGCTCTCAAGGCCGAGCTT
The DNA here is from genome assembly GCA_033239005.1 of Lamellibrachia satsuma. Taxonomy (NCBI): domain Eukaryota; kingdom Metazoa; phylum Annelida; class Polychaeta; order Sabellida; family Siboglinidae; genus Lamellibrachia; species Lamellibrachia satsuma. The sequence goes on from BSQZ01000019.1 coordinate 5,100,448, forward strand.
AAAGATGTATGGCGCCATCACAATGTCGTCGTGTGTGAAACCTTTCGAGCGTAAGAACTCGAGTTTCGGCCGTAGTATGCGAAATTGTTGCCGGCTGACGTATGGTATTTTACGCCACAGATCAATGTTGTCCGTCGAGTCGGAGCCGCCAAATTGTTTCTGTATATAACTAAGTTTATCGGCTTGCTCGTCTTCCGCCGTTGAGTAATTGTGGAGGATTTCCTGGTAGATGTATTCGGATTGAGCGATCCACGCAACAGACAGCGGCGGGGCACACAGACGACTGAGCTCGCGTGCTCGAGTCTCGATGGTCGCCACGGTGCGGTTCTTGAGAACATGACTGTGCGCACGCACATCATCAAGGGTCGCACCATATCGCAGCAGGATGTCGACTTTCTCGCACATCGCTTTGATGTCGCTGCGGAAAAGACGTGGATTGCGGCCCACCGAATCGACTATGGCCTCCTCGCCACACTGGAACTTCTTGAGCCAGAAGTCTGCAACACTCACGTGACCATCTGTCTTCTCTTGTTTGTACTCGGCCACCTGCAGGTCAAGTTGTGAAGGTCAAACAGTTACGTTGGTCAAACAGTTACGTGGGTCAAACAGTTATGCAGGTCAAACAGTTATGTAGGTCAAACAGTCACATCGTTAACTTATAATAAGCGGCGTATCTGGGGGAAGGGGTCTGGGGGTCGGGCCATTACAATATTTTGGTTGGGGGTTAGTGCATAGTTTGGCCCCCCAATATTTTTCCAATGCTTGCTAGAATCCTGCCCCCCTAAATATGCGACTGATTATTACCTTGTTGGCCAGCTTGCTTGGACTGGTGAGTTTTGCTAGTTCAATCAGTGGTGCTGAGACTTGTTTAATGCTGCACTGATGAAGTCTCTCAATGCGGGCGTCAATCTCACTGACGTCAAGCTGGAGAACCTGGGGGCACTCAACGAGCTGGTAGCTCTTACACCCTCGCTCCTCCAGTTGCTCTGCCCTGCTCTTCAGGAGGGTCATCATCTCCGGGGTCAGAGAGGTCGCGTTGGGGTCAACGACCTTGTATACCTGCATGTCACATGACTGGGTAATTTGACTTGTTAATTTAATTCCTCATTTCTATATCAATGAGTGATTAATTTATAGGCTGGTAATGACAGGTTGAAATAACAATTAACATAACAATAGGTTGAATTAACAATTGGTTAACTTATCAACAAGTTGAAATAATGATTGGTTAACTTAACGACAGGTTGAAATAACAGTTGAACCACACCTGGAGCCAAGTACATTTTCATGAGTACAAGTACGAGTACGAGTACATTGGTGATGGGCGAGTATGAGTACGAGTACATTGCTAAAAGCTGAGTACGAGTACATTCTCATGAGTACGAGTAAAAGTACGACTCCTTTTTTATGACATTTCCATTCCCAAACATACGGTTACCTTTTACGAACCCCTTTTACAAACAGACAGACATGGTATGACTCATAAAATAAGTTTTTGTTAACTGCAATTAAAAATTAATAAACCACATATTTTGATACAATAATTATTCCCATTAAATCAATATTAGTAGTTAGAGTACTAGTTACTAAACATTACCCCCCCCTAAAAAAAACATAATTTGAAAGGGTAGACCTGGGAAGATTTGTCCAAATTGGAACATAGGGGATGTGTGGCAATTTGAATAAAGTGTGTTTGTACTTGTTTTGAATAAAGACCACAAGACCAATTTACATGCTGATACTTCAGTTCAGTTTGTCTTCTTTTGGTGTACAAAGGCTGTGTTGCAACTTGTAATTTGTTTATATTGGAAGTTTGTAATTTATGTTTTCTGCTCTTAGACTACTGGTTGTTCAGAGGGTTAGTACATGCCAATTTATAACAAGCTCAAAATACCCTTTGTACTTTTTAGTCAGACTGCTAGCACCAGATTATACTTATACTGGTGTAGGGCTGCAGGCAGTCTGACTTGAGTCACGTTACTTCAAGAGAGGAAGACTCAACTGGCAGTTCTTAGCACTGTCAGTCAGTGCCCAGTGGCATGGTCTGCTGACTGCATTAAAGGCATCCCATGGCTAACTGATGGGTTAACTGATGAATGGCTCTTTGTGGACATCCTGTTAAACAACCAGGGAGTATGGCCTTAACTGGTAGCCTACAATTGTTTTTTTAACTGGGTGTTTCTGACTGGGAAAAGATGCTGTCTGTTGCCTTTTTTGGGTATCGTAGTCATGGGAGAATGCCACCATGGGGTGTAGGGATGGTAAGGGGGGTAACCATCTTGGGAGGTACTGGGACATGGTGGTATCATAGTCATGGGAGAATGTCACCATGGGGTGTAGGGATGGTAAGGGGGGTAACCATCTCGGGAGGTACTGGGACATGGTGGCATCATAGTCATGGGAGAATGCCACCATGGGGTGTAGGGATGGTAAGGGGGGTAACCATCTCGGGAGGTACTGGGACATGGTGGCATCATAGTCATGGGAGAATGCCACCATGGGGTGTAGGGATGGTAAGGGGGGTAACCATCTCGGGAGGTACTGGGACATGGTGGTATCATAGTCATTTGCACTTCTCCCCCCGGCAGACCTGTTCCTTTACACTTCTCCCCCCGGCAGACCTGTTCCTTTACACTTCACCCCCCGGCAGACCTGTTCCTTTACACTTCTCCCCCCGGCAGACCTGTTCATTCCAACGCCAATTCGACTTCTCTGGGAAGCTTTCAGCCACATTGCAGTTATTGCAGGTTCATATATCCTCCGTTCACATATGCAGTCAGGTACTCCTCATTTACAGCTGAGTAAATTGAAGCAAAGTGGAGTAATCAAAGTTGCCCAATCTTCGAAACGGCACCAAGAAGATTCAAACCTGAGTTCTCGATTCAGGGTCTGATGTTATAATCTATTAGCCACCGTGCCTCACTTTATAGGATACACCTGGGCAAACTAATGGGTTATTGAAGTCATAGATGTATTTGCATGTAATGTATACATAAAACTCCATCCTTAACTGACTTAGCCTTTCGAGAATGCACTTCATTGATGTCCAAATATGTAGTGTGTGAATAGTTTAAGTAATATCTGTTATTATGTTGAATAGGTCTTGCTGAACAAAGAATATGTTCACTTTTTTATGCCATACCCCGTTTCCCTGGCAACAAAAATAGCCACCATTTTAGTCAAATACAGACACGTTTATAGTCTTGGCAATTTGTTGTTGAATAAAAAAAATCTTTATTTTTAAATACCTTTTTCTCTGTGTTTCAGTACACAGCCTGTACATTAGTACAACACTAATGTTCCCACTAGTTATAGGCTGTTGTTGTAGGCGTTGGATGAACTGGTCAACTCAACTAGAGGACAGTCGGCCGTTGTCTCAGAGTTCCAGTTTGAGAAGGCCAGAGACGTAAGTTTGTACAGGTTGGCAGTGTTAGTTGAAAGTTCCTCCTCAATTTTCTTAAAGATTCTCGCTCAATTCTCTTAAAGGTTCTAGAGAACATTATAACCGGTCTCTTGCTTTGCATAATAACCGGTCCCTTATACCAGTGCGCATGCGCTACTAGAAACGGAACCAGTACACATTCGCATTTCAACCTGTTCAATACTTGTTTAGTTATTGTCATTTCACGCTTTCTCTTTAGTAAAGTGACTGAACAAATGGAACTCTGTTCTTATTTATAACTAAACAACTTGATGGCGCCTGTGAACGTGGAGTGTCCGATCGAGGATTGTGACTATACGGCTACGCACGCAGAGGCGGCAGTGGTGGCTGCTATGCCTATGCTGAGTGTACATGCCACTGTGCACGTCGCAGTCCCCCGGGCGCTGAGCGCGAATACGAAAATGGAGAAACTCAAGCGTCCTTCCGTAGCACTGGCCGGGACGGGCGAGGCCTGGTCATACTTCATAACCCGCTGGGGTGAGTACAAGACGGGTACTAAACTTGTTGGACCCGACATAGTCGCACAACTACTGGAATGCTGCGAGGAGTTGAGAAAAGACCTCACTCGCACAGCGGGCAAGAGCCTAATGAGCAGTGACGAAAAAGATGTCCTCACTGCCATGACATGTAAAACACTACAGTTACACACTAGGAGATTCAACACTACAAGAAACTGACAGTCATCCCTATCTAGGAGTCTGCATCACCTAAGATCTCACCTGGAACAAACACATCCATCGGATCACAGCCTCAGCTAACCGCACACTTGCATTCATCAGACGGAATCTCCACTCATGCCCCCAAAACATCAAAACAACCGCCTACACAACCCTTGTTCGCCCACTCCTAGAATATTCATCATCCGTATGGGACCCCCACACCCAGGTTCTCATTAACAAAATAGAGATGGTACAAAGACGGGCGGCTCGCTTTTGCCACAACAACTACACATCCCGAGAAACTGGGTGTGTGTCAGAAATGATAAAAAAATTACACATAGAACTATTAACAACCAGAAGAATAAACAGACGGCTCACCATATTCCACAAAGCCATCCACAGTCATCTATCATTGCCTGTTGCAAACCTCCTCCAACCCACCAAACGCCATTCACGGCATCTAAATAGCAAAGCCTTCAACACTATACACGCGAGCAAAAACTGTTACAAATTTTCTTTTTTTCCCCGAACAATAAAAGATTGGAATTCATTACCAGACGCAATAGTCAACATCACAGAACCACAGCAATTTAAGCAAGCACTCACACACCTAGCCCCAAACAAACATGACTAAATAGCATTCACACTCAACCCTGACCGTTTGACTCCATGGGAGTGTTGGCCAGTAACAATACAAGACAAGACTCGCCATCCATGGTAGCTCGGGTAGCCCTTCCTAACATGCGGCAGGGACACGAGGAGCCCATCCGGTCGTTCTACGCCCGTATCAAGAGGCAGGCGGATACATGCAAGTACGAGATGAAGTGCACTAAGACGGAGTGCGAACAAGTCAACGACTTCACAGAAGAGATTATACGCAATGTGATTGCCCGCGGCATCGCAGACCAAGAGATACAACTTGATCTGCTCGGTGAAAAGAACCAGGACATGCCATTAAAGGACATGATTGAGTATATCGAGGCCAAGGAGTCTGGAAAACGCTCGGCATCGCGTCTACTTGACCCTCAGAGCACGGATGCGATCAGCAGTTCGTATCGGCGGGGGAAACAGCAGGACGTACGCAACAGGGGAGGAGCCAGGCCGGAGAAACCGAAAGCCAAGCCCAAAGAGGGGTGTGCATCTATTGCGGCGAGGTGGGTCACGGCAAGACGCCCCTGTGGCACACCAGACGCACCGAGTGCCCCGCGTATGGTAAAAAGTGCCAGAAATGTGGCCGCCAGAATCACCTCGACAAGGCGTGCCTGAGCGGACGACCGACTAAGCCCCCATCTGAGGAGACAGACGGGCTGTATGACGAGCAGACGGCAGCCTTCGTCGAGCTATGCACGGTCACCATGGACAGCACGGGCGACGGGTTACGCACACTCCCCCTCACTCACCATCTGTACGATGACATGTGCGATAAGTGGACGAAACGCGCGTCCAGCCCGCAGCCGTACATCAACCTCACTCTCACCAATGAGCGCGAAGATTACAAAGCGCTGGGTTTTGACCTCCTGAAACGCACCCGCGCAGTATCCCTGCCTGTCATGGCCGACACGGGCTGTCAGAGCTGCTTGATCGGCATTGGAATCACCCAACAAATGGGACTGAGTACCAAGGACTTCATACCCGTATCCGTGACTATGAAGGCTGCGAACAACAAGGGAATTCGTATTCTCGGAGCTGTGGTGGTCAGATTCGCCGGTAACAGTGGCACTCGGAGATTGGAGACGCGCCAAATCGCGTACGTGACGGACACCTCGGACCGCATATTCCTCTCCCGCGCAGCTTGCATGGACCTGGGTATGATCTCGGACAAGTTCCCAACACTCGGGGAGGTCAACCTGGCGACCTCTGAATTGTGTGACTGCCCGCGACGTGCAGAGCCGCCGACCAAGCCGACCACACTCCCCATGCCGGCGACCGAGGCTAACAGAGAAACCTTACAGAAACACTTACTCAGAATATACGCTCAGAGCACTTTCAATACGTGCCCGCACCAGCCCTTACCGAGAATGACTGGCCCGCCGCTACGTCTTATGCTCGATGAGGATGCAACGCCGGTTGCCCATCACACTCCCATCCCCGTGGCCATACACTGGCAAGACGAGGTAAAAGCAGGCCTTGACCAGGACGTTCGTCTCGGCGTGTTAGAGGAAGTACCCATCGGTACGCCGGTGACATGGTGTCACCGCATGGTAATCTGCGCGAAAAAGAACGGCAAGCCGCGACGCACCGTCGACTTCCAAGCCTTGAACAAACATGCGTTCCGCGAAACCCACCACACCCAATCCCCGTTCCACCAGGCGAGACGCATACCTAACGGGAAACGCAAGACCGTATTCGACGCATGGAACGGCTACCACAGTGTCCCTCTACACGAGGACGACCGCCACAAGACGACCTTCATCACTCCATGGGGACGCTACCGGTACCTCTCGGCTCCACAAGGGTATATAGCGTCCACGACGATACGACGAGATCGTCGCGGACATTGGTGACAAGACCAAGTGCGTGGACGACACGCTACTATGGTCAGATACGATCGAGGGGAGCTACTTCCAGGCGGTCCAATGGCTGGATATATGTGGCCGGAATGGAATCATCCTCAACCCGGAGAAGTTCGTCTTCAGCGCACCCACAGTGGACTTTGCAGGCTTCACGATCACCATGACTGACGTGCGACCATGCAGCCGCTACCTGGAGGCGATCCGCGATTTCCCACAACCGCGTAACATCACCGACATCAGATCGTGGTTCGGGCTGGTCAATCAAGTGGCTTACGCGTTCAGCATGGCCGAACGAATGCATCCGTTCCGGAAGCTCCTGAAAAATGGAAAACGCTTCACGTGGTCCCCGGAGTTAGAGGACATATTCCGCGAGTCGAAGGACGTGATCGTTCAAGAAATCGAGCGCGGTGTCCGCATCTTTGACAAGACCAAGCCTACATGCATCGCCACAGACTGGTCGAAGGAGGGCATTGGATTCTGGCTATTTCAAAAGCACTGCCGATGCTCACCAATCAGACCCTTCTGCTGCAACGACGGGTGGAAAATAACCATGGTCGGCAGCAGGTTTACACACGCAGCAGAATCCAGGTACGCGCCCATAGAGGGCGAGGCCCTCGCAGTCGCGGACGCCTTGGACAAGGCGCGCCACTTCGTGCTGGGTTGCGAGAACTTGATCGTAGCGGTAGACCATAAGCCGCTGCTGAAACTCCTTGCGGACAGAGCCCTTGACGACATACCTAACCCCCGCCTCAGGAACCTCAAGGAGAAGACCCTACGTTATCGCTTCCGCATCACACATATCCCAGGCATGAAGAACAAGACGGCAGATGCCATGTCACGTAGGCCGGTCGGCACCGCGCTACCATCACTCATGAACCTACCAGACGACAATGCCGCCATAGTGAACGACCTACCATCCAGCATGCACACCAACGTCCTATCTCTCCTACGCCGAATCGAACCGGACGACGACGACGACGACGACGTCGAGGAGGACAACCTGACATGGTGCGCCGCGGGCCTCGAATCATTGCGATCAGTGACATGGGACCGCGTCAGGGAGGCTACCAGCAGCGACGTCGATATGCACACACTGGAGGAAATGGCAACCGACGGCATCCCCGACTCGAAGATCGAGATGCCAGAGACGATTCGCGACTATCACCAGTACCGCGAAAACATCACATCGACAGACGGAGTGATCCTATACAAGGACAGGGTTATCATACCGCCCTCACTCCGCGGTGAGATACTGAGCACCCTCCACGCTGCCCATCAGGGCGTATCGATGATGACCGCCCGTGCAGAATCCGCTGTGTTCTGGCCAGGCATATCGGCCGACATCAGCACCTCTCGGAAAAATTGCGAACACTGCCACCGAATGGCACCCTCACAGCCTGGAGCGCCGCCCATCCCACCGATCCCGGTCGTTTACCCCTTCCAGGCAGTGTGCTCGGACTTCTTCGTACACAGGGGCGTACACTACCTCGTGACGGTGGACAGATACTCAAACTGGCCAATCATATCGCAGTCAACAGGTGGCGCCACCGGCCTCATCGACCACTTACGTCGCGCCTTCGTGACGTACGGGACGCCAGAAGAGCTCGCATCGGACGGGGGTCCGGAGTTCACTTCTACCGAGACCAGGTCTTTCCTGCACAGATGGGGCGTACACCACCGCCTATCATCGGTGGCCTTCCCCCACAGCAACTGTCGTGCAGAGATTGGGGTGAAGACGATGAAACGACTCAACACCGACAACACCGGTCCGAAGGGAGAACTGGACACTGACGCTGTGCAGATAGCGATACTACAATATCGCAACACACCCGACCCTGACACAAAGATCTCCCCGGCGATGTGTTTCTTCGGCCGCCCGACACGCGATTTCATCCCGATTATCCCCGGGAAATACAGACCACATGAGACTTGGCGTGAGACACTCAAAGCAAGGGAGGAAGCCCTCCGTAAACGCCACATCCGCACAGCTGAAACCTGGGCGGAGCACACTAAACGCCTTCCACCACTTGCGGTAGGGGACTTCGTCCGCGTACAGAACCAGACAGGACCTCACCCCAACAAATGGGACAAGACGGGCAGTATCGTTGAGGTACGTCAGCACGACCAATACGCGATCAAGATTGACGGATCGGGCAGAGTCACACTTCGGAACAGGAAATTCCTGCGCAAGTTCAGCCCAGTTCACTACGACCGGCCGCCAACCCGATCGATCTATGACGACCTAGCAACCCGCGTCACCGTACCAACACCCGTTGTGACACCGCAACTACCTGACCTCGATAACGACCCTGCGACACCCGCGACGCAGACGGGGCACACACCGCCACCGACACTGACATCAGCGAGAATGCCCCAGCACAAGACACCGCCCGCTGCAGTCACGCCTACAACCCCAGGACGAGACACACCGAGGCGCGCGACCCTCCAGACGCCACCACCAGCCCCAGCGATTGGTCAAAGACGATCCAGCAGAGCGACCAGCGTGCCTACCTGGCACAAGGACTACTCCATGGGATAGTCAATAAACATTTATCAGCCTTTATCCAGTAGCATAAAGACTCGGAGGGAGATAGAGAACATTATAACCGGTCTCTTGCTTTGCATAATAACCGGTCCCTTATACCAGTGCGCATGCGCTACTAGAAACGGAACCAGTACACACTCGCATTTCAACCTGTTCAATACTTGTTTAGTTATTCTCATTTCACGCTTTCTCTTTAGTAAAGTGACTGAACAAATGGAACTCTGTTCTTATTTAGGTTCCTCCTCAATTTTCTTAAAGGTTCCACCTCAATTTTCTTCAAGGTTCCTCCTTAATTCTTTTAAAGGTTCCTCCTCAGTTCTCTTAAAGGTTCCTCCGCAATTCTCTTAAAGGTTACTCCTCAGTTCTCTTCAAGGTTCCTCCTCAATTCTCTTCAAGGGCCCTTCTCAATTCTCTGAAAGGTCCCCCCTCAATTCTCTTAAAGGTTCCTCCTTAATTCTCTTAAAGGTTCCTCCTCAATTCTCTTGAAGGTTCCTCTCAGTTAGATATATAGACCTGTCTTTCCGTAATATGTTGAAAATGTGGCGTGACACCTCATTAGCATACGATAATATAATATACTTCTATATTCATAAAATAAAGACACATCCTTGGTGAGGATGTTGGCAATTCTGGTATGTTCGTACAACCTAAATCTACATTAAGCAAGCTTGTTAGTCAGTACTACGAAACAATAAGTACACTCCTTGATAGACATGTTCGACTTTCCACCGTCATGGATGCCAATTGATATTTATACCCTGCTGATGCTTGATGGCAGAACCCTGAGCTCGTTTGCTACAGGAACACACAAAGAGTGATTGTTGGTAAAGGTCATTTAATAATTGTCCGACAGAAAATAATATGAATCAATCAAAAAGTAGCTTGGCAGCTAGCACAAACATCCTCATCAAGAAAAGTACAATAAAATACAATACATGTATATCTAATGAGATATCGCGTAGTTGGCAATACAAAGTTGCTCATTGAGAAACAATTATTAAATGACAAAAGTAGAAGTAGCAAAGGTGGGACGGTCTTTTGTCCCACCAGGCCTCCAGTAATAGAGGCCCAACCCCCACCATATACCTGTAGTGAAACGTCATCGTCATCGAACTCATTTTCAATTTGATCGTTCCGTTACACTAAGCAACAACATCTATGCAGTGATATGATGTCGAAAGTAAAATCTGACTATTATATACATTTTATCACAACAATTATGGGAAACTCCGCTAGATGTGGAATTCAATATAAACATCGGGAAAAATATAAATCACTGCCTGATCACTCCTAACTGGTCACACTGAGCAGCTCATTTAAAAAATACTTCTCTGAAAAGATTGTTCGCATAACTTCGCATTCCAACAAACTCTTGTAAACCATCTTATTAAAAAACAAACTGTGCAAAAATTACCTAAAGAATTACCATCACGTGTCCAATCTCAGTTTTTCTGTCAAAAGTATTGGAAAACGTAGTCCGAGTTGGTGGTGTTGTGTCGTGTGCGTGGGTGGGTAGGTGGGTGCTCGTGGGTTGGCACATCCTAACGCCTCTCTCGCCAAGCTGATTGGTTCGCGGCTTCACATTCCCAGGTATTGCTACTGATCTGAGCAGCTTTGGGGTGCAGCGTCAGGACGTCTTTGCATTGGTCTCGTTGTCTTCCCACTGATCTATGCCTTTCTTTCAGTTTGCTAGTCTTTAACATAAATCATTGTACATTATATGAAAGATCATTGTTGTGCACTGTAGAAGTGATCGTTGTACATTATATGAAAGATCATTGTACATTATATGAAGGATCATTGTACATTATATGCATATAGATCATTGTACATTATATGAAAGATCATTGTTGTACACTGTAGAGATCGTTGTACATTACATGAAATATCATTGTACACTGACAGACATCATCATACATTATATGAAAGATCATTTTACAATGTCCCAGACATAATTCCTCGGCCACAGGTACATTTTCAGTTTTTTTACATGTTGTGATTGCATAAATGTACATTTGTAAGTTGTAAATATGTGGACATGTTCATTTACGTTACGTTAATGTAATTAATATTTAATAAAACAGAAAGTAGACAGCTATATTTGTAATCTGTAGTGCTGTCGTATGAGGTGGCTATAGACTGCACAGTCTGCAGTAGTTCTACGTTGTATGATTCCAGAGAATATCAGCAACTTGTTTATCCTGGGTGCAGAGAAGTGCCAAGTGACTGTGCACAAGAAGTTGTACATCTACCGCTTTCATGATGTGAGAACGGTAAATATGAAGATCTGACAAAGGCACGCAGCAGTGGGGAAGTGTGGAAGGGGTTTCCCTCCTGTTGGAAGAAAGATCTGACAAAGGCAGGCAGCAGTGGGGAAGTGTGGAAGGGGTTTCCCTCCTGTTGGAAGAAAGATCTGACAAAGGCAGGCAGCAGTGGGGAAGTGTGGAAGGGGTTTCCCTCCTGTTGGAAGAAAGATCTGACAAAGGCACGCAGCAGTGGGGAAGTGTGGAAGGGGTTTCCCTCCTGTTGGAAGAAAGATCTGACAAAGGCAGGCAGCAGTGGGGAAGTGTGGAAGGGGTTTCCCTCCTGTTGGAAGAAAGATCTGACAAAGGCACGCAGCAGTGGGGAAGTGTGGATGGGGTTTCCCTCCTGTTGGAAGAAAGAAACTGTGAATTTTAAGATATGTTTACATAATCCGGGTATATTTCCTGGTTCATTTTCTACATTAAATCGTACTCTTGCGGTATATTTGGATTCAAAATGCATAAATTTATTTGATACACTTGAAATTGCGGTTTGGCAGTAGATTTTGGCTTGAAGGTGGTAGAGTGGTAGATAGTTTAAAAATTGGAAAAACTGGTTGTTGACACAAGTTGATGTTCACTCAATGCTACAGTGTCTAATGTTCTGCTTGTGCTATGATAATGTATAACTATATATGTAGCTAATGTACAATCTATAATTATATAAACATTGATGAAGTACATATATTGATGTTAAATAATATATTTCATAACAAATTCTTTTGTTTATAAATGGTCAAATAACGTATATTATAAAAGAAATGTTTATTATGTACATTATCTGGACATGGGTAATGACTCAGTGGGGTCCTTTTAAGATATTGCCCCATGGGTTTATTTCAGGGTTTCCTTCTATAGGGTTAGTAAATCATCTATAGCTCTCTGCGTCCCCCCATGGGCTGAGGACCCCCGGTTGAGAAACGCTGATTTACTGTGTACACGGCATGTTTTGTCCATCCCTAATCAACACAACTAAGACAATACTGTTGAATGGCAAAACATAAAATGGCAATTTTTCAAGTTCCAAAATAGCAGAAAGTGTACCGGTATTTGTTCACAAAATGGCAATGAGTTAGGCTGAAGTCCTTGTCAAATAGGGTCGGTTACTCCATAAGTCCCATCAGGAGGGGAAATTTTGAAGAATCCCTTCACACATATGGACAATAATATGAGCGACATAAGAGGCACGTAAGAAGTTGTAAAAGCTAGGATCTAAAAAACTTCTACATTTCCCACAAAGTGGGAAATGTAGAAGGCAAAGCAGATCAAGTTGTCTACCAGGCTAAGGACAGCTGAACTCAAATATGTGTGTGTGCCGGTGTGTATGTGTGCAGTTTTTCACTATATGATTGTATCTCCGTACATAATACTAAGATTGGACCAATTGGGCATTGATCATTGGTCCAACCAGATGTCAATCATTGGTCCAACCAGATGTCAATCATTGGTCAAATCAGACGTCTATCACTGGTCCAGTCATGTTGAATTGGTCTAGTCAGACGAAGACCAGATGTCGATCATTGGCCCAATCAGACATTGATCAATGTTCCAATCAGACGTCGAACATTGGTCCAATCAGATGTTGATCATTAGTCCAATCATACAACGATAATTGGTCCAATGATATGTTGATCATTGGTCCAATCAGATGTCGTTCATTAGTCCAGTCATACATCAATCATTGGTCCAATCAGACGTCAGTTATTTGGGTTAGTCAGACATTGCTGATCATTGGCCAGTCAGATGTTGATCACTTGTCCAACCAGTCGGTGCTTGTAAAAAAGAATCGGTCAAAAAGGGTCAGTCACTCCATAAGTGTCTTTAGGAGGGAAGCTGTAGCAAAATCTCCTTTACGTGCATGGGCAGTAAAATCAGCGACATAAGACACATGTAAAAAAAGTAGGATCTATAAATGCCAGAGCTGTTTCCTTACTTTGTGGGAAATGTGGAAGGCAAATATGTATGCGTGCCAGTCCAATTTTTAGTCCAGTCAGACGTTGTCGATCATTGCTCCAATCAAATGTTGATCATTGGTCCAATCGGACGTCAACCATTTTGTCCACACCCCAGCATAAACACCGGGTAGAAGGATCAAAGACTTTGGTGTCTCTTCTGAAAGACACGAACATTTAAATGTGTTGATAATTGTTTGCCAAGGCTCTTGCAATAGACAACCCAGAATAGTGATGAGGAGTATGTCGAATGTCAACAAGATGTTTGTCAAATGTATGGAGTTTGTGTTTCTTTTGGTGTTTTAAATATGCTATAACAATACAATTTGTCGCCATAGTGTACAAGGCTCATCAGTTAAGATTACATGTGGTATGTGTATATCCAAGAGTGGCTGACATAATTTGTAATGAACAGTTACATACCTAAAAGATTCTCATGATTGTTTGCCATATGCCAAAAATGCTGCTTTTGACAAAATCGATCACTTTATTTTGTTACATCGACTAGAAAACAGATTCGGCGTGAGTGGCTCTGCATTGGCATGAATCGTGTCCTTTATGTATATAAGATAACACAGCATTCGTATTGGAAGCCACTGTCAATCAAGATGTGTATTTTTAGGGTTCAGTTCAGTGTTGCTTGTGACATTAATGCTTGGATGTGCCAGAATCACCATTATTGACTCGGTTTTACCTCAAATTATCAATTTCTCATGTCCACTTGTATATATGGTATTGTTATTTTATTGTATTGTGTTGGAGTGTAGGGGTGGAAATAAGTGGAAATGTTGGCTTCGTTTCGTGAGTTGATACTAGGACGAGTTGGTAAACACCCGGTTCATTGGCAGAAAACGTGAAATGTTTCGCCTGGCTTTCGCATCTTGTTATGCGAAGCGAGACGGTTGAATGTCACTATGACACTATATTTGGACGTGCTGGATGTTGGGTATTGAACGTAACGGAAACGACGGGAAAGTTTTTTTTTGCGAAATCTTAAAGATAAAGCTATGTAGCAAACGAAAAAAAAACCTGCGAATAGGCGATAATATGTTAACTTGTTATCACGGCCCTATCTAATTGGCTGTTGTACCAGTTGTGTGTGTACGACTTACATTTACAACTATTTGACTTATTTCTGGGTAGACTTACAATGACGCTGCCCAGAAGTGGACTGGGGTTGCTATGGCGACAACCACACCCAAACTCGTCTTTGCCTTTGGGCCTGGAACGACCGAGGCGAAGGCTATAGTCCCCTATAGCTATACAGGGTAAGTTCAATGCCCATGCCAGGCCCATGCCATGCAATAGTTAGAACCCAGTCTAGGGTCATTTTAAACAACACAATATGGATTCTCATTAAGTTGAAACTTAATATACATGTTTTTATTCACAAAAAAACCTTTAGGAGTACATGTGTACAAGGTATATAAATACAAAAAAATATTGAACCCCCAAATAAATAATCTTGGTAGTTTTTGTTCTACATGCCCAGTCTACATTTGAGAAAATAATTGCAACGTGGTAATTTATATTGATTGAGAAATAATACTTAACAAACTTGTATGAAGGAGAGGCTTTCAAATATTAGGATTGTTTGCATGTGGACTGATATGGTGACTTTACCGAGGCGCGGTGTTCGAGTGGTAGAGCATCGGACTTTTCGGTCGAAGGGACCAGGGTTCAAAACCACCTACTGCTGTTTCGAAGCTTGGGCAACTTCGTTCACCCCACTTTGCCTATGACTTTCGGAGGAGACAGTAAAACCCGTTGGTCCGTTCTATCTGGTGTCTACGCCCGGGGAAGTAAAAGACCTCACACTGGGAAATGGAAAAACCCTGCAGTGGACTCACAGAGCTGGTGGTCTCATTCTCTAAACCACCACTAGCATAAATATCCTGACTTATGGACTCTGCGAAGTAGAAGTTTACATGTTAGAAATCAGTCCTTGTCAGAATTCACAATTGTCATTTAGCTTTGCATAGCATTTTTGATGCTTAATTAATAACAAGTATCATGTCTGATTAATGTTGAATGTTACAAGGATTAATTTTCTGGGAAATCCAACACCATGTTAGCTTCTAAATAATACTTTAATCGTCTAAGTATCTTTTCAGTAAGATGCCACCTGCACTCTCGCAGCCAATCAGACATGGACATCACATAAGACTCAGTGTCGCAATCACCTTTTTGTGCCGTCTTCTTCTGTCATTCCAAAAAAGGATGAGGGGACTTACTTCATCAATGCAGGAGTGAATCAGGTAGAGAAATCTGTTCATTTGGAATGACTTGGATACCATAATTTTCCACGTATAATACACCCCCAAGTATAATACCCTAACGTTTTGTTAAAATCTGACAGAATTTCTATATCACCATGTATAATACTCACCCCCACTTTTTAGCATCAACCCCTGATTTCCCCAATTCCAACAATTTGGTTGAAGCACAGTTTAGAGAGTCCCTTGGCCTGGTGCACCTTTTTGGTCCAAGTAGCTACCTTTAACAAAATTTAAACATTGATAAACAGTTGTTCCAAAAAAGGATGAGGGGACTTTTCTTCATCAATGCAGGAATGAATCAGGTAGAGAAACCTGTTCAGTTAGAATGACTCAGATACATGGAATTTGGTCCGACAACATTTTTTAGCCTTGCATGTTATCATGTACACCTGGACTTTTTAAGTAACACACAAAGAGAAAAATACACATTATACAGAAAATTGCGGTATTTGGCTTTTGTAGTGCTACCTTTCAAAAATGTCTAAACATTAATAAACAATTGGAGCATAGGCCATCCACAACATTTCTCCAGCGCCTCATGTCTTGGGCAATCCTCTCCAGTTGTTGCCAGCCATTCCCTGTTTGCTTAATGTCTGCCTTGAGGTCACATCGCCAGGTGTTTTTTGGTATCCCCCTCTTTCTCTTGCCTTAGGGGTTCCACGTCAGGACCTGTCTGGTTATGTTTGTGCTTGGCTTTCTCAAGGTGTGGCCAAGTTATCCCCATCTCCTCTTAAGGATCTCTATCTCTATTTGGGCTTGGTGCGTTCTATCCCAGAGGTCTTTGTTGTTAATAATACTAAATCATTAAAATCACTGCTAAGTATGGGTTGTTTAACACTCGTGGTCCACTGAATTCATGTCTTGCAGTAGTGTTAGTGTGGCTGGTTAACACTCATTATTGTGCAGAAAGTAGCTTCAGAAGCTAAATATTTATATGGCAGCCAATTTATATATCTCTTAGGGGTGTAGCTCTAAATTTTTATTAATGTTTGCAATGCATACATATAGTTTTTTTATCATGTGTATGTGGGCAGTTGAAATTAATTAGGGGGTGTTCACAATACAACAGTCACTTTCTAAGCCAACAGTGAATGTTGTTCAGCGTTAGTTCCAAACTGTTGATACAATGCAATAAACTGCATTATCCATCATATTGTTTTGAATCAGTTACACAGTTGCCATGACTACAGTGTTTGAGTTATGTACATTGTGTAATTCTTTTCTTGTAGTTCAAGCCCTTGTTTCTGGGCACTGTTGACCCACAAAGTGACATGGTGTCATACCGACGTGTCGTCAACAGTCAGAAGTGTATCTGTGTTTGAGGTAAACACAATGACCTTGACGATATGAGCAATGACCTGTACGATCACATTTTCTTTAAGATGCTGGGAAACTGGTCATTTGGAGACTATTTCAAGGTTCGTGCAGTTAATTTGTATTGGTCACATTGTGAAAACACTGACTATCAATGTTATCTGTTTGGTGCCATAGACAAAACACTGACTATCAGTGTCATCTGTTTGGTGCCATAGACAAAACACTGACTATCAATGTTATCTGTTTGGTGCCATAGACAAAACACTGACTATCAATGTTATCTGTTTGGTGCCATAGACAAAACACTGACTATCAATGTTATCTGTTTGGTGCCATAGACAAAACACTGACTATCAGTGTCATCTGTTTGGCGCCATAGACGAAACACTGACTATCAGTGTCATCTGTTTGGCGCCATAGACGAAACACTGACTATCAGTGTAATCTGTTTGGCGCCATAGACGAAACACTGACTATCAGTGTCATCTGTTTGGCGCCATAGACAAAACACTGACTATCAGTGTCATCTGTTTGGTGCCATAGACGAAACACTGACTATCAGTGTCATCTGTTTGGTGCCATAGACGAAACACTGACTATCAGTGTCATCTGTTTGGCGCCATAGACGAAACACTGACTATCAGTGTCATCTGTTTGGCGCCATAGACGAAACACTGACTATCAGTGTCATCTGTTTGGCGCCATAGACGAAACACTGACTATCAGTGTCATCTGTTTGGCGCCATAGACGAAACACTGACTATCAGTGTCATCTGTTTGGTGCCATAGACGAAACACTGACTATCAGTGTCATCTGTTTGGTGCCATAGACAAAACACTGACTATCAGTGTCATCTGTTTGGTGCCATAGACGAAACACTGACTATCAGTGTCATCTGTTTGGTGCCATAGACAAAACACTGACTATCAGTGTCATCTGTTTGGCGCCATAGACAAAACATTGACTATCAGTGTTATCTGTTTGGCGCCATAGACGAAACACTGACTATCAGTGTCATTTGTTTGGCGCCATAGACGAAACACTGACTACCAGTGTCATCTGTTTGGTGCCATAGACGAAACACTGACTATCAGTGTAATCTGTTTGGCGCCATAGACGAAACGCTGACTATCAGTGTCATCTGTTTGGCGCTATAGACGAAACGCTGACTATCAGTGTCATCTGTTTGGTGCCATAGATGAAACGCTGACTATCAGTGTCATCTGTTTGGTGCCATAGACGAAACGCTGACTATCAGTGTCATCTGTTTGGTACCATAGACAAAACGCTGACTATCACTGTCATCTGTTTGGCGCCATAGACAAAACGCTGACTATCAGTGTCATCTGTTTGGTGCCATAGACAAAACACTGACCATCAGTGTCATCTGTTTGGCGCCATAGACAAAACACTGACTATCAGTGTCATCTGTTTGGCGCCATAGACAAAACGCTGACTATCAGTGTCATCTGTTTGGCGCCATAGACAAAACGCTGACTATCAGTGTCATCTGTTTGGCCCATAGACGAATGTGCTAATATCCAAGGCCTTTGAAGCGGGGTATGTCTCCAGCATATTTCAAGCATCACATTTGTGATGTTTTTTTTATTAATTAATGTCTGAATTCTATCTAACACTCTATTCTGAGATTTATATCACCAAATTTGAAAATATCAAATGTTTGAATCCTGTGAAACACCACATTTGTGAGTCTTTTTATGATATTTCTGTAACTTATATAAATAAGGCTTTTTATCACGTGCATTTAGGTAAAACAAATGTGTAAAGCATATTAATTTAACACCTAATCTCCAAGGCCTTTGAAGCGGGGTAAATTACCATATTTACATCAGAACTAAGTCCAGGTCTTTGATTTTACAAAATAGAACAAAGTGACCCAGAGAGGTTTAATAGCGTTCCATGTCTCCAGCATATTTCAAGCATCACATTTGTGATGCTTTTTTATTAATTAATGTCTGAATTCTATCTAACACCCAATTCTGAAGTTTATATCACCAAATTTGAAAATATCAAATGTTTGAATCATGTGAAGCACCACGGCCAGTGCCTTATATATACTTAAGGCCATTATTGTTTGGGCATAAGTAAAATTTTCTTTCATCAATAAATTAATATTGTGACTATTTTTCGCATATAGAAAGAAGCCTGTACAATGGCGTGGGATCTGCTCACCAACATTTATGGACTACCTCAGCGCCACCTGTATGTGACCTACTTTGGCGGAAATCAAGCAGCCGGATTTAAGCCTGAGCAAGAATGCAGACATCTGGCTACAGATTGGGTAGGAATCTCAGCAGTGACTTTCTTTTAAATTTGAGTCGTCTCAGCAGGGTTCAATCTAGGATGTTTGCCAAGTGGGCCATTGGCCCGTCTAGGTTCTAGAAGTGGGCCATTAGCCCATCTAGATTGTAAAAATGGGTCAACGGCCCATCTAGGTTGTGAAATGCTGTGAAATGTCAACAAAGCTAGAACAGTTGAGCATGCTATGAAATGTCAACAAAGCTAGAACAGCTGACTCATGCTGTGAAATGTCAACAAAGCTAGAACAGCTGAGCATGCTATGAAATGTCAACAAAGCAAGAACAGCTGAGCATGCTATGAAATGTCAACAAACCTAGAACAGCTGAGCATGCTGTGAAATGTCAACAAACCTAGAACAGCTGAGCATGCTGTGAAATGTCAACAAACCTAGAACAGCTGAGCATGCTGTGAAATGTCAACAAAGGTAGAACAGCTGAGCATGCTGTGAAATGTCAACAAAGTTAGAACAGCTGAGCATGCTATGAAAAGTCAACAAAGGTAGAACATCTGAGCATGCTGTGAAATGTCAACAAAGCTAGAACATCTGAGCATGCTGTGAAATGTCAACAAAGCTAGAACAGCTGAGCATGCTGTGAAATGTCAACAAACCTAGAACAGCTGAGCATGCTGTGAAATGTCAACAAACCTACAACAGCTGAGCATGCTGTGAAATGTCAACAAAGCAAGAACAGTTGAGCATGCTGCGAAATGTCAACAAAGCAAGAACAGCTGAGCATGCTATGAAATGTCAACAAAGCAAGAACAGCTGAGCATGCTATGAAATGTCAACAAAGCAAGAACAGCTGATCATGCTATGAAATGTCAACAAAGCTAGAACAGCTGAGCATGCTATGAAATGTCAACAAAGCAAGAACAGCTGAGCATGCTATGAAATGTCAACAAAGCAAGAACAGCTGAGCATGCTATGAAATGTCAACAAAGCAAGAACAGCTGAGCATGCTATGAAATGTCAACAAAGCTAGAACAGCTGACTCATGCTGTGAAATGTCAACAAAGCTAGAACAGTTGAGCATGCTATGAAATGTCAACAAAGCTAGAACAGCTGAGCATGCTGTGAAATGTCAACAAAGCTAGAACAGTTGAGCATGCTATGAAATGTCAACAAAGCTAGAACAGCTGAGCATGCTATGAAATGTCAACAAAGCTAGAACAGCTGACTCATGCTGTGAAATGTCAACAAAGCTAGAACAGCTGAGCATGCTGTGAAATGTCAACAAAGCTAGAACAGCTGAGCATGCTGTGAAATGTCAACAAACCTAGAACAGCTGAGCATGCTGTGAAATGTCAACAAACCTAGAACAGCTGAGCATGCTGTGAAATGTCAACAAAGCTAGAACAGCTGAGCATGCTGTGAAATGTCAACAAAGCTAGAACAGCTGAGCATGCTGTGAAATGTCAACAAAGCTAGAACAGCTGAGCATGCTGTGAAATGTCAACAAAGCTAGAACAGCTGAGCATGCTGTGAAATGTCAACAAAGCTAGAACAGCTGAGCATGCTGTGAAATGTCAACAAACCTAGAACAGCTGAGCATGCTGTGAAATGTCAACAAACCTAGAACAGCTGAGCATGCTGTGAAATGTCAACAAAGCTAGAACAGCTGAGCATGCTGTGAAATGTCAACAAAGGTAGAACAGCTGAGCATGCTGTGAAATGTCAACAAAGTTAGAACAGCTGAGCATGCTGTGAAATGTCAACAAAGGTAGAACAGCTGAGCATGCTATGAAATGTCAACAAAGGTAGAACAGCTGAGCATGCTGTGAAATGTCAACAAAGCTAGAACAGCTGAGCATGCTGTGAAATGTCAACAAAGCTAGAACAGCTGAGCATGCTATGAAATGTCAACAAAGCAAGAACAGCTGAGCATGCTATGAAATGTCAACAAAGCAAGAACAGCTGAGCATGCTATGAAATGTCAACAAAGCTAGAACAGCTGAGCATGCTATGAAATGTCAACAAAGCAAGAACAGCTGAGCATGCTATGAAATGTCAACAAAGCAAGAACATCTGAGCATGCTATGAAATGTCAACAAAGCAAGAACAGTTGAGCATGCTGTGAAATGTCAACAAACCTAGAACAGCTGACTCAAGCTGTGAAATGTCAACAAAGCTAGAACAGTTGAGCATGCTATGAAATGTCAACAAAGCAAGAACAGCTGAGCATGCTGTGAAATGTCAATAAAGCTAGAACAGCTTAGCATGCTGTGAAATGTCAACAAAGCTAGAACTGCTGAGCATGCTATGAAATGTCAATAAAGCTAGAACTGCTGAGCATGCTATGAAATGTCATCAAAGCTAGAACAGTTGAGCATGCTGTGAAATATCAACAAAGCTAGAACTGCTGAGCATGCTATGAAATGTCATCAAAGCTAGAACAGCTGACTCATGCTGTGAAATGTCAACAAAGCTAGAACAGCTGAGCATGCTATGAAATGTCAACAGCTGATACAGAGGCTCTAGATACTGGCACAACTGTGAATCATTTGGGGGCGGGGTTTCTATATACAGTACCAGATAGTGATTACAATTCTGGTTCCCTATACCCAATCAGATATCACCCCTTAATGTCTGCTATTTGTTTCCATTAATATCATTGCATCCATAACAGTGTACAACAGTCGTTTCCCTGGAGGCCTGCAGTAAGGCATCAAGTCCTCTACAGGTTACACATTTACCGCCTGGGTGGAGTCTTTTGGGGATGATCTCAGAACAAAAATGTACATCACAACATTGTCCTTTCCCCTCAGTCCGCCACTCCATCAAACTTTAACTACCCTGTGAAAGTTTCCTCGTCAGTTCGTGCTGTTGCCTTCACATACCCTTCATACTCAGCCATCAGCACAGGACTACCCGATGTGCGCTTTTAAAAAATAATTCGTTATCTTATATTGATGTGTTTAAAACATCAATGTACAGTGCTAAGTGAAACAATTGCTAACCCCCCAACAAAACAACTGCTAACCCCCCAACAAAACAACTGTTACCCCCCTCCAACAAAACAACTGCTAACCCCCAACAAAACAACTGCTGACCCCCCCAACAAAACAACTGCTAACTCCCCAACAAAACAACTTCTAACCCCCCAACAAAACAACTGCTAACCCCCAACAAAGCAACTGCTGACCCCCCAACCAAACAACTCCTAACTTCCAACAAAGCAAATGCTAACCCCCCAACAAAACCAATGTTGTGCAGTGTCATACATCAGTGTTTTGAGGTGACCCCTGACTTCCCCTGGCATTGACATCAGGCAGAAGGCACCTACGACTTTTACCGTTACAGTCTCATCCGTGTACATTTCAAACTTCCTTACCATGTGACAGTTGGTAAGTTTAACAAAATGACTGTGATTCAAACCGTGCCATTGTGTTTGTTACTGACACCGACAGGCAGGTGGCGCTTCTCAGTGGTCGGTCACATGAAAGCCTTGTTTTATTTGTTTGATTCCAAATACTGCACATGATAGAATCAGCTGTAATAAATTTCAAGATCTTATGTGAAATCATATGCATGGATGGGTAAATTAATGTTTGCATGAACTTTGGAAACTACATAATTATATGTGTATGCGTGCGCGTGTGGGTGCGTGCAACTGGTTAGACATGTCATGTTTCTGACTGTCAATGATCTAAAATATGTACTCTTATATTTCCAAGTGTTACCTTTCCTCTTCTCTTCAGGTCTAGCGGCCCTTAAAGCTGCAAATGTTGTGTTTCAGGGTGAAGCGTTCCCAGAAGTATAGAGGAATCCTGCAGATGTTTGTAATAACAAACAACAGCAACGACAACATCAAGGACAACGACAACAGTAACGACAACAACAATAACAACAAACAATAATAGTGATGTAGATAACCTGTTGCTTTTGAAAAGTTAGTAATGTTCAGTCATCCCCCGTATCCCCGGCGGTTTCTACGTAAGTCAACCCCTGGTGGATACCGCAGGCACTATTTATATTTCAAATCACTATCACATCCACTGACTCAACTGAGGATGATACAACTAGATTTTTGGTTTGCATCAAATAAACTTGCTTATATACTACACAAGTTGAAATGTTCAACGTGTTATGCGTATGAAATGTGTTTATAAATTAATGACAGTTATCCAACTTTTTAAACACGGAAGCGGGCTACATTTGCCAAATTGAGTTATTTCATAGGTAATGTTTATAAAATACTTGTGATGTAAAAAATACATAAAATACAGAACTATGCCTATTACTTTGTGTGTGTTACTTGTAAACCCTGAAATCAACTCGAAGCTTGTTTGTAAAGGTGAGAGGTTGTGTTACAGACACAGATGATTATAGACGAAGAAGAGGATCGCTACTTGCAGGTTATAGGAGAGGGTAACAAGGCCCTTGCGAAGGCCCTCAACAAATATGGGCCTGTTTCCTGTCTCACTGGTACGTATGTTGGCGTGTGTGGAATCTTAAATTTATAAAGGCTTGAAAACACATTTGATCTTGTCTTGAAAGTGGCTTTTGAAAGTCATAAAATAAAAAATATATATGTCTGAATATTAAACTTGCCATTCAGCATGCAATGTAGACATGATATTTCAGGCAAAACATTCAAATTAAACAGAACGGTCAGATTGTCAGTTGATACTATGTAGTGCCGCCTGGTGGACAATGACAGTATTAGTATATACGTAGTGCCACTCACTGGACAATGGCAATACTACTGTGCATGTGTGGTGTCACATAGTGGCAGGTGTAGTAACCAGGTGATGGTCCTTCTGTTCCAGGGGATCAGATCCTAGAACTGGAGAGGGGACGGTTTGGGGGTCCATGTGCCAGTCCACATCCTCCAGGACCTGACTGAGGACCGAGGTCTTGGTCTCAACACCAAGGAATTCGAGGGATAGTCAACAGTCTAAAAGTACTCAACCACTATATGTTTCCATCAAGATACTGTGTGCTTACTCGTTGCGTCCTATATAAAGTGGTGAGACTAGTTCATAGTTGATGTACTACTGCACCACCCCAGCTGTTATCCCTTTTCTTATTCCCTTGATAAAGGAGTGAGACTAATTGATGTACTACTGCACCATCCCAGCTGTTATCCCTTTCCTTACTCCCTTTATAAAGGGGTGAGACTAGTTTATGTACTGCTGCACCACCCCAGCTGTTATCTCTTTACTTACTCCCTTTACAAAGGAGTGAGACTAGTTCATGTACGGCTGCACCACCCCAGCTGTTATCTCTTTACTTACTCCCTTTATAAAGGAGTGAGACTAGTTCATGTACGGCTGCACCACCCCAGCTGTTATCTCTTTACTTACTCCCTTTATAAAGGAGTGAGACTAGTTAATGTACTACTGCACTACCCCAGCTGTTATTCCTTTCCTTACTCCCTTTATAAAGGAGTGAGACTAGTTTATGTACTACTGCACCACCCCAGCTGTTATCTCTCCTTACTCCCTTTATATAGGAGTGAGACTAGTTGATGTACTACTGCACCACCCCAGCTGTTATCCATTTCCTTATTCCCTTGATAAAGGAGTGAGACTAGTTTATGTAATGCTGCACCACCCCAGCTGTTATCTCTTTCCTTACTCCCTTTATAAAGGGGTGAGACTAGTTGATGTATGGCTGCACCACCCCAGTTGTTATCTCTTTCCTTGCTCCCTTTAAAAAGAGTGAGACTTGTTGATGTACTACTGCACCACCCCAGCTGTTATCTCTTTCCTTGCTCCCTTTATAAAGGGGTGGGACTAGTTCATGTACGGCTGCACCATCCCAGCTGTTATCTCTTTCCTTGCTGCCTTTATAAAGGGGCGGGACTAGTTCATGTACGGCTGCACCATCCCAGCTGTTATCTCTTTCCTTGCTCCCTTTATAAAGGGGTGAGACTAGTTTATGTATGGCTGCACCATCCCAGCTGTTATCTCTTTCCTTGCTCCCTTTATAAAGGGGCGGGACTAGTTCATGTACGGCTGCACCATCCCAGCTGTTATCTCTTTCCTTGCTCCCTTTATAAAGGGGTGAGACTAGTTCATGTATGGCTGCACCATCCCAGCTGTGATCCCTTTACTTACTCCCTTTATAAAGGGGTGAGACTAGTTCGTGTACGGCTGTTGTCCTGTGGCTGGTATTGATTTGTGTACAGTGTCCGGGGGCTGTTGTTGGTTGTTGTTCAGTAGTGTCCTGGAGCTGTTGTTGGTTGTTGTTCAATAGTGTCCTGGGGCTGTTGTTGGTTGTTGTTCAATAGTGTCATGGGGCTGTTGTTGGTTGTTGTTAAATAGTGTCCTGGGGCTGATCAGTGGTCACCCTACTCAGTGGTCACCGTGGTCCGGCTTCCCACACTTCTTGAGGACTTCCCAAACTTATCTAAGGTTTCCCACACTTCCTAAGGCTTCCCACACTTCCTAAGGCTTCCCACACTTCTTGAGGACTTCTCAAACTTTTCTAAGGTTTCCCACACTTCCCAAGGCTTCCCACACTTCTTGAGGACTTCCCAAACTTTTCTAATGTTTCCCACACTTCCCAAGGCTTCCCACACTTCTTGAGGACTTCCCAAACTTTCTTAAGGTTTTCTATACATCCCGCGGACTTGTAGGAATCATATGGATGTATACTATGATGGGAATTGGTAAATATCATCAATCATTGGATTATCTAACCAATTAATAATTGATCATAACAGTTAATCAATATATTTGATAAATGTCACTGGTTAATAATACGGAGGCTTTTATTGGTCAGTAACCAGGAGAAAGGGGCAGAATAGCCAATCAGAAGTTTTCTATCTTCCTGCAATGTTTGTTCACTCTCTTGTCACAATCTCTGTGATTCTCTGACAAATAAGTCATGGATCGATGGGGAATGACATTCAGAATGAATATAATCAAAGCTGATCTATCATACAAGATTGTGATCAACTCATTGATCAAAAGGAAGAACCAGTCAATCATTGACTAAATCGATTAATCGGAACAACACTAATGTAACCATCTCTCCCCCATAGGTTTGTCCGACCTCCGTCTGTATGGTTTCGCTCGGTGTCCCTGTCAACGAACTGCTGACGGATCCAAAAAGTGAACTCGGCCTACAGCACTCGGTTGAACTCTGTGGAGGATCGTAAGTGGATCTTTAAATGTTCCCACTATCTTTGGCTTTCTTTAATTGTTCCTTCCAGTTTCCCATTGACATTTTTATTTGGGATTTATTTTAGGTGTACCTATTTCTCTCATTCAACCTGCTCTTCCCAAAATACCTGTTTTATTTTATCCATGTCTTGTTAATTACGAGGTATTGTAGGTAAATCGGTTTCATATTTTCTATTCAAGTGTCACTCATCTAGTCAACTTGCCCCAAGCCCAGACATACCAATGCCTCTTCATTACTAACTGCCGTGTTTTCCTTCATCCGGTCATCAACAGAGTGGTTCAGTTGCTATATCAGAACTATCAGATTTATTGAACTTTTTTATGAATGAATATAAAAAGTGTTAAAAATTGCAATATTGGAGGATACAAAAGCCACATGGGCTGGTGACCTGACAGACAGAACTGGCCCAAGTGCAATAGTACCGGCCATTGGCTACCGGGGCAGTGTTAGCTTGCGGCCCTGATTGCGATAGTATGGGCCATTGGCCACCGGGCCAGTGTTAGCTTGCAGCCCTGATTGCAATAGTATCACAGAATAGTGAAGAGCCAGGAAAACTGTCCCAACTCGTAATTGATGGGCGTCGGTATTGCGTAGCTTTGGAGGTAGTTAATTAAAATTGCTGAATCTGTGAATGAAGCTACTCTATTTGATGATTGTTGATGTTAGGTCAATAAATAAATAAAATTAATAATCTATAATTTGATGTATTGTGATCAATAGCATCTGTGTATAAAATACAAGAGACTAACAAGATAATAACTTATCCACTCGTACACAATGGGTTTGTATAATCTCATTCTTCAGACATGTTCACAACACTGGCCACCTGGGGGCGCTAGTGGTAACCAACTTCCTGGGTATAACGCAAGGTACAAAAAGGGTAATAACCATGACAGGCGCGCCAGCAAGGCAGGTGGGTATGAATTCTGATTGGGCATTTGTTAGGTTAAGATTGTAATAATAATTAATTGCTGCGATTATAGTAATACTTGTATCAAATGTATAAGTGTAATTGCATATTGATATTTAACACTTATATCCTGTTTACGCTGTCAGATTAATCATGTTTTTAAATATATTCTCACTACTTCCAAATTGATACATCATCAATAAGCAGCGTGTTCCATTCCATGAGAAGGAATACTTTCTTACTCGTAATTTACACTGTACTTTTATTAAGATTACTCCATGCCCTCTAGTTCGTCTACCTTCAGTTTGAAGATAACATTCCTATCAATATCTTGTCTGTTTAGTATTAAACAAAATCCATCTTATTCGTCTTGTTTAGTGTTGTTTGTCAAGCAATGTCAACAAGTTGTCCTTTAGTGCACTGTTCTAACAATAAAATGATTTGTCGCCTTGATATATTGATCCAAAATTACCTCAATGACTTTGTAGGCAATAGCCAATGGGAAAAGGTTAAGGTCACAACTTGACCGTCTCCGGCAGTGGACAAGTACTGGCCAGAAGAGGACACTATGGGTGGAAGAAGCTCAAGCCATTGAAAAGGTAGTTCTGGTGAAGCGCAGACCTGCTGGTTTAAACTGATTTGCACTGGCTTGAACTGGCATGGATCAGTTGTTGTTCTCAGCACAGGTCAATGCATCTTTAGGATCTAGAAAATTACAATTTTATAGTGAACTATTTGACGCAGAATCTGATGCAGCAAAATAGTACTAGACAAGCCAGTAGGTGGGGCTGTTGGCCGTCTTATACAGTTGCATCATATTGAGTTTGTGTTTATTTAATGGGTGGTTCCCATGCTAGTGACATTTTATGTTTTAATGGTAATCCTTACAAGGTATTTTGAAAATTATTTGATTTCAAATCAATCAATAAACTAAAACCGAGTCGTAGTCATCTCTTAACAATTTTATGGCCGTCCTAAAATAAATATGATGGTCGTATTTTGAAAAAGATGACTCTGTGGCAGGTCAATCATGAAGTCTGATTACGTTATACAGTTTGTCAGGACAAGACATTTTGCTGTCAAAGATTGACCATGATGACATAAAGAGGACGCTATTTTATGTGTACCTATTTCTCTCCTTCAACCTGCTTTTCCAAAAGCACTTATTTTATTTTATCCATTTCTTGCAGCCCTGATTACAATAATACAGGTCATTGGCCACCGGGCCAGTGTTAACTTGCAGCCCTGATTGCAGGAATACAGGTCATTAGCCACCAGGCCAGTGTTAGCTTGCAATACTGATTACAATAATACAGGTCATTGGCCACCGGGCCAGTGTTAACTTGCAGCCCTGATTGCAGGAATACAGGTCATTAGCCACCAGGCCAGTGTTAGCTTACAGCCCTGATTGCAATAGTACGGGCCATTGGCCACCGGGCCAGTGTTAGCTTGCAGCCCTGATTGCAATATAGTATTGGCCACCGGGCCAGTGTTAGCTTGCAGCCCTGATTGCAATAATACAGGTCATTGGCCACCGGGCCAGTGTTAGCTTGCAGCCCTGATTGCAATAGTACAGGCCATTGGCCACCGGGCCAGTGTTAGCTTGCAGCCCTGATTGCAATAATACAGGTCATTGGCCACTGGGCCAGTGTTAACTTCAGTCCTGATTGCAATAATACAGGCATTGGCCACTGGGCCAGTGTTAGCTTCAGCCATGATTACATAGTACAGGTCATTGACCACATTAACTTGCAGCCCTGATTGCAATAATACAGGCCATTGGCCATAGGGCCAGTGTTAGCTTGCAGCCATGATTGCATTAGTACAGGCCATTGCTTGAGCCAGTGTTAGCTTCAGCCATATAGTACAGGCCATTAACCACCAGGCCGTGTTAGCTTGCAGCCCTAATTGCAATAGTACAGGCCATTGGCCACCAGGCCAGTGTTAGCTTGCAGCCCTAATTGCAATAGTACAGGCCATTGGCCACCGGGCCAGTGTTAGCTTGCAGCCCTGATTGCAATAGTACAGGCCATTGGCCACCAGGCCAGTGTTAGCTTGCAGCCCTGATTGCAATAGTACAGGCCATTGGCCACCGGGCCAGTGTTAGCTTGCAGCACTGATTGCGATAGTACCGGCCATTGACCACTGGGCCAGTGTTAGCTTGCAGCCCTGATTGCAATGGTACAGGCCATTGGCCACCTGGCCATTGTTAGCTTGCAGCACTGATTGCGATAGTACAGGCCATTGGCCACCGGGCCAGTGTTAGCTTACAGCCCTGATTGCAATAGTATCACAGAATAATAGCCAGGAATTCAATCCCAGCCTGTAATTGATGGGCGGCCGTATTGCATAGCTTGACAGGTGGCTGATTAAAATTGCTGAATCCATGAACAAAGCTACTCTATTTGATGATTGTTGATGTTAGTTAGGTCGATAAATAAATAAATATGATGGTCGCATTTTGAAAAAGATGACGCTGTGGCAGGTCAATAATGAAGTCTGATTACGTTACAGAGTTTGTCAGCACAAGACATTTTGCTGTCAAAGATTGACCGTGACGACATGGAGAGGGCGCTACAATCGCTCCAGATCAACGTCTGTAGTGCAGAGAATAACAAATCAGTTAAAGATGACCTTCGACAGGTAAGATTCCCCAAAAGGGTAGACACCCCACTTTAGGGAATTTGTTTATATTGAATCATTGCAGTAAACAGTTCACCCATTATATTGAATAATTCTTGTTGAGTAAAGAATATATAGTCACATTCACGTGAGTTTGTACAGATTGGCAGCGTTAGTTAAAGGTTGCTCCTCAATTCTCTTAACGGTCCATCCTCAATTCTCTTAAAGGTCCCTCAATTCTCTTAAAGATCCCCTCAGTTCTCCTAAAGGTCCATCCTCAATTCTCTTAAAGATCTCCCTCAGTTCTCTTTAAAGTCCCCCTCAATTATCTTAAAGATCCCCCTCAATTATCTTAAAGGTCCCTCCTCAGTTAGATTAAAGGTTCCCCTCTCAATTATCTTAAAGGTCCCTCCTCAATTTGATTAAAGGTCCCTCCTCAATTCTCCTAAAGTCCCTCCTCAATTGTCTTAAAGGTCCCTCCTCAATTCTCTTAAAGGTTCCCCTCATTTCTCTTAAAGGTCCCCCCTCAATTATCTTAAAGGTTCCTCAATTCAATTAAAGGTCCCCCCTCAATTAGATTAAAGTTCCCTCCTCAATTCAATGTTTTCACTAGTCTTATTTCAAATTCATTTTGCAAAAAAATCAAATGTACCTACTATCCACTGCAATATGCTAGCTCGTTAGCGCAACTGTTGTATATTTTGTTTGTGAAATCATGAGACAAACTATTAAATTACTTAATGTTTACTCAAACATTAATTAAAGTGAAAATGGAAACGCTGAAAAATCACGATGAAATTTCATAACTTTGTCATATGATTGGCGAGAAGATGGAAGTCACGCCCATGATTCGCATTGACTCACACAGTGTTTACCATTTTAGATATCCACTATTTAGAGCCTTACCAGATCTAATCACTAAAGTCAATTCTTTCAATGATTTTTAAAAAATCACACATTTAAAAGATTAGACCAACCACGAATATTTGGACATAGAAGAACTGGATTTGTGAATTGTAAAAAATTCAAATAATCCCCCCAAAAATAGATCTGATTGAATGAGTCGAGGATATACTTGGATTATCACGCCAACATTTTTTTTTTTATAAAATATTTACAAATCCCAAGTCCGTATATAGAACATGTTTATTGTGACTTCTTCATATTTTTTTGGTAAATACAATGAAGGAAAACTGGGGATTAAATGCAGTCATCCAGGATTTGTAGAGCAGCAAGGCGATTTGAATATTGGTCCTTTAGAGATACAAGGTCTGATCAATGGTAGTGTAAAATCATATTACATAGTATAAACATATATTCTCACATCTTCACTGTACAAATGTGTTTTAGGGAAGCACATTTAAACAAATTTAATTTGACCATTATCTGTTTATGAATATCGACCTTGCCATTCAACATGACATTCCTCCCAAACTTTTGAATTAAATAAATAACAGTCAAATTATAAAACAAAATGGTAGTTCACTAAAACACACTTGTGTGGGTCAAAATGTAAAAATATTTCTGATTTAAACTTTATAGCATGATTTTACAATAATACTTTATAACGATCAGACTTTGTACCTTTCACTTGCCAGTTGTCAGGTCTTTTAGACTCACAATATTACATATTGATGTCAACTTTGACTTGCCATTTGTCAGATCTTTTAGACTCACAATATTACATATTTGTGTCAACTTTGACATGACATTTGTCACATCTTTTAGACTCACAATATTACATATTTGTGTCAACTTTGACTTGCCATTTGTCACATCTTTTAGACTCACAATATTACATATTTGTGTCAACTTTGAACTGCCACTTGTCAGATCTTTTAGACACACAATATTACATATTTGTGTCAACTTTGACTTGTCATTTGTCAGATCTTTTAGACACACAATATTACATATTTGTGTCAACTTTGACATGACATTTGTCAGATCTTTTAGACACACAATATTACATATTTGTGTCAACTTTGATCTGCCACTTGTCAGATCTTTTAGACACACAATATTACATATTTGTGTCAACTTTGACATGACATTTGTCAGATCTTTTAGACACACAATATTACATATTTGTGTCAACTTTGATCTGCCACTTGTCAGATCTTTTAGACACACAATATTACATATTTGTGTCAACTTTGATCTGCCACTTGTCAGATCTTTTAGACTCACAATATTACATATTTGTGTCAACTTTGATCTGCCACTTGTCAGATCTTTTAGACACACAATATTACATATTTGTGTCAACTTTGATCTGCCATTTGTCAGATCTTTTAGACACACAATATTACATATTTGGGTCAACTTTGATCTGCCACTTGTCAGATCTTTTAGACTCACAATATTATATATTTGTGTCAACTTTGACTTGTCATTTGTCAGATCTTTTAGACACACAATATTACATAATTGTGTCAACTTTGCTGACTTCTGTGTTCTTTGACTTTTCTAAATACATTTTTAACGCTTTGACAAAATTGCTATTTATATCCTTCCACAAGTTGTTTGTATAACTGTTGAATAACTTACATACATAATCCTCGTCCAGGTGTGACATAAAAGGTTCGCACAAGTTCTCGCCAGTTCCCTCTGCCTTGGGCTCTCCTTGCTGCTGTGTCCCATGTCAGCCCAGCAGCCTTCAGTTCCCTCTGTCTTGGGCTCTCCTTGCTGCTGTGTCCCATGTCAGCCCAGCAGCCTTCAGTTCCCTCTGTCTTGGGCTCTCCTTGCTGCTGTGTCCCATGTCAGCCCAGCAGCCTTCAGTTCTTCCTTCGCTCGTCTCGGCATTGTTTTTGATTTGGACCTTTTCGTCTTCCCTGCTGGGGCGAAGGTCAAGGCTATTTTCACTGACATGTGATTGGTCACTCTGAAAGCACGGCCGAGTCATTTCTCCTTTTCAGAATGATGCCAATGTTCTCATGTTTTGTTGTTTGTGGAAATCTGTTGTTGGATATGGACCCAGGTCAATACACTTGAGAATGGTGTAGTTTCAAATTGGCTGCCCTGGCATTCAAATCTTATCTCTGCACAGATAGTTGCTGTGTTGGCCACGACAAACCTGATTATGGCATTGGTGCTTCTGGTGCCATCTAGTGACAACGAGAAGCGGAAGATCATCCATTGTGTCATATATAGTAAGTTGAGACCATGTTCATGAACCTGGTTGCGTGGAGGCAACTATGCAACCAAGCCTGTTGCTTTGAAACGTTTTCTCAGTGAAAAAAAAAACATAGAAATATCTTTCGAAGGTTTTCAAAATATCCAGCTTGCTTCAACTCCATGTGAAAACAACTGAATTTCTTGAGAAAAAGTTATGATGTCCTTCAAATCACATTAAACATTGCAATAACATCATGTTATATAATATAAACTATATCTAGTCTAACACTATAACTGTTCAGATATCTTAATGAATCACATTTAATATTACAATAGCATCAAGTTATATAATATCAACTGTATCCAGTCTAACACATCCATTGTTCAGATATCTTAATGAATCACATTTAATACTACAATAACATCAAGTTATATAATATAAACTGTATCCAGCCTAACACTATGACTGTTCATATATCTTAATGAATCACATTTAGTACTACAATAACATCAAGTTATATAATATAAACTGTATCAAGTCTAACACTGTGACTGTTTATATATCTTAATGAATCACATTTAGTACTACAATAACATCAAGTTATATAATATAAACTGTATCAAGTCTAACACTATGACTGTTCAGGTATTTTAATGAATCACATTTAATACTACAATAACATCAAGTTATATAATATAAACTGTATTCAGCCTAACACTATGACTGTTCAGATATCTTAATGAATCAAATTTAATATTACAATAACATCAAGTTATATAATATAAACTGTATTCAGCCTAACACTATGACTGTTATGATATCTTAATGAATCACATTTAATATTACAATAACATCAAGTTATATAATGTAAACTGTGTCCAGTCTGACACATCAACTGTTCAGTTATCTTAATGAATCACATTTAATACTACAATAACATCACGTTATATATAAACTGTGTCCAGTCTAACTGTATGACTGTTCAGGTATTTTAATGAATCAATCAACTATTCAGATATCTTAACGAATCACATTACTATTACAAAAACATCAAGTTATATAATATGAACTGTATCCAATCTAACACATCCACTGTTCAGACATCTTGATGAATCACATTTAATACTACAATAGCATCAAGTTATATATAAGGTGACTTATATAAGTTGACCATTATATGTTTATACATATCAACCTGTACAGTATTTACCATTTTGGATATCCACTATTTTGCGACTTACCAGATGCAACACCTATAATAAATTATTTCAACGATTTAAA
Source organism: Lamellibrachia satsuma (assembly GCA_033239005.1). Lineage (NCBI taxonomy): Eukaryota > Metazoa > Annelida > Polychaeta > Sabellida > Siboglinidae > Lamellibrachia > Lamellibrachia satsuma. The sequence goes on from BSQZ01000019.1 coordinate 5,134,847, forward strand.
AAAAATAGGCATTTGCTTATTAAATTGACTGCGACTATTCACACACTGCATATTTGGACATCAACAAGCCAGATCTACGATAAGCTAAATCAGTTGAGGATGGAGTTTTAACAAATTGCACTTTGTTAACACATTTTGGCTGTAATTTGCACCAGTTTGATTAATTAGCAATAAATATCGATAATTTGTTTGTACCCTGAAAAACGGGCCAATCTTAAAATTTCTGTAGAGATTTTATGCAAACAATGAAATGCATGAATGAAGAATTACTGAATCTGGCATTTATCTTGCAGAACTTCAGTTGTCAGATCACCGCCATGGAGGTCGGAGGGCACATGTGCCGCGCTGTCACCAATGGCAACCACCGGTCACCAAAAGGAAAATATGCAAAGAAAACAAACATCGAGATTTTCACCTTCAGTGGCAAAGATTCGTTACAGTTGATGCAAGCAGTGCAAGGTGGGAAATCAGTTCTGGAATTAAACTCATAGCGTGTCACCATCTTGTTTTGTTTAGCCAAGAATCTCGGGGTTGTAGTGTTTTGGGGTAAGTGAACCTGCACACTGGAACTAACTTTTATTTTGGGACCAATGTGGACCAGAAGACCTGAGATGTTTAAAGAACTACTTTGTTGGGTTCTTGGCTATTTCTCACTGGAAACTGTGATTTCCTCTGGTTTCCCAGCAACGTATTTGGTTCACAAGGACAACATTACAACTTGTGTAGTTTGTTATGGTCAGCACAAGGTGTGTTTTTACAAGACAATAAATGTTTAGTGTTTTACCAGCACCAGTGAGCACACAGTTTGTGATGTCAGTTGCTCCATCATTATCAGCTGGCAACATTAGACTGTAGCATACTCATACAAATGGAGCATTAGACTGTAGCATACTCATACAAATGGAGCATTAGACTTTAGCATTCTCATACAAATGGAGCATTAGACTGTAGCATACTCATACAAATGGATCATTAGACTTTAGCATACTCATACAAATGGAGCATTAGACTGTAGCATACTCATGCAAATGGAGCATTAGACTGTAGCGTGTTCATACAAATGGAGCATTAAAATTGTAGCACACTCATACAAATAGAGCATTAGACTAGCATACTCATACAAATGGAGCATTAGACTGTAGCATACTCATACAAATGGAGCATTAGACTGTAGCATACTCATACAAATGGAGCATTAGACTGTAGCATACTAATACAAATGGAGCATTAGACTGTAGCATACTAATACAAATGGAGCATTAGACTGTAGCATACTCATACAAATGGAGCATTAGACTGTAGCATACTCATACAAATGGAGCATTAGACTTTAGCATACTCATACAAATGGAGCATTAGAATGTAGCATACTCATACAAATGGAGCATTAGACTGTAGCATACTCTCTCCCGGTTTCAAATCCCACTGCGGTCTCTTCGAACCTTTGGCAGGTTTGATCACCCCACTTTGCCACAATTCATTCAGCTGTATAAATGACTACCACCAATACAGACGATGATGGAAATGTGAACAAATAGTCTTCGCGCAATTGCAGCGTGGCTGAATGGTTCCCAGAGAAGTTGAAATGGCCTTGGAATGAACAGGTCTGTCAGGGGGTGAAGTGTAAAGCACTTTGAGCGGTCCAGCGAACTGGATACCGCGCTATATAAGAACGTACCTTTTACTCTAATTTACTTATACAGATGGAGTATTAGACTGTAACATACTCATACATATGGAGTATTAGATTGTAGCATACTCATACAGGTGGAGCATCGGACTGTAGCAAACTCATACAAATGGAGCATTAGACTGTAGCATACTCATGCAAATAAAGCATTAGTCTGTAGAATACTCATACAAATGGAGCTTTAGACTGTAGTATATTCATGCAGGTGGAACATTAGACTGTAGCAAACTCATGTAAACGGAGGTTTAGACTGTAGCATACTCATACAAATGGAGCATTAGACTGTAGCATACTCATGCAGGTGGAGCATTAGACTGTAGCAAACTAATGTAAACAAAGGTTTAGACTGTAGCATACTCATACAAATGGAGCATTAGACTGTAGCATACTCATGCAAATGGAACATTAAACTATAGCATACTCATACAAGTGGAACATCATACTGTAGCGTACTCGTGCAGATGGAGCATTAGAATGTAGCATACTCATGCAAATGGAGCATTAGACTGTAGCATACTCATGCAAACAAAGCATTAGACTGTAGCATACTCATACAAATGGAGCATTAGACTGTATCATTACTCATGCAGATGGAGCATTAGACCGTAGCATACTCATACAAATGGAACACTAGACTGTACCATAGTCATGCAAGCAGAGCAATAGACTGTAGCATACTCATGCATACACAGCACTATACTGTAGCATACTCATGCAGGTGGAACATTAGGCTGTAGCATACTCATGCAAGTGGAGGATTAGACTGTAGCATAATCATGCAAACAGAGCAATAGACTGTAGCATACTCATGCAAACAGAGCAATAGACTGTAGCATACTCATGCAAACAAGGCGTTAGACTGTAGCATACACATGCAGATGGCGCATTAGACTGTAGCATACTTATGAAACAGAGCATTAGACTGTAGCATACTCATGCAAACAGAGCAGTAGACTGTAGCATACTCATGCAGATGGAGCATTAGACTGTGTAGCATACTCATGCAGATGGAGCATTAGACTGTGTAGCATACTCATGCAGATGGCGCATTAGACTGTAGCATAATCATGCAGACGGCGCATTAGACTGTAGCATACTCATGCAAATGGAGTATTACACTATTATATTTATGCAATTGGAGCATCAGACTGCAGCATACTCTTGCAAATGGAGCATTAGACTAGCATACTCATGAAACAGAGCATTAGACTGTAGCATACTCATGCAAACAGAGCATTAGATTGTGGCATACTCATGCAGATGGAGCATTAGACTGTGTAGCATACTCATGCAGAATGCACATTAGACTGTGTAGCATACTTATGCAGATGGCGCATTAGACTGTAGCATAATCATGCAGATGGCGCATTAGACTGTAGCATACTCATGTATATGGAGTATTACACTATTATATTTATGCAAGTGGAGCATCAGACTGCAGCATACTCATGCAAATGGAGCATTAGACTAGCATACTCATGAAACAGAGCATTAGACTGTAGCATACTCATGCAAATGGAGCATTAGACTGTAGCATACTTATGAAACAGAGCATTAGACTGTAGCATACTCATGCAAACAGAGCAGTAGACTGTAGCATACTCATGCAGGTGGAGCATTAGACTGTGTAGCATACTCATGCAGATGGCGCATTAGACTGTAGCATACTCATGCAAATGGAGCATTAGACTGTAGCATACTCATGCAGATGGAGCATTAGACTGTAGCATACTCATACAGATGGAACATTATACTGTACCATAGTCATGCAAGCAGAGCAATAGACTGTAGCATACTCATGCAAACATAGCATTAGACTGTAGCATACTCATGCATACAGAGCATTATACTGTAGCATACTCATGCAAACAGGGCATTAGACTGTAGCATACTCATGCAGATGGAGCATTAGACTGTGTAGCATACTCATGCAGATTGCGCATTAGACTGTGTAGCATACTCATGCAGATGGCGCATTAGACTGTAGCATAACCATGCAGATGGCGCATTAGACTGTAGCATACTCATGCAAATGGAGTGTTACACTATTATATTTATGCAAGTGGAGCATCAGATTGCAGCATTCTCTTGCAAATGGAGCATTAAACTGTAGCATACTCATGAAACAGAGTATTAGACTGTAGCATACTTATGCAAACAGAGCATTAGACTGTAGCATACTCATGCAGGTGGAACATTAGATCGTAGAATATTCATGCAGATGGTGCATTATACTGTAACATACTCATGCAGATGAAGCATTACACTTTAGCATACTCATACATTTGGAGCATTATGCTGTAGTATACTTATGCCGATGAAGCATTAGACTGTAGCATACTCAGGCAAATGGAGATGGAGGCCGACAGGAAATCAGCAAACCTTGTGTTTTTCTTTTTAGAAAGGTTTAAATCCTCAACTTTGTGTGTCTTATTTAAAAATGTTTTAAAGTCCTCAACGTTGTGTTATGGTATATACTTTTAATTTTGATGGAGCTCTCACTTTGATCTGTTTAAAAAAAATTAGGTCATTTTCTTCAATGCCGCCTTTGTGTCTTAAGAATTATTCAGTGTTAACTGACAATTTTCAGAGAACAATGAGTAATGGTTTTACTAATTAGGTATTTTAGAATTTGCCCATCAATTACTTGGTCAGAGTTAGCCTGTAGAAATGCAGGATAAAACATTTTAAATGTAGCCGTAGGTTTGCTTTTGAATATATGTTTATACGTTTGATTTCTTGTATACCGTATATATAATAGTGAATCTGGGATATAGCTAGTATATTTCTGTTTAGCCACATTATATTTGCACAGATCCAGTGTTTTAATAGCATGCATACAAGTACAGATCTCCTAAACTTCATGCATGGTATCACTGTCGTGGTGTCCATACCCGTCCTTGGAGGGGGCATAGTTCATCATGGAATTTTGATCGGATACGGTCGAATGATATTGGACCTTTTAAGCATAACAACTAAAATATGCAATAGAAGGGAATCGAATACGCAGATAAGCGGAAACTTCTACAAACGCTACTGTCTTCCCCTACACTAGCTACAGTACGTAGGGGAAGGCAAGTAGTTATAGTGCGCTTTTGGGGGATCAAAAGAGTGGACCAGTAGGGAGGGTACTATTGACTTCCGGTATAGAGGGTTGTGGGTAGCCCCAGCGCCCCCTAGCGGTGACCAATATCCACCACGAGCGCCCCCTAGCGACTGGAGTTAACCTTAATTGTTTTTATATAGGAGTGTTCTGGCGACTGGAGTTAACCGTAAGGGTCATAACCCTAATTAGTTGACATGATCCTGACGTGATCTCATTAGTGTTTATCCATGACCCTAACGTAGTGACCACGTAGTGACCGCTCGCAACACGGTATGGTACGAGTGCACACGTATTTTATTGAACAACACAATCAGCATGGCGATACATAGTTTTAAATAACATGGCTATATGTAGTCATATTAGCGTTTTAAAGCGCTGGTTCGTCCACTGGATGTATGCAAGTCTGAGCACGTTGAAAGATAGCGTTTCACGGAATGCGGTGGGCTACATACCATGTTAGGAATGCGGTCGTGTTTCATTCCGTAATATGACACCGCTCTACTGCGTTCCCGAAAGGACGCATTAAGGCGATACTAACAGCGGCACTAGTGGATTTTGGTACTCGGAAATGCGCGTTTTAAATAACATGGCTATATGTAGTCATATTAGCGTTGTAGTTAAAGCGCTGGTTCGTCCACTGGATGTATGCAAGTCTGAGCACGTAGTGAGTTTTGGGGATCAAAAGAGTCGACCAGTAGGGAGGGGACCATTGACTTCCGGTATAGAGGATTGTGGGTAGCCACAGCGCCCTAGTGGTGACCTATATCCACCACGGGCGCCCCTAGCCACTGGAGTTGACCTTAATTGTTTTTAATAGGAGTGTTCTAGCGACTGGAGTTAACCGTAAGGGTCATAACCCTAATTAGTTGACATGATCCTGACGTGATCTCATTAGTGTTTATCCATGACCCTAACGTAGTGACCACGTAGTGACCGCTCGCAACACGGTATGGTACGAGTGCACACGTATTTTATTGAACAACACAATCAGCATGGCGATACATAGTTTTAAATAACATGGCTATATGTAGTCATATTAGCGTTTTAAAGCGCTGGTTCGTCCACTGGATGTATGCAAGTCTGAGCACGTTGAAAGATAGCGTTTCACGGAATGCGGTGGGCTACATACCATGTTAGGAATGCGGTCGTGTTGCATTCCGTAATATGACACCGCTCTACTGCGTTCCCGAAAGGACGCATTAAGGCGATGCTAACAGCTGCACTAGTGGATTTTGGTACTCGGGAAATGCGCGTTTTAAATAACATGGCTATATGTAGTCATACTAGCGTTGTAGTTAAAGCGCTGGTTTGTCCACTGGATGTATGCAAGTCAGAGCACGTAGTGAGTTTTTGGGGGATCAAAAGAGTCGACCAGTAGGGAGGGGACCATTGACTTCCGGTATAGAGGATTGTGGGTAGCCACAGCGCCCCCTAGCGGTGACCTATATCCACCACGGGCGCCCCCTAGCGAATGGAGTTGACCTTAATTGTTTTTATATAGGAGTGTTCTAGCGACTGGAGTTAACCGTAAGGGTCATAACCCTAATTAGTTGACATGATCCTGACGTGATCTCATTAGTGTTTATCCATGACCCTAACGTAGTGACCACGTAGTGACCGCTCGCAACACGGTATGGTACGAGTGCACACATATTTTATTGAACAACACAATCAGCATGGCGATACATAGTTTTAAATAACATGGCTATATGTAGTCATATTAGCGTTTTAAAGCGCTGGTTCGTCCACTGGATGTATGCAAGTCTGAGCACGTTGAAAGATAGCGTTTCACGGAATGCGGTGGGCTACATACCATGTTAGGAATGCGGTCGTGTTGCATTCCGTAATATGACACCGCTCTACTGCGTTCCCGAAAGGACGCATTAAGGCGATGCTAACAGCTGCACTAGTGGATTTTGGTACTCGGGAAATGCGCGTTTTAAATAACATGGCTATATGTAGTCATATTAGCGTTGTAGTTAAAGCGCTGGTTCGTCCACTGGATGTATGCAAGTCTGAGCACGTTGAAAGATAAGCCCGTCATTTGCACAATACTGTGCAGTAATTTATTCGATGCCAGCTATGATGAAAATCGGGTTTCATTATTGTTATTACCACATGACGTCTTGTCTGCATAAATAATAAAGACAGCTGGGTATATATCAACGAGTTTCTGTATGCGTACATGTATCTAACATATTTAGGGTATTGGTTATCGTATGAATTATACATAGACCGAGTAATGAGAAAGAGTACCGATTTGTCTAAGAGAATACCGCTTTTATATGTATTTTGTCACTTACCATATTTAGTTGCAAGTTAACGCTTTTAAGTTAAGTAATTACCACATATGTTAAAACTCTTTAACTAAATAATTACCACATTTAGTTGTATGTTAACGCTTTTAAACTAAGTACTTACCACATTTAGCTGTATGTTAATGTTTTTTAACTTAGTAATTACCGCATTTAGCTGTGTGTTAACGCTTTTTAACTAAGTAATTATCGCATTTAGTTGCATGTTAACGCTTTGAAACGAAATTTTTACCACATTCACCTGTATGCTAAGGTACTCGGGAAATACGCGTGATAAATAACACGGTTTTCTGTAGTGATATTAGCATTGTTGTTAAAGCGTTGGTTCGCACACTGGACGTATGCAAGTCTGAACAAGTTTAATGATAAGTCAGTGGACTGTGGACTCCGGTTGTCTTAGCAACGAACGAGATGCGGCTAGCGCTGCTATGATCGATGTAACAACCTGCATAGTTGTTGTAATTTTTGCTGTACCATTTTTTACTGAATGTATGAAAGATGGCCGCACCGGGTATCTGGTCATATGATACCCCTTTATAGTGGCGTATCAAAATTACACCGTTCGCCTTGTATCTTACCAACTAGAAGTATAAAAGCAGTGACCCAAACAATACAATTTGACACCTCTGGAATTTACCCGATATCCTGTTAAAACTGACACAATTTTATATTTTCTTACAAAGTTATGGCATGTTTGGTATAAAAAAATTAATATGTTATGTTGTCACACTCTTGTGGTCTGCATCATCGTATAGTTATCTTCGTCATTACATTATATTCCAATCACATATTATTCCCAAAGTATATTGTTCTTCTTTATCTTATTGTCTCTCCTACCTCCAGCCAAATCCCTGCTCCGTACACCCTGCCTCAACCATACAGTCCTCTGTCTCTACTACCTCCAGCCACATTCTGACGCATTACACATTGCCTCCGCCATAGAGTCCTCTGTCTCTCCTACCTCCAGCCACATTCTGGCTTCCGATACATTGCGTCCACCCTACTATCCTCTGTCTCTCCTACATACAGCCACATCATTGCTCCTGATACATTGCCCCCACCATTCAGTCTTCTGTCTCTCCTACCTCCAACCACATCCTGGCTCCTTACACACTACCTCCACCATTCAGTCTTCTGTCTCTCCTACCACTAGCCACATCCTGGCTACTTACACACTGCCTCCGCCATACAGTCCTCCGTCTCTACTACCTCCAACCACATACCTGTTAAAACTGACACAATTTTATATTTTCTTACAAAGTTATGGCATGTTTGGTATAAAAAAATCAATATGTTATGTTGTCACACTCTTGTATTGAGATGTGGCATGCCTCATCGTATAGTTATCTTCGTCATTACATTATATTCCAATCACATATTATTCCAAAAGTATATTGTTCTTCTTTATTTTATCGTCTCTCCTACCTCCAGCCAAATCCCTGCTCCATACACGCTGCCTCAACCATACAGTCCTCTGTCTCTACTACTTCCAGCCACATTCTGACGCATTACACATTGCCTCCACCATAGAGTCCTCTGTCTCTCCTACCATCAGCCACATTCTGGCTTCCGATACATTGCGTCCACCATACTATCCTCTGTCTCTCCTACATACAGCCACATCATTGCTCCTGATACATTGCCCCCACTGTCTCTCCTACATACAGCCACATCATTGCTCCTGATACATTGCCCCCACCATTCAGTCTTCTGTCTCTCCTACCACTAGCCACATCCTGGCTACTTACACACTGTCTCCACCATATAGTCCTCCGTCTCTACTACCTCCAACCACATCCCTGCTCCTTACACACTGCCTGCACCATACATTCCTCTATCTCTCCTACCTCCAGCCAAATCCTGGCTCTTTACACATTGCCTGCACCATATATTCCTCTGTCTCTCCTACCTCCAGCCACATTCTGGCTACTTACACACTGCCTCCAACATACAATCCACTGTCTTTCCTACCTCCAGCCACATCCCTCCTACCTCCAGCCACATCCTGGCTCCTAATACATTGCACCCTTCATACAGTCCCCTGTCTCGTCTACCTCCAGCCACATCCTGGCTCCTGATACATTGCGTCCATCATACAATCCTCATCATACAATTACCTCCACCACACTGTCCTCTGTTGCTCCTACCTCCAGCCACATCCTGGCTCCTGATACATTGCGTCCACCAAACTGTCCTCTGTCTCTCCTACCATTAGCCACATCCTGACTACTTACACATTACCTCCACCATACAGTCAACTGTCTTTCCTACCTCCAGCCACATCCCTGCTCCTTACACACTGCCTCCGCCATACAGTCCTCCGTCTCTACTACCTCCAACCAAATTCTGGCTTTTTACACATTGCCTACACCATACAGTCCTCTGTCACTCATACCTCCAGCCACATCCTAGCTACTTGCCAAGGACCTACAACTTTATGTATTGTAGGTCAAAAGACCTACAACTTTTTGTATTGTAGGTCCAAATACCTACAACTTTATGTATTGTAGGTCCAAGGACCTACAACTTTATTTACTGTTGGTCCAATGACCTGCTACTTTATGTTTTGTGGGTTCAAGAACCTACAACGTTATGTATTGGAGGTCCAAAGACCTGCTACTTTAAGTATTGTAGGCCCAAAAACATACATATTTTTGTATTGTAGGTCCAAAGACCTACAACTTTATGTATTGTAGGTCCAAAAACAAGACTTGCTACTTTATGTATTGTAGGTCCAAAGATCAGCTACTTTATGTGTTGTGGGTTCAATGACCTACAACTTTGTGTATTGTAAGTCCAAATACCTACCACTTTATATATTGTATGTCCAAAGACCTACCACTTTATGTATTGTACGTCCAAAGACCTGCTACTTTACGTATTGTAGGTCCAAAGACCTGCTACTTTATGTATTGTAGGTCCAAAGACCTGCTAATTTATGTATTGTAGGTCAAAGGACCTACAACTTTATGTATTGTATGTCCAAGGACATACAACTTTATGTATTGTAAGTCCAAGGACCTATAACGTTATGTACTGTAGGTCCAAAGACATGCTACTTTAGGTTTTGTAGGTCCAAGGACCTACAACTTTATGTATTGTAGGTTCAAATACCTGCTACTTTATGCATCGTATGTCCAAGGACATACAACTTTATGTATTGTAGGTCCAAATATCTAAAACTTTATGTATTGTAGGTCCAAGGACCTACAACTTTATTTACTGTAGGTCCAAAGATCGGCTACTTTATGTTTTGTGGGTTCAAGGACCTACAACTTTATGTATTGTAGGTCCAAAGACCTGTTACTTTATGTATTGTAGGTCCAAGGACCTACAACTTTGTGTATTGTAAGTCCAAATACCTACCACTTTATGTATTGTATGTCCAAAGACCTACAACTTTATGTATTGTAGGTCCAAAGACCTGCTACTTTACGTATTGTAGGTCCAAAGACCTGCTACTTTATGTATTGTAGGTCCAAAGACCTGCTAATTTATGTATTGTAGGTCAAAGGACCTACAACTTTATGTATTGTATGTCCAAGGACATACAACTTTATGTATTGTAAGTCCAAGGACCTACAACTTTATGTACTGTAGGTCCAAAGACCTGCTACTTTAGGTTTTGTAGGTCCAAGGACCTACAACTTTATGTATTGTAGGTCCAAATACCTGCTACTTTATGCATTGTATGTCCAAGGACATACAACTTTATGTATTGTAGGTCCAAATACCTAAAACTTTATGTATTGTAGGTCCAAGGACCTACAACTTTATTTACTGTAGGTCCAAAGATCGGCTACTTTATGTTTTGTGGGTTCAAGGACCTACAACTTTATGTATTGTAGGTCCAAAGACCTGCTACTTTATGTAATTTGGAGGTCCAAGGACCTACAACTTTATGTATTGTAGGTCCAAATACCTACCACTTTATGTATTGTATGTCCAAAGACCTACAACTTTATGTATTGTAGGTCCAAAGACCTGCTACTTTATATATTGTAGGTCCAAAGACCTGCTAATTTATGTATTGTAGGTCAAAGGACCTACAACTTTATGCATTGTAGGTCCAAGGACATACAACTTTATGTATTGTAAATCCAAGGACCTACAACTTTATGCACTGTAGGTCCAAAGACCTGCTACTTTTGGTTTTGTAGGTTCAACGACCTACAACTTTATGAATTGTAGGTCCAAGGACCTACAACTTTATGTATTGTAGGTCCAAAGACCTACAACTTTATGTATTGTAGGTCCAAATGATGGACAAAACTAACAAAATGGCGGACAAACTAACAAAAATGATAGACAAAACTCACAAAATGGCAGACAAACTAACAAAAATTATGGACAAACTAACAAAATGACGGACAAACTCACAAAATGGACCTACAATACATAAAGTTGTAGGTCCTTGGACCTACAATTCATAAAGTTGTAGATCGTTGAACCTACAAAACCAAAAGTAGCAGGTCTTTGGACCTACAGTGCATAAAGTTGTAGGTCCTTGGACCTACAATTCATAAAGTTGTAGGTTCTTTGACCTACAATACATAAATTAGCAGGTCTTTGGACCTACAATATATAAAGTAGCAGGTCTTTGGACCTACAATACATAAAGTTGTAGGTCTTTGGACATACAATACATAAAGTTGTAGGTCCTTGGACCTCCAAATTACATAAAGTAGCAGGTCTTTGGACCTACAATACATAAAGTTGTAGGTCCTTGAACCCACAAAACAAAGTAGCCGATCTTTGGACCTACAGTAAATAAAGTTGTAGGTCCTTGGACCTACAATACATAAAGTTTTAGGTATTTGGACCTACAATGCATAAAGTTGTATGTCCGTGGACATACAATGCATAAAGTAGCAGGTATTTGGACCTACAATACATAAAGTTGTAGGTCCTTGGACCTACAAAACCTAAAGTAGCAGGTCTTTGGACCTACAGTACATAAAGTTGTAGGTCCTAGGACTTACAATACATAAAGTTGTATGTCCTTGGACATACAATACATAAAGTTGTAGGTCCTTTGACCTACAATACATAAATTAGCAGGTCTTTGGACCTACAATACATAAAGTAGCAGGTCTTTGGACCTACAATACGTAAAGTAGCAGGTCTTTGGACCTACAATACATAAAGTTGTAGGTCTTTGGACATACAATACATAAAGTGGTAGGTATTTGGACTTACAATACACAAAGTTGTAGGTCCTTGGACCTACAATACATAAAGTAACAGGTCTTTGGACCTACAATACATAAAGTTGTAGGTCATTGAACCCACAACACATAAAGTAGCCGATCTTTGGACCTACAATACATAAAGTAGCAAGTCTTGTTTTTGGACCTACAATACATAAAGTTGTAGGTCTTTGGACCTACAATACAAAAATATGTATGTTTTTGGGCCTACAATACTTAAAGTAGCAGGTCTTTGGACCTCCAATACATAACGTTGTAGGTTTTTGAACCCACAAAACATAAAGTAGCAGGTCATTGGACCTACAGTAAATAAAGTTGTAGGTCCTTGAACCTACAATACATAAAGTTGTAGGTATTTGGACCTACAATACATAAAGTTGTAGGTCTTTTGACCTACAATACATATAGTTGTAGGTCCTTGGACCTACAATACAGGAAAGTATGTGGACTGTATGGAGGAGGCAGTGGCAAGTAGCTAGGATGTGGCTGGAGGTAGGAGAGACAGAGGACTGTATGGTGTAGGCAATGTGTAAAAAGCCAGAATTTGGTTGGAGGTAGTAGAGACGGAGGACTGTATGGCGGAGGCAGTGTGTAAGGAGCAGGGATGTGGCTAGAGGTAGGAAAGACAGTTGACTGTATGGTGGAGGTAATGTGTAAGTAGTCAGGATGTGGCTAATGGTAGGAGAGACAGAGGACAGTTTGGTGGACGCAATGTATCAGGAGCCAGGATGTGGCTGGAGGTAGGAGCAACAGAGGACAGTGTGGTGGAGGTAATTGTATGATGAGGATTGTATATGATGGACGCAATGTATCAGGAGCCAGGATGTGGCTGGAGGTAGACGAGACAGGGGACTGTATGAAGGGCGCAATGTATTAGGAGTTCATTACCAGACGCAATAGTCAACATCACAGAACCACAGCAATTTAAGCAAGCACTCACACACCTAGCCCCAAACAAACCTGACTAAATAGCATTCATACCCAACCCTGACCGTTTGACTCCATAGGAGTGTTGGCCAGTAACAATACAAGACAAGGAGCCAGGATGTGGCTGGAGGTAGGAGGGATGTGGCTGGAGGTAGGAAAGACAGTGGATTGTACGTTGGAGGCAGTGTGTAAGTAGCCAGAATGTGGCTGGAGGTAGGAGAGACAGAGGAATATATGGTGCAGGCAATGTGTAAAGAGCCAGGATTTGGCTGGAGGTAGGAGAGATAGAGGAATGTATGGTGCAGGCAGTGTGTAAGGAGCAGGGATGTGGTTGGAGGTAGTAGAGACGGAGGACTATATGGTGGAGACAGTGTGTAAGTAGCCAGGATGTGGCTAGTGGTAGGAGAGACAGAAGACTGAATGGTGGGGGCAATGTATCAGGAGCAACGATGTGGCTGTATGTAGGAGAGACAGAGGATAGTATGGTGGACGTAATGTATCGGAAGCCAGAATGTGGCTGGAGGTAAGAGAGACAGAGGACTCTATGGCGGAGGCAATGTGTAATGCGTCAGAATGTGGCTGGAGGTAGTAGAGACAGAGGACTGTATGCTTGAGGCAGCGTGTACGGAGCAGGGATTTGGCTGGAGGTAGGAGAGACGATAAGATAAAGAAGAACAATATACTTTTGGAATAATATGTGATTGGAATATAATGTAATGACGAAGATAACTATACGATGATGCAGACCACAAGAGTGTGACAACATAACATATTGATTTTTTTATACCAAACATGCCATAACTTTGTAAGAAAATATAAAATTGTGTCAGTTTTAACAGGATATCGGGTAAATTCCAGACGTGTCAAATTGTATTGTTTGGGTCACTGCTTTTATACTTCTAGTTGGTAAGATACAAGGCGAACGGTGTTATTTCGATACGCCACTATAAAGGGGTATCATATGACCAGATACCCGGTGCGGCCATCTTTCATACATTCAGTAAAAAATGGTACAGCAAAAATTACAACAACTATGCAGGTTGTTACATCGATCATAACAGCGCTAGCCGCATCTCGTTCGTTGCTAAGACAACCGGAGTCCACAGTCCACTGGCTTATCATTAAACTTGTTCAGACTTGCATACGTCCAGTGTGCGAACCAACGCTTTAACAACAATGCTAATATCACTACAGAAAACCGTGTTATTTATCACGCGTATTTCCCGAGTACCTTAGCATACAGGTGAATGTGGTAAAAATTTCGTTTCAAAGCGTTAACATGCAACTAAATGCGATAATTACTTAGTTAAAAAGCGTTAACATACAGCTAAATATGGTAGTTCCTTAGCTAAAAAAAACGTTAACACACAGCTAAATGCGGTAATTACTTAGTTAAAAAACATTAACATACAGCTAAATGTGGTAAGTACTTAGCTTAAAAGCGTTAACATACAACTAAATGTGGTAATTATTTAGTTAAAGCGCTAACATACAGCTAAATGTGGTAATTACTTAGCTAAAAAGCTCTAACATACCGCTAAATGTGGTCATTTATTAGTTAAAGAGTTTTAACATATGTGGTAATTACTTAACTTAAAAGCGTTAACTTGCAACTAAATATGGTAAGTGACAAAATACATATAAAAGCGGTATTCTCTTAGACAAATCGGTACTCTTTCTCATTACTCGGTCTATGTATAATTCATACGATAACCAATACCCTAAATATGTTAGATACATGTACGCATACAGAAACTCGTTGATATATACCCAGCTGTCTTTATTATTTATGCAGACAAGACGTCATGTGGTAATAACAATAATGAAATCCGATTTTCATCATAGCTGGCATCGAATAAATTACTGCACAGTATTGTGCAAATGACGGGCTTATCTTTCAACGTGCTCAGACTTGCATACATCCAGTGGACGAACCAGCGCTTTAACTACAACGCTAATATGACTACATATAGCCATGTTATTTAAAACGCGCATTTCCCGAGTACCAAAATCCACTAGTGCCGCTGTTAGTATCGCCTTAATGCGTCCTTTCGGGAACGCAGTAGAGCGGTGTCATATTACGGAATGCAACACGACCGCATTCCTAACATGGTATGTAGCCCACCGCATTCCGTGAAACGCTATCTTTCAACGTGCTCAGACTTGCATACATCCAGTGGACGAACCAGCGCTTTAAAACGCTAATATGACTACATATAGCCATGTTATTTAAAACTATGTATCGCCATGCTGCTTGGTTGTTCAATAAAATACGTGTGCACTCGTACCATACCGTGTTGCGAGCGGTCACTACGTGGTCACTACGTTAGGGTCATGGATAAACACTAATGAGATCACGTCAGGATCATGTCAACTAATTAGGGTTATGACCCTTACGGTTAACTCCAGTCGCTAGAACACTCCTATATAAAAACAATTAAGGTTAACTCCAGTCGCTAGGGGGCGCTCGTGGTGGATATAGGTCACCGCTAGGGGGCGCTGGGGCTACCCACAACCCTCTATACCGGAAGTCAATAGTACCCTCCCTACTGGTCCACTGTTTTGATCCCCCAAAAGTTCACTATAACTACTAAGGCAGTGTTAGTTGAGCCGCTGGGTTAGTTGAGCCACCCATGTTTCCCAGAAAACTACAGCAGCAACAGTTACATGGTGCCAGCCAATGATTGAACATGTTATTAGAGCAAAATTGGATTATAATAGGTTACGGTTGTCACAATGGTCAGAACATGTGAGCTAAAAGTATGTTTTTATATGTTTTTCGAAACTTTTACGAATTGTGATTAATGTCCGATGGTGTATAAACTATCACTACACGTGACCATACTTTGTTGTTTGTGCCACTTACAAATGGTTTAACTATGCAGTGAGAAGAAGATTAGTTATATCACTTCACGCATTAATGAGACATTAATTAAATAAACTTAATTGTCGAAACGGGGCTAATTGAACCACCCAAGACCCAAAGGAAGTTTTGTTGAGCAGCGGTTAAAGAACGGAGACGAGTATTCTTTGCCTCAAAATACACAAAGAAATTAATTTTTCCGAGCAAACTGAGACATCGGATAACTTCAAGGCAACACAATACCAGTTAATTACACTGGTTGCAATTTACCTATCAGTCTATAAATTAAGTGTGTTGATTTATTAATTACGCGTGTAGACTTGTCAGAGACGTGTTGTACACATTTGGGTAGATGTGTTGGCTGAGCTGTTACGATTTTTGTATACAAAGCCTACGTAAATTATACAAATAAAGCATTTACGCAACTTACGCTGCACTGTGGCTAACACTTTGTGTGGGATAAGTTTACCAACCCTATTTGAATCATCTAGATATAATTATCTATGCATGCTAGACATATTATCTAGGTATAAAATGATATATTAATAATTGTTGTTTATGTGAGTAAAAACCATTTTAACTTATGAATGTGATTGCGCCCTAGGCATCAAAAAGAATGACAAATGGCTCAAAGATCTGCTTCGTTCAACACTGCCTTCCCCTAGTTCGGCGGAAACCGCGAGAAATGCGCGAAGATTCATAAGACTGCCGATGATGTCATGTTATGGGCTTCATAGTAATTTCCTATGATTCTGTTCTTGCGTACCAAGAACGTATTGCTTTATGTAACTGTCGAGAAGTCATGTAAGCAATGAGTATCAACTGTATCAGTAATATTATTCTGACAGGTGTATCTAATACATTTGTTTGTGTGCCATAGGGGAGACCGGGGTTGGTTGTCACTCTGCCTATATCTGTTCCGCCAGATGGCGGTTGCGTGCGGGATTTGAACATTTCTGTTTCGCGTCTACACGTTGGCGAGTTAGCGACGTGTTCTCATTTTTTTATACCGTGAGTAATCTTTTGAGATGTTGATATTTATGATACAGCACAATGTAGTATTGAGTTGTGTTTGAAGAGATTGTCATGTTCGGTAGGACTGCTTGTGAGCTCTCAAGGGGCTAACAAAAAAAACATTTGCACTACACATGTTAATTCAGGACAGATAGTTTTATGCCATGTGTTGTTGGGGTAGGTTGTCAAATAACATTTGGGGTTGTCACATGTCACAACCAACCCCAACAACAACCCATAGCACATTGACATGACACTAGGCATACATATGGGCGTAGTGCATACGCGCACACACGCAAGAAATGCACAACCGGCGTAATAAATTCTGAGTTTCTACCAATGTGCATATTTAACTATATTCTAAAGTACACCACCCCGTGGACTGTAGTCTTCTGGTACAACCGACGCCACCTTTTCAAGAAATTACAAGAAACGATAAGTGCAGATAAACATTTATCAAATGTTTATCTGCACTTATCGTTTTGTTCGGTATCAGCATTACAACCAGGACAGCAAAACCATTGGGTGGTTCGAGGCCTTTTTAATACGCAGACGACAGCGAGTTGTGGTTGACGGATTTACCTGAAGCCCCGACACTACATCGAACATAAGACTTTTCGCTAATAATTGTCTGCTAAACTGTGAAATCAAGACATACTGACATGAGGCAACTACAAGACGATCTAAACTAATTACACGAGTGGAGCAAGACGGATACTGACATGAGGAAACTACAAGACGATCTAAACTAATTACACGAGTGGAGCAAGACGGATACTGACATGAGGGAACTACAAGTCGATCTAAACTAATTACACGAGTGGAGCAAGACAGATACTGACATGAGGGGACCACAAGACGATCTAAACTAATTACACAAGTGGAGCAAGACGGATACTGACATGAGGGAACCACAAGACGATCTAAACTAATTACACGAGTGGAGCTAGACAGATACTGACATGAGGGAACTACAAGACAATCTAAACTAATTACACGAGTGGAGCTAGACAGATACTGACATGAGGGAACTACAAGACGATCTAAACTAATTACACGAGTGGAGCTAGACAGATACTGACATGAGGGAACTACAAGACGATCTAAACTAATTACACGAGTGGAGCTAGACATATACTGACATGAGGGAACTACAAGACGATCTAAACTAATTACACGAGTGGAGCTAGACAGATACTGACACGAGGGAATTACAAGTCAATCTAAACTAATTACACGAGTGGAGCAACACAGATACTGATACGAGGAAACTACAAGACAATCTAAACTAATTACACGAGTGGAGCTAGACAGATACTGACATGAGGGAACTACAAGACGATCTAAACTAATTACACGAGTGGAGCTAGACAGATACTGACATGAGGGAACTACAAGACGATCTAAACTAATTACACGAGTGGAGCTAGACAGATACTGACATGAGGGAACTACAAGACGATCTAAACTAATTACACGAGTGGAGCAAGACAGATACTGACATGAGGGAACTACAAGACGATCTAAACTAATAAAACGAGTGGAGCAATACTTGGCTGATGGATTTCAGTGTAGCTAAATGAACATAATGACCATCACCAAGAAGAAGAAGATAACCCACGCTGTGTATAGGCATTTTCATTTCCCAAAAGTTAATAACATCTGTCATCATTCTTCATACTATTTAACTAATTTGTCTAGATCGTTTTGTAAATGTTGTTTATCACCTTATTTTAGCCTTTCTAAATACGTTTTGTCATCCGCAAATTTCAGTAAGTTACTTTTTATATTGTATTCAAAGTCATTCATATATATTAAGAATAATAAAGGTCCTAATACTGATCCTTGTGGTACCCAATTCAAAACTGATTTCCAGTTTGAAACTTCTCGATCTACTACAACACGCTGTCTTCTGTCAGTCAGCCAGTTTTATCCAGTCGATTATGCCATCCCCGATACCATGCGTATTTTATTTAAGCTGTAATCTTTGATGTGGCACTTTTGTCGAAAGTCTACTGGTGATCCCTCGTCTACCCAATTAGTGATATCTTCCTAAAACATAACATATTTGTTAAGCATGACCTCGCTTTTAGTAATCAATTTTGAGATGGATCATTTATACCTAACAAGGAAGTCCACAATATGGTCTTTAATTAACCTTTCTAATGACTTACAAATCACTGTTAAACTCATCAGTCTGTGATTATCTGATTTATTTCTCGAAACCTTTTTAAATAATGGTGTGATATTCGCTTCTTTCAATTCAAAGGTAACCACTCCCTCTTTTAATGACAACTTGAATACTACTGTCTCCATTAGTAGTTTTGGTGGAATTCCATCCATTCTAGGTGATTTATTATCCGTCATTGACTTTGTTTTCTTCGTTACAACTTCTATAGTTACCATAAACTGCCCTAAATAGTCAGATGTAGCCTCCTGGAATTGTAGTATCTGGAACTGGTAATGAACTAATATAGTAGGCCATGGGCCAGTATCTAACATTTGACCAATTGGTACCATAAAAACGAACTAAATTGAACAAGGCTTTTTTATTAGCTATATGTCCGTAGAACATGGAATAATATGACGGACCTGTGTATGGAGCAGCTTAAGGTAAGTAATCAAGCCATGTTGTAAGTGACCTCTAGGTCAAAATATGGGCCTTTATTTTGATCCCCATTTTACGTTCATAAATAGCAATAATTGAAATAGTGGGCCTGTGAGGAAGTCGTTAAACACGACAGTTTTACCGTTGACAGCTCCTTCAAACCCCCATTTCACATACATAAATAGCAATAAGTGAAATAGTGGGCCAGTGAGGAAGTCGTTAAACACATACGTGCAAAAAAGCAATGCCTGCAGTAATGTTGGGTCAAAAGTGAAGTTCCAAGTGGTTATATGCTTTATGCTATTGCTTACTGCTACTTTCTTCAAGAACAGTGAAAATGGCTTATAGCGGGCTTAAACTACCGAATTGAAATGTCCATAATACATTTTTATCATAGTTTGGGCACCCCTAAACAGTAGTACCAACGTTTTTTAGTTCCATTTTTAGTATTAGTATATTCTAGGCTGGCCGATGGGCTATAGTATAGATACAATGTCATGAAACAATGGGTCTGAGAATGTAATAGAGCCTAGGCGCAGCCACACATCTAAGATGGAGCGTAGACTGTTTACTGAAAGACGTCTTAGCTGACTGACTATACTACAACCAGGTATTGCGTAACACCAGCAACATTCTAAACAGTCCGTGTACCAGTTTTGCATAACAACTCCGAGTGGCCAGCGTATTGCCGGTTGTGTCGTTGGGATGTTCCAATGTTGAGCAGCGGGGTGCATTTTCGCTTCAGAACTATGAATTTGACGTATGCATGTTCGATCTTTGAATGTATGTGAGAATTATATATTAGCAGTATTACGGGTTTTTGTAACGAAAACTCACCTTTATATGGCAAAAATTAATTATTTGCTAAGGATGGGATCTTACCCACGAGACCATCCATTATTCAGTGGGTGTTTATTGGTTGCAAGTTGGAAGTGACGTTGGACGGGCGTGTCGTTGCAGACGAAGGGAGATCGGGCATATTCGCGCATTCACAATTTGGGACGTAAAACGAGTGTGTAATAAGGTTGGCAACAGAAGATGCGTCCATGCAGACAATGTCTGTAGTAAAGATCTGCTTCGTTCATTCGAGAATACACGTTTGTGCTGAAAGTTGGACCCAAATGTCTTGAGAATATTACTCGGGAGGTATGCGTTGTCTAATCAGATACACTTATAGTTATATTAATAGGTTTACTTAGCATGTATAGTAAGTTTCAGGAATCCGGTTATATGACCGGACATTTGTTGTATATGCACTTGGCCTTTGGTGATTAACATAGACGTTTGCATGTGGTGCACACATACATGTGAAACGTTATGTCAAAATAGTGCACATAATACGTGTATGTGTATTCAGATGGCCTTGTTATGCGGATGGGTGAACTGGTGGAGCTAAAGTAGACATGCTCACAGCACGCTGAGATCAGAGAGGGATGAATTGAAGGTGTTTCATTATTTTTTGGTGGGAGTAGGTTCCAGGCATTGACGACTGTGGAATAAAATGAATATTTATATATATTTATTCGTATATTTGTATAATTTTGTTGGGATTACTGTTTCGAGTGCGGGTGAATGGGATTATAAGGTGTTGTGGCATAGTAACGTTTAGGAGTTGTTTTATTTTGTAGAAATGAGTAAATTGGTGTTGTGCTGTATCGTGGTTATAGAAGCCTCGTATGCAATCTCTGAAATGGAGTTTGATTGATGTCAGTAGATAGCCCTTAATATCAGAGATGTTGAATGGCCCTATTTGTAATTAGTCAGACACGTGACACACACGTGACACGTACTGACTGTGCTTAGTTCGTTGCTTGTTCATTTGTTTTTTTTTTGCTTTCATAGACTTACTTGGTATATGTAATTATTATGATATGACATCCTTTTCAGTGTCGAGCCTCGGTGAAGTCGTGTCCGCCGGGGTCGTGCCGCGACCTGAATGTTCGATTCGTCTTCAACACTACACAGAACAGAGTCTTGTTATGTCTTGTTGGGAGACAGACACTTTGTCGACCATTGAACTGTGTGGCCGCCATTGAACTGTGTGGCCGCCATTGAACTGTGTGGCCGCCATTGAACTGTGTGGCCACCATTGAACTGTGTGGCCGCCATTGAACTGTGTGGCCGCCATTGAACTTTGTGGCCGCCATTGAACTGTGTGGCTGCCATTGAACTGTGTGGCCGCCATTAAACTGTGTGGCCGCCATTGAACTGTGTGGCCGCCATTGAACTGTGTGGCCGCCATTGAACTGTGTGGCCGCCGATTTCCGTGACAGTTATCCACCACCTGCCTTACTGCATTGTCAAGGCGATGACTTGTGGAAGTCGCCAAGTTCTACGATCGGAGAAATGACGAGAACTTCTCTTCAGTTCAGAATTCACCACAGATTATACAAGTTCTTTACCAGTTCCATATCCGTATTTCAGGAGGCTAAACCGGACTATTTATTGCAGTTAATTGTAACTCCAGAAATGATAGCTTAGAAAATAAAGGCAACGAAGGACAATAAATCACATGGAGTGGATGAAATTCCTCAAAAACCACTAATGGAAACAGCAGAACAAATTAATATACTACATGCAAGAGTGTTCAACTTTAAAAATGGTTTGAGTAATAAGCCAGATAATTACAGCCCAGATAGTTTAACAGCACTGATTGGTAAATTATTAGAAAGGTTAATTAAAGAACATGTGGTGGACTTCCTTGTTAGGCATAAATTATTAAATCCATCTCAACATGGATTCCTAAAAGCGACGTCATTCTTAACAAATCTGTTTTTTGGAAGAAATCACTCTATTATTATCAATATACATCAATAACTTGAATGATACTCTAACAAGCAATGTACTGAAATTTGCGGACGACACACAAGTGTTTAACAGGGTTAACAATGATGGTGATAAACAACATTTACAAAACGATCTAGACAATTTAGTTAAATAGTCTGTGAAATGGCAGATGTTTGTTAAATTTTGGGGAATGTAAATGCCTTCATAAAGGACACGGGAACTTGGATGTAAACTATGGAATGGGAGATAATGTTCTAAGTAGTATTCCAAAAGGAAAGACTTAGGAGTTATTACAGCTTGAAATGGTAATGAAAGTGTTGCATTGATTAGGAGAAATATAACATACAAGATAAAAGCTAATTATACCTCAATATAAAGCAATAGTTAGGCCTTATTTAAAGTACTGTATAATGTCTTGGAGACCATACCGTAAGAATATATATGTACGCTTGAAAGAATACAGAGGAGAGCAACTAAAATCATTCAAGAACTGGGAGACCTTGGCTATGAAGAACGACTGAAAGAATGTAGTTTAACAAACCTAGAGACAAGGCGATTAAGAGGAGATCTAATTGAAGTTTTTTAAAATATTTAATGGGTATGAAAATGTTTATAGAAATATTTTTTTCTCACTCAAAAAAAGATAACAAAACTAGATGACGTAAGGAAACATTAGTAAAGGATCATTGTAGATTGGATATCAGGAAATACTTTTTTCCACAGAGGACAATCAATTAATGGAACAAATTACCTATATATTGCGTAACTGCTAGCAGCGTGAATATGCTTAAAAACAAGATTGACACATATCTCAGGAGGGCGGATTACACATATATTAAAACTGTTATACTCTCGGTAAGCCAATTGCTTCCTTGTCCACTTGCCACCTGGGCCTTTGCCTTGGATGGCAAGCTTGTTCAATCTTGTTACATCTAAACCTACTTAATGCATTTTGGAGGTTACTCTAGCTTAATTGTCTCAAGCTTAGTTGTGTGGTTTGCTGATGTCTTATTTGCCTTGTATGTTAAAGCTTGAAATAAAGTATATTAAGTTGATCGCCAAATGTTGTCCGTTAAATGCAATTGCGCCACATCCAGAACATACTTTACATGTTGCTATAGCCCTTTGATGCACATTATTACAACTCATCATGTATAACATATAACCATATTTGTTTTTAAAAAATCAAAGGAAAAGATATTGCTCACTTGAACTTTTTATTTTAACTAGTATTTAGAACAAAAGAGATATGGATGGAGGTTGACGCCCTAGATCCCCAACTACCATATTAACCGTCACTTCGTACGGCGTATAGTAGTACGGCGGCTAGTAGCGGAGCAACTACAACCTTTAGCATGAAACGTCCTTGCCATTCTCTCCCAGTCGATAATGTGCGTGCATCTCAAGGGAAACGATAAGTCAGGACCCTAATCCCTCCCGTACTCCAGGAAACTCCACATCCCGGCGAGATAGCGGCTTGCCAAGCGCTATAGACTTATGCCTGTGTTTGTTTCGACACACCGAACTGTACGTTAACGAACTCGTTAGCTTTGATATATAAACCCGTGTCTCCGCAATATGTTGAAAATGTGGTGTGACACCTCATTAGCATACGATAGTGTAATATACTTCTATATTCATAAAATACAGATATTACTGAGTTCAATATATTGATAGAATGTTGTTAATATATTATGGCATATGTTGCGATACAAGATTGATAAGGAAATGCATATAATAAATTAATAATCAATCCTATAATTTGTCTCGTTATACATTTGTCACATTGTGACAGAACTCACACCAGATGGCGGCATAGATTACTGGCCCTGTCCATGTGTTGAAATCAGTAATGTCGTTTTAATGATGTGACAACGTACAACGTGAATGTATTTTATAGATTATAAGCATCACACAATAAATATGTGCGGATTGTATGTGTTGCATTAAATGGTGAATAAATTATTAGGTTAGGTTAGGTTAGGTTAGGTTAGGTTAGGTTAGGTTAGGTTAGGTTAGGTTAGGTAGATATGCATTGATCAATACTTGATATCCTAAAATGTATTAGGTCATTCATGGATATGTTTCAAACACGTTTAGCATCAACATGTTTCATGTCCAGCGCATGTCCGTGGTCATTAGCTAGATTGATTTAGATTTATCAGATCACCATACTTTAACAATTTACTTGTAGCTCCAAGTCCAAGACCTGAACAATTACCACTTTCCAACCGATAAATAAAATGAAAAGACACATCCTTGATGAGGATGTTGCCAATTCTGGTATGTTGATACAACCTAAATCTACATTAAGCAAGCTTGTTAATCAGTACTACGAAACAATAAGTACACTCCTTGATAGACAAGTTCGACTTTCCACCGTCATGGATGCCAATTGATATTTATACCCTGCTGATGCTTAATGGCAGAACCCTGAGCTCGTTTGATACAGGAACACACAAAGAGTGGTTGTTGGTAAAGGTCCAACAGAAAATAATATGAATCACTCAAAAAGTAGCTTGGCAGCTAGCACAAACATGCTCATCAAGAAAAATACAGTAAAATACAATACATGTATATCAAATGAGACATCGCTTAGTTGCCAATACAAAGTTGCTCATTGAGAAACAATTATTAAATGACAAAAGTAGAAGTAGCAAAGGTGGGGCAGTCCTTTGTCCCACCAGGCCTCCAGTAATAGAGGCCCAACCCCCACCATATACCTGTAGTGAAACGTCATCGTCATCGAACTCATTTTCCATTTGATCGTTCCGTTACACTAAGCAACATCTATGCAATGATATGATATCAAAAGTAAAATCTGACTATTATATACATTTTATCACAACAATTATGGAAAACCCCGGTAGATGTGAAATTCGATAAAAACATCGGGAAAAAATATAAATCACTGCCTGATCACTCTTAACTTAACTGTGCAGCTCATTTAAAAAATACTTCTCTGAAAAGATTGTTCGCATAACTTCGCATTCAAACAAACTCTTGTAAACCATCTTATTAAAAAACAAACTGTGCAAAAATGACCTAAAGAATTACCATCACGTGTCCAATCTCAGTTTTTCTGTCAAAAGTATTGGAAAACGTAGTCCGAGTTGGTGGTGTTGTGTCGTGTGTGTGGGTGGGTAGGTGGACGTGCGTGCGTTGGCTCATCCTGACGCCTCTCTCGCCAAGCTGATTAGGTCGCGGCTTCACGTTCCCAGGTGGTGCTATTGATCTGAGCAGCTTTGGGGTGCAGTGTCAGGACGTTTATGCATCGGACTCGTTGTCTTCCCACTGATCTATGCCTTTCTTTCAGTTTGCTGAAGACACAGTCTTCGGGTATCTTCTATCACTAAGTGGATTGACGAGAGATAGCAGGTAGATATTATCTACTTAGATTTTCAGAGAGCTTCACATCAAAGATTACTACTTAAATTAAAAGCCCATGGTATCGTGGACGGCTTAATTGACTGGACAGAACAACAGCGTGTTGTAGTAGATGGAGAATTTTCAAGCTGGAAATCAGTTTTGAGTGGGGTAGCACAAGGATCAGTATTAGGACCTTTATTATTCTTAATATATATCAATGACGTGGACGACAATATAACAAGTAACGTACTCAAATTTGCAGATGACACAACAATGTTTAGAAAGGTTAACACTGATGGTGATAAACAACATTTACAAAACGATCTAGTCAAATGGTGTCCTGTGGCCACTACCTGGCCACAGGACACCAGCCAGATGTTCAAGGAGCATACGAACCTAGATAAACCTACAGGAGTAGGAGACCACTGCCTGGCCACAGGACACCAGCCAGAGGTTCAAGGAACATACGAACCTAGATAAACCTACAGGGGTAGGAGACCACTGCCTGGCCACAGGACACCATCCAGAGGTTCAAGGAACATACGAACCTAGATAAACCTACAGCGGTAGGAGACCACTGCCTGGCCACAGGACACCATCCAGAGGTTCAAGGAACATACGAACCTAGATAACCCTACAGGGGTAGGAGACCACTGCCTGGCCACAGGACGCCCAGTGTCCTTGGACAACACCAATATCCTGGCCAGGGAATCTACATCAAGCAGAGAATGAATCGAGACAAGGGATACTACCTACCCGCCATCTACAACCAGATTATTCCGCTAGAATCTGAGCCACAACATAGAACATCAGGCCGTGATAAAGGTCGGCAGTAGACGGATCGAAACGTTGCATTCATTTCAAATTTTAGTCCAAAGTAAGTGTAATTAAGTACTTTCTAATCTTATATCTTGTTTTGTATATTCATACGTATTACTTGGTCAACTCCGCCCATATAAATAATATCAACATAACCAGCTGTGCTTTATATAATGATAATGCCAATATTTTGGGGATATCTACCGAAGTAGATGCCTGATATTGGTGTGTCTCACATACAGACTACATAAAAAGCCATGCGACGAAGAAAACCAAAAGACAGAAGACAAACAGCATTATAATTAGGCCCTATACACTCCAATATATATAACCAATGAATCCACATTTACTATCCTGTTATAGCATTACTGTCTTTAACACATCCTACCTCAAAATCACACCTCTCATCCACCTATTTTAGGCCAACTTCCCACCTATTTTTAGGACCCACCTCCCACTTCCTGCCGCACGGGTTAGCTGGTGGTTTAGCTGACGAGTATCCCCATCGGCGTATGGCATATATCATATACGACTCATGCACCCGTATATACGGAAGAACCAAATTAAATATACATTTTGATAACATCTACATCATGACGTCACGTTGTGTAGATGAACTTATTAACTTACTGCACTGGGGTATATCTGCACATGATTGGGGCATATGCCCGAGTCGACCTACGGGAGAAGATTGTCAATTTTAATGTAAACGCACGAGGCGCCGTATCGCCAAAAGGCTGATGAAGCGGCATAACCTGTCGAGTTCTGCGAGAACCGTCCAGTTATGCAACATAAAAGTGGCTAAAAGTTACCATAACAGAGTAATTTATATTTAATATATACTGCCTGTCCAGTAATTAGGACATTATGGCCGTTTTTACACAGCCATAATACTTCTTCGGGGTGCATCATCTTGGAAATTTCTGTGAAATATAAATATAAAATCACATGTGTAGAGGCAGAGCACACACGCACGAACGCACGCACGCACGCACGAACGCACGCACGCACGCATGCACGCACGCACGCACGCACGCACACATGCATACATTCATTATCTTTATACACGGTATAAATATAATTATATATATATATATATATATATATATATATATATATATGTATATATATATATATATATATATATATATATATATATATATATATATATATATATATATATATTGTAGTTGTCTAACAATCTAAAAACACTCAAAACATTTTTTATTCATTGTGGAATTACAGCATCATATTTTCGAGTTAAAACATTATGATATGTGCACTCGTTGCAACATGCTGGCAGGGAAAAAAATTACAAGCTCATAAACTCATATGGAATATTTTTTTACAAAGTGCGTTGTACGTTTGCAGGACAGAGCAATAGTAGTTCTACGCCCTTCTCTTCCTACACTCCCAGAAATAAATGTACAACAACTTTCAGTGGACAAATTTTGCGAAAACCTTAAATTGCATATACGACTTACCAAAAGGTTATGTTTTCCGACGTCTTCATTGATAGATCAAAAATATCACCGCACAACTGTCACCCTACGTAGAAGCTGTCAGACAGAGACGGTGCTGACTTTTTGTAGGGTCGACTATTTCGTCTGCGTTGTCACGTGGTGACGTTTCGTCGTATGTGCTTTTATGCGCGCAGTCGTTAAAATATGTCTTTTCGTTAAGACATACAGACATATGTGTAATCAAAAGTAGGTATAGTGAAAGTTTATTCATTTGGACATGTGTGTGTGATCGTAGTAATCGGATTATGCATTGCAAAGCTCAGATACGGATGTTGAAAGGTGAGTGGTGGCATTCCTTGTTGCATACCCTTTAGTTAGTATATAAAAATATTAGTTAAAAAGGCCCAAGTTGATTCAGTTGCCCGTGGTATTAAGTGTGTCTTAGTAGCGACTAAACAACTAAACTGGTTATGACGTTAAAGAGCAAATAGGATGTGTAGCCGGTCACCCTTTTTACCCTTTTCTTGCCGACATTGCCGCTTTTTCATTGCTTCTCCATTCACTAGAATGCAGTTAATTCAGTTAGTAGGTATGTGACAAAAAAGTCAACCTACATGGGTAGACATCAATTGTACACAGCCTGAAAAAAACTTTAAAATGCCTTTGAGATATTTGTTCTTGGTTGAATATTAGACAAGTTATAACATTTTAAAGATTAGGTGCACCACCCGTTTTTCGGCCTTGTTTTACTAGAAAAACAAAAGAAAACTTGTGACCTTTTGGTTCACTTTGAGAATACAAAGTGTCATAACTTTTTTAATACTGAAGAGATTCTAATGAAACTTTAGGGGAGATAGCCCCTTTAAAACACAAACTGCTGATGCAGTCTTCACTTAATTAATGATCTTAATTACTTTGATTGATAAACAATACGCATTCATTGATAAATGAAAATATCAGAATGCAACATTTCCCCCCAATTTTTATTATGGTATTTTCTTCTTTTCTTTGCATCTATACCAAGAAATAACGAATGTGATCATAGCACACTGTTTCTTTAGCTTTTTCCTATCTTTTTAGTAATAACTTGATGTTATTATTAATTAATAATTAGCTAAATTAGTGAATATCAACCGTTTCAGGGCAGACCTGAATTCAATAAACCTCTGAAGTAAAAGACATGTAAAGTTCTGCATATCAAGATATTATAATTAGGTCACCCTTAATTAACTGTCTGCCATAATCGACCGACTCACTGGCCCATATGTGATGACACAAATGTTTTTTTTCATAGTTTCGATTGATTTTTGAGGGGTCTTTCATGTATTTTTTCAAAACTTTACTCGATAACTACCCAGCCTAAACACCTTGGGTAGGGTTACTATTAGTATCATGAATAAGGTAGAAACAAATGTTTAGAAAGTTCAAGTTAATGTTTGAAGTAATGATAATGTTTTTTAGCAGAATCAACAATCCACAAAATTAACTTAAATTCATAAAATAGAAGGTGCTAAATAATACAGCAATAAAAGCACATGGTCCCTTGTGTTTGTAAACAGCACCAGCCAATCACATTGCAAGAATAGGGTCACGTGACCTAACTGCCAGGAATAGCTCTATTTTTAACATGAATAGTATCCTTCAAAATCTTTAATCATCAGCGTTACTAAGGCATTATTTTCATGAAATTCATCGGGAAACTATTAAATACACCAAAAAGAATTATTTTAGTATGATCATGGTGGGCAACGGTCATTTAAACGATAACAAACAGAGGGGATTGTCGCTGTGAAATTCACCCCGATCAACCATTTGTCGGTTTGACATGAAATTTTGCTAACTCTAGAAAACAATGTGCTAATTGTTTAATTTGCCTCAGATTTGGCACACACATAGACAAGTATATGGAAATACAAATTGTAAAGGTTTGAAAGAAAAATTTAGCTACCTTCAGGTAAATGGTCGATGACTTTGACAGTCAAAAACTTTGACGTAAATATTTTTTGACTTCTACAAATAGGATTGGAAAATTTCGAAAACGACGCGTCAGCGGAACATGTTAACTACATCATCACAATGAGTGTTCTCCGGGAGCTCCTAAAATACACCAGCCAAATGCGCAGCAAAAACACAGTCACCGGGCGAACGAACGAGCACGGAGATCGACGTTGCGGCCAAAGCGACTAGCGCGGATGTAGGCCGATTGTCGCGTACCTACAGTTAGTATATAGTTACCGGTGCAGTTTTCGACCCACGCCAGTTTTCGATCCATTGAAATCTCGCTTGATATCGCATTAGAGACGTCACAGCGTCTGTTTATGACAATAACCATACAGAGTCTTGTCTGAGCAAAATATATTTTTATATATAATATGACATGGAACACGTTTATGATATACATACCTTGATAAAAAAACCGACTAGACATTACTATTGAGCGTCTGCTGACGCATGTCTCGTTCTTGGCCACGTGACAATAATAGCCCTTTTTGTGGTAGATGTATGGCAAGCTAGTCTTGTCATAAAAGTAGGAATAATTAAAACAATTTAAATATACGAGAAAAAATGTACTACATTAACATTATATATTCCATGCAAATATATGTGTATGTGTTTTATAAAGCGCTATGTCAAGCCTGGTTGTTAAAAAGGTTGACATAATTGGAACAAAGTGGTAAAATTAAAAACGATTGTCTGTATGGCTTGCCATAAATATAAGTCGAATTCCGCCGGTTTCCTCGACTAGCACGACATGGTTCAGACATTCAATATTTGTAAGTTTTTTACTCAAAACAACTGTTTTAATACCTTGTTTGCATTGAATAAATGAAGTAGCTTTTGCTGATTTGGTATATCGATCTCTTACATAAAATGTTTCTTCAATTTTTTTTTTATGGCATATTCTATTAAGTAGGTCGAAAACTACATCGACCAATATACTGAATTTGCGTAAATGTGGCGTACATTTTTGCGCAAAGTTACTACAATGTAAGTCTAAGAGGTCAGGTAACTTTTTCGTAAGTTCTGTGCCCTGTATTCAGACGGCGATTTCACCGTAACCGAGTGTTACGATGTCGTGAAAATGTATTTGTGGGTCTAAAAAATTTTCAATCTTTATGTAACAGCTAAAGCCTAAACAACTGCAGGGGTTTTTGGTAAGATTTTTGTGCAAAAATGTGTTTGCATGATTATTAAAGTTAAGGGTTGGATTATTTTCCCCCCGCTTGTGTATAGTGAAGTGGGGGATTACTACCCCCCGCTTTTGTGTTGATTGAATTGTAAATAGTGTCGCTCGTACTATGCTTGTGCAATTTGTATTTGTGGATCTTTTTCCTTTGTATTTAACAATTTATAACGTTATGGAATTTGACTAATTGAGAAGTTTAGCTTTGAAGGAATTGACAGGTTAAGTTGAATCTTGTGTATATTTACATCTGTATAATATCTGCTGACTGGCAGGAGCTGATCCAGCAGTTTATTGCAAGTTTACCAATTAGGTTATATAAAGTTATGGAATTTGACTAGTTGAGAAGTTTAGCTTTGAAGGAATTGACAGGTTAAGTTGAATCTTGTGTATATTTACATCTGTATAATGTCTACTGACTGGCAGGAGCTGATCCAGCAGTTTATTGCAAGTTTGCCAATTAGGTTGTATAAACTTATGGAATTTGACTAGTTGAGAAGTTTAGCTTTGAAGGAATTGACAGGTTAAGTTGAATCTTGTGTATATTTACATCTGTATAATGTTTGTTGACTGGCAGGAGCTGATCCAGCAGTTTATTGGAAGTTTACCAATTACGTTGTATAATGTTATGGAATTTAACTAGTTGACAAGTTTAGCTTTGAAGGAATTCACACATTAAGGTGAATCTTTTATATATCTACATCTGTGTAATAGTGCTGGATTTAAAACAATAATGTGCTTTTCAGTGCAAAATAAAAACAGGCTGAATACAATGTGATTACAGAACACATGCTGGTCTTTCTGAAAGATTGTGTTAGGAATTCACACAAGGTAGCTGAGAAAATATGTATTTTAAGAGTTGAGGTGAATTACAGGCTGTTACACAGCGGTCTCCTTCCCTCCAGGTGGCTGCTAGTATTGTTGTTCCCGTGTAACCTGGGCCTTCCTCCGCATCTCCTTCCCTCCAGGTGACTGCTGGTATTGTTGTTCCCGTGTAACCTGGGCCTTCCTCTCCATCTCCTTCCCTCCAGGTGGCTGCTGGTGTTGTTGATCCACCGTAACCTGGGCCTTCCTCTCTGTCTCCTTCCCTCCAGGTGGCTGCTGGTATTGTTGTTCCCTTGTAACCTGGGCCTTCCTGCCCGTCTCCTTCCCTCCAGGTGGCTGCTGGTATTGTTGTTCCCATGTAACCTGGGCCTTCCTCTCTGTCTCCTTCCCTCCAGGTGGCTGCTGGTATTGTTGTTCCCATGTAACCTGGGCCTTCCTCCCCGTCTCCTTCCCTCCAGGTGGCTGCTGGTATTGTTGTTCCCATGTAACCTGGGCCTTCCTCCCCGTCTCCTTCCCTCCAGGTGGCTGCTGGTATTGTTGTTCCCATGTAACCTGGGCCTTCCTCTCCGTCTCCTTCCCTCCAGGTGGCTGCTGGTATTGTTGTTCCCATGTAACCTCGGCCTTCCTCCCCGTCTCCTTCCCTCCAGGTGGCTGCTGGTATTGTTGTTCCCATGTAACCTGGCCTTCCTCCCGGTCTCCTTCCCTCCAGGTGGCTGCTGGTATTGTTGTTCCCATGTAACCTGGGCCTTCCTCCCGGTCTCCTTCCCTCCAGGTGGCTGCTGGTATTGTTGTTCCCATGTAACCTGGGCCTTCCTCCCCGTCTCCTTCCCTCCAGGTGGCTGCTGGTATTGTTGTTCCCATGTAACCTCGGCCTTCCTCCCCGTCTCCTTCCCTCCAGGTGGCTGCTGGTATTGTTGTTCCCGTGTAACCTGGGCCTTCCTCTCGGTCTCCTTCCCTCCAGGTGGCTGCTGGTGTTGTTGTTCCCCGTAACCTGGGCCTTCCTCTCCGTCTCCTTCCCTCCAGGTGGCCGCTGGTGTTGTTGTTCCACCGTAACCTGGGCCTTCCTCTCCGTCTCCTTCCCTCCAGGTGGCTGCTGGTATTGTTGTTCCCATGTAACCTGGGCCTTCCTCCCGGTCTCCTTCCCTCCAGGTGGCCGCTGGTGTTGTTGTTCCACCGTAACCTAGGCCTTCCTCTCCGTCTCCTTCCCTCCAGGTGGCTGCTGGTGTTGTTGTTCCACCGTAACCTGGGCCTTCCTCTCTGTCTCCTTCCCTCCAGGTGGCTGCTGGTATTGTTGTTCCCGTGTAACCTGGGCCTTCCTCTCTGTCTCCTTCCCTCCAGGTGGCTGCTGGTATTGTTGTTCCCGTGTAACCTGGGCCTTCCTCTCTGTCTCCTTCCCTCCAGGTGGCTGCTGGTATTGTTGTTCCCATGTAACCTCGGCCTTCCTCTCTGTCTCCTTCCCTCCAGGTGGCTGCTGGTGTTGTTGTTCCACCGTAACCTAGGCCTTCCTCTCCGTCTCCTTCCCTCCAGGTGGCTGCTGGTGTTGTTGTTCCACCGTAACCTGGGCCTTCCTCTCTGTCTCCTTCCCTCCAGGTGGCCGCTGGTGTTGTTGATCCACCGTAACCTGGGCCTTCCTCTCTGTCTCCTTCCCTCCAGGTGGCCGCTGGTATTGTTGTTCCCATGTAACCTGGGCCTTCCTCTCCGTCTCCTTCCCTCCAGGTGGCTGCTGGTATTGTTGTTCCCATGTAACCTGGGCCTTCCTCTCTGTCTCCTTCCCTCCAGGTGGCTGCTGGTATTGTTGTTCCCATGTAACCTGGGCCTTCCTCTCTGTCTCCTTCCCTCCAGGTGGCTGCTGGTATTGTTGTTCCCATGTAACCTGGGCCTTCCTCCCCGTCTCCTTCCCTCCAGGTGGCTGCTGGTATTGTTGTTCCCATGTAACCTCGGCCTTCCTCTCCGTCTCCTTCCCTCCAGGTGGCTGCTGGTGTTGTTGTTCCACCGTAACCTGGGCCTTCCTCTCCGTCTCCTTCCCTCCAGGTGGCCGCTGGTGTTGTTGTTCCACCGTAACCTGGGCCTTCCTCTCTGTCTCCTTCCCTCCAGGTGGCCGCTGGTGTTGTTGTTCCACCGTAACCTGGGCCTTCCTCTCTGTCTCCTTCCCTCCAGGTGGCTGCTGGTATTGTTGTTCCAGTGTAACCTGGGCCTTCCTCTCGGTCTCCTTCCCTCCAGGTGGCTGCTGGTATTGTTGTTCCCATGTAACCTGGGCCTTCCTCCCCGTCTCCTTCCCTCCAGGTGGCTGCTGGTATTGTTGTTCCCATGTAACCTGGGCCTTCCTCCCTGTCTCCTTCCCTCCAGGTGGCTGCTGGTATTGTTGTTCCCATGTAACCTGGGCCTTCCTCCCCGTCTCCTTCCCTCCAGGTGGCTGCTGGTATTGTTGTTCCCGTGTAACCTGGGCCTTCCTCCCTGTCTCCTTCCCTCCAGGTGGCTGCTGGTGTTGTTGTTCCACCGTAACCTGGGCCTTCCTCTCTGTCTCCTTCCCTCCAGGTGGCTGCTGGTATTGTTGTTCCCATGTAACCTGGGCCTTCCTCTCCGTCTCCTTCCCTCCAGGTGGCTGCTGGTATTGTTGTTCCCATGTAACCTGGGCCTTCCTCCCGGTCTCCTTCCCTCCAGGTGGCTGCTGGTATTGTTGTTCCCGTGTAACCTGGGCCTTCCTCTCGGTCTCCTTCCCTCCAGGTGGCTGCTGGTATTGTTGTTCCCGTGTAACCTCGGCCTTCCTCCCCGTCTCCTTCCCTCCAGGTGGCTGCTGGTATTGTTGTTCCCATGTAACCTCGGCCTTCCTCCCCGTCTCCTTCCCTCCAGGTGGCTGCTGGTATTGTTGTTCCCATGTAACCTCGGCCTTCCTCCCCGTCTCCTTCCCTCCAGGTGGCTGCTGGTATTGTTGTTCCCGTGTAACCTGGGCCTTCCTCTCGGTCTCCTTCCCTCCAGGTGGCCGCTGGTGTTGTTGTTCCACCGTAACCTGGGCCTTCCTCTCTGTCTCCTTCCCTCCAGGTGGCCGCTGGTGTTGTTGTTCCACCGTAACCTGGGCCTTCCTCTCTGTCTCCTTCCCTCCAGGTGGCCGCTGGTGTTGTTGTTCCACCGTAACCTGGGCCTTCCTCTCGGTCTCCTTCCCTCCAGGTGGCCGCTGGTGTTGTTGTTCCACCGTAACCTGGGCCTTCCTCTCTGTCTCCTTCCCTCCAGGTGGCCGCTGGTGTTGTTGTTCCACCGTAACCTGGGCCTTCCTCTCTGTCTCCTTCCCTCCAGGTGGCCGCTGGTATTGTTGTTCCCATGTAACCTGGGCCTTCCTCTCCGTCTCCTTCCCTCCAGGTGGCTGCTGGTATTGTTGTTCCCATGTAACCTGGGCCTTCCTCTCCGTCTCCTTCCCTCCAGGTGGCTGCTGGTATTGTTGTTCCCGTGTAACCTGGGCCTTCCTCTCGGTCTCCTTCCCTCCAGGTGGCTGCTGGTGTTGTTGTTCCACCGTAACCTGGGCCTTCCTCTCGGTCTCCTTCCCTCCATGTGGCCGCTGGTGCTGTTGATCCACCGTAACCTGGGCCTTCCTCTCCATCTCCTTCCCTCCAGGTGGCTGCTGGTATTGTTGTTCCCATGTAACCTGGGCCTTCCTCTCTGTCTCCTTCCCTCCAGGTGGCTGCTGGTATTGTTGTTCCCATGTAACCTCGGCCTTCCTCCCCGTCTCCTTCCCTCCAGGTGGCTGCTGGTATTGTTGTTCCCATGTAACCTGGCCTTCCTCCCGGTCTCCTTCCCTCCAGGTGGCTGCTGGTATTGTTGTTCCCATGTAACCTGGGCCTTCCTCTCAGTCTCCTTCCCTCCAGGTGGCTGCTGGTATTGTTGTTCCCGTGTAACCTCGGCCTTCCTCCCCGTCTCCTTCCCTCCAGGTGGCTGCTGGTATTGTTGTTCCCATGTAACCTGGGCCTTCCTCCCGGTCTCCTTCCCTCCAGGTGGCTGCTGGTATTGTTGTTCCCATGTAACCTGGGCCTTCCTCTCGGTCTCCTTCCCTCCAGGTGGCTGCTGGTATTGTTGTTCCCATGTAACCTGGGCCTTCCTCTCTGTCTCCTTCCCTCCAGGTGGCTGCTGGTATTGTTGTTCCCATGTAACCTCGGCCTTCCTCCCCGTCTCCTTCCCTCCAGGTGGCTGCTGGTATTGTTGTTCCCATGTAACCTGGGCCTTCCTCCCGGTCTCCTTCCCTCCAGGTGGCTGCTGGTATTGTTGTTCCCATGTAACCTCGGCCTTCCTCCCCGTCTCCTTCCCTCCAGGTGGCTGCTGGTATTGTTGTTCCCATGTAACCTGGGCCTTCCTCCCTGTCTCCTTCCCTCCAGGTGGCTGCTGGTATTGTTGTTCCCATGTAACCTGGGCCTTCCTCCGCATCTCCTTCCCTCCAAGTGGCTGCTGGTATTGTTGTTCCCGTGTAACCTGGGCCTTCCTCCTCGTCTCCTTCCCTCCATGTGGCCGCTGGTGCTGTTGATCCACCGTAACCTGGGCCTTCCTCTCCATCTCCTTCCCTCCAGGTGGCCACAGGTATAGTTGATCCAGCATAAACTCGGCCTTCCTCCCTGTCTCCTTCCCTCCAGGTGGCTGCTGGTATTGTTGTTCCCATGTAACCTGGACCTTCCTCCCTCTCTCCTTCCCTCCATGTGGCTGCTGGTATTGTTGTTCACGTGTAACCTGGGCCTTCCTCCGCGTCTCCTTCCCTCCAGGTGGCTGCTGGTATTGTTGTTCCCATGTAACCTGGGCCTTCCTCTCCGTCTCCTTCCCTCCAGGTGGCTGCTGGTATTGTTGTTCCCATGTAACCTCGGCCTTCCTCTCCGTCTCCTTCCCTCCAGGTGGCTGCTGGTATTGTTGTTCCACCGTAACCTGGGCCTTCCTCTCCGTCTCCTTCCCTCCAGGTGGCTGCTGGTATTGTTGTTCCCATGTAACCTGGGCCTTCCTCTCTGTCTCCTTCCCTCCAGGTGGCTGCTGGTATTGTTGTTCCCATGTAACCTCGGCCTTCCTCTCCATCTCCTTCCCTCCAGGTGGCTGCTGGTATTGTTGTTCCCATGTAACCTGGGCCTTCCTCTCTGTCTCCTTCCCTCCAGGTGGCTGCTGGTATTGTTGTTCCCATGTAACCTCGGCCTTCCTCTCCGTCTCCTTCCCTCCAGGTGGCTGCTGGTATTGTTGTTCCCATGTAACCTGGGCCTTCCTCTCTGTCTCCTTCCCTCCAGGTGGCCGCTGGTGTTGTTGTTCCACCGTAACCTGGGCCTTCCTCTCGGTCTCCTTCCCTCCAGGTGGCCGCTGGTGCTGTTGATCCACCGTAACCTGGGCCTTCCTCTCCATCTCCTTCCCTCCAGGTGGCTGCTGGTATTGTTGTTCCCGTGTAACCTGGGCCTTCTTCTCGGTCTCCTTCCCTCCAGGTGCTGCTGGTATTGTTGTTCCCATGTAACCTCGGCCTTCCTCCCCGTCTCCTTCCCTCCAGGTGGCTGCTGGTATTGTTGTTCCCATGTAACCTCGGCCTTCCTCCCCGTCTCCTTCCCTCCAGGTGGCTGCTGGTATTGTTGTTCCCATGTAACCTGGGCCTTCCTCCCCGTCTCCTTCCCTCCAGGTGGCTGCTGGTATTGTTGTTCCCATGTAACCTGGGCCTTCCTCCCGGTCTCCTTCCCTCCAGGTGGCTGCTGGTATTGTTGTTCCCATGTAACCTCGGCCTTCCTCCCCGTCTCCTTCCCTCCAGGTGGCTGCTGGTATTGTTGTTCCCATGTAACCTCGGCCTTCCTCCCCGTCTCCTTCCCTCCAGGTGGCTGCTGGTATTGTTGTTCCCATGTAACCTGGGCCTTCCTCCCCGTCTCCTTCCCTCCAGGTGGCTGCTGGTATTGTTGTTCCCATGTAACCTGGGCCTTCCTCCCTGTCTCCTTCCCTCCAGGTGGCTGCTGGTATTGTTGTTCCCATGTAACCTGGGCCTTCCTCCCCGTCTCCTTCCCTCCAGGTGGCTGCTGGTGTTGTTGTTCCCGTGTAACCTCGGCCTTCCTCCCCGTCTCCTTCCCTCCAGGTGGCTGCTGGTATTGTTGTTCCCATGTAACCTGGGCCTTCCTCTCGTCTCCTTCCTCCAGGTGGCTGCTGGTGTTGTTGTTCCACCGTAACCTGGGCCTTCCTCTCGTCTCCTTCCCTCCAGGTGGCTGCTGGTATTGTTGTTCCCATGTAACCTGGGCCTTCCTCCCCGTCTCCTTCCCTCCAGGTGGCTGCTGGTATTGTTGTTCCCATGTAACCTCGGCCTTCCTCCCCATCTCCTTCCCTCCAGGTGGCTGCTGGTATTGTTGTTCCCGTGTAACCTGGGCCTTCCTCTCGGTCTCCTTCCCTCCAGGTGGCCGCTGGTGTTGTTGTTCCACCGTAACCTGGGCCTTCCTCTCTGTCTCCTTCCCTCCAGGTGGCCACTGGTGTTGTTGTTCCACCATAACCTGGGCCTTCCTCTCTGTCTCCTTCCCTCCAGGTGGCTGCTGGTATTGTTGTTCCCATGTAACCTGGGCCTTCCTCTCTGTCTCCTTCCCTCCAGGTGGCCGCTGGTGTTGTTGTTCCACCGTAACCTGGGCCTTCCTCCCTGTCTCCTTCCCTCCAGGTGGCTGCTGGTATTGTTGTTCCCATGTAACCTGGGCCTTCCTCTCCGTCTCCTTCCCTCCAGGTGGCCGCTGGTGTTGTTGTTCCACCGTAACCTCGGCCTTCCTCTCCGTCTCCTTCCCTCCAGGTGGCCGCTGGTGTTGTTGTTCCAATGTAACCTGGGCCTTCCTCTCCGTCTCCTTCCCTCCAGGTGGCTGCTGGTATTGTTGTTCCCATGTAACCTGGGCCTTCCTCCCGGTCTCCTTCCCTCCAGGTGGCTGCTGGTATTGTTGTTCCCGTGTAACCTCGGCCTTCCTCCCGGTCTCCTTCCCTCCAGGTGGCTGCTGGTATTGTTGTTCCCGTGTAACCTGGGCCTTCCTCTCGGTCTCCTTCCCTCCAGGTGGCTGCTGGTGTTGTTGTTCCCATGTAACCTGGGCCTTCCTCTCCATCTCCTTCCCTCCAGGTGGCTGCTGGTATTGTTGTTCCCGTGTAACCTGGGCCTTCCTCCCCGTCTCCTTCCCTCCAGGTGGCTGCTGGTATTGTTGTTCCCATGTAACCTGGGCCTTCCTCTCCGTCTCCTTCCCTCCAGGTGGCTGCTGGTATTGTTGTTCCCGTGTAACCTCGGCCTTCCTCCCGGTCTCCTTCCCTCCAGGTGGCTGCTGGTATTGTTGTTCCCGTGTAACCTGGGCCTTCCTCTCGGTCTCCTTCCCTCCTGGTGGCTGCTGGTATTGTTGTTCCCATGTAACCTGGGCCTTCCTCTCTGTCTCCTTCCCTCCAGGTGGCTGCTGGTATTGTTGTTCCCTGTAACCTGGGCCTTCCTCCTCGTCTCCTTCCTCCAGGTGGCTGCTGGTATTGTTGTTCCCATGTAACCTGGGCCTTCCTCTCCGTCTCCTTCCCTCCAGGTGGCTGCTGGTATTGTTGTTCCCATGTAACCTGGGCCTTCCTCTCTGTCTCCTTCCCTCCAGGTGGCTGCTGGTATTGTTGTTCCCGTGTAACCTGGGCCTTCCTCTCTGTCTCCTTCCCTCCAGGTGGCTGCTGGTGTTGTTGTTCCACCGTAACCTGGGCCTTCCTCTCCGTCTCCTTCCCTCCAGGTGGCCGCTGGTGTTGTTGTTCCACGGTAACCTGGGCCTTCCTCTCTGTCTCCTTCCCTCCAGGTGGCTGCTGGTATTGTTGTTCCCATGTAACCTGGGCCTTCCTCTCGTCTCCTTCCCTCCAGGTGGCTGCTGGTATTGTTGTTCCCATGTAACCTGGGCCTTCCTCCCCGTCTCCTTCCCTCCAGGTGGCTGCTGGTATTGTTGTTCCCATGTAACCTGGGCCTTCCTCCCCTGTCTCCTTCCCTCCAGGTGGCTGCTGGTATTGTTGTTCCCATGTAACCTGGCCTTCCTCTCGGTCTCCTTCCCTCCAGGTGGCTGCTGGTGTTGTTGTTCCCATGTAACCTTGGCCTTCCTCTCGGTCTCCTTCCCTCCAGGTGGCTGCTGGTATTGTTGTTCCCATGTAACCTGGGCCTTCCTCCCCGTCTCCTTCCCTCCAGGTGGCTGCTGGTATTGTTGTTCCCATGTAACCTGGGCCTTCCTCCGCGTCTCCTTCCTCCAGGTGGCTGCTGGTATTGTTGTTCCCATGTAACCTGGGCCTTCCTCTCGTCTCCTTCCCTCCAGGTGGCTGCTGGTATTGTTGTTCCCATGTAACCTGGGCCTTCCTCCCGTCTCCTTCCCTCCAGGTGGCTGCTGGTATTGTTGTTCCCATGTAACCTGGGCCTTCCTCCCGTCTCCTTCCCTCCAGGTGGCTGCTGGTATTGTTGTTCCCGTGTAACCTCGGCCTTCCTCCCCGTCTCCTTCCCTCCAGGTGGCTGCTGGTATTGTTGTTCCCATGTAACCTGGTCCTTCCTCTCGGTCTCCTTCCCTCCAGGTGGCTGCTGGTATTGTTGTTCCCTTGTAACCTGGGCCTTCCTCCCCATCTCCTTCCCTCCAGGTGGCTGCTGGTATTGTTGTTCCCGTGTAACCTGGGCCTTCCTCCCCGTCTCCTTCCCTCCAGGTGGCTGCTGGTATTGTTGTTCCCATGTAACCTCGGCCTTCCTCCCCGTCTCCTTCCCTCCAGGTGGCTGCTGGTATTGTTGTTCCCATGTAACCTGGGCCTTCCTCCCCGTCTCCTTCCCTCCAGGTGGCTGCTGGTATTGTTGTTCCCATGTAACCTGGACCTTCCTCCCGGTCTCCTTCCCTCCAGGTGGCTGCTGGTATTGTTGTTCCCATGTAACCTGGCCTTCCTCCCGTCTCCTTCCCTCCAGGTGGCTGCTGGTATTGTTGTTCCATGTAACCTGGGCCTTCCTCTCTGTCTCCTTCCTCCAGGTGGCTGCTGGTGTTGTTGTTCCACCGTAACCTGGCCTTCCTCTCGTCTCCTTCCCTCCAGGTGGCTGCTGGTGTTGTTGTTCCCCGTAACCTGGGCCTTCCTCTCTGTCTCCTTCCCTCCAGGTGGCTGCTGGTGTTGTTGTTCCCACGTAACCTTGGCCTTCCTCTCGTCTCCTTCCCTCCAGGTGGCTGCTGGTGTTGTTGTTCCCATGTAACCTGGCCTTCCTCCTCTCCTTCCCTCCAGGTGGCTGCTGGTATTGTTGTTCCCATGTAACCTCGGCCTTCCTCCCGTCTCCTTCCCTCCAGGTGGCTGCTGGTATTGTTGTTCCCATGTAACCTCGGCCTTCCTCCCGTCTCCTTCCCTCCAGGTGGCTGCTGGTATTGTTGTTCCTGTAACCTGGGCCTTCCTCTCGGTCTCCTTCCCTCCAGGTGGCTGCTGGTATTGTTGTTCCCATGTAACCTGGCCTTCCTCCCCATCTCCTTCCCTCCAGGTGGCTGCTGGTATTGTTGTTCCCATGTAACCTCGGCCTTCCTCCCGTCTCCTTCCCTCCAGGTGGCTGCTGGTATTGTTGTTCCCATGTAACCTGGGCCTTCCTCCCGTCTCCTTCCCTCCAGGTGGCTGCTGGTATTGTTGTTCCCATGTAACCTCGGCCTTCCTCCCGTCTCCTTCCCTCCAGGTGGCTGCTGGTATTGTTGTTCCCCGTGTAACCTGGGCCTTCCTCTCTGTCTCCTTCCCTCCAGGTGGCTGCTGGTATTGTTGTTCCCATGTAACCTGGCCTTCCTCCCATCTCCTTCCCTCAGGTGGCTGCTGGTATTGTTGTTCCCATGTAACCTCGGCCTTCCTCCCGTCTCCTTCCCTCCAGGTGGCTGCTGGTTTGTTGTTCCACCGTAACCTGGGCCTTCCTCTCCGTCTCCTTCCCTCCAGGTGGCTGCTGGTATTGTTGTTCCAGTAACCTCGGCCTTCCTCCCGTCTCCTTCCCTCCAGGTGGCTGCTGGTATTGTTGTTCCATGTAACCTGGGCCTTCCTCCCTGTCTCCTTCCCTCCAGGTGGCTGCTGGTATTGTTGTTCCCATGTAACCTGGGCCTTCCTCCCCGTCTCCTTCCTCCAGGTGGCTGCTGGTATTGTTGTTCCCATGTAACCTGGCCTTCCTCCCGTCTCCTTCCCTCCAGGTGGCTGCTGGTATTGTTGTTCCCATGAAACTTCGGCCTTCCTCCCGGTCTCCTTCCCTCCAGGTGGCTGCTTGTATTGTTGTTCCCATGTAACCTGGGCCTTCCTCCCTTTCTCCTTCCCTCCAGGTGGCTGCTGGTATTGTTGTTCCTATGTAACCTAGGCCTTCCTCCTCATCTCCTTCCCTCCAAGTGGCTGCTGGTATTGTTGTTCCTGTGTAACCTGGGCCTTCCTCCTCGTCTCCTTCCCTCCAGGTGGCCGCTGGTGCTGTTGTTCCACCGTAACCTGGGCCTTCCTCTCCATCTCCTTCCCTCCAGGTGGCTGCTGGTATTGTTGTTCCCATGTAACCTCGGCCTTCCTCCGTGTCTCCTTCCCTCCAGGTGGCTGCTGGTATTGTTGTTCCCATGTAACCTGGGCCTTCCTCTCTGTCTCCTTCCCTCCAGGTGGCTGCTGGTATTGTTGTTCCCATGTAACCTGGGCCTTCCTCCCGTCTCCTTCCCTCCAGGTGGCTGCTGGTATTGTTGTTCCCATGTAACCTGGGCCTTCCTCTCCGTCTCCTTCCCTCCAGGTGGCTGCTGGTATTGTTGTTCCCATGTAACCTGGGCCTTCCTCTCCGTCTCCTTCCCTTCAGGTGGCCGCTGGTGTTGTTGTTCCACCGTAACCTGGGCCTTCCTCTCCGTCTCCTTCCCTCCAGGTGGCTGCTGGTATTGTTGTTCCCATGTAACCTCGGCCTTCCTCTCTGTCTCCTTCCCTCCAGGTGGCTGCTGGTATTGTTGTTCCCATGTAACCTGAGCCTTCCTCTCCATCTCCTTCCCTCCAGGTGGCTGCTGGTATTGTTGTTCCCATGTAACCTCGGCCTTCCTCTCCGTCTCCTTCCCTCCAGGTGGCTGCTGGTTTGTTTTCCGTGTAACCTCGGCCTTCCTCCCGTCTCCTTCCCTCCAGGTGGCTGCTGGTATTGTTGTTCCCATGTAACCTGGC
Organism: Lamellibrachia satsuma; assembly: GCA_033239005.1. Classification (NCBI taxonomy): domain Eukaryota; kingdom Metazoa; phylum Annelida; class Polychaeta; order Sabellida; family Siboglinidae; genus Lamellibrachia; species Lamellibrachia satsuma. Next base: position 5,178,118 of record BSQZ01000019.1, read on the forward strand.
CTTCCTCCCGGTCTCCTTCCCTCCAGGTGGCTGCTGGTATTGTTGTTCCCATGTAACCTCGGCCTTCCTCCCCGTCTCCTTCCCTCCAGGTGGCTGCTGGTATTGTTGTTCCTATGTAACCTGGGCCTTCCTCCCTGTCTCCTTCCCTCCAGGTGGCTGCTGGTATTGTTGTTCCCGTGTAACCTGGACCTTCCTCCGCATCTCCTTCCCTCAGGTGGCTGCTGGTGTTGTTGTTCCCGTGTAACCTCGGCCTTCCTCCGTCTCCTTCCCTCCAGGTGGCTGCTGGTATTGTTGTTCCCATGTAACCTGGCCTTCCTCCCGTCTCCTTCCCTCCAGGTGGCTGCTGGTATTGTTGTTCCCATGTAACCTGGGCCTTCCTCCCGGTCTCCTTCCCTCCAGGTGGCTGCTGGTATTGTTGTTCCCCTGTAACCTGGGCCTTCCTCCCGGTCTCCTTCCCTCCAGGTGGCTGCTGGTATTGTTGTTCCCATGTAACCTGGGCCTTCCTCTCTGTCTCCTTCCCTCCAGGTGGCTGCTGGTATTGTTGTTCCCATGTAACCTGGGCCTTCCTCCCTGTCTCCTTCCCTCCAGGTGGCTGCTGGTATTGTTGTTCCCATGTAACCTGGGCCTTCCTCTCTGTCTCCTTCCCTCCAGGTGGCTGCTGGTATTGTTGTTCCATGTAACCTGGCCTTCCTCTCTCGTCTCCTTCCCTCCAGGTGGCTGCTGGTATTGTTGTTCCCATGTAACCTGGGCCTTCCTCTCTGTCTCCTTCCCTCCAGGTGGCAGCTGGTGTTGTTGTTCCCATGTAACCTGGGCCTTCCTCTCCGTCTCCTTCCCTCCAGGTGGCAGCTGGTCTTGTTGTTCCACAGTAACCTGGGCCTTCCTCTCGGTCTCCTTCCCTCCAGGTGGCTGCTGGTATTGTTGTTCCCATGTAACCTCGGCCTTCCTCCCCGTCTCCTTCCCTCCAGGTGGCTGCTGGTATTGTTGTTCCCATGTAACCTGGCCTTCCTCCCGTCTCCTTCCCTCCAGGTGGCTGCTGGTATTGTTGTTCCCATGTAACCTCGGCCTTCCTCTCCGTCTCCTTCCCTCCAGGTGGCTGCTGGTATTGTTGTTCCCATGTAACCTGGGCCTTCCTCCGCGTCTCCTTCCCTCCAGGTGGCTGCTGGTATTGTTGTTCCCGTGTAACCTGGGCCTTCCTCCTCGTCTCCTTCCCTCCAGGTGGCTGCTGGTATTGTTGATCCACCGTAACCTGGGCCTTCCTCTCCATCTCCTTCCCTCCAGGTGGCTGCTGGTATAGTTGTTCCAGCATAACCTCGGCCTTCCTCCTGTCTCCTTCCCTCCAGGTGGCTGCTGGTATTGTTGTTCCCATGTAACCTGGGCCTTCCTCCCGGTCTCCTTCCCTCCAGGTGGCTGCTGGTATTGTTGTTCCCGTGTAACCTCGGCCTTCCTCTCCGTCTCCTTCCCTCCAGGTGGCTGCTGGTCTTGTTGTTCCCATGTAACCTGGGCCTTCCTCTCCGTCTCCTTCCCTCCAGGTGGCTGCTGGTATTGTTGTTCCCGTGTAACCTCGGCCTTCCTCTCCGTCTCCTTCCCTCCAGGTGGCTGCTGGTATTGTTGTTCCCATGTAACCTGGGCCTTCCTCTCGGTCTCCTTCCCTCCAGGTGGCTGCTGGTATTGTTGTTCCCATGTAACCTGGGCCTTCCTCTCTGTCTCCTTCCCTCCAGGTGGCTGCTGGTATTGTTGTTCCCATGTAACCTGGGCCTTCCTCTCTGTCTCCTTCCCTCCAGGTGGCTGCTGGTATTGTTGTTCCCATGTAACCTGGGCCTTCCTCCCTGTCTCCTTCCCTCCAGGTGGCTGCTGGTATTGTTGTTCCCATGTAACCTGGGCCTTCCTCTCCATCTCCTTCCCTCCAGGTGGCTGCTGGTATTGTTGTTCCCATTGTAACCTGGGCCTTCCTCTCCGTCTCCTTCCCTCCAGGTGGCTGCTGGTATTGTTGTTCCCATGTAACCTGGACCTTCCTCCCTGTCTCCTTCCCTCCAGGTGGCTGCTGGTATTGTTGTTCCCATGTAACCTGGGCCTTCCTCTCCGTCTCCTTCCCTCCAGGTGGCTGCTGGTATTGTTGTTCCCATGTAACCTGGGCCTTCCTCCCCGTCTCCTTCCCTCCAGGTGGCTGCTGGTATTGTTGTTCCCGTGTAACCTGGGCCTTCCTCCGCGTCTCCTTCCCTCCAGGTGGCTGCTGGTATTGTTGTTCCCATGTAACCTGGGCCTTCCTCTCTGTCTCCTTCCCTCCAGGTGGCTGCTGGTATTGTTGTTCCCATGTAACCTGGGCCTTCCTCTCTGTCTCCTTCCCTCCAGGTGGCTGCTGGTATTGTTGTTCCCATGTAACCTCGGCCTTCCTCCCCGTCTCCTTCCCTCCAGGTGGCTGCTGGTATTGTTGTTCCCATGTAACCTGGGCCTTCCTCCCGGTCTCCTTCCCTCCAGGTGGCTGCTGGTATTGTTGTTCCCATGTAACCTGGGCCTTCCTCTCTGTCTCCTTCCCTCCAGGTGGCTGCTGGTATTGTTGTTCCCATGTAACCTGGGCCTTCCTCCCCGTCTCCTTCCCTCCAGGTGGCTGCTGGTATTGTTGTTCCCATGTAACCTGGGCCTTCCTCCCCGTCTCCTTCCCTCCAGGTGGCTGCTGGTATTGTTGTTCCCATGTAACCTGGGCCTTCCTCTCTGTCTCCTTCCCTCCAGGTGGCTGCTGGTATTGTTGTTCCCGTGTAACCTGGGCCTTCCTCTCTGTCTCCTTCCCTCCAGGTGGCCGCTGGTGTTGTTGTTCCACCGTAACCTGGGCCTTCCTCTCTGTCTCCTTCCCTCCAGGTGGCCGCTGGTGTTGTTGTTCCACCGTAACCTGGGCCTTCCTCTCTGTCTCCTTCCCTCCAGGTGGCTGCTGGTGTTGTTGTTCCCGTGTAACCTGGGCCTTCCTCCCCGTCTCCTTCCCTCCAGGTGGCTGCTGGTATTGTTGTTCCCATGTAACCTGGGCCTTCCTCTCTGTCTCCTTCCCTCCAGGTGGCTGCTGGTATTGTTGTTCCCATGTAACCTGGGCCTTCCTCTCTGTCTCCTTCCCTCCAGGTGGCCACTGGTGTTGTTGTTCCACCGTAACCTTGGCCTTCCTCTCTGTCTCCTTCCCTCCAGGTGGCTGCTGGTGTTGTTGTTCCACCGTAACCTGGCCTTCCTCTCTGTCTCCTTCCCTCCAGGTGGCTGCTGGTATTGTTGTTCACCATGTAACCTGGGCCTTCCTCTCCGTCTCCTTCCCTCCAGGTGGCTGCTGGTGTTGTTGTTCCCATGTAACCTGGCCTTCCTCTCCGTCTCCTTCCCTCCAGGTGGCTGCTGGTATTGTTGTTCCCATGTAACCTCGGCCTTCCTCCCGTCTCCTTCCCTCCAGGTGGCTGCTGGTATTGTTGTTCCCGTGTAACCTGGGCCTTCCTTCCCGTCTCCTTCCCTCCAGGTGGCTGCTGGTTTTGTTGTTCCCATGTAACCTGGGCCTTCCTCCCTGTCTCCTTCCCTCCAGGTGGCTGCTGGTATTGTTGTTCCCATGTAACCTGGGCCTTCCTCTCTGTCTCCTTCCCTCCAGGTGGCTGCTGGTGTTGTTGTTCCACTGTAACCTGGGCCTTCCTCCCCGTCTCCTTCCCTCCAGGTGGCTGCTGGTATTGTTGTTCCCATGTAACCTGGGCCTTCCTCCCTGTCTCCTTCCCTCCAGGTGGCTGCTGGTATTGTTGTTCCCATGTAACCTGGGCCTTCCTCTCTGTCTCCTTCCCTCCAGGTGGCTGCTGGTATTGTTGTTCCCATGTAACCTCGGCCTTCCTCTCCGTCTCCTTCCCTCCAGGTGGCCGCTGGTGTTGTTGTTCCACCGTAACCTGGGCCTTCCTCTCTGTCTCCTTCCCTCCAGGTGGCCGCTGGTGTTGTTGTTCCACCGTAACCTGGGCCTTCCTCTCTGTCTCCTTCCCTCCAGGTGGCCGCTGGTGTTGTTGATCCACCGTAACCTGGGCCTTCCTCTCTGTCTCCTTCCCTCCAGGTGGCCGCTGGTGTTGTTGTTCCACCGTAACCTGGGCCTTCCTCTCTGTCTCCTTCCCTCCAGGTGGCCGCTGGTGTTGTTGATCCACCGTAACCTGGGCCTTCCTCTCTGTCTCCTTCCCTCCAGGTGGCCGCTGGTATTGTTGTTCCCATGTAACCTCGGCCTTCCTCTCCATCTCCTTCCCTCCAGGTGGCCGCTGGTGTTGTTGTTCCACCGTAACCTGGGCCTTCCTCTCTGTCTCCTTCCCTCCAGGTGGCCGCTGGTGTTGTTGTTCCACCGTAACCTGGGCCTTCCTCTCTGTCTCCTTCCCTCCAGGTGGCCGCTGGTGTTGTTGTTCCACCGTAACCTGGGCCTTCCTCTCCGTCTCCTTCCCTCCAGGTGGCTGCTGGTATTGTTGTTCCCGTGTAACCTGGGCCTTCCTCCGCGTCTCCTTCCCTCCAGGTGGCTGCTGGTATTGTTGTTCCCGTGTAACCTGGGCCTTCCTCTCCGTCTCCTTCCCTCCAGGTGGCTGCTGGTGTTGTTGTTCCACCATAACCTGGGCCTTCCTCTCGGTCTCCTTCCCTCCAGGTGGCCGCTGGTGTTGTTGTTCCACCGTAACCTGGGCCTTCCTCTCTGTCTCCTTCCCTCCAGGTGGCTGCTGGTATTGTTGTTCCCATGTAACCTGGGCCTTCCTCTCTGTCTCCTTCCCTCCAGGTGGCTGCTGGTATTGTTGTTCCCATGTAACCTGGGCCTTCCTCTCGGTCTCCTTCCCTCCAGGTGGCTGCTGGTATTGTTGTTCCCATGTAACCTGGGCCTTCCTCCCGTCTCCTTCCCTCCAGGTGGCTGCTGGTATTGTTGTTCCCATGTAACCTGGCCTTCCTCCCGTCTCCTTCCCTCCAGGTGGCTGCTGGTATTGTTGTTCCCATGTAACCTGGGCCTTCCTTTCCGTCCTCCGTCCCTCGAGGTGGCTGCTGGTATTGTTGTTCCACCGTAACCTCGGCCTTCCTCTCTGTCTCCTTCCCTCCAGGTGGCTGCTGGTATTGTTGTTCCCATGTAACCTGGGCCTTCCTCCCCATCTCCTTCCCTCCAGGTGGCTGCTGGTATTGTTGTTCCCATGTAACCTGGGCCTTCCTCCCCGTCTCCTTCCCACCAGGTGGCTGCTGGTATTGTTGTTCCCATGTAACCTGGGCCTTCCTCTCGTCTCCTTCCTCCAGGTGGCTGCTGGTATTGTTGTTCCCATGTAACCTGGGCCTTCCTCTCGGTCTCCTTCCCTCCAAGTGGCTGCTGGTATTGTTGTTCCCGTGTAACCTGGGCCTTCCTCCCCATCTCCTTCCATCCAGGTGGCTGCTGGTTCCCACGTATTAACCTGGGCCTTCCTCTCTGTCTCCTTCCCTCCAGGTGACTGCTGGTATTGTTGTTCCCATGTAACCTTGGCCTTCCTCTCGGTCTCCTTCCCTCCAGGTGGCTGCTGGTGTTGTTGTTCCCATGTAACCTCCTCCTTCCTCCCCGTCTCCTTCCCTCCAGGTGGCTGCTGGTATTGTTGTTCCCATGTAACCTCGGCCTTCCTCCCCGTCTACTTCCCTCCAGGTGGCTGCTGGTATTGTTGTTCCCATGTAACCTTGGCCTTCCTCTCGGTCTCCTTCCCTCCAGGTGGCTGCTGGTATTGTTGTTCCCATGTAACCTGGGCCTTCCTCTCCGTCTCCTTCCCTCCAGGTGGCTGCTGGTATTGTTGTTCCCATGTAACCTCGGCCTTCCTCCCCGTCTCCTTCCCTCCAGGTGGCTGCTGGTATTGTTGTTCCCATGTAACCTGGGCCTTCCTCCCCGTCTCCTTCCCTCCAGGTGGCTGCTGGTATTGTTGTTCCCATGTAACCTGGGCCTTCCTCTCCGTCTCCTTCCCTCCAGGTGGCTGCTGGTATTGTTGTTCCCATGTAACCTCGGCCTTCCTCTCCGTCTCCTTCCCTCCAGGTGGCTGCTGGTATTGTTGTTCCCATGTAACCTCGGCCTTCCTCCCCGTCTCCTTCCCTCCAGGTGGCTGCTGGTATTGTTGTTCCCATGTAACCTCGGCCTTCCTCCCCGTCTCCTTCCCTCCAGGTGGCTGCTGGTATTGTTGTTCCCATGTAACCTCGGCCTTCCTCCTCGTCTCCTTCCCTGCAGGTGGCTTCTGGTATTGTTGTTCCCGTATAACCTGGGCCTTCCTCTCGGTCTCCTTCCTTCTAAGTGGCTGCTGGTGTAGTTGGTTCACCGTAAGCTAGGCCTTCCTCTCTGTCTCCTTCCCTCCAGGTGGCCGCTGGTGTTGTTGTTCCACCGTAACCTGGGTCTTCCTCTCTTGTCTCCTTCCCTCCAGGTGGCCGCTGGTGTTGTTGATCCACCGTAACCTGGGCCTTCCTCTCTGTCTCCTCCCCTCCAGGTGGCCGCTGGTGTTGTTGTTCCACCGTAACCTGTGCCTTCCTCTCTGTCTCCTTCGCTCCAGGTGGCCGCTGGTGTTGTTGTTTCACCGTAACCTGGGCCTTCCTCTCTGTCTCCTTCCCTCCAGGTGGCCGCTGGTGTTGTTGATCCACTGTAACCTGGGCCTTCCTCTCTGTCTCCTTCCCTCCAGGTGGCCGCTGGTGTTGTTGTTCCACCGTAACCTGGGCCTTCCTCTCTGTCTCCTTCCCTCCAGGTGGCCGCTGGTGTTGTTGTTCCACCGTAACCTGTGCCTTCCTCTCTGTCTCCTTCCCTCCAGGTGGCCGCTGGTGTTGTTGTTCCACCGTAACCTGGACCTTCCTCTCTGTCTCCTTCCCTCCAGGTGGCCGCTGGTGTTGTTGATCCACTGTAACCTGGGCCTTCCTCTCTGTCTCTTTCCCTCCAGGTGGCACCTGGTGTTGTTGTTCCACCGTAACCTGGGCCTTCTTCTCTGTCTCCTTCCCTGCAGGTGGCCGCTGGTGTAGTTGGTCCACCGTAACCTAGACCTTCCTCTCTGTCTCCTTCCCTCCAGGTGGCCGCTGGTTTAGTTGATCTACCGTAACCTTGGCCTTCCTCTCGGTCTCCTTCCCTCCAGGTGGCTGCTGGTGTTGTTGTTCCCTGTAACCTCGGCCTTCCTCCCCGTCTCCTTCCCTCCAGGTGGCTGCTGGTATTGTTGTTCCCATGTAACCTGGGCCTTCCTCTCGGTCTCCTTCCCTCCAGGTGGCTGCTGGTATTGTTGTTCCCATGTAACCTCGGCCTTCCTCCCCGTCTCCTTCCCTCCAGGTGGCTGCTGGTATTGTTGTTCCCATGTAACCTCGGCCTTCCTCCCCGTCTCCTTCCCTCCAGGTGGCTGCTGGTATTGTTGTTCCCATGTAACCTCGGCCTTCCTCCCCGTCTCCTTCCCTCCAGGTGGCTGCTGGTATTGTTGTTCCCGTGTAACCTGGGCCTTCCTCTCGGTCTCCTTCCCTCCAGGTGGCTGCTGGTATTGTTGTTCCCATGTAACCTGGGCCTTCCTCTCCGTCTCCTTCCCTCCAGGTGGCTGCTGGTATTGTTGTTCCCATGTAACCTCGGCCTTCCTCCCCGTCTCCTTCCCTCCAGGTGGCTGCTGGTATTGTTGTTCCCATGTAACCTCGGCCTTCCTCCCCGTCTCCTTCCCTGCAGGTGGCTGCTGGTATTGTTGTTCCCGTGTAACCTGGGCCTTCCTCTCGGTCTCCTTCCCTCCAGGTGGCTGCTGGTGTAGTTGGTTCACCGTAACCTAGGCCTTCCTCTCTGTCTCCTTCCCTCCAGGTGGCCGCTGGTGTTGTTGTTCCACCGTAACCTGGGCCTTCCTCTCTGTCTCCTTCCCTCCAGGTGGCCGCTGGTGTTGTTGATCCACCGTAACCTGGGCCTTCCTCTCTGTCTCCTTCCCTCCAGGTGGCCGCTGGTGTTGTTGTTCCACCGTAACCTGGGCCTTCCTCTCTGTCTCCTTCCCTCCAGGTGGCCGCTGGTGTTGTTGTTCCACCGTAACCTGGGCCTTCCTCTCTGTCTCCTTCCCTCCAGGTGGCCGCTGGTGTTGTTGATCCACCGTAACCTGGGCCTTCCTCTCTGTCTCCTTCCCTCCAGGTGGCCGCTGGTGTTGTTGTTCCACCGTAACCTGGGCCTTCCTCTCGGTCTCCTTCCCTCCAGGTGGCCACTGGTGCTGTTGATCCACCGTAACCTGGGCCTTCCTCTCCATCTCCTTCCCTCCAGGTGGCCACTGGTGTAGTTGATCCAGCATAACCTTGGCCTTCCTCTCGGTCTCCTTCCCTCCAGGTGGCTGCTGGTATTGTTGTTCCCATGTAACCTGGGCCTTCCTCTCTGTCTCCTTCCCTCCAGGTGGCTGCTGGTATTGTTGTTCCCATGTAACCTTGGCCTTCCTCCCCGTCTCCTTCCCTCCAGGTGGCTGCTGGTATTGTTGTTCCCATGTAACCTTGGCCTTCCTCTCGGTCTTCTTCCCTCCAGGTGGCTGCTTGTATTGTTGTTCCCATGTAACCTCAGCCTTCCTCCCTGTCTCCTTCCCTCCAGGTGGCTGCTGGTATTGTTGTTCCCGTGTAACCTCGGCCTTCCTCCCCGTCTCCTTCCCTCCAGGTGGCCGCTGGTGTTGTTGTTCCACCGTAACCTAGGCCTTCCTCTCTGTCTCCTTCCCTCCAGGTGGCCGCTGGTTTAGTTGATCTACCGTAACCTTGGCCTTCCTCTCGGTCTCCTTCCCTCCAGGTGGCTGCTGGTATTGTTGTTCCCATGTAACCTCGGCCTTCCTACCTGTCTCCTTCCCTCCAGGTGGCTTCTGGTATTGTTGTTCCCATGTAACCTGGGCCTTCCTCCCTATCTCCTTCCCTCCAGGTGGCCGCTGGTTTAGTTGATCTACCGTAACCTTGGCCTTCCTCCCCGTCTCCTTCCCTCCAGGTGGCTGCTGGTATTGTTGTTCCCATGTAACCTCGGCCTTCCTCCCCGTCTCCTTCCCTCCAGGTGGCTGCTGGTATTGTTGTTCCCGTGTAAACTGGGCCTTCCTCCCGGTCTCCTTCCCTCCAAGTGGCTGCTGGTATTGTTGTTCCCATGTATTAACCTGGGCCTTCCTCTCTGTCTCCTTCCCTCCAGGTGGCTGCTGGTATTGTTGTTCCCATGTAACCTGGGCCTTCCTCCCGGTCTCCTTTCCTCCAGGTGGCTGCTGGTATTGTTGTTCCCGTGTAACCTGGGCCTTCCTCCCCTTCTCCTTCCCTCCAGGTAGGGTTGGAAAAAAAAATTGTAAAAACCTAAATTTTTTCGAGAGCTATGTGCAATAACTTGTTTCGAATCATCGTTTTAAGTAGTGATGGGCATCAACGTCAGTTAGCTGTCATGACTAGTGTTGTATCGTGTATGATGGTCTCTAGGTCTTTCTATCATTGTGTTCGCAGAGATGTCAGTAGGCAGATAGTAGACACTGCATGAAATATATTGCAAGTTTGTTAATTAGATTGTATAATATTATGGAATTTTACTAGTTGAGAAGCTTAGGTTTGAAGGAATTGACAGGTTAATGTGAATCTTGTGTATATTTATATCTGTATAATGTCTACTGACTGGCAGGAGCTGATCCAGCAGTTTATTGCAAGTTTACCAATTAGATTGTATAATGTTATGCAATTTAACTAGTTGAGAAGTCTGGCTTTGAATGAATTCACACATTAAGGTGAATCTTGTGTACATTTATACCTGTATAATGTCTCTTGGCTGGCAGAAGCTGATCCAGCAGTTTATTGCAAGTTTACCAATTAGATTGTATAATGTTATGCAATTTAACTAGTTGAGAAGTCTGGCTTTGAATGAATTCACACATTAAGGTGAATCTTGTCTATATCTACATCTGTGTAATAGTGCTGGAGGTAAATAAATAATGTGACTTTAAGTGCAAAATAAAAACTGGCTGAATACAATGTGATTACGTAACACATGCCGGTCGTTCTGAAACAGTGTGTTAGGAATTCATACAAGCTAGCTGAGAAAATATGTACTTTTAAGAGCTTAGGTGAATTACAGGTTGTTACGCACTCAAGTTGCTATCCTGTGTATGCACTGCCAAGTCTGAATCTATGATATATCTGGTTCTGCTCAAATGTTTCTAGAAATCAAACATGTAGATGGATGTAATATTTTTTTGTAGGGTGCACGATATATGCTTGTCTCTAAAATACGTTCACTTCCATTTTTTTTGCAAACATTGTCATGTAAAAATAGGTACTTTACCAATAGAAATGCAGTAGCCATTGACCAGACACGTAGGAGGTTTTTTTTATTAAAAATATAGTTGTAATATGCAAGAAAACTGATGCCTTTCACCAAGCAATGAGTGTGTACAAAGGACAACCTGCACAAAAGAAAGAATTGTGAAATATGGAGTTTCTAACTGACAAATCAGATGTGACTAGTCGTGCAATGACTGTTCATATAGGCTCAGTTACATGCTTTCACATAGAGTCACTCTTGTTGACCCATGCTTAGATGCTAATCATCTGTGTCATCACAGCCTTTGTATAAAAGAAAACCATATATCTATTCAGCCACACTCTGAAAATGATAATATGCAATTTATATAATTCAAATCATATGGTTTGGTCACGAGGAACACTCCCCAATGGCTGTTAGGGTTGAAATAAAAAATTTGTAAAAACCTAAATTTTTCGAGAGCTATGATCAATAACTTGTTTCGAATCATCGTTTTAATTAGTGATGGACATCAACGTCAGTTAGCTGTCATAACTAGTGTTGTATCGTGTGTAATGGTCTCTAGGTCTTTCTATCATTGTGTTCGCAGAGATGTCAGTAGGCAGATAGTAGACACTGCATGAAATATATTGCAAGTTTGTTAATTAGATTGTACAATATTATGGAATTGTACTAGTTGAGAAGCTTAGCTTTGAAGGAATTGTCAGGTTAAGGTGAATCTTGTGTATATTTATACCTGTATAATGTATGCTGACTGGCAGGAGCTGATCCAGCAGTTTATTGCAAGTTTACCAATTAGATTGTATAATGTTATGTAATTTAACTACTTGAGAAGTCTGGCTTTGAAGGAATTCACACATTAAGGTGAATCTTGTCTATATCTACATCCGTGTAATAGTGCTGTATGTAAACAAATAATGTGATTTTAAGTGCAAAATAAAAACTGGCTGAATACAATGTGATTACAGAACACATGCCGGTCGTTCTGAAACATTGTGTTAGGAATTCATTCAAGCTAGCTGAGAAAATGTGTACTTTCAAGAGCTTAGGTGAATTACAGGTTGTTACGCACTCAAGTTGCTATCCTGTGTATGCACTGCCCAGTCTGAATCTATGATATATCTGGTTCTGCTCAAATGTTTCTAGAAATCAAACATGTAGATGGATGTAATATTTTTTTGTAGGGTGCACGATATATGCTTGTCTCTAAAATATGTTCACTTCCATTTTTTTTACCAACATTTTCATGTCAAAATAGGTACTTTAGCAATGGAAATGCAGTAGCCATTGACCATACACGTAGGAGGTTTTTTTTATTAAAAATATAGTTGTAAAATGCATGAAAACTGATGCCTGTCACCAAGCAATGAGTGTGTACAAAGGACAGGCTGCACAAAAGGAAGAATTGTTAAATATGGAGTTACTAACTGACAAATCAGGTGTGACTACAGTCATGCGATGACAGTTCATATAGGCTCAGTTACATGCTTCCACATAGAATCACTCTTGTTGACCCATGCTTAGATGCTAATCATCTGTGTCATCACAGCCTTTGTATAAAAGAAAACCATATATCTATTGAACCACACTCTGAAAATGATAATATGCAATTTTATATAATTCAAAACATGGTTTGGTCACGGGAAATACACCCAATGGCTGTTAGGGTTGGAAAAAAAATTGTAAAAACCTAAATTTTTTCGAGAGCTATGTGCAATAACTTGTTTCGAATCATCGTTTTAATTAGTGATGGGCATCAACGTCAGTTAGCTGTCATGACTAGTGTTGTATCGTGTGTGATGGTCTCTAGGTGTTTCTATCATTGTGTTCGCAGAGATGTCAGTAGGCAGATAGTAGACACTGCATGAAATATATTGCAAGTTTGTTAATTAGATTGTATAATATTATGGAATTGTACTAGTTGAGAAGCTTAGGTTTGAAGGAATTGACAGGTTAAGGTGAATCTTGTGTATATTTACATCTGTATAATGTCTACTGACTGGCAGGAGCTGATCCAGCAGTTTATTGCAAGTTTACCAATTAGTTTGTATAATGTTATGCAATTTAACTAGTTGAGAAGTCTGGCTTTGAAGGAATTCACACATTAAGGTGAATCTTGTCTATATCTACATCTGTGTAATAGTGCTGGAGGTAAATAAATAATGTGATTTTAAGTGCAAAATAAAAACTGGCTGAATACAATGTGATTACATAACACATGCCGGTCGTTCTGAAACATTGTGTTAGGAATTCATACAAGCTAGCTGAGAAAATATGTACTTTCAAGAGCTTAGGTGAATTACAGGTTGTTACGCACTCAAGTTGCTATCCTGTGTATGCACTGCCCAGTCTGAATCTATGATATATCTGGTTCTGCTCAAATGTTTCTAGAAATCAAACATGTAGATGGATGTAATATTTTTTTGTAGGGTGCACGATATATGCTTGTCTCTAAAATACGTTCACTTCCATTTTTTTTGCAAACATTGTCATGTAAAAATAGGTACTTTACCAATAGAAATGCAGTAGCCATTGACCAGACACGTAGGAGGTTTTTTTTTATTAAAAATATAGTTGTAAAATGCATGAAAACTGATGCCTGTCACCAAGCAATGAGTGTGTACAAAGGACAGGCTGCACAAAAGAAATAATTGTTAAATATGGATTTACTAACTGGCAACTCAGGTTGTGCGATGACAGTTACATGCTTTCACATAGAATCACTCTTGTTGACCCATGCTTAGATGCTAATCATCTGTGTCATCACAGCCTTTGTTTAAAAGAAAACCATATATCTATTGCGCCACACTCTGAAAATGATAATATGCAATTTTATATAATTCAAAACATATGGTTTGGTCACGAGGAACACTCCCCAATGGCTGTTAGGGTTGAAATAAAAAATTTTAAAAACCTAAATTTTTCAAGAGCTATGTGCAATAACTTGTTTTTAATCATCGTTTTAATTAGTGATGGGCATCAACGTCAGTTAGCTGTCATGACTAGTATTGTATCGTGTGTGATGGTCTCTAGGTCTTTCTATCATTGTGTTCGCAGAGATGTCAGTAGGCAGATAGTAGACACTGCATGAAATATATTGCAAGTTTGTTAATTAGATTGTATAATATTATGGAATTGTACTAGTTGAGAAGCTTAGGTTTGAAGGAATTGACAGGTTAAGGTGAAACTTGTGTATATTTACATCTGTGTAATGGCTACTGACTGACAGGAGCTGATCCAGCAGTTTATTACAAGTTTACCAATTAGGTTGTATAATGTTATGCAATTTAACTAGTTGAGAAGTCTGGCTTTGAAGGAATTCACACATTAAGGTGAATCTTGTATATATCTACATCTGTGTAATTGTGCTGGAGGTAAAACAATAATGTGCTTTTCAATGCAAAATAAAAACAGGCTGAATACAATGTGATTACAGAACACATGCTGGTCTTTCTGAAACATTGTGTTAGGAATTCACACAAGCTAGCTGAGAAAATGTGTATTTTAAGAGTTGAGGTGAATTACAGGCTGTTACACACTAAAGTTGCTATCTTTTGTATGCACTGCCCAGTCTGAATCTATGATCTATCTGGTTCTGCTCAAATGTTTCTAGAAATCAAACATGTATGTAATATTTTTTTGTAGGGTGCACGATATATGTTTATCTCTAAAATATGTTCACTTCCATTTTTTTGCCAACATTTTCATGTCAAAATAGGTACTTTAGCAATGGAAATGCAGTAGCCATTGATCATACACGTAGGAGGTTTTTTTTATTAAAAATATAGTTGTAAAATGCATGAAAACTGATGCCTGTCACCAAGCAATGAGTGTGTACAAAGGACAGGCTGCACAAAAGAAATAATTGTTAAATATGGAGTTACTAACTGACAACTCAGATGTGACTAGTCGTGCAATGACTGTTCATATAGGCTCAGTTACATGCTTCCACATAGAGTCACTCTAGTTGACCCATGCTTAGATGCTAATCATCTGTGTCATCATAGCCTTTGTTTAAAACAAAACCATATATCTATTGCGCCACACTCTGAAAATGATAATATGCAATTTTATATAATTCAAAACATATGGTTTGGTCACGAGGAACACTCCCCAATGGCTGTTAGGGTTGAAATAAAAAAATTTAAAAACCTAAATTTTTCGAGAGCTATGTGCAATAACTTGTTTCGAATCATCGTTTTAATTAGTGATGGGCATCAACGTCAGTTAGCTGTCATGACTAGTGTTGTATCGTGTGTGATGGTCTCTAGGTCTTTCTATCATTGTGTTCGCAGAGATGTCAGTAGGCAGATAGTAGACACTGCATGAAATATATTGCAAGTTTGTTAATTAGATTGTATAATATTATGGAATTGTACTAGTTGAGAAGCTTATGTTTGAAGGAATTGTCAGGTTAAGGTGAATCTTGTGTATATTTACAACTGTATAATGTCTACTGTCTGACAGGAGCTGATCCAGCAGTTTATTACAAGTTTACCAACTAGGTTGTATAATGTTATGCAATTTAACTAGTTGAGAAGTATGGCTTTGAAGGAATTCACACATTAAGGTGAATCTTGTATATATATACATCTGTGTAATGGTGCTGCAGGTAAAACAATAATGTGTTTTTTAGTGCAAAATAAAAACAGGCTGAATACAATGTGATTACAGAACACATGCTGGTCTTTCTGAAAGATTGTGTTAGGAATTCACACAAGGTAGCTGAGAAAATGTGTATTTTAAGAGTTGAAGTGAATTACAGGCTGTTACACAGCGGTCTCCTTCCCTCCAGGTGGCTGCTGGTATTGTTGTTCCCATGTAACCTGGGCCTTCCTCCCCGTCTCCTTCCCTCCAGAAGGCTGCTGGTATTGTTGTTCCCATGTAACCTGCGCCTTCCTCTCCATCTCCTTCCCTCCAGGTGGCTGCTGGTATTGTTGTTCCCATGTAACCTGGGCCTTCCTCTCTGTCTCCTTCCCTCCAGGTGGCTGCTGGTATTGTTGTTCCCATGTAACCTCGGCCTTCCTCCCCGTCTCCTTCCCTCCAGGTGGCTGCTGGTATTGTTGTTCCCATGTAACCTGGGCCTTCCTCCCGGTCTCCTTCCCTCCAGGTGGCTGCTGGTATTGTTGTTCCCGTATAACCTGGGCCTTACTCCCCTTCTCCTTCCCTCCAGGTGGCTGCTGGTATTGTTGTTCCCATGTAACCTGGGCCATCCTCCCTGTCTCCTTCCCTGCTGGTGGCTGCTGGAATTGTTGTTCCCATGTAACCTCGGCCTTCCTCCCCTTCTCCTTCCCTCCAGGTGGCTGCTGGTATTGTTGTTCCCATGTAACCTGGGCCTTCCTCCCCGTCTCCTTCCCTGCTGGTGGCTGCTGGAATTGTTGTTCCCATGTAACCTCGGCCTTCCTCCCCGTCTCCTTCCCTCCAGGTGGCTGCTGGTATTGTTGTTCCCGTGCAACCTCGGCCTTCCTCACCGTCTCCTTCCCTCCAGGTGGCTGCTGGTATTGTTGTTCCCGTGTAACCTCGGCCTTCCTCCCCGTCTCCTTCCCTCCAGGTGGCTGCTGGTATTGTTGTTCCCATGTAACCTGGGCCTTCCTCCCGGTCTCCTTCCCTCCAGGTGGCTGCTGGTATTGTTGTTCCAGTATAACCTGGGCCTTACTCCCCTTCTCCTTCCCTCCAGGTGGCTGCTGGTATTGTTGTTCCCATGTAACCTGGGCCATCCTCCCTTTCTCCTTCTCTGCTGGTGGCTGCTGGAATTTTTGTTCCCATGTAACCTCGGCCTTCCTCCCCTTCTCCTTCCCTCCAGGTGGCTGCTGGTATTGTTGTTCCCATGTAACCTGGGCCTTCCTCCCCGTCTCCTTCCCTGCTGGTGGCTGCTGGAATTGTTGTTCCCATGTCACCTCGGCCTTCCTGCCCATCTCCTTCCCTCCAGGTGGCTGCTGGTATTGTTGTTCCCGTGCAACCTCGGCCTTCCTCACCGTCTCCTTCCCTCCAGGTGGCTGCTGGTATTGTTGTTCCCGTGTAACCTCGGCCTTCCTCCCCGTCTCCTTCCCTCCAGGTGGCTGCTGGTATTGTTGTTCCCATGTAACCTGGACCTTCCTCCCGGTCTCCTTCCCTCCAGATGGCTGCTGGTATTGTTGTTCCCGTGTAACCTGGACCTTCCTCCCAGTCTCCTTCCCTCCAGGTGGCTGCTGGTATTGTTGTTCCCGTGTAACCTCGGCCTTCCTCCCAGACTCCTTCCCTCCAGGTGTCTGCTGGTATTGTTGTTCCCATGTAACCTCGGCCTTCCTCCCCGTCTCCTTCCCTCCTGGTGGCTGCTGGTATTGTTGTTCCCATGTAACCTGGCCTTCCTCGCCGTCTCCTTCCCTCCAGGTGGCTGCTGGTATTGTTGTTCCCCTGTAACCTGGGCCTTCCTCGCCGTCTCCTTCCCTCCAGGTGGCTGCTGGTATTGTTGTTCCCCTGTAACCAGGGCCTTCCTCCCCGTCTCCTTCCCTCCAGGTGGCTGCTGGTATTGTTGTTCCCGTGTAACCTGGGCCTTCCTCCCAGCCTCCTTCCCTCCAGGTGGCTGCTGGTTTTGTTGTTCCCGTGTAAACTGGGCCCTTCCTCCCCGTCTCCTTCCCTCCAGGTGGCTGCTGGTATTGTTGTTCCCATGTAACCTGGGCCTTCCTCCCGGTCTCCTTCCCTCCAGGTGGCTGCTGGTATTGTTGTTCCCGTATAACCTGGGCCTTCCTCCCCGTCTCCTTCCCTCCAGGTGGCTGCTGGTATTGTTGTTCCCATGTAACCTGGGCCTTCCTCCCTGTCTCCTTCCCTCCAGGTGGCTGCTGGTATTGTTGTTCCCATGTAACCTGGGCCTTCCTCCCCTTCTCCTTCCCTCCAGGTGGCTGCTGGAATTGTTGTTCCCATGTAACCTCGGCCTTCCTGCCCGTCTCCTTCCCTCCAAGTGGCTGCTGATATTGCTGTTCCCGTGCAACCTCGGCCATCATCACCGTCTCCTTCCCTCCAGGTGACTGCTGGTATTGTTGTTCCCGTGTAACCTCGGCCTTCCTCCCCGTCTCCTTCCCTCCAGGTGGCTGCTAGTATTGTTGTTCCCATGTAACCTGGACCTTCCTCCTGGTCTCCTTCCCTCCAGATGGCTGCTGGTATTGTTGTTCCCGTGTAACCTGGACCTTCCTCCCGGTCTCCTTCCCTCCAGGTGGTTGCTGGTATTGTTGTTCCCGTGTAACCTCGGCCTTCCTCCCAGACTCCTTCCCTCCAGGTGTCTGCTGGTATTGTTGTTCCCATGTAACCTCGGCCTTCCTCCCCGTCTCCTTCCCTCCAGGTGGCTGCTGGTATTGTTGTTCCCATGTAACCTGGCCTTCCTCCCCGTCTCCTTCCCTCCAGGTGGCTGCTGGTATTGTTGTTCCTATGTAACCTGGGCCTTCCTCCCGGTCTCCTTCCCTCCAGGTGGCTGCTGGTATTGTTGTTCCCCTGTAACCAGGGCCTTCCTCCCCGTCTCCTTCCCTCCAGGTGGCTGCTGGTATTGTTGTTCCCGTGTAACCTGGGCCTTCCTCCCAGCCTCCTTCCCTCCAGGTGGCTGCTGGTTTTGTTGTTCCCGTGTAAACTGGGCCCTTCCTCCCGGTCTCCTTCCCTCCAGGTGGCCGCTGGTGTTGTTGTTCCACCGTAACCTAGGCCTTCCTCTCCGTCTCCTTCCCTCCAGGTGGCTGCTGGTGTTGTTGTTCCACCGTAACCTGGGCCTTCCTCTCTGTCTCCTTCCCTCCAGGTGGCCGCTGGTGTTGTTGATCCACCGTAACCTGGGCCTTCCTCTCTGTCTCCTTCCCTCCAGGTGGCCGCTGGTATTGTTGTTCCCATGTAACCTGGGCCTTCCTCTCCATCTCCTTCCCTCCAGGTGGCTGCTGGTATAGTTGTTCCCATGTAATAATAATAATAATAATAATGTTTATTGTCTCAAATAGCATAAATTTATATACATACAATCAATCAGCCGATCAACTACTAAACACATTTAAAGGGGGGGGTGAAGCACTCGAACAACCATAGCCCAAACATAATAACATACCATTTACAGTATATATCACCCTTATATGATGGGCGCAACGCCACGGTAATTTTGTAATATTCTTTTTAACTTTGCCATTATCTTCGCTGGGCGGCGCCATATTGCTCTGCGGGGGGCTCAGCAGCAGAGTGGTTTGAGTACGAGCTCCTGGCACGGCGTTCACACAGTAAAAACCTCTCGGAAAAACGGCCGAAACGCATTGAAAATCGACTAAAAAGAAAACTTGTGCACTGGATGGCTCCTGGATATATCATCTAATACTACAAATGCAAGGAAAAAACTTTTGATCGACTTCCGAGGAAGAATTTGCAGCGGAAAAGGTGGTTGCAAATGCGGAAATTGCCGTGTCCGCCAGCCGCAGGCTCTGCGAGTGACCACTTTTCCGATGCAGATTACAAGACAAAAGACTATGTGATGAGCATGGACAGACGGTGAGCATCAATATGTCATTCTTGGTCAAAGACACCGTTCCATCTTAGATCTTTTTTTCCGCATATGACCATGCATCTACAGACTATTCTGCGACAAGGAAACATCAGATATCAGAGCGATGCGTAGGAAGCGACGAGCCGAAACCAGGTTAGTAAATTGGATTACCGTTACCATTGTGACTTATCACTACGATTACAATATAGTTCCACCCCAATAAGCACAGCTGTGCTTCAACGTCAGCATATATATGACCCACAGTAAATCAAAATGTATGAATACAATAAAGTGCGAGTAAGTGTTAATAGTTTGATATAATTACGAGTGTTTTCCAATCCGCCGATTTATTTTCGACGTGATCAGACGTACCGTCATACGTGGCCATACTCAAAACAATAACAATAACTCAGTAAGTGCTACAGGATATACTGCAGCCTTATAACATGGGCCATGGCGTATGTACTAGGCAAAATTATTCAAGAAAATAATTTGATATTATTTATTGACAGTCATAATAAGTCTCATACTCCTGTGTTCTAAATGCCTATAGAGCAAGCGGCAAGCGTAAGGCTAAGCCTGGGGGGGTTAGATGCATGGGAGAAATACGACCAAAAGACAGTATAGACTATAGTGCAACAGAAGCCTACTGTTGCTGTTTACATTTCAAATTCTTTATGGAAATATTTAAATATACAAATACTTTCATTGTGATTAAGTGCAAATGCAGTTACAAAAACGTTTTAAAAGTATTTAAATATTTAAGTAAAATGCATTTCACCCATGTAATGTCTAGCTGGAAAGGAAACTAACTAAGGCATCGTCATCTACCCAGTTGAGCACTGTCAGATTACTTGTCTGCTTTCTATAATGACACTTTACAATTTCTGTCTGAATTCTTGTGACTTGACAATAAGGCAAAATTATATAAAATTAATTTGCTTTAGTGATCAGATTAAACCCCACATGTAATAACCGGAAGTTCATAAAGAGATGTATTAATTACATTTTATTCTAAGTCGACTGATAACACTGTAATGAATATCGTGGGGGGAGGGGGCAACTGTCGGCAACCCACAATAGTATTAGTACAAGCTATACATATGAAGAAAGTATATCAGGCATGGGGTCAATTCTGTTTTGTCAATTCCTCTCTCTCTCTCTCTCTCTCACTCACTCACTCACTCACTCACTCACTCACTCACTCACTCACTCACACACACACACACACACACACACACACACACACACACACACACACACACACACATCAGGTTTGCCATAAAAAACTTTAAAATGGCATCCAGCCATTTCACATGTACTTTCTGCTGCAACACCTCTCCTGGATTTTTGCTAACAAAACCAGACATTTTGGACAGCCCTGGACAGTTGGGTCATTAATCTGAGTTTTGAACAGTTTCCCCTGTTTATATCGGGTCCAGGTAATTTGCCCCCCTCCCAGACATTTGCCCCTTTGTCACTTGCCCCCCAGACATTAGCCCCTTGCCTTATTCAAAATCTGGACATTTGCCCCCGTCCGTAGCTTCTGGATTATTTGTAAGTTTTTTTAACTTATTTTTTTATTTCTGAACATGAATTCAAGATATATATTACCGTAATTGCAATTAATGTTCTTTGTGCCAGATCAGCCAAGTAAATTACTTTATGTAGTTGGAGATGATCCTGTAATCAAAGGATTATCTTTATTGCAATTGTGGAAGAAGCCAGTGACATTAGGACCTGGACATGTTAGGACAATTGAGGATATTTGAAAGAAGCCATCTCAACAAGTTTTCTTTTGAATTGCATTTACCATGGAGAGTTGGAGTGACTCCATTTTCCTATAAAACTGGATGCACAAGCCAGAGTTGTCAGAATTCACTTATAACTTCACCATGGAAATTACTACTAGCATCTGCGGGGCACTCCAAACCAGCTGATCTCTGACTCGTTACTGTCCACCACTGTTTGTGGAAGCATCACCCCAAGAACCCATCTTCCACCACTGACTATCAATGATACCTGGAAGACAACTGGTGACAAGATCATCTCATACACACTCCAGGGGATAGGCCATTGCATTAGGCTAAAGTGACTTCGACTTGTCATTGAATGTTATGTTATTGTAATAATAATGATAAAACTGCAAACTGATTTTCACTTGTCAACTATCATAGAAAAAAGGGGCAGATGTCCGGGGGGGGGAGCAAATATACTAGGAGTCAGATTTATATCGCTATCAGTTGTGGTATCATTGATATTTCATCAAATTTACTGGAAAATTTGAGTCTTCAACATCCTAATCTCCAACATGTATTCTCCATGGGGACATTTTTAATTACTACAAAGGGCAAACCCTACAGCCACATGTAACAGCATTGTACAGATGACCAGTGACATGTTTAGTATGGGAAACTTGTGGGCTGAACATTAGGCTTGGATAAACAAGAGGCTGCATTCAAGTGGGGCAGGTGTCCTCTCTCACACAAAGGGAATGTGCAGCCAGGTGCCCTTAATTGGCAATCTCTGTAAATAAACCTTGTACACTGAAAAAGAAAATGAGGCCCGAATGGTCTGATTTTGGTTTTACTGTCTGTTACAGTAACAGTATTTCTTTTTGATGCAAATGCTTGATTATATTGTTCTTGGTCACAATGTTTCAATACCAGAGTAGACAGTGTCTATGCTGTAATGATGACAACTTCCTGGCTGTTACCAGATTCTGGGTGACATGCTAAGAGCAGACAAATATGATTTTAAAAGTAATATAAGTAAATATAAGGGTAAATATTAACAGTATCAAGTCAATAATTCCAACAAAATCAATTCCAATTCCCAAAAAATAAATTTCTGAGAAAAAAAATTCCAATTAAAATATATATTTTGAAGTAAATTCCAATTCCGGAAGGGAATTGACCACATGCCTGAAGTATATTCATGACAATATCTTGCCTCTGTGTACTACAGCAACAGTCATGAACAGTATAATTGAATTGAAACAAGCTTATGTCTGTGGGGCTTTTGCCGGGAGGGGCTTTTGTCCATGCACCATACTATCTAGCAGATGCTTTCAGTATAATACCTAATAATTATATGTTTACATATATACATATATATATATATATATATATATATATATATATATATATATATATACACGTGTGGACAGGTATGTGTGTGTGTGTGTGTGTGTGCAGCATTTATAAGATAAAGATGTCACAAACATAGATCTGCATTTTGTCCAATAACAATATTCATGCATTATGTTATCTAAATCGAGTGTCAGATATAAAATAAGGAACCCCATAGAAAGTGAACCTGTGGCTCCATATTTTGTTATAGAATTTTGACCTCCCTGGCCCATTGACCCGTGTAACCTGGACCTTCCTCCCGGTCTCCTTCCCTCCAGGTGGCTGCTGTTATTGTCGTTCCCGTGTAACCTCGACCTTCCTCCCAGACTCCTTCCCTCCAGGTGTCTGCTGGTATTGTTGTTCCCATGTAACCTCGGTCTTCCTCCCCGTCTCCTTCCCTCCAGGTGGCTGCTGGTATTGTTGTTCCCATGTAACCTGGCCTTCCTCCCCGTCTCCTTCCCTCCAGGTGGCTGCTGGTATTGTTGTTCCCATGTAACCTGGGCCTTCCTCCCCGTCTCCTTCCCTCCAGGTGGCTGCTGGTATTGTTGTTCCCGTGTAACCTGGGCCTTCCTCCCAGCCTCCTTCCCTCCAGGTGGCTGCTGGTTTTGTTGTTCCCGTGTAAACTGGGCCCTTCCTCCCCGTCTCCTTCCCTCCAGGTGGCTGCTGGTATTGTTGTTCCCATGTAACCTGGGCCTTCCTCCCGGTCTCCTTCCCTCCAGGTGGCTGCTGGTATTGTTGTTCCCGTATAACCTGGGCCTTACTCCCCTTCTCCTTCCCTCCAGGTGGCTGCTGGTATTGTTGTTCCCATGTAACCTGGGCCATCCTCCCTGTCTCCTTCCCTGCTGGTGGCTGCTGGAATTGTTGTTCCCATGTAACCTCGGCCTTCCTCCCCTTCTCCTTCCCTCCAGGTGGCTGCTGGTATTGTTGTTCCCATGTAACCTGGGCCTTCCTCCCCGTCTCCTTCCCTGCTGGTGGCTGCTGGAATTGTTGTTCCCATGTAACCTCGGCCTTCCTCCCCTTCTCCTTCCCTCCAGGTGGCTGCTGGTATTGTTGTTCCCATGTAACCTGGGCCTTCCTCCCCGTCTCCTTCCCTGCTGGTGGCTGCTGGAATTGTTGTTCCCATGTAACCTCGGCCTTCCTGCCCGTCTCCTTCCCTCCAGGTGGCTGCTGGTATTGTTGTTCCCGTGCAACCTCGGCCTTCCTCACCGTCTCCTTCCCTCCAGGTGGCTGCTGGTATTGTTGTTCCCGTGTAACCTCGGCCTTCCTCCCCGTCTCCTTCCCTCCAGGTGGCTGCTGGTATTGTTGTTCCCATGTAACCTGGGCCTTCCTCCCGGTCTCCTTCCCTCCAGGTGGCTGCTGGTATTGTTGTTCCCGTGTAACCTGGACCTTCCTCCCGGTCTCCTTCCCTCCAGGTGGCTGCTGGTATTGTTGTTCCCGTGTAACCTCGGCCTTCCTCCCAGACTCCTTCCCTCCAGGTGTCTGCTGGTATTGTTGTTCCCGTGTAACCTCGGCCTTCCTCCCCATCTCCTTCCCTCCAGGTGGCTGCTGGTATTGTTGTTCCTGTGTAACCTGGGCCTTCCTCTCGGTCTCCTTCCCTCCAGGTGGCTGCTGGTATTGTTGTTCCCGTGTAACCTCGGCCTTCCTCCCCGTCTCCTTCCCTCCAGGTGGCTGCTGGTATTGTTGTTCCCGTGTAACCTGGACCTTCCTCTCGGTCTCCTTCCCTCCAGGTGGCTGCTGGTGTTGTTGTTCCCGTGTAACCTCGGCCTTCCTCCCCGTCTCCTTCCCTCCAGGTGGCTGCTGGTATTGCTGTTCCCCATTATTCTGGGCCTTCCTCCCTGTCTCCTTCTCTCCAGGTGGCTGCTGGTATTGTTGTTCCCATGTAACCTCGGCCTTCCTCCCCGTCTCCTTCCCTCCAGGTGGCTGCTGGTGTTGTTGTTCCTGTGTAACCTGGGCCTTCCTCTCGGTCTCCTTCCTTCCAGGTGGCTGCTGGTGTTGTTGATCCACCGTAACCTGGGCCTTCCTCCCCGTCTCCTTCACTCCAGGTGGCTGCTGGTATTGTCGTTCCCATGTAACCTGGGCCTTCCTCCCCATCTCCTTCCCTCCAGGTGGCTGCTAGTGTTGTTGTTCCCGTGTAACCTCGGCCTTCCTCCCCTTCTCCTTCCGTCCAGGTGGCTGGTGGTATTGTTGTTCCCATGTAAACTGGGCCTTCCTCCCCGTCTCCTTCCCTCCAGGTGGCTGCTGGTATTGTTGTTCCCGTGTAACCTGGGCCTTCCTCCCCGTCTCCTTCCCTCCAGGTGGCTGCTGGTATTGTTGTTCCCATGTAACCTGGGCCTTCCTCCCGGTCTCCTTCCCTCCAGGTGGCTGCTGGTGTTATTGTTCCTGTGTAACCTGGGCCTTCCTCCCGGTCTCCTTCCCTCCAGGTGGCTGCTGGTATTGTTGTTCCCATGTAACCTCGGCCTTCCTCCCCGTCTCCTTCCCTCCAGGTGGCTGCTGGTATTGTTGTTCCCATGTAACCTGGGCCTTCCTCTCCGTCTCCTTCCCTCCAGGTGGCTGCTGGTATTGTTGTTCCCGTGTAACCTGGGCCTTCCTCCCCGTCTCCTTCCCTCCAGGTGGCTGCTGGTATTGTTGTTCCCGTGTAACCTGGGCCTTCCTCCCCGTCTCCTTCCCTCCAGGTGGCTGCTGGTATTGTTGTTCCCATGTAACCTCGGCCTTCCTCTCCGTCTCCTTCCCTCCAGGTGGCTGCTGGTATTGTTGTTCCCGTGTAACCTGGGCCTTCCTCTCGGTCTCCTTCCCTCCAGGTGGCTGCTGGTATTGTTGTTACCATGTAACCCTGGCCTTCCTCCCGGTCTCCTTCCCTCCAGGTGGCTGCTGGTATTATTTTTCCTGTGTAACCTGGGCCTTCCTCCCAGTCTCCTTCCCTCCAGGTGGCTGATGGTATTGCTGTTCCCGTGTAACCTCGGCCTTCCTCCTGGTCTCCTTCCTTCCAAGTGGCTGCTGGTATTGTTGTTCCCATGTAACCTCGGCCTTCCTCCCCGTCTCCTTCCCTCCAGGTGGCTGCTGGTATTGTTGTTCCCATGTAACCTGGGCCTTCCTCTTGTCTCCTTCCCTCCAGGTGGCTGCTGGTATTGTTGTTCCCATGTAACCTCGGCCTTCCTCTCCGTCTCCTTCCCTCCAGGTGGCTGCTGGTATTGTTGTTCCCATGTAACCTCGGCCTTCCTCCCCGTCTCCTTCCCTCCAGGTGGCTGCTGGTATTGTTGTTCCCGTGTAACCTGGGCCTTCCTCTCGGTCTCCTTCCCTCCAAGTGGCTGCTGGTGTGGTTGTTCCCATGTAACCTCGGCCTTCCTCCCGCTCTCCTTCCCTCCAGGTGGCTGCTGGTATTGTTGTTCCCGTGTAACCTGGGCCTTCCTCCCCGTCTCCTTCCCTCCAGGTGGCTGCTGGTATTGTTGTTCCCATGTAACCTCGGCCTTCCTCCCCGTCTCCTTCCCTGCAGGTGTCTGCTGGTATTGTTGTTCCCGTGTAACCTGGGCCTTCCTCTCGGTCTCCTTCCTTCCAGGTGGCTGCTGGTGTTGTTGATCCACCGTAACCTGCGCCTTCCTCCCCGTCTCCTTCCCTCCAAGTTGCTGGTGGTATTGTCGTTCCCATGTAACCTGGGCCTTCCTCCCCATCTCCTTTCCTCCAGGTGGCTGCTAGTGTTGTTGTTCCTGTGTAACCTCGGCCTTCCGTCCAGGTGGCTGGTGGTATTGTTGTTCCCGTTTAACCTGGGCCTTCCTCTCGGTCTCCTTCCCTCCAGGTGGCTGCTGGTATTGTTGTTCCCGTGTAACCTGGGCCTTCCTCCCCGTCTCCTTCCCTCCAGGTGGCTGCTGGTATTGTTGTTCCCAAGTAACCTGGGCCTTCCTCCCCGTCTCCTTCCCTCCAGGTGGCTGCTGGTATTGTTGTTCCCATGTAACCTGGGCCTTCCTCCCGGTCTCCTTCCCTCCAGGTGGCTGCTGGTGTTATTGTTCCTGTGTAACCTGGGCCTTCCTCCCGGTCTCCTTCCCTCCAGGTGGCTGCTGGTATTGTTGTTCCCATGTAACCTGGGCCTTCCTCCCGGTCTCCTTCCCTCCAGGTGGCTGCTGGTGTTATTGTTCCTGTGTAACCTGGGCCTTCCTCCCGGTCTCCTTCCCTCCAGGTGGCTGCTGGTGTTATTGTTCCTGTGTAACCTGGGCCTTCCTCCCGGTCTCCTTCCCTCCAGGTGGCTGCTGGTATTGTTGTTCCCATGTAACCTGGGCCTTCCTCTCCGTCTCCTTCCCTCCAGGTGGCTGCTGGTATTGTTGTTCCCATGTAACCTCGGCCTTCCTCTCCATCTCCTTCCCTCCAGGTGGCTGCTGGTATTGTTGTTCCCATGTAACCTCGGCCTTCCTCCCCGTCTCCTTCCCTCCAGGTGGCTGCTGGTATTGTTGTTCCCATGTAACCTGGGCCTTCCTCCCCGTCTCCTTCCCTCCAGGTGGCTGCTGGTATTGTTGTTCCCATGTAACCTGGGCCTTCCTCTCCGTCTCCTTCCCTCCAGGTGGCTGCTGGTATTGTTGTTCCCATGTAACCTCGGCCTTCCTCCCCGTCTCCTTCCCTCCAGGTGGCTGCTGGTATTGTTGTTCCCATGTAACCTGGGCCTTCCTCTCCGTCTCCTTCCCTCCAGGTGGCTGCTGGTATTGTTGTTCCCATGTAACCTGGGCCTTCCTCCCCGTCTCCTTCCCTCCAGGTGGCTGCTGGTATTGTTGTTCCCGTGTAACCTCGGCCTTCCTCCCCGTCTCCTTCCCTCCAGGTGGCTGCTGGTATTGCTGTTCCCCATTATTCTGGGCCTTCCTCCCTGTCTCCTTCTCTCCAGGTGGCTGCTGGTATTGTTGTTCCCATGTAACCTCGGCCTTCCTCCCCGTCTCCTTCCCTCCAGGTGGCTGCTGGTGTTGTTGTTCCTGTGTAACCTGGGCCTTCCTCTCGGTCTCCTTCCTTCCAGGTGGCTGCTGGTGTTGTTGATCCACCGTAACCTGGGCCTTCCTCCCCGTCTCCTTCACTCCAGGTGGCTGCTAGTATTGTCGTTCCCATGTAACCTGGGCCTTCCTCCCCATCTCCTTCCCTCCAGGTGGCTGCTAGTGTTGTTGTTCCCGTGTAACCTCGGCCTTCCTCCCCGTCTCCTTCCCTCCAGGTGGCTGCTGGTATTGTTGTTCCCATGTAACCTGGGCCTTCCTCCCGGTCTCCTTCCCTCCAGGTGGCTGCTGGTATTGTTGTTCCCGTGTAACCTGGGCCTTCCTCTCGGTCTCCTTCCCTCCAGGTGGCTGCTGGTATTGTTGTTCCCATGTAACCTCGGCCTTCCTCCCCGTCTCCTTCCCTCCAGGTGGCTGCTGGTGTTGTTGTTCCTGTGTAACCTGGGCCTTCCTCTCGGTCTCCTTCCTTCCAGGTGGCTGCTGGTGTTGTTGATCCACCGTAACCTGGGCCTTCCTCCCCGTCTCCTTCACTCCAGGTGGCTGCTAGTATTGTCGTTCCCATGTAACCTGGGCCTTCCTCCCCATCTCCTTCCCTCCAGGTGGCTGCTGGTGTTGTTGTTCCCGTGTAACCTGGGCCTTCCTCCCCGTCTCCTTCCCTCCAGGTGGCTGCTGGTATTGTTGTTCCCATGTAACCTGGGCCTTCCTCCCGGTCTCCTTCCCTCCAGGTGGCTGCTGGTGTTGTTGTTCCCATGTAACCTGGGCCTTCCTCCCGGTCTCCTTCCCTCCAGGTGGCTGCTGGTATTGTTGTTCCCATGTAACCTGGGCCTTCCTCCCGTTCTCCTTCCCTCCAGGTGGCTGCTGGTATTATTGTTCCCATGTAACCTGGACCTTCCTCCCGGTCTCCTTCCCTCCAGGTGGCTGCTGGTATTGTTGTTCCCGTGTAACCTAGGCGTTCCTCTCCGTCTCCTTCCCTCCAGGTGGCTGCTGGTGTTGTTGTTCCACCGTAAACTGGGCCTTCCTCTCTGTCTCCTTCCCTCCAGGTGGCCGCTGGTGTTGTTGATCCACCGTAACCTGGGCCTTCCTCTCTGTCTCCTTCCCTCCAGGTGGCCGCTGGTATTGTTGTTCCCATGTAACCTGGGCCTTCCTCTCCATCTCCTTCCCTCCAGGTGGCTGCTGGTATAGTTGTTCCCATGTAATAATAATAATAATAATAATGTTTATTGTCTCAAATAACATAAATTTATATACATACAATTAATCAGCCGATCAACTACTAAACACATTTAAGACAATGGAAAAGAAGCAAATTGCTTATGTTTCCTTTTTCAATTATCAATTAAATATATTATGTGCCATAGTTTTCTTGTTCCCATGTAACCTGGGCCTTCCTCTCCATCTCCTTCCCTCCAGGTGGCTGCTGGTATTGTTGTTCCCATGTAACCTCGGCCTTCCTCCCCGTCTCCTTCCCTCCAGGTGGCTGCTGGTATTGTTGTTCCACCGTAACCTGGGCCTTCCTCTCTGTCTCCTTCCCTCCAGGTGGCTGCTGGTGTTGTTGTTCCCCATGTAACCTGGGCCTTCCTCTCTGTCTCCTTCCCTCCAGGTGGCCTCTGGTATTGTTGTTCCCATGTAACCTAGGCCTTCGTCTCCATCTTCTTCCTCCAGGTGGCTGCTTATGCAGTTGTTCCCATGTAATAATAATAATAATAATAATGTTTATTGTCTCAAATAACATAAATTTATATACATACAATCAATCAGCCGATCAACTACTAAACACATTTAAGACAATGGAAAAGAAGCAAATTGCTTATGTTTCCTTTTTCAATTAATAAATTAAATATATTATGCGCTCGATGTCTAGATAAAAAACCTCGGCCTTCCTCTCCATCTCCTTCCCTCCAGGTGGCTGCTGGTATTGTTGTTCCCATGTAACCTCGGCCTTCCTCCCCGTCTCCTTCCCTCCAGGTGGCCGCTGGTGTTGTTGTTCCACCGTAACCTGGGCCTTCCTCTCTGTCTCCTTCCCTCCAGGTGGCCGCTGGTGTTGTTGTTCCACCGTAACCTGGGCCTTCCTCTCTGTCTCCTTCCCTCCAGGTGGCCGCTGGTGTTGTTGTTCCACCGTAACCTGGGCCTTCCTCTCTGTCTCCTTCCCTCCAGGTGGCCGCTGGTGTTGTTGATCCACCGTAACCTGGGCCTTCCTCTCTGTCTCCTTCCCTCCAGGTGGCTGCTGGTGTTGTTGTTCCACCGTAACCTGGGCCTTCCTCTCCGTCTCCTTCCCTCCAGGTGGCCGCTGGTGTTGTTGTTCCACCGTAACCTGGGCCTTCCTCTCTGTCTCCTTCCCTCCAGGTGGCCGCTGGTGTAGTTGGTCCACCGTAACCTAGGTCTTCCTCTCTGTCTCCTTCCCTCCAGGTGGCCGCTGGTATCGTTGTTCCCATGTAACCTGGGCCTTCCTCTCCGTCTCCTTCCCTCCAGGTGGCTGCTGGTATTGTTGTTCCCATGTAACCTCGGCCTTCCTCCCCGTCTCCTTCCCTCCAGGTGGCTGCTGGTATTGTTGTTCCCATGTAACCTGGGCCTTCCTCCCCGTCTCCTTCCCTCCAGGTGGCTGCTGGTATTGTTGTTCCCATGTAACCTGGGCCTTCCTCCCGGTCTCCTTCCCTCCAGGTGGCTGCTGGTATTGTTGTTCCCGTGTAACCTGGGCCTTCCTCCCCGTCTCCTTCCCTCCAGGTGGCTGCTGGTATTGTTGTTCCCATGTAACCTCGGCCTTCCTCCCCGTCTCCTTCCCTCCAGGTGGCTGCTGGTATTGTTGTTCCCATGTAACCTGGGCCTTCCTCTCTGTCTCCTTCCCTCCAGGTGGCCGCTGGTATTGTTGTTCCCATGTAACCTCGGCCTTCCTCCCCGTCTCCTTCCCTCCAGGTGGCTGCTGGTGTTGTTGTTCCCATGTAACCTCGGCCTTCCTCCCCGTCTCCTTCCCTCCAGGTGGCTGCTGGTATTGTTGTTCCCATGTAACCTGGGCCTTCCTCTCGGTCTCCTTCCCTCCAGGTGGCTGCTGGTATTGTTGTTCCCGTGTAACCTCGGCCTTCCTCCCCGTCTCCTTCCCTCCAGGTGGCTGCTGGTATTGTTGTTCCCATGTAACCTGGGCCTTCCTCTCCGTCTCCTTCCCTCCAGGTGGCTGCTGGTATTGTTGTTCCCGTGTAACCTGGGCCTTCCTCTCGGTCTCCTTCCCTCCAGGTGGCTGCTGGTATTGTTGTTCCCGTGTAACCTGGGCCTTCCTCCCCGTCTCCTTCCCTCCAGGTGGCTGCTGGTATTGTTGTTCCCATGTAACCTGGGCCTTCCTCCCCGTCTCCTTCCCTCCAGGTGGCTGCTGGTATTGTTGTTCCCATGTAACCTCGGCCTTCCTCCCCGTCTCCTTCCCTCCAGGTGGCTGCTGGTGTTGTTGTTCCTGTGTAACCTGGGCCTTCCTCTCGGTCTCCTTCCTCCAGGTGGCTGCTGGTGTTGTTGATCCACCGTAACCTGGGCCTTCTTCCCGTCTCCTTCCTCCAGGTGGCTGCTAGTATTGTCGTTCCCATGTAACCTGGGCCTTCCTCCCCATCTCCTTCCCTCCAGGTGGCTGCTGGTGTTGTTGTTCCTGTGTAACCTCGGCCTTCCTCCCCGTCTCCTTCCCTCCAGGTGGCTGGTGGTATTGTTGTTCCCATGTAACCTGGGCCTTCCTCCCTGTCTCCTTCCCTCCAGGTGGCTGCTGGTATTGTTGTTCCCGTGTAACTTGGGCCTTCCTCCCGTCTCCTTCCCTCCAGGTGGCTGCTGGTATTGTTGTTCCCATGTAACCTGGGCCTTCCTCCCGGTCTCCTTCCCTCCAGGTGGCTGCTGGTGTTGTTGTTCCTGTGTAACCTGGGCCTTCCTCTCGGTCTCCTTCCTTCCAGGTGGCTGCTGGTGTTGTTGATCCACCGTAACCTGGGCCTTCCTCCCGTCTCCTTCCCTCCATGTCGCTGCTGGTATTGCTGTTCCCATTAATCTTGGCCTTCCTCCCGTCTCCTTCCCTCCAGGTGGCTGCTGGTATTGTTCTTCCCATGTAACCTCGGCCTTCCTCTCCGTCTCCTTCCCTCCAGGTGGCTGCTGGTATTGTTGTTCCCATGTAACCTCGGCCTTCCTCCCCGTCTCCTTCCCTCCAGGTGGCTGCTGGTATTGTTGTTCCCATGTAACCTGGGCCTTCCTCCCTGTCTCCTTCCCTCCAGGTGGCTGCTGGTATTGTTGTTCCCATGTAACCTGGGCCTTCCTCCCGGTCTCCTTCCCTCCAGGTGGCTGCTGGTATTGTTGTTCCCATGTAACCTGGGCCTTCCTCCTCGACTCCTTCCCTCCAGGTGGCTGCTGGTATTGTTGTTCCCATGTATCCTGGGCCTTCCTCCCGGTCTCCTTCCCTCCAGGTGGCTGCTGGTATTGTTGTTCCCATGTAACCTGGGCCTTCCTCCCCGTCTCCTTCCCTCCAGGTGGCTGCTGGTGTTGTTGTTCCCATGTAACCTGGGCCTTCCTCTCGATCTCCTTCCCTCCAGGTGGCTGCTGGTATTGTTGTTCCCGTGTAACCTGGACCTTCCTCTCGGTCTCCTTCCCTCCAGGTGGCTGCTGGTGTTGTTGTTCCACGTAACCTCGGCCTTCCTCCCCGTCTCCTTCCCTCCAGGTGGCTGCTGGTATTGTTGTTCCCGTTTGCTTGTAAACTGGGCCTTCCTCCCTGTCTCCTTCCCTCCAGGTGGCTGCTGGTATTGTTGTTCCCGTGTAACCTGGGCCTTCCTCCCCGTCTCCTTCCCTCCAGGTGGCTGCTGGTATTGTTGTTCCCATGTAACCTGGGCCTTCCTCTCGGTCTCCTTCCTTCCAGGTGGCTGCTGGTGTTGTTGATCCACCGTAACCTGGGCCTTCCTCCCCGGCTCCTGTCCTCCAGGTGGCTGCTGGTATTGTTGTTCCCATGTAACCTGGTCCTTCCTCCCTGTCTCCTTCCCTCCAGGTGGCTGCTGGTATTGTTGTTCCCATGTAACCTGGGCCTTCCTCCCTGGTCTCCTTCCCTCCAGGTGGCTGCTGGTGTTGTTGATCCACCGTAACCTGGGCCTTCCTCCCCGTCTCCTTCCTCCAGGTGGCTGCTAGTATTGTTGTTCCCATGTAACCTGGGCCTTCCTCCCCTTCTCCTTCCGTCCAGGTGGCTGGTGGTATTGTTGTTCCCATGTAACCTGGGCCTTCCTCCCTGTCTCCTTCCCTCCAGGTGGCTGCTGGTATTGTTGTTCCCATGTAACCTGGGCCTTCCTCCCCGTCTCCTTCCCTCCAGGTGGCTGCTGGTATTGTTGTTCCCATGTAACCTGGGCCTTCCTCCCGGTCTCCTTCCCTCCAGGTGGCTGCTGGTATTGTTGTTCCCCTGTAACCTGGGCCTTCCTCCCCGTCTCCTTCCCTCCAGGTGGCTGCTGGTATTGTTGTTCCCATGTAACCTCGGCCTTCCTCCCGGTCTCCTTCCCTCCAGGTGGCCGCTGGTATTGTTGTTCCCATGTAACCTCGGCCTTCCTCTCCGTCTCCTTCCCTCCAGGTGGCTGCTTGTATTGTTGTTCCCGTGTAACTTGGGCCTACCTCCCCGTCTCCTTCCCTACAGGTGGCTGCTGGTGTTGTTGTTCCCGTGTAACCTGGGCCTTCCTCCCCGTCTCCTTCCCTCCAGGTGGCTGCTGGTATTGTTGTTCCCATGTAACCTCGGCCTTCCTCTCCGTCTCCTTCCGTCCAGGTGGCTGCTGGTATTGTTGTTCCCGTGTAACCTGGGCCTTCCTCTCGGTCTCCTTCCCTCCAGGTGGCTGCTGGTATTGTTGTTCCCGTGTAACCTCGGCCTTCCTCCCCGTCTCCTTCCCTCCAGGTGGCTGCTGGTATTGTTGTTCCCATGTAACCTGGGCCTTCCTCCCGTCTCCTTCCGTCCAGGTGGCTGCTGGTATTGTTGTTCCCATGTAACCTGGGCCTTCCTCCCGGTCTCCTTCCCTCCAGGTGGCTGCTGGTATTGTTGTTCCCGTGTAACCTCGGCCTTCCTCCCGGTCTCCTTCCCTCCAGGTGGCTGCTGGTATTGTTGTTCCCATGTAACCTCGGCCTTCCTCTCCGTCTCCTTCCCTCCAGGTGGCTGCTGGTATTGTTGTTCCCGTGTAACCTGGGCCTTCCTCTCGGTCTCCTTCCCTCCAGGTGGCTGCTGGTATTGTTGTTCCCATGTAACCTGGGCCTTCCTCCCCGTCTCCTTCCCTCCAGGTGGCTGCTGGTATTGTTGTTCCCATGTAACCTGGGCCTTCCTCCCGGTCTCCTTCCCTCCAGGTGGCTGCTGGTATTGTTGTTCCCATGTAACCTGGGCCTTCCTCCCCGTCTCCTTCCCTCCAGGTGGCTGCTGGTATTGTTGTTCCCATGTAACCTGGGCCTTCCTCCCCGTCTCCTTCCCTCCCGGTGGCTGCTGGTATTGTTGTTCCCATGTAACCTGGGCCTTCCTCCCTGTCTCCTTCCCTCCAGGTGGCTGCTGGTATTGTTGTTCCCATGTAACCTGGGCCTTCCTCCCCGTCTCCTTCCCTCCAGGTGGCTGCTGGTATTGTTGTTCCCATGTAACCTGGGCCTTCCTCCCGGTCTCCTTCCCTCCAGGTGGCTGCTGGTATTGTTGTTCCTGTGTAACCTGGGCCTTCCTCTCTGTCTCCTTCCCTCCAGGTGGCTGCTGGTATTGTTGTTCCCATGTAACCTGGGCCTTCCTTCCCGTCTCCTTCCCTCCAGGTGGCTGCTGGTATTGTTGTTCCCTCTGTAACCTGGGC
Source organism: Lamellibrachia satsuma (assembly GCA_033239005.1). Taxonomy (NCBI): domain Eukaryota; kingdom Metazoa; phylum Annelida; class Polychaeta; order Sabellida; family Siboglinidae; genus Lamellibrachia; species Lamellibrachia satsuma. The sequence goes on from BSQZ01000019.1 coordinate 5,211,660, forward strand.
CTTCCTCTCCGTCTCCTTCCCTCCAGGTGGCTGCTGGTATTGTTGTTCCCTGTAACCTGGGCCTTCCTCCCGTCTCCTTCCTCAGGTGGCTGCTGGTGTTGTTGTTCCCGTGTAACCTGGGCCTTCCTCCCGTCTCCTTCCCTCCAGGTGGCTGCTGGTATTGTTGTTCCCATGTAACCTGGGCCTTCCTCTCCGTCTCCTTCCCTCCAGGTGGCTGCTGGTATTGTTGTTCCCATGTAACCTGGGCCTTCCTCCCGTCTCCTTCCCTCCAGGTGGCTGCTGGTATTGTTGTTCCCATGTAACCTGGGCCTTCCTCCCGTCTCCTTCCCTCCAGGTGGCTGCTGGTATTGTTGTTCCCATGTAACCTGGGCCTTCCTCCCGGTCTCCTTCCCTCCAGGTGGCTGCTGGTATTGTTGTTCCCATGTAACCTGGGCCTTCCTCCTGTCTCCTTCCCTCCAGGTGGCTGCTGGTATTGTTATTCCAATGTAACCTGGGCCTTCCTCTCCGTCTCCTTCCCTCCAGGTGGCTGCTGGTATTGTTGTTCCCGTGTAACCTCGGCCTTCCTCCCGGTCTCCTTCCCTCCATGTGCCTGCTGCTATTGTTGTTCCCGTGTAACCTGGGCCTTCCTCCCGTCTCCTTCCCTCCAGGTGGCTGCTGGTATTGTTGTTCCCATGTAACCTGGGCCTTCCTCCCGTCTCCTTCCCTCCAGGTGGCTGCTGGTATTGTTGTTCCCATGTAACCTGGGCCTTCCTCTCGGTCTCCTTCCTCCAAGTGGCTGCTGGTATTGTTGTTCCCGTGTAACCTCGGCCTTCCTCCCGTCTCCTTCCCTCCAGGTGGCTGCTGGTATTGTTGTTCCCATGTAACCTGGGCCTTCCTCCCTGTCTCCTTCCTCCAGGTGGCTGCTGGTATTGTTGTTCCCATGTAACCTGGGCCTTCCTCCCCGTCTCCTTCCCTCCAGGTGGCTGCTGGTATTGTTGTTCCCATGTAACCTGGGCCTTCCTCACCGTCTCCTTCCCTCCAGGTGGCTGCTGGTATTGTTGTTCCCATGTAACCTGGGCCTTCCTCCCGTCTCCTTCCCTCCAGGTGGCTGCTGGTATTGTTGTTCCATGTAACCTGGGCCTTCCTCCCCGTCTCCTTCCCTCCAGTGGCTGCTGGTATTGTTGTTCCCATGTAACCTGGGCCTTCCTCTCCATCTCCTTCCTCCAGGTGGCTGCTAGTATTGTTGTTCCCATGTAACCTCGGCCTTCCTCCCCGTCTCCTTCCCTCCAGGTGGCTGCTGGTATTGTTGTTCCCATGTAACCTGGGCCTTCCTCCCGTCTCCTTCCCTCCAGGTGGCTGCTGGTATTGTTGTTCCGTGTAACCTGGGCCTTCCTTCCTCGTCTCCTTCCCTCCAGGTGGCTGCTGGTATTGTTGTTCCTGTGTAACCTGGGCCTTCCTCCCGTCTCCTTCCCTCCAGGTGGCTGCTGGTATTGTTGTTCCCGTGTAACCTCGGCCTTCCTCCTGTCTCCTTCCCTCCAGGTGGCTGCTGGTATTGTTGTTCCCATGTAACCTGGGCCTTCCTCTCCGTCTCCTTCCCTCCAGGTGGCTGCTGGTATTGTTGTTCCCGTGTAACCTGGGCCTTCCTCCCGTCTCCTTCCCTCCAGGTGGCTGCTGGTATTGTTGTTCCATGTAACCTGGGCCTTCCTCCCCGTCTCCTTCCCTCCAGGTGGCTGCTGGTATTGTTGTTCCCATGTAACCTGGGCCTTCCTCTCCGTCTCCTTCCTCCAGGTGGCTGCTGGTATTGTTGTTCCGTGTAACCTGGGCCTTCCTCCCGGTCTCCTCTCCTTCCCTCAGGTGGCTGCTGGTATTGTTGTTCCCATGTAACCTGGGCCTTCCTCCCGTCTCCTTCCCTCCAGGTGGCTGCTGGTATTGTTGTTCCATGTAACCTGGGCCTTCCTCCTCGTCTCCTTCCCTCCAGGTGGCTGCTGGTATTGTTGTTCCCATGTAACCTGGGCCTTCCTCCCCATCTCCTTCCCTCCAGGTGGCTGCTGGTATTGTTGTTCCCCGTGTAACCTCGGCCTTCCTCCCCGTCTCCTTCCCTCCAGGTGGCTGCTGGTATTGTTGTTCCCGTGTAACCTGGGCCTTCCTCCTGTCTCCTTCCCTCCAGGTGGCTGCTGGTATTGTTGTTCCCATGTAACCTGGGCCTTCCTCCCGTCTCCTTCCCTCCAGGTGGCTGCTGGTATTGTTGTTCCCATGTAACCTGGGCCTTCCTCCCGTCTCCTTCCCTCCAGGTGGCTGCTGGTATTGTTGTTCCATGTAACCTGGGCCTTCCTCTCGTCTCCTTCCTCCAGGTGGCTGCTGGTATTGTTGTTCCGTAACCTGGGCCTTCCTCCCGTCTCCTTCCCTCCAGGTGGCTGCTGGTATTGTTGTTCCCATGTAACCTGGGCCTTCCTCCCCATCTCCTTCCCTCCAGGTGGCTGCTGGTATTGTTGTTCCCATGTAACCTGGGCCTTCCTCCCGTCTCCTTCCTCCAGGTGGCTGCTGGTATTGTTGTTCCCATGTAACCTGGGCCTTCCTCCCGTCTCCTTCCCTCCAGGTGGCTGCTGGTATTGTTGTTCCCATGTAACCTGGGCCTTCCTCTCCGTCTCCTTCCCTCCAGGTGGCTGCTGGTATTGTTGTTCCATGTAACCTGGGCCTTCCTCCCGTCTCCTTCCCTCCAGGTGGCTGCTGGTATTGTTGTTCCCATGTAACCTGGGCCTTCCTCCCCGTCTCCTTCCCTCCAGGTGGCTGCTGGTATTGTTGTTCCCGTGTAACCTGGGCCTTCCTCCCCGTCTCCTTCCCTCCAGGTGGCTGCTGGTATTGTTGTTCCCATGTAACCTGGGCCTTCCTCCCCGTCTCCTTCCCTCCAGGTGGCTGCTGGTATTGTTGTTCCCATGTAACCTGGGCCTTCCTCTCCGTCTCCTTCCCTCCAGGTGGCTGCTGGTATTGTTGTTCCCATGTAACCTGGGCCTTCCTCCCCGTCTCCTTCCCTCCAGGTGGCTGCTGGTATTGTTGTTCCTGTAACCTGGGCCTTCCTCTCGGTCTCCTTCCCTCCAGGTGGCTGCTGGTATTGTTGTTCCCATGTAACCTGGGCCTTCCTCCCCGTCTCCTTCCTCCAGGTGGCTGCTGGTATTGTTGTTCCCATGTAACCTCGGCCTTCCTCCCCGTCTCCTTCCCTCCAGGTGGCTGCTGGTATTGTTGTTCCCCATGTAACCTGGGCCTTCCTCCTGTCTCCTTCCCTCCAGGTGGCTGCTGGTATTGTTGTTCCCATGTAACCTGGGCCTTCCTCCCTGTCTCCTTCCCTCCAGGTGGCTGCTGGTATTGTTGTTCCCATGTAACCTGGGCCTTCCTCTCTGTCTCCTTCCCTCCAGGTGGCTGCTGGTATTGTTGTTCCATGTAACCTGGGCCTTCCTCTCGTCTCCTTCCCTCCAGGTGGCTGCTGGTATTGTTGTTCCCATGTAACCTGGGCCTTCCTCCCCGTCTCCTTCCCTCCAGGTGGCTGCTGGTATTGTTGTTCCATGTAACCTGGGCCTTCCTCCCATCTCCTTCCTCCAGGTGGCTGCTGGTATTGTTGTTCCCATGTAACCTGGGCCTTCCTCCTGTCTCCTTCCCTCCAGGTGGCTGCTGGTATTGTTGTTCCCATGTAACCTGGGCCTTCCTCCCCGTCTCCTTCCTCCAGGTGGCTGCTGGTATTGTTGTTCCCATGTAACCTGGGCCTTCCTCCCGTCTCCTTCCCTCCAGGTGGCTGCTGGTATTGTTGTTCCCGTGTAACCTGGGCCTTCCTCCCGGTCTCCTTCCTCCAGGTGGCTGCTGGTATTGTTGTTCCCATGTAACCTGGGCCTTCCTCCCGTCTCCTTCCTCCAGGTGGCTGCTGGTATTGTTGTTCCCATGTAACCTGGGCCTTCCTCCCGTCTCCTTCCCTCCAGGTGGCTGCTGGTATTGTTGTTCCGTGTAACCTGGGCCTTCCTCCCGTCTCCTTCCCTCCAGGTGGCTGCTGGTATTGTTGTTCCGTGTAACCTGGGCCTTCCTCCCCGTCTCCTTCCCTCCAGGTGGCTGCTGGTATTGTTGTTCCCTTGTAACCTGGGCCTTCCTCTCCGTCTCCTTCCCTCCAGGTGGCTGCTGGTATTGTTGTTCCGTGTAACCTGGGCCTTCCTCTCGGTCTCCTTCCCTCCAGGTGGCTGCTGGTATTGTTGTTCCCATGTAACCTGGGCCTTCCTCCCGTCTCCTTCCCTCCAGGTGGCTGCTGGTATTGTTGTTCCCATGTAACCTGGGCCTTCCTCCCGTCTCCTTCCTCCAGGTGGCTGCTGGTATTGTTGTTCCCATGTAACCTGGGCCTTCCTCCCGTCTCCTTCCTCCAGGTGGCTGCTGGTATTGTTGTTCCCATGTAACCTGGGCCTTCCTCCTGTCTCCTTCCCTCCAGGTGGCTGCTGGTATTGTTGTTCCATGTAACCTGGGCCTTCCTCCCGTCTCCTTCCTCCAGGTGGCTGCTGGTATTGTTGTTCCCATGTAACCTGGGCCTTCCTCTCGGTCTCCTTCCTCCAGGTGGCTGCTGGTATTGTTGTTCCCTGTAACCTGGGCCTTCCTCCGTCTCCTTCCCTCCAGGTGGCTGCTGGTATTGTTGTTCCCATGTAACCTCGGCCTTCCTCCCGTCTCCTTCCTCCAGGTGGCTGCTGGTATTGTTGTTCCCATGTAACCTGGGCCTTCCTCTGTCTCCTTCCCTCCAGGTGGCTGCTGGTGTTGTTGTTCCATGTAACCTGGGCCTTCCTCTCCGTCTCCTTCCCTCCAGGTGGCTGCTGGTATTGTTGTTCCCATGTAACCTGGGCCTTCCTCTCTGTCTCCTTCCCTCCAGGTGGCTGCTGGTATTGTTGTTCCCATGTAACCTGGGCCTTCCTCCCGTCTCCTTCCCTCCAGGTGGCTGCTGGTATTGTTGTTCCCATGTAACCTGGGCCTTCCTCCCGTCTCCTTCCCTCCAGGTGGCTGCTGGTATTGTTGTTCCCATGTAACCTGGGCCTTCCTCCCGTCTCCTTCCCTCCAGGTGGCTGCTGGTATTGTTGTTCCCATGTAACCTGGGCCTTCCTCCGTCTCCTTCCCTCCAGGTGGCTGCTGGTATTGTTGTTCCCATGTAACCTGGGCCTTCCTCTCCGTCTCCTTCCTCCAGGTGGCTGCTGGTATTGTTGTTCCCATGTAACCTGGGCCTTCCTCCCCGTCTCCTTCCCTCCAGGTGGCTGCTGGTATTGTTGTTCCCATGTAACCTGGGCCTTCCTCCCCGTCTCCTTCCTCCAGGTGGCTGCTGGTATTGTTGTTCCCATGTAACCTGGGCCTTCCTCCCGTCTCCTTCCCTCCAGGTGGCTGCTGGTATTGTTGTTCCCATGTAACCTGGGCCTTCCTCTCCGTCTCCTTCCCTCCAGGTGGCTGCTGGTATTGTTGTTCCCATGTAACCTGGGCCTTCCTCCCCGTCTCCTTCCCTCCAGGTGGCTGCTGGTGTTGTTGTTCCATTGTAACCTGGGCCTTCCTCCCGGTCTCCTTCCCTCCAGGTGGCTGCTGGTATTGTTGTTCCCATGTAACCTGGGCCTTCCTCCCTGTCTCCTTCCCTCCAGGTGGCTGCTGGTATTGTTGTTCCCATGTAACCTGGGCCTTCCTCCCGTCTCCTTCCCTCCAGGTGGCTGCTGGTATTGTTGTTCCGTGTAACCTGGGCCTTCCTCCCGTCTCCTTCCCTCCAGGTGGCTGCTGGTATTGTTGTTCCATGTAACCTGGGCCTTCCTCCCGTCTCCTTCCCTCCAGGTGGCTGCTGGTGTTGTTGTTCCCATGTAACCTGGGCCTTCCTCTCCGTCTCCTTCCTCCAGGTGGCTGCTGGTATTGTTGTTCCCATGTAACCTGGGCCTTCCTCCCTGGTCTCCTTCCCTCCAGGTGGCTGCTGGTATTGTTGTTCCCATGTAACCTGGGCCTTCCTCTCGTCTCCTTCCCTCCAGGTGGCTGCTGGTATTGTTGTTCCATGTAACCTGGGCCTTCCTCTCGTCTCCTTCCTCCAGGTGGCTGCTGGTATTGTTGTTCCCTGTAACCTGGGCCTTCCTCCCGTCTCCTTCCTTCAGGTGGCTGCTGGTATTGTTGTTCCCATGTAACCTGGGCCTTCCTCCCGTCTCCTTCCCTCCAGGTGGCTGCTGGTATTGTTGTTCCTGTAACCTGGGCCTTCCTCTCCGTCTCCTTCCCTCCAGGTGGCTGCTGGTATTGTTGTTCCCATGTAACCTGGGCCTTCCTCCCGTCTCCTTCCCTCCAGGTGGCTGCTGGTATTGTTGTTCCCATGTAACCTGGGCCTTCCTCCTGTCTCCTTCCCTCCAGGTGGCTGCTGGTGTTGTTGTTCCTGTAACCTGGCCTTCCTCCCGTCTCCTTCCCTCCCAGGTGGCTGCTGGTATTGTTGTTCCCATGTAACCTGGGCCTTCCTCCCCGTCTCCTTCCCTCCAGGTGGCTGCTGGTATTGTTGTTCCCATGTAACCTGGGCCTTCCTCTCCGTCTCCTTCCCTCCAGGTGGCTGCTGGTATTGTTGTTCCCGTGTAACCTGGGCCTTCCTCCCGTCTCCTTCCCTCCAGGTGGCTGCTGGTATTGTTGTTCCCATGTAACCTGGGCCTTCCTCTCCTGTCTCCTTCCCTCAGGTGGCTGCTGGTATTGTTGTTCCGTGTAACCTGGGCCTTCCTCCCGTCTCCTTCCCTCCAGGTGGCTGCTGGTATTGTTGTTCCCATGTAACCTGGGCCTTCCTCCCGTCTCCTTCCCTCCAGGTGGCTGCTGGTATTGTTGTTCCGTGTAACCTGGGCCTTCCTCCCGTCTCCTTCCCTCAGGTGGCTGCTGGTATTGTTGTTCCCATGTAACCTGGGCCTTCCTCCCGTCTCCTTCCCTCAGGTGGCTGCTGGTATTGTTGTTCCCGTGTAACCTGGGCCTTCCTCCCTGTCTCCTTCCCTCCAGGTGGCTGCTGGTATTTTTGTTCCTGTGTAACCTGGGCCTTCCTCCCCGTCTCCTTCCCTCCAGGTGGCTGCTGGTATTGTTGTTCCCATGTAACCTCGGCCTTCCTCGCAATCTCCTTACCTCCAGGTGGCTGCTGGTATTGTTGTTCCCATGTAACCTCGGCCTTCCTCCCCGTCTCCTTCCCTCCAGGTGGCTGCTGGTATTGTTGTTCCCATGTAACCTGGGCCTTCCTCCCGGTCTCCTTCCCTCCAGGTGGCTGCTGGTATTGTTGTTCCCGTGTAACCTGGGCCTTCCTCCCGGTCTCCTTCCCTCCAGGTGGCTGCTGGTATTGTTGTTCCCATGTAACCTGGGCCTTCCTCCCCGATCTCCTTCCCTCCAGGTGGCTGCTGGTATTGTTGTTCCTGTGTAACCTGGGCCTTCCTCTCGGTCTCCTTCCTCCAGGTGGCTGCTGGTATTGTTGTTCCATGTAACCTGGGCCTTCCTCCTCGTCTCCTTCCCTCCAGGTGGCTGCTGGTATTGTTGTTCCCATGTAACCTGGGCCTTCCTCCCCATCTCCTTCCCTCCAGGTGGCTGCTGGTATTGTTGTTCCCATGTAACCTCGGCCTTCCTCCCCGTCTCCTTCCCTCCAGGTGGCTGCTGGTATTGTTGTTCCCATGTAACCTGGGCCTTCCTCCCGGTCTCCTTCCCTCAGGTGGCTGCTGGTATTGTTGTTCCATGTAACCTGGGCCTTCCTCCCCGTCTCCTTCCCTCCAGGTGGCTGCTGGTATTGTTGTTCCCATGTAACCTGGGCCTTCCTCTCGTCTCCTTCCCTCCAGGTGGCTGCTGGTATTGTTGTTCCCATGTAACCTGGGCCTTCCTCCGTCTCCTTCCCTCCCAGGTGGCTGCTGGTATTGTTGTTCCCGTGTAACCTGGGGCCTTCCTCCGGTCTCCTTCCTCCAGGTGGCTGCTGGTATTGTTGTTCCCATGTAACCTGGGCCTTCCTCCCGTCTCCTTCCCTCCAGGTGGCTGCTGGTATTGTTGTTCCATGTAACCTGGGCCTTCCTCTCGTCTCCTTCCCTCCAGGTGGCTGCTGGTATTGTTGTTCCCATGTAACCTGGGCCTTCCTCTCCCGTCTCCTTCCCTCCAGGTGGCTGCTGGTATTGTTGTTCCCATGTAACCTGGGCCTTCCTCTCGTCTCCTTCCCTCCAGGTGGCTGCTGGTATTGTTGTTCCCCATGTAACCTGGGCCTTCCTCTCGGTCTCCTTCCCTCCAGGTGGCTGCTGGTATTGTTGTTCCCATGTAACCTGGGCCTTCCTCCCGTCTCCTTCCCTCCAGGTGGCTGCTGGTATTGTTGTTCCCATGTAACCTGGGCCTTCCTCCTGTCTCCTTCCTCCAGGTGGCTGCTGGTGTTGTTGTTCCCATGTAACCTGGGCCTTCCTCCCGTCTCCTTCCCTCCAGGTGGCTGCTGGTATTGTTGTTCCCATGTAACCTGGGCCTTCCTCTCCCGTCTCCTTCCCTCCAGGTGGCTGCTGGTATTGTTGTTCCCTGTAACCTGGGCCTTCCTCCCCGTCTCCTTCCTCCAGGTGGCTGCTGGTATTGTTGTTCCCATGTAACCTGGGCCTTCCTCCCCGTCTCCTTCCCTCCAGGTGGCTGCTGGTATTGTTGTTCCCATGTAACCTGGGCCTTCCTCCCGGTCTCCTTCCCTCCAGGTGGCTGCTGGTATTTGTTGTTCCCGTGTAACCTGGGCCTTCCTCCCTGTCTCCTTCCCTCCAGGTGGCTGCTGGTATTGTTGTTCCCATGTAACCTCGGCCTTCCTCCCCGTCTCCTTCCCTCAGGTGGCTGCTGGTATTGTTGTTCCCGTGTAACCTGGGCCTTCCTCCCGGTCTCCTTCCTCCAGGTGGCTGCTGGTATTGTTGTTCCCATGTAACCTGGGCCTTCCCTCCCGTCTCCTTCCCTCCAGGTGGCTGCTGGTATTGTTGTTCCCATGTAACCTGGGCCTTCCTCCCGTCTCCTTCCTCCAGGTGGCTGCTGGTATTGTTGTTCCCATGTAACCTGGGCCTTCCTCCCGTCTCCTTCCCTCCAGGTGGCTGCTGGTATTGTTGTTCCATGTAACCTGGGCCTTCCTCCCGTCTCCTTCCCTCCAGGTGGCTGCTGGTATTGTTGTTCCCGTGTAACCTGGGCCTTCCTCCCGTCTCCTTCCCTCCAGGTGGCTGCTGGTCCAGTTGTTCCATGTAACCTCGGCCTTCCTCTCCGTCTCCTTCCTCCAGGTGGCTGCTGGTATTGTTGTTCCCATGTAACCTGGGCCTTCCTCTCCGTCTCCTTCCCTCCAGGTGGCTGCTGGTATTGTTGTTCCCCATGTAACCTGGGCCTTCCTCCCGTCTCCTTCCTCCAGGTGGCTGCTGGTATTGTTGTTCCATGTGTAACCTGGGCCTTCCTCTCGTCTCCTTCCCTCCAGGTGGCTGCTGGTATTGTTGTTCCCATGTAACCTGGGCCTTCCTCCCGTCTCCTTCCCTCCAGGTGGCTGCTGGTATTGTTGTTCCCATGTAACCTGGGCCTTCCTCCCGGTCTCCTTCCTCCTGGTGGCTGCTGGTATTGTTGTTCCGTGTAACCTGGGCCTCCTCGTCTCCCCATCTCCTTCCTCCAGGTGGCTGCTGGTATTGTTGTTCCCATGTAACCTCGGCCTTCCTCCCCGTCTCCTTCCCTCCAGGTGGCTGCTGGTATTGTTGTTCCCATGTAACCTGGGCCTTCCTCCTCCGTCTCCTTCCCTCCAGGTGGCTGCTGGTATTGTTGTTCCCATGTAACCTGGGCCTTCCTCCTGTCTCCTTCCCTCAGGTGGCTGCTGGTATTGTTGTTCCCATGTAACCTGGGCCTTCCTCCCCGTCTCCTTCCCTCCAGGTGGCTGCTGGTATTGTTGTTCCCCATGTAACCTGGGCCTTCCTCCCTGTCTCCTTCCTCCAGGTGGCTGCTGGTATTGTTGTTCCCATGTAACCTGGGCCTTCCTCCCCGTCTCCTTCCCTCCAGGTGGCTGCTGGTATTGTTGTTCCCATGTAACCTGGGCCTTCCTCCCGTCTCCTTCCCTCCAGGTGGCCGCTGGTATTGTTGTTCCCATGTAACCTAGGCCTTCCTCTCTGTCTCCTTCCCTCCAGGTGGCCGCTGGTATTGTTGTTCCCATGTAACCTGGGCCTTCCTCTCGGTCTCCTTCCCTCCAGGTGGCTGCTGGTATTGTTGTTCCCATGTAACCTGGGCCTTCCTCTCGGTCTCCTTCCTCCAGGTGGCTGCTGGTATTGTTGTTCCTGTAACCTGGGCCTTCCTCCCGTCTCCTTCCCTCCAGGTGGCTGCTGGTATTGTTGTTCCCATGTAACCTGGGCCTTCCTCTCGGTCTCCTTCCCTCCAGGTGGCTGCTGGTATTGTTGTTCCCATGTAACCTGGGCCTTCCTCCCCGTCTCCTTCCTCCAGGTGGCTGCTGGTATTGTTGTTCCATGTAACCTGGGCCTTCCTCCCGTCTCCTTCCCTCCAGGTGGCTGCTGGTATTGTTGTTCCATGTAACCTGGGCCTTCCTCCGGTCTCCTTCCCTCCAGGTGGCTGCTGGTGTTGTTGTTCCCATGTAACCTGGGCCTTCCTCCCCATCTCCTTCCCTCCAGGTGGCTGCTGGTATTGTTGTTCCATGTAACCTGGGCCTTCCTCCGTCTCCTTCCCTCCAGGTGGCTGCTGGTATTGTTGTTCCCATGTAACCTGGGCCTTCCTCTCGTCTCCTTCCCTCCAGGTGGCTGCTGGTATTGTTGTTCCATGTAACCTGGGCCTTCCTCCCCGTCTCCTTCCTCCAGGTGGCTGCTGGTATTGTTGTTCCCATGTAACCTGGGCCTTCCTCCCGTCTCCTTCCCTCCAGGTGGCTGCTGGTATTGTTGTTCCCATGTAACCTCGGCCTTCCTCTCCGGTCTCCTTCCCTCCAGGTGGCTGCTGGTATTGTTGTTCCCATGTAACCTCGGCCTTCCTCTCCGTCTCCTTCCCTCCAGGTGGCTGCTGGTATTGTTGTTCCCGTGTAACCTGGGCCTTCCTCCCGTCTCCTTCCCTCCAGGTGGCTGCTGGTATTGTTGTTCCCATGTAACCTGGGCCTTCCTCCCGTCTCCTTCCCTCCAGGTGGCTGCTGGTATTGTTGTTCCCATGTAACCTGGGCCTTCCTCTCCGTCTCCTTCCTCAGGTGGCTGCTGGTATTGTTGTTCCATGTAACCTGGGCCTTCCTCTCCGTCTCCTTCCCTCAGGTGGCTGCTGGTGTAACCTGGGCCTTCCTGTCTCCTTCCCTCAGGTGGCTGCTGGTATTGTTGTTCCCGTGTAACCTGGGCCTTCCTCCCGTCTCCTTCCCTCCAGGTGGCTGCTGGTATTGTTGTTCCCATGTAACCTGGGCCTTCCTCCCGGTCTCCTTCCCTCCAGGTGGCTGCTGGTATTGTTGTTCCCGTGTAACCTGGGCCTTCCTCTCGGTCTCCTTCCCTCCAGGTGGCTGCTGGTATTGTTGTTCCCGTGTAACCTGGGCCTTCCTCTCTGTCTCCTTCCCTCCAGGTGGCCGCTGGTGTTGTTGTTCCACCGTAACCTGGGCCTTCCTCTCTGTCTCCTTCCCTCCAGGTGGCCGCTGGTGTTGTTGATCCACCGTAACCTGGGCCTTCCTCTCCGTCTCCTTCCCTCAGGTGGCTGCTGGTATTGTTGTTCCCATGTAACCTGGGCCTTCCTCTCCGTCTCCTTCCCTCCAGGTGCCTGCTGGTATTGTTGTTCCCATGTAACCTGGGCCTTCCTCTCCGTCTCCTTCCCTCCAGGTGGCTGCTGGTATTGTTGTTCCCGTGTAACCTGGGCCTTCCTCTCCGTCTCCTTCCCTCCAGGTGGCCGCTGGTGTTGTTGATCCACCGTAACCTGGGCCTTCCTCTCTGTCTCCTTCCCTCCAGGTGGCCGCTGGTGTTGTTGATCCACCGTAACCTGGGCCTTCCTCTCCGTCTCCTTCCCTCCAGGTGGCTGCTGGTATTGTTGTTCCCATGTAACCTCGGCCTTCCTCTCCGTCTCCTTCCCTCCAGGTGGCTGCTGGTATTGTTGTTCCCATGTAACCTCGGCCTTCCTCCCCGTCTCCTTCCCTCCAGGTGGCTGCTGGTATTGTTGTTCCCATGTAACCTCGGCCTTCCTCCCCGTCTCCTTCCCTCCAGGTGGCTGCTGGTATTGTTGTTCCCGTGTAACCTGGGCCTTCCTCCCGGTCTCCTTCCCTCCAGGTGGCTGCTGGTATTGTTGTTCCCGTGTAACCTCGGCCTTCCTCCCGGTCTCCTTCCCTCCAGGTGGCTGCTGGTATTGTTGTTCCCGTGTAACCTGGGCTTCCTCTCGGTCTCCTTCCCTCCAGGTGGCTGCTGGTATTGTTGTTCCCGTGTAACCTCGGCTTTCCTCCCCGTCTCCTTCCCTCCAGGTGGCTGCTTGTATTGTTGTTCCCATGTAACATCGGCCTTCCTCCCCGTCTCCTTCCCTGCAGGTGGCTGCTGGTATTGTTGTTCCCGTGTAACCTGGGCCTTCCTCCCGGCCTCCTTCCCTCCAGGTGGCAGCTGGTATTGTTGTTCCCATGTAACCTGGGCCTTCCTCTCGGTCTCCTTCCCTCCAAGTGCCTGCTGGTGTTGTTGTTCCCGTGTAACCTCGGCATTCCTCCCCGTCTTCTTCCCTCCAGATGGCTGCTGGTATTGCTGTTCATCATTAACCTGGGCCTTCCTCTCTGTCTCCTTCCCTCCAGGTGGCCACTGGTATTGTTGTTCCACCGTAACCTGGGCCTTCCTGCTCCATGTGGCCGCTGGTGTAGTTGGTCCACCGTAACCTAGACCTTCCTCTCTGTCTCCTTCCCTCCAGGTGGCCGCTGGTGTAGTTGGTCCACCGTAACCTGGGCCTTCCTCTCCATCTCCTTCCCTTCAGGTGGCTGCTGGTGTTGTTGATCCAATGGAACCTGGGCCTTCTTCTCGTTCTCCTTCCCTGCAGGTGGCCGCTGGTTTAGTTGATCTACCGTAACCTTGGTCTTCCTCTCGGTCTCCTTCCCTCCAGGTGGCCGCTGGTGCTGTTGATCCATCGTAACCTGGGCCTCCCTCTCGGTCTCCTTCCCTCCATGTGGCCGCTGGTGCTGTTGATCCACCGTAACCTGGGCCTTCCTCTCCATCTCCTTCCCTCCAGGTGGCCACTGGTGTAGTTGATCCAGCATAACCTTGGCCTTCCTCTCGGTCTCCTTCCCTCCAGGTGGCTGCTGGTATTGTTCCCATGTAACCTGGACCTTCCTCTCCATCTCCTTCCCTCCAGGTGGCCACTGGTGTAGTTGATCCAGCATAACCTTGGCCTTCCTCTCAGTCTCCTTCCCTCCAGGTGGCTGCTGGTATTGTTGTTCCCATGTAACCTGGGCATTCCTCCCCGTCTCCTTCCCTCCAGGTGGCTACTGGTATTGTTGTTATCGTGTAACCTGGGCCTTCCTCCCCGTCTCCTTCCCTCCTGGTGGCTGCTGGTATTGTTGTTCCCATGTAACCTGGCCTTCCTCCCGGTCTCCTACCCTCGAGGTGGCTGCTGGTATTGTTGTTCCCGTGTAACCTCGACCTTCCTCCCCGTCTCCTTCCCTGCAGGTGACTGCTGGTATTGTTGTTCCCGTGTAACCTGGTCCTTCCTCTCGGTCTCCTTCCCTCCAGGTGGCCACTGGTGTTGTTGTTTCACCGTAACCTGGGCCTTCCTCTCTGTCTCCTTCCCTCCAGGTGGCCACTGGTGTTGTTGTTCCACCGTAACCTGGGCCTTCCTCTCTGTCTCCTTCCCTCCAGGTGGCTGCTGGTATTGTTATTCCAATGTAACCTGGACCTTCCTCCCCGTCTCCTTCCCTCCAGGTGGCTGGTGGTATTGTTGTTCCTATGTAACCTGGCCTTCCTCCCGGTCTCCTTCCCTACAGGTAGCTGCTGGTATTGTTGTTCCCGTGTAACCTGGGCCTTCCTCTCTGTCTCCTTCCCTCCAGGTGGCCGCTGGTGTAGTTGGTCCACCGTAACCTGGACCTTCTTCTCGTTCTCCTTCCCTGCAGGTGGCCGTTGGTTTAGTTGATCTACCGTAACCTTGGCCTTCCTCTCGGTCTCCTTCCCTGCAGGTGGCCGCTGGTGTAGTTAATCCACCATTAACTGGGCTTTCCTCTCGGTCTACTTCCGTCCAGGTGGCCGCTGGTGCTGTTGATCCATCGTAACCTGGGCCTCCCTCTCGGTCTCCTTCCCTCCATGTGACCGCTGGTGCTGTTGATCCACCGTAACCTGGGCCTTCCTCTCCATCTCCTTCCCTCCAGATGGCCACTGGTGTAGTTGATCCAGCATAACCTTGGCCTTCCTCTCGGTCTCCTTCCCTCCAGGTGGCTGCTGGTATTGTTGTTGCAATGTAACCTCGGCCTTCCTACCCGTCTCCTTCCCTCCAGGTGGCTGCTGGTATTGTTGTTCCTGTGTAACCTCGGCCTTCCTCCCGCACTCCTTCCCTCCAGGTGGCTGCTGGTATTGTTGTTCCCATGTAACCTCGGCCTTCCTCCCCGTCTCCTTCCCTCCAGTTGGCTGCTTTTATTGTTGTTCCCGTGTAACCTGGGCCTTCTTCTCGGTCTACTTCCCTCGAGGTTGCTGCTGGTATTGTTGTTCCCATGTAACCTCGGCCTTCCTCCCCGTCTCTTTCCCTGCAGGTGGCAGCTGGTATTGTTGTTCCCGTGTAACCTGGGCCATCTTCTCGGTCTCCTTCCTTCAAGGTGGCCACTGGTATTGTTGTTCCACCGTAACCTGGTCCTTCCTCTCTGTCTCCTTCCCTCCAAGTGCCTGCTGGTGTTGTTGTTCCCGTGTAACCTCGGCATTCCTCCCCGTCTCCTTCCCTCCAGGTGGCTGCTGGTATTGCTGTTCATCATTAACCTGGGCCTTCCTCCCCGTCTCCTTCCCTCGAGGTGGCTGCTGGTATTGTTGTTCCCGTGTAACCTCGACCTTCCTCCCCGTCTCCTTCCCTGCAGGTGACTGCTGGTATTGTTGTTCCCGTGTAACCTGGCCTTCCTCTCGGTCTCCTTCCCTCCAGGTGGCCACTGGTGTTGTTGTTCCACCGTAACCTGGGCCTTCCTCTCTGTCTCCTTCCCTCCAGGTGGCCACTGGTATTGTTGTTCCACCGTAACCTGGGCCTTCCTGCTCCATGTGGCCGCTGGTGTAGTTGGTCCACCGTAACCTAGACCTTCCTCTCTGTCTCCTTCCCTCCAGATGGCCGCTGGTGTAGTTGGTCCACCGTAACCTAGACCTTCCTCTCTGTCTCCTTCCCTCCAGATGGCCGCTGGTGTAGTTGGTCCACCGTAACCTGGGCCTTCCTCTCCATCTCCTTCCCTTCAGGTGGCTGCTGGTGTTGTTGATCCAATGGAACCTGAGCCTTCTTCTCGTTCTCCTTCCCTGCAGGTGGCCGCTGGTTTAGTTGATCTACCGTAACCTTGGCCTTCCTCTCCGTCTCCTTCCCTGCAGGTGGCCGCTGGTGTAGTTAATCCACCATTAACTGGGCTTTCCTCTCGGTCTCCTTCCGTCCAGGTGGCCGCTGGTGCTGTTGATCCATCGTAACCTGGGCCTCCCTCTCGGTCTCCTTCCCTCCATGTGGCTGCTGGTATTGTTGTTCCAATGTAACCTCGGCCTTCCTCCCCGTCTCCTTCCCTCCAGGTGGCTGCTGGCATTGTTGTTCCCATGTAACTTGAGCCTTTCTCCCTGTCTCCTTCCCTTCAAGTGGCTGCTGGTATTGTTGTTCCCATGTAACCTCGGCCTTCCTCCCGGTCTCCTTCCCTCCAGGTGGCTGCTGGTATTGTTGTTCCCGTGTAACCTGGGCTTCCTCTCAGTCTCCTTCCCTCCAGGTGGCTGCTGGTATTGTTGTTCCCGTGTAACCTCGGCTTTCCTCCCCATCTCCTTCCCTCCAGGTGGCTGCTTGTATTGTTGTTCCCATGTAACATCGGCCTTCCTCCCCGTCTCCTTCCCTGCAGGTGGCTGCTGGTATTGTTGTTCCCGTGTAACCTGGGCCTTCCTCCCGGCCTCCTTCCCTCCAGGTGGCAGCTGGTATTGTTGTTCCCATGTAACCTGGGCCTTCCTCCCGGCCTCCTTCCCTCCAGGTGGCTGCTGGTATTGTTGTTCCCGTGTAACCTGGGCCTTCCTCTCGGTCTCCTTCCCTCCAGGTGGCTGCTGGTATTGTTGTTCCCATGTAACCTCAGCCTTCCTCCCCGTCTCCTTCCGTCCAGGTGGCTGCTGGTATTGTTGTTCCCGTGTAACCTGGGCCTTCCTCTCGGTCTCCTTCCCTCCAAGTGCCTGCTGGTGTTGTTTTTCCCGTGTAACCTCGGCATTCCTCCCCATCTCCTTCCCTCCAGGTGGCTGCTGGTATTGCTGTTCATCATTAACCTGGGCCTTCCTCCCCGTCTCCTTCCCTCCAGGTGGCTGCTGGTATTGTTGTTCCCATGTAACCTCGGCCTTCCTCCCCGTCTCCTTCCCTCCAGGTGGCTGCTGGTATTGTTGTTCCCGTGTAACCTGGACCCTTCCTCTCTGTCTCCTTCCCTCCAGGTGGCTGCTGGCGTTGTTGTTCCCGTGTAACCTTGGCCTTCCTCCCCATCTCCTTCCCTCCAGGTGGCTGCTGGTATTGTTGTTTCCATGTAACCTCGGCCTTCCTCCCCGTCTCCTTCCCTCCAGGTGGCTGCTGGTATTGTTGTTCCCATGTAACCTCGGACTTCCTCCCCGTCTCCTTCCCTTCAGGTGGCTGCTGGTATTGTTGTTCCCGTGTAACCTGGTCCTTCCTCTCGGTCTCCTTCCTTCCAGGTGGCTGCTGATGTAGTTGGTTCACCGTAACCTAGGCTTTCCTCTCTGTCTCCTTCCCTCCAGGTGGCTGCTGGTGTTGTTGTTCCACCGTTACCTGGGCCTTCCTCTCTGTCTCCTTCCCTCCAGGTGGCCGCTTGTGTTGTTGATCCACCGTAACCTAGGCCTTCCTCTCTGTCTCCTTCCCTCCAGGTGGCCACTGGTGTTATTGTTCCACCGTAACCGGGACCTTCCTCTCTGTCTCCTTCCCTCCAGGTGGCCGCTGGTGTTGTTGATCCACCATAACCTGGGCCTTCGTCTCTGTCTCCTTCCCTCCACGTGGCCGCTGGTTTAGTTGATCTACCGTAACCTTGGCCTTCCTCTCGGTCTCCTTCCCTCCAGGTGGCTGCTGGTATTGTTGTTCCCATGTAACCTGGGCCTTTCTCCCGTCTCCTTCCCTCCAGGTGGTTGCTGGTATTGTTGTTCCCATGTAACCTGGGCCTTCCTCCCTATCTCCTTCCCTCCAGGTGGCTGCTGGTGTTGTTGTTCCCGTGTAACCTCGGCTTTCCCCCCGTCTCCTTCCCTCCAGGTGGCTTCTTGTATTGTTGTTCCCATGTAACATCGGCCTTCCTCCCCGTCTCCTTCCCTGCAGGTGGCTGCTGGTATTGTTGTTCCCGTGTAACCTGGGCCTTCCTCTCTGTCTCCTTCCCTCCAGGTGGCTGCTGGTGTTGTTGATCCACCGTAACCTGGGCCTTCCTCTCTGTCTCCTTCCCTCCAGGTGGCCGCTGGTGTTGTTGTTCCACCGTAACCTGGGCCTTCCTCTCTGTCTCCTTCCCTCCAGGTGGCCGCTGGTGTTGTTGTTCCACCGTAACCTGGGCCTTCCTCTCTGTCTCCTTCCCTCCAGGTGACTGCTGGTATTGTTGTTCCCGTGTAACCTGGGCCTTCCTCCCGTCTCCTTCCCTCCAGGTGGCTGCTGGTATTGTTGTTCCCATTGTAACCTGGGCCTTCCTCTCGGTCTCCTTCCCTCCAGGTGGCTGCTGGTATTGTTGTTCCCATGTAACCTGGGCCTTCCTCCGGTCTCCTTCCCTCCAGGTGGCTGCTGGTATTGTTGTTCCCATGTAACCTGGGCCTTCCTCCCGTCTCCTTCCCTCCAGGTGGCTGCTGGTATTGTTGTTCCCGTGTAACCTCGGCCTTCCTCCCCGTCTCCTTCCCTCCAGGTGGCTGCTGGTATTGTTGTTCCGTGTAACCTGGGCCTTCCTCTCCGTCTCCTTCCCTCCAGGTGGCTGCTGGTATTGTTGTTCCCATGTAACCTGGGCCTTCCTCTCTGTCTCCTTCCCTCCAGGTGGCTGCTGGTATTGTTGTTCCCGTGTAACCTGGGCCTTCCTCTCCGTCTCCTTCCCTCCAGGTGGCTGCTGGTATTGTTGTTCCCGTGTAACCTGGGCCTTCCTCTCCGTCTCCTTCCCTCCAGGTGGCTGCTGGTGTTGTTGTTCCCATGTAACCTGGGCCTTCCTCTCGTCTCCTTCCCTCCAGGTGGCTGCTGGTATTGTTGTTCCACATGTAACCTGGGCCTTCCTCTCTGTCTCCTTCCCTCCAGGTGGCTGCTGGTATTGTTGTTCCACCATGTAACCTGGGCCTTCCTCTCGGTCTCCTTCCTCCAGGTGGCTGCTGGTATTGTTGTTCCATGTAACCTGGGCCTTCCTCTCGGTCTCCTTCCCTCCAGGTGGCTGCTGGTATTGTTGTTCCCATGTAACCTGGGCCTTCCTCTCCATCTCCTTCCCTCCAGGTGGCTGCTGGTGTTGTTGTTCCCCTGTAACCTGGGCCTTCCTCTCGGTCTCCTTCCCTCCAGGTGGCTGCTGGTATTGTTGTTCCAATGTAACCTCGGCCTTCCTCTCCGTCTCCTTCCCTCCAGGTGGCTGCTGGTATTGTTGTTCCCATGTAACCTGGGCCTTCCTCCCGTCTCCTTCCCTCCAGGTGGCTGCTGGTATTGTTGTTCCCATGTAACCTCGGCCTTCCTCCCCGTCTCCTTCCTCCAGGTGGCTGCTGGTATTGTTGTTCCCGTGTAACCTGGGCCTTCCTCTCGGTCTCCTTCCCTCAGGTGGCTGCTGGTATTGTTGTTCCCATGTAACCTGGGCCTTCCTCCCGTCTCCTTCCCTCCAGGTGGCTGCTGGTATTGTTGTTCCGTGTAACCTGGGCCTTCCTCTCGGTCTCCTTCCCTCCAGGTGGCTGCTGGTATTGTTGTTCCACCGTAACCTGGGCCTTCCTCTCTGTCTCCTTCCTCCAGGTGGCTGCTGGTGTTGTTGTTCCCGTGTAACCTCGGCCTTCCTCTCCGTCTCCTTCCCTCCAGGTGGCTGCTGGTATTGTTGTTCCCATGTAACCTGGGCCTTCCTCCCCGTCTCCTTCCCTCCAGGTGGCTGCTGGTATTGTTGTTCCCATGTAACCTGGGCCTTCCTCTCGTCTCCTTCCCTCCAGGTGGCTGCTGGTATTGTTGTTCCCACGTGTAACCTGGGCCTTCCTCCCGTCTCCTTCCCTCCAGGTGGCTGCTGGTATTGTTGTTCCCATGTAACCTGGGCCTTCCTCTCTGTCTCCTTCCCTCCAGGTGGCTGCTGGTATTGTTGTTCCCATGTAACCTGGGCCTTCCTCCCCGTCTCCTTCCCTCCAGGTGGCTGCTGGTATTGTTGTTCCCATGTAACCTGGGCCTTCCTCTCTGTCTCCTTCCTCCAGGTGGCTGCTGGTATTGTTGTTCCATGTAACCTGGGCCTTCCTCCGTCTCCTTCCCTCCAGGTGGCTGCTGGTATTGTTGTTCCATGTAACCTGGGCCTTCCTCCCCGTCTCCTTCCCTCCAGGTGGCTGCTGGTATTGTTGTTCCCATGTAACCTGGGCCTTCCTCTCTGTCTCCTTCCCTCCAGGTGGCTGCTGGTATTGTTGTTCCCTGTAACCTGGGCCTTCCTCCCGTCTCCTTCCCTCCAGGTGGCTGCTGGTGTTGTTGTTCCACCGTAACCTGGGCCTTCCTCCCGTCTCCTTCCCTCCAGGTGGCTGCTGGTATTGTTGTTCCCATGTAACCTGGGCCTTCCCTCTGTCTCCTTCCCTCCAGGTGGCTGCTGGTATTGTTGTTCCCATGTAACCTCGGCCTTCCTCCCGTCTCCTTCCCTCCAGGTGGCTGCTGGTATTGTTGTTCCCGTGTAACCTCGGCCTTCCTCCCGTCTCCTTCCCTCCAGGTGGCTGCTGGTATTGTTGTTCCCATGTAACCTGGGCCTTCCTCCCGTCTCCTTCCTCCAGGTGGCTGCTGGTATTGTTGTTCCCATGTAACCTGGGCCTTCCTCCTCGGTCTCCTTCCCTCCAGGTGGCTGCTGGTATTGTTGTTCCTGTAACCTGGGCCTTCCTCTCCCGTCTCCTTCCCTCCAGGTGGCTGCTGGTATTGTTGTTCCCGTGTAACCTGGGCCTTCCTCCCGTCTCCTTCCTCCAGGTGGCTGCTGGTATTGTTGTTCCCATGTAACCTGGGCCTTCCTCTCTGTCTCCTTCCCTCCAGGTGGCTGCTGGTATTGTTGTTCCCGTGTAACCTGGGCCTTCCTCCTGTCTCCTTCCCTCCAGGTGGCTGCTGGTATTGTTGTTCCATGTAACCTGGGCCTTCCTCCCGTCTCCTTCCCTCCAGGTGGCTGCTGGTATTGTTGTTCCCATGTAACCTGGGCCTTCCTCTCTGTCTCCTTCCCTCCAGGTGGCTGCTGGTATTGTTGTTCCCATGTAACCTGGGCCTTCCTCTCTGTCTCCTTCCCTCCAGGTGGCTGCTGGTATTGTTGTTCCACCGTGTAACCTGGGCCTTCCTCTCGTCTCCTTCCCTCCAGGTGGCTGCTGGTATTGTTGTTCCCATGTAACCTGGGCCTTCCTCCCGTCTCCTTCCCTCCAGGTGGCTGCTGGTATTGTTGTTCCCATGTAACCTGGGCCTTCCTCTCGGTCTCCTTCCCTCCAGGTGGCTGCTGGTATTGTTGTTCCCATGTAACCTCGGCCTTCCTCCCTGTCTCCTTCCCTCCAGGTGGCTGCTGGTATTGTTGTTCCCGTGTAACCTGGGCCTTCCTCCCCGTCTCCTTCCCTCCAGGTGGCTGCTGGTATTGTTGTTCCCATGTAACCTGGGCCTTCCTCCCGTCTCCTTCCCTCCAGGTGGCTGCTGGTATTGTTGTTCCCATGTAACCTGGGCCTTCCTCTCTGTCTCCTTCCTCCAGGTGGCTGCTGGTATTGTTGTTCCCATGTAACCTGGGCCTTCCTCTCCGTCTCCTTCCTCCAGGTGGCTGCTGGTATTGTTGTTCCTATGTAACCTGGGCCTTCCTCCCCGTCTCCTTCCCTCCAGGTGGCTGCTGGTATTGTTGTTCCCATGTAACCTGGGCCTTCCTCCCCGTCTCCTTCCCTCCAGGTGGCTGCTGGTATTGTTGTTCCCATGTAACCTGGGCCTTCCTGACTCGTCTCCTTCCCTCCAGGTGGCTGCTGGTATTGTTGTTCCCGTGTAACCTGGGCCTTCCTCCCGTCTCCTTCCCTCCAGGTGGCTGCTGGTATTGTTGTTCCCATGTAACCTGGGCCTTCCTCTCTGTCTCCTTCCCTCCAGGTGGCTGCTGGTATTGTTGTTCCCATGTAACCTCGGCCTTCCTCCCCGTCTCCTTCCCTCCAGGTGGCCGCTGGTGTTGTTGTTCCACCGTAACCTGGGCCTTCCTCTCTGTCTCCTTCCCTCCAGGTGGCCGCTGGTGTTGTTGTTCCACCGTAACCTGGGCCTTCCTCTCTGTCTCCTTCCCTCCAGGTGGCCGCTGGTATTGTTGTTCCATGTAACCTGGGCCTTCCTCTCCGGTCTCCTTCCCTCCAGGTGGCTGCTGGTATTGTTGTTCCCATGTAACCTGGGCCTTCCTCTCGGTCTCCTTCCCTCCAGGTGGCTGCTGGTATTGTTGTTCCCGTGTAACCTGGGCCTTCCTCCCGTCTCCTTCCCTCCAGGTGGCTGCTGGTATTGTTGTTCCCATGTAACCTGGGCCTTCCTCCGTCTCCTTCCCTCCAGGTGGCTGCTGGTATTGTTGTTCCCATGTAACCTGGGCCTTCCTCCTGTCTCCTTCCCTCCAGGTGGCTGCTGGTATTGTTGTTCCCATGTAACCTGGGCCTTCCTCTCTGTCTCCTTCCCTCCAGGTGGCTGCTGGTATTGTTGTTCCCATGTAACCTGGGCCTTCCTCCCTGTCTCCTTCCCTCCAGGTGGCTGCTGGTATTGTTGTTCCCATGTAACCTGGGCCTTCCTCTCCGTCTCCTTCCCTCCAGGTGGCTGCTGGTGTTGTTGTTCCAATGTAACCTGGGCCTTCCTCTCCGTCTCCTTCCCTCCAGGTGGCTGCTGGTATTGTTGTTCCCATGTAACCTGGGCCTTCCTCGCCGTCTCCTTCCCTCCAGGTGGCTGCTGGTATTGTTGTTCCCATGTAACCTGGGCCTTCCTCTCGGTCTCCTTCCCTCCAGGTGGCTGCTGGTATTGTTGTTCCCATGTAACCTGGGCCTTCCTCTCCGTCTCCTTCCCTCCAGGTGGCTGCTGGTATTGTTGTTCCCATGTAACCTGGGCCTTCCTCTCCGTCTCCTTCCCTCCAGGTGGCTGCTGGTATTGTTGTTCCCATGTAACCTGGGCCTTCCTCCCCGTCTCCTTCCCTCCAGGTGGCTGCTGGTATTGTTGTTCCCATGTAACCTGGGCCTTCCTCTCTGTCTCCTTCCCTCCAGGTGGCTGCTGGTATTGTTGTTCCCATGTAACCTCGGCCTTCCTCCCCGTCTCCTTCCCTCCAGGTGGCTGCTGGTATTGTTGTTCCCGTGTAACCTGGGCCTTCCTCCGCGTCTCCTTCCCTCCTGGTGGCTGCTGGTATTGTTGTTCCCATGTAACCTGAGCCTTCCTCTCTGTCTCCTTCCCTCCAAGTGGCTGCTGGTATTGTTGTTCCCATGTAACCTGGGCCTTCCTCTCTGTCTCCTTCCCTCCAGGTGGCTGCTGGTATTGTTGTTCCCATGTAACCTGGACCTTCCTCTCTGTCTCCTTCCCTCCAGGTGGCTGCTGGTATTGTTGTTCCCATGTAACCTCGGCCTTCCTCCCCATCTCCTTCCCTCCAGGTGGCTGCTGGTATTGTTGTTCCCATGTAACCTGGGCCTTCCTCTCCGTCTCCTTCCCTCCAGGTGGCCGCTGGTGTTGTTGTTCCCATGTAACCTGGGCCTTCCTCTCTGTCTCCTTCCCTCCAGGTGGCTGCTGGTATTGTTGTTCCCATGTAACCTCGGTCTTCCTCCCCATCTCCTTCCCTCCAGGTGGCTGCTGGCAGTGTTGTTCCCATGTAACCTGGGCCTTCCTCTCTTTCTCCTTCCCTCCAGGTGGCTGCTGGTATTGTTGTTCCCATGTAACCTCGGCCTTCCTCCCCGTCTCCTTCGCTGCAGGTGGCTGCTGCTGTAGTTGGTCCACCGTAACCTAGGCCTTCCTCTCCATCTCCTTCCCTCCAGGTGCCTGCTGGTATTGTTGTTCCCATGTAACCTGGGCCTTCCTCCCGGTCTCCTTCCCTCCAGGTGTCTTCTGGTATTGTTGTTCCCGTGTAACCTGGGCCTTCCTCCCGGTCTCATTCCCTCCAGGTGGCTGCTGGTATTGTTGTTCCCGTGTAACCTCGGCCTTCCTCCCCGTCTCCTTCCCTCCAGGTGGCTGCTGGTATTGTTGTTCCCGTGTAACCTGGGCCTTCCTCCGCGTCTCCTTCCCTCCAGGTGGCTGGTGGTATTGTTGTTCCCATGTAACCTGGGCCTTCCTCTCTGTCTCCTTCCCTCCAGGTGGCTGCTGGTATTGTTGTTCCCGTGTAACCTGGGCCTTCCTCTCTGTCTCCTTCCCTCCAAGTGGCTGCTGGTATTGTTGTTCCCGTGTAACCTGGGCCTTCCTCCCCGTCTCCTTCCCTCCAGGTGGCTGCTGGTAGTGTTGTTCCCATGTAACCTGGGCCTTCCTCTCGTCTCCTTCCCTCCAGGTGGCTGCTGGTATTGTTGTTCCATGTAACCTGGGCCTTCCTCCCGTCTCCTTCCCTCCAGGTGGCTGCTGGTATTGTTGTTCCCATGTAACCTGGCCTTCCTCTCTGTCTCCTTCCCTCCAGGTGGCTGCTGGTATTGTTGTTCCACTGTAACCTGGGCCTTCCTCTCTGTCTCCTTCCCTCCAGGTGGCTGCTGGTATTGTTGTTCCCATGTAACCTGGGCCTTCCTCCCGGTCTCCTTCCCTCCAGGTGGCTGCTGGTATTGTTGTTCCCATGTAACCTGGGCCTTCCTCCCCGTCTCCTTCCCTCCAGGTGGCTGCTGGTATTGTTGTTCCCATGTAACCTGGGCCTTCCTCTCTGTCTCCTTCCCTCCAGGTGGCTGCTGGTATTGTTGTTCCCATGTAACCTGGGCCTTCCTCTCTGTCTCCTTCCCTCCAGGTGGCTGCTGGTATTGTTGTTCCCGTGTAACCTCGGCCTTCCTCCCCGTCTCCTTCCCTCCAGGTGGCTGCTGGTATTGTTGTTCCCGTGTAACCTGGGCCTTCCTCTCTGTCTCCTTCCCTCCAGGTGGCCGCTGGTGTTGTTGATCCACCGTAACCTGGGCCTTCCTCTCTGTCTCCTTCCCTCCAGGTGGCCGCTGGTGTTGTTGTTCCACCGTAACCTGGACCTTCCTCTCCGTCTCCTTCCCTCCAGGTGGCCGCTGGTGTTGTTGATCCACCGTAACCTAGGCCTTCCTCTCCGTCTCCTTCCCTCCAGGTGGCCGCTGGTGTTGTTGTTCCAATGTAACCTGGGCCTTCCTCTCCGTCTCCTTCCCTCCAGGTGGCTGCTGGTATTGTTGTTCCCATGTAACCTGGGCCTTCCTCTCTGTCTCCTTCCCTCCAGGTGGCTGCTGGTATTGTTGTTCCCGTGTAACCTGGGCCTTCCTCCCCGTCTCCTTCCCTCCAGGTGGCTGCTGGTATTGTTGTTCCCATGTAACCTGGGCCTTCCTCTCTGTCTCCTTCCCTCCAGGTGGCTGCTGGTATTGTTGTTCCCATGTAACCTCGGCCTTCCTCCCCGTCTCCTTCCCTCCAGGTGGCTGCTGGTGTTGTTGTTCCACCGTAACCTGGGCCTTCCTCTCCGTCTCCTTCCCTCCAGGTGGCTGCTGGTATTGTTGTTCCCATGTAACCTGGGCCTTCCTCTCTGTCTCCTTCCCTCCAGGTGGCTGCTGGTATTGTTGTTCCCATGTAACCTGGGCCTTCCTCCCGGTCTCCTTCCCTCCAGGTGGCTGCTGGTATTGTTGTTCCCATGTAACCTGGGCCTTCCTCCCCGTCTCCTTCCCTCCAGGTGGCTGCTGGTATTGTTGTTCCCGTGTAACCTGGGCCTTCCTCCGCGTCTCCTTCCCTCCAGGTGGCTGCTGGTATTGTTGTTCCCATGTAACCTGGGCCTTCCTCTCTGTCTCCTTCCCTCCAGGTGGCTGCTGGTATTGTTGTTCCCGTGTAACCTGGGCCTTCCTCTCTGTCTCCTTCCCTCCAGGTGGCTGCTGGTATTGTTGTTCCCGTGTAACCTGGGCCTTCCTCTCTGTCTCCTTCCCTCCAGGTGGCTGCTGGTATTGTTGTTCCCATGTAACCTGGGCCTTCCTCTCTGTCTCCTTCCCTCCAGGTGGCTGCTGGTGTTGTTGTTCCACCGTAACCTGGGCCTTCCTCTCTGTCTCCTTCCCTCCAGGTGGCCGCTGGTGTTGTTGTTCCACCGTAACCTGGGCCTTCCTCTCCGTCTCCTTCCCTCCAGGTGGCTGCTGGTGTTGTTGTTCCCATGTAACCTGGGCCTTCCTCTCTGTCTCCTTCCCTCCAGGTGGCTGCTGGTATTGTTGTTCCCATGTAACCTGGGCCTTCCTCTCTGTCTCCTTCCCTCCAGGTGGCTGCTGGTATTGTTGTTCCCGTGTAACCTGGGCCTTCCTCCCTGTCTCCTTCCCTCCAGGTGGCTGCTGGTATTGTTGTTCCCATGTAACCTGGGCCTTCCTCTCTGTCTCCTTCCCTCCAGGTGGCTGCTGGTATTGTTGTTCCCGTGTAACCTGGGCCTTCCTCTCTGTCTCCTTCCCTCCAGGTGGCCGCTGGTGTTGTTGTTCCACCGTAACCTGGGCCTTCCTCTCTGTCTCCTTCCCTCCAGGTGGCTGCTGGTATTGTTGTTCCCATGTAACCTCGGCCTTCCTCCCCGTCTCCTTCCCTCCAGGTGGCTGCTGGTATTGTTGTTCCCGTGTAACCTGGGCCTTCCTCTCTGTCTCCTTCCCTCCAGGTGGCTGCTGGTATTGTTGTTCCCGTGTAACCTGGGCCTTCCTCCCGGTCTCCTTCCCTCCAGGTGGCTGCTGGTATTGTTGTTCCCGTGTAACCTGGGCCTTCCTCCGCGTCTCCTTCCCTCCAGGTGGCTGCTGGTATTGTTGTTCCCATGTAACCTGGGCCTTCCTCTCTGTCTCCTTCCCTCCAAGTGGCTGCTGGTATTGTTGTTCCCGTGTAACCTGGGCCTTCCTCTCTGTCTCCTTCCCTCCAGGTGGCTGCTGGTATTGTTGTTCCCGTGTAACCTGGGCCTTCCTCCCGGTCTCCTTCCCTCCAGGTGGCTGCTGGTATTGTTGTTCCCGTGTAACCTGGGCCTTCCTCCCGGTCTCCTTCCCTCCAGGTGGCTGCTGGTATTGTTGTTCCCATGTAACCTGGGCCTTCCTCTCTGTCTCCTTCCCTCCAGGTGGCTGCTGGTATTGTTGTTCCCATGTAACCTGGGCCTTCCTCTCTGTCTCCTTCCCTCCAGGTGGCTGCTGGTATTGTTGTTCCCATGTAACCTGGGCCTTCCTCCCCGTCTCCTTCCCTCCAGGTGGCTGCTGGTATTGTTGTTCCCATGTAACCTGGGCCTTCCTCCCCGTCTCCTTCCCTCCAGGTGGCTGCTGGTATTGTTGTTCCCGTGTAACCTGGGCCTTCCTCCCGGTCTCCTTCCCTCCAGGTGGCTGCTGGTATTGTTGTTCCCGTGTAACCTGGGCCTTCCTCCCGGTCTCCTTCCCTCCAGGTGGCTGCTGGTATTGTTGTTCCCGTGTAACCTGGGCCTTCCTCTCTGTCTCCTTCCCTCCAGGTGGCTGCTGGTATTGTTGTTCCCATGTAACCTCGGCCTTCCTCCCCGTCTCCTTCCCTCCAGGTGGCTGCTGGTATTGTTGTTCCCATGTAACCTGGACCTTCCTCCCGGTCTCCTTTCCTCCAGGTGGCTGCTGGTATTGTTGTTCCTGTGTAACCTGGGCCTTCCTCCCCTTCTCCTTCCCTCCAGGTAGGGTTGGAAAAAATAACTTGTTTCGAATCATCGTTTTAATTAGTGATGGGCATCAACGTCAGTTAGCTGTCATGACTAGTGTTGTATCGTGTGTGATGGTCTCTAGGTGTTTCTATCATTGTGTTCGCAGAGATGTCAGTAGGTAGATAGTAGACACTGCATGAAATATATTGCAAGTTTGTTAATTAGATTGTATAATATTATGGAATTGTACTAGTTGAGAAGCTTAGGTTTGAAGGAATTGACAGGTTAAGGTGAATCTTGTGTATATTTACATCTGTATAATGTCTACTGACTGGCAGGAGCTGATCCAGCAGTTTATTGCAAGTTTACCAATTAGTTTGTATAAAGTTATGGAATTTGACTACTTGAGAAGTTTAGCTTTGAAGGAATTGACAGGTTAAGGTGAATCTTGTGTATATTTATACCTGTATAATGTCTCCTGGCTGGCAGAAGCTGATCCAGCAGTTTATTGCAAGTTTACCAATTAGATTGTATAATGTTATGCAATTTAACTAGTTGAGAAGTCTGGCTTTGAAGGAATTCACACATTAAGGTGAATCTTGTCTATATCTACATCTGTGTAATAGTGCTGGAGGTAAATAAATAATGTGATTTTAAGTGCAAAATAAAAACTGGCTGAATACAATGTGATTACATAACACATGCCGGTCGTTCTGAAACAGTGTGTTAGGAATTCATACAAGCTAGCTGAGAAAATATGTACTTTTAAGAGCTTAGGTGAATTACAGGTTGTTACGCACTCAAGTTGCTATCCTGTGTATGCACTGCCCAGTCTGAATCTATGATATATCTGGTTCTGCTCAAATGTTTCTAGAAATCAAACATGTAGATGGATGTAATATTTTTTTGTAGGGTGCACGATATATGCTTGTCTCTAAAATACGTTCACTTCCATTTTTTTTGCAAACATTGTCATGTAAAAATAGGTACTTTACCAATAGAAATGCAGTAGCCATTGACCAGACACGTAGGAGGTTTTTTTTATTAAAAATATAGTTGTAATATGCAAGAAAACTGATGCCTTTCACCAAGCAATGAGTGTGTACAAAGGACAACCTGCACAAAAGAAAGAATTGTGAAATATGGAGTTTCTAACTGACAAATCAGATGTGACTAGTCGTGCAATGACTGTTCATATAGGATCAGTTACATGCTTTCACATAGAGTCACTCTTGTTAACTCATGCTTAGATGCTAATCATCTGTGTCATCACAGCCTTTGTATAAAAGAAAACCATATATCTATTCAGCCACACTCTGAAAATGATAATATGCAATTTATATAATTCAAATCATATGGTTTGGTCACGAGGAACACTCCCCAATGGCTGTTAGGGTTGAAATAAAAAATTTGTAAAAACCTAAATTTTTCGAGAGCTATGATCAATAACTTGTTTCGAATCATCGTTTTAATTAGTGATGGACATCAACGTCAGTTAGCTGTCATAACTAGTGTTGTATCGTGTGTGATGGTCTCTAGGTCTTTCTATCATTGTGTTCGCAGAGATGTCAGTAGGCAGATAGTAGACACTGCATGAAATATATTGCAAGTTTGTTAATTAGATTGTATAATATTATGGAATTGTACTAGTTGAGAAGCTTAGGTTTGAAGGAATTGACAGGTTAAGGTGAATCTTGTGTATATTTACATCTGTATAATGTCTACTGACTGGCAGGAGCTGATCCAGCAGTTTATTGCAAGTTTACCAATTAGATTGTATAATGTTATGTAATTTAACTACTTGAGAAGTCTGGCTTTGAAGGAATTCACACATTAAGGTGAATCTTGTCTATATCTACATCCGTGTAATAGTGCTGGATGTAAACAAATAATGTGATTTTAAGTGCAAAATAAAAACTGGCTGAATACAATGTGATTACAGAACACATGCCGGTCGTTCTGAAACATTGTGTTAGGAATTCATTCAAGCTAGCTGAGAAAATGTGTACTTTCAAGAGCTTAGGTGAATTACAGGTTGTTACGCACTCAAGTTGCTATCCTGTGTATGCACTGCCCAGTCTGAATCTATGATATATTATCTAGTTCTGCTCAAATGTTTCTAGAAATCAAACATGTAGATGGATGTAATATTTTTTGTAGGGTGCACGATATATGCTTGTCTCTAAAATATGTTCACTTCCATTTTTTGGAAACACTATCAATGTAAAAATAGGTACTTTAGCAATAGAAATGCAGTAGCCATTGACCAGACCCGTAGGAGGTTTTTTATTAAAAATATAGTTGTAAAAAGCATGAAAACTGATGCCTGTCACCAAGCGATGAGTGTGTACAAAGGACAGGCTGCACAAAAGAAAGAATTGTGAAATATGGAGTTACTAACTTACAAATCAGGTGTGACTACAGTCATGCGATGACAGTTCATATAGGCTCAGTTACATGCTTCCACATAGAATCACTCTTGTTGACCCATGCTTATATGCTAATCATCTGTATCATCACAGCCTTTGTATAAAAGAAAACCATATATCTATTGCGCCACACTCTGAAAATGATAATATGCAATTTTATATAATTCAAAACATGGTTTCGTCACGAGGAACATAATGGCTGTTAGGGTTGAAATAAAAACATTTAAAAACCTAAATTTTTCGAGAGCTATGTGCAATAACTTGTTTTGAATCATCGTTTTAATTAGTGATGGGCATCAACGTCAGTTAGCTGTCATGACTAGTGTTGTATTGTGTGTGATGTTCTCTACGTCTTTCTATCATTGTGTTTACAGAGATGTCAGTAGGCAGATAGTAGACACTGCATTAAATATATTGCAAGTTTGTTAATTAAATTGTATAATATTATGGAATTGTACTAGTTGAGAAGCTTAGGTTTGAAGGAATTGACAGGTTAAGGTGAATCTTGTTTATATTTACATCTGTATAATGGCTACTGACTGACAGGAGCTGATCCAGCAGTTTATTGCAAGTTTACCAATTAGTTTGTATAAAGTTATGGAATTTGACTACTTGAGAAGTTTAGCTTTGAAGGAATTGTCAGGTTAAGGTGAATCTTGTGTATATTTATACCTGTATAATGTATGCTGACTGGCAGGAGCTGATCCAGCAGTTTATTGCAAGTTTACCAATTATGTTGTATAATGTTATGTAATTTAACTACTTGAGAATTCTGGCTTTGAAGGAATTCACACGTTAAGGTGAATCTTGTCTATATCTACATCTGTGTAATAGTGCTGAAGGTAAATAAATAATGTGATTTTAAGTGCAAAATAAAAACTGGCTGAATACAATGTGATTACATAACACATGCTGGTCGTTCTGAAACAGTGTGTTAGGAATTCATACAAGCTAGCTGAGAAAATATATACTTTTAAGAGCTTAGGTAAATTACAGGTTGTTACGCACTCAAGTTGCTATACTGTGTATGCACTGCCCAGTCTGAATCTATGATATATCTTGTTCTGCTCAAATGTTTCTAGAAATCAAACATGTAGATGGATGTAATATTTTTTTGTAGGGTGCACGATATATGCTTGTCTCTAAAATACGTTCACTTCCATTTTTTTGCAAACATTGTCATGTAAAAATAGGTACTTTACCAATAGAAATGCAGTAGCCATTGACCAGACACGTAGGAGGTTTTTTTTTATTAAAAATATAGTTGTAATATGCAAGAAAACTGATGCCTTTCACCAAGCAATGAGTGTGTACAAAGGACAGGCTGCACAAAAGGAAGAATTGTTAAATATGGATTTACTAACTGGCAACTCAGGTGTGACTACAGTCGTGCGATGACAGTTCATATAGGCTCAGTTACATGCTTCCACATAGAATCACTCTTGTTGACCCATGCTTAGATGCTAATCATCTGTGTCATCACAGCCTTTGTATAAAAGAAAACCATATATCTATTCAGCCACACTCTGAAAATGATAATATGCAATTGATATAATTCAAATCATATGGTTTGGTCAAGAGGATACCTGTATAATGTCTACTGACTGGCAGGAGCTGATCCAGCAGTTTATTGCAAGTTTACCAATTAGATTGTATAATGTTATGTAATTTAACTACTTGAGAAGTTTAGCTTTGAAGGAATTGACAGGTTAAGGTGAATCTTGTGTATATTTATACCTGTATAATGTCTCCTGGCTGGCAGAAGCTGATCCAGCAGTTTATTGCAAGTTTACCAATTAGATTGTATAATGTTATGCAATTTAACTAGTTGAGAAGTCTGGCTTTGAAGGAATTCACACATTAAGGTGAATCTTGTCTATATCTACATCTGTGTAATAGTGCTGGAGGTAAATAAATAATGTGATTTTAAGTGCAAAATAAAAACTGGCTGAATACAATGTGATTACATAACACATGCCGGTCTTTCTGAAACATTGTGTTAGGAATTCATACAAGCTAGCTGAGAAAATATATACTTTTAAGAGCTTAGGTGAATTACAGGTTGTTACGCACTCAAGTTGCTAT
Source organism: Lamellibrachia satsuma (assembly GCA_033239005.1). Taxonomy (NCBI): domain Eukaryota; kingdom Metazoa; phylum Annelida; class Polychaeta; order Sabellida; family Siboglinidae; genus Lamellibrachia; species Lamellibrachia satsuma. The sequence goes on from BSQZ01000019.1 coordinate 5,243,133, forward strand.
CCTGTGTATGCACTGCCCAGTCTGAATCTATGATATATCTGGTTCTGCTCAAATGTTTCTAGAAATCAAACATGTAGATGGATGTAATATTTTTTTGTAGGGTGCACGATATATGCTTGTCTCTAAAATATGTTCACTTCCATTTTTTGGAAACACTATCAATGTAAAAATAGGTACTTTAGCAATAGAAATGCAGTAGCCATTGACCAGACACGTAGGAGGTTTTTTTTATTAAAAATATAGTTGTAATATGCAAGAAAACTGATGCCTTTCACCAAGCAATGAGTGTGTACAAAGGACAACCTGCACAAAAGAAAGAATTGTGAAATATGGAGTTTCTAACTGACAAATCAGATGTGACTAGTCGTGCAATGACTGTTCATATAGGATCAGTTACATGCTTTCACATAGAGTCACTCTTGTTAACTCATGCTTAGATGCTAATCATCTGTGTCATCACAGCCTTTGTATAAAAGAAAACCATATATCTATTCAGCCACACTCTGAAAATGATAATATGCAATTTATATAATTCAAATCATATGGTTTGGTCACGAGGAACACTCCCCAATGGCTGTTAGGGTTGAAATAAAAAATTTGTAAAAACCTAAATTTTTCGAGAGCTATGATCAATAACTTGTTTCGAATCATCGTTTTAATTAGTGATGGACATCAACGTCAGTTAGCTGTCATAACTAGTGTTGTATCGTGTGTAATGGTCTCTAGGTCTTTCTATCATTGTGTTCGCAGAGATGTCAGTAGGCAGATAGTAGACACTGCATGAAATATATTGCAAGTTTGTTAATTAGATTGTATAATATTATGGAATTGTACTAGTTGAGAAGCTTAGGTTTGAAGGAATTGACAGGTTAAGGTGAATCTTGTGTATATTTATACCTGTATAATGTCTACTGACTGGCAGTAGCTGATCCAGCAGTTTATTGCAAGTTTACCAATTAGATTGTATAATGTTATGCAATTTAACTAGTTGAGAAGTCTGGCTTTGAAGGAATTCACACATTAAGGTGAATCTTGTCTATATCTACATCCGTGTAATAGTGCTGTATGTAAACAAATAATGTGATTTTAAGTGCAAAATAAAAACTGGCTGAATACAATGTGATTACAGAACACATGCCGGTCGTTCTGAAACATTGTGTTAGGAATTCATTCAAGCTAGCTGAGAAAATGTGTACTTTCAAGAACTTAGGTGAATTACAGGTTGTTACGCACTCAAGTGGCTATCCTGTGTATGCACTGCCCAGTCTGAATCTATGATATATTATCTAGTTCTGCTCAAATGTTTCTAGAAATCAAACATGTAGATGGATGTAATATTTTTTGTAGGGTGCACGATATATGCTTGTCTCTAAAATATGTTCACTTCCATTTTTTTTGCAAACATTGTCATGTCAAAATTGGTACTTTAGCAATGGAAATGCAGTAGCCATTGACCAGACACGTAGGAGGTTTTTTATTAAAAATATAGTTGTAAAAAGCATGAAAACTGATGACTGTCACCAAGCAATGAGTGTGTACAAAGGACAGGCTGCACAAAAGGAAGAATTGTGAAATATGGAGTTACTAACTGACAAATCAGGTGTGACTACAGTCATGCGATGACTGTTCATATAGGCTCAGTTACATGCTTCCACATAGAATCACTCTAGTTGACCCATGCTTAGATGCTAATCATCTGTGTCATCACAGCCTTTGTATAAAAGAAAACCATATATCTATTGAACCACACTCTGAAAATTATAATATATAATTTTATATAATTCAAAACATGGTTTGGTCACGGGAAATACACCCAATGGCTGTTAGGGTTGAAAAAAAAATTGTAAAAACCTAAATTTTTTCGAGAGCTATGTGCAATAACTTGTTTTGAATCATCGTTTTAATTAGTGATGGGCATCAACGTCAGTTAGCTGTCATGACTAGTGTTGTATTGTGTGTGATGTTCTCTACGTCTTTCTATCATTGTGTTTACAGAGATGTCAGTAGGCAGATAGTAGACACTGCATTAAATATATTGTAAGTTTGTTAATTAAATTGTATAATATTATGGAATTGTACTAGTTGAGAAGCTTAGGTTTGAAGGAATTGACAGGTCAAGGTGAATCTTGTGTATATTTACATCTGTATAATCGCTACTGACTGACAGGAGCTGATCCAGCAGTTTATTGCAAGTTTACCAATTAGTTTGTATAAAGTTATGGAATTTGACTACTTGAGAAGTTTAGCTTTGAAGGAATTGTCAGGTTAAGGTGAATCTTGTGTATATTTATACCTGTATAATGTATGCTGACTGGCAGGAGCTGATCCAGCAGTTTATTGCAAGTTTACCAATTATGTTGTATAATGTTATGTAATTTAACTACTTGAGAATTCTGGCTTTGAAGGAATTCACACGTTAAGGTGAATCTTGTCTATATCTACATCTGTGTAATAGTGCTGGAGGTAAATAAATAATGTGATTTTAAGTGCAAAATAAAAACTGGCTGAATACAATGTGATTACATAACACATGCTGGTCGTTCTGAAACAGTGTGTTAGGAATTCATACAAGCTAGCTGAGAAAATATATACTTTTAAGAGCTTAGGTAAATTACAGGTTGTTACGCACTCAAGTAGCTATCCTGTGTATGCACTGCCCAGTCTGAATCTATGATATATCTGGTTCTGCTCAAATGTTTCTACAAATCAAACATGTAGATGGATGTAATATTTTTTTGTAGGGTGCACGATATATGCTTGTCTCTAAAATACGTTCACTTCCATTTTTTTTGCAAACATTGTCATGTAAAAATAGGTACTTTACCAATAGAAATGCAGTAGCCATTGACCAGACACGTAGGAGGTTTTTTTTATTAAAAATATAGTTGTAATATGCAAGAAAACTGATGCCTTTCACCAAGCAATGAGTGTGTACAAAGGACAACCTGCACAAAAGAAAGAATTGTGAAATATGGATTTACTAACTGGCAACTCAGGTGTGACTACAGTCATGCGATGACATTTCATATAGGCTCAGTTACATGCTTCCACATAGAGTCACTCTTGTTGACCCATGCTTAGATGCTAATCATCTGTGTCATCACAGCCTTTGTATAAAAGAAAACCATATATCTATTCAGCCACACTCTGAAAATGATAATATGCAATTGATATAATTCAAATCATATGGTTTGGTCAAGAGGATACCTGTATAATGTCTACTGACTGGCAGGAGCTGATCCAGCAGTTTATTGCAAGTTTACCAATTAGATTGTATAATGTTATGTAATTTAACTACTTGAGAAGTCTGGCTTTGAAGGAATTCACACATTAAGGTGAATCTTGTCTATATCTACATCTGTGTAATAGTGCTGTATGTAAACAAATAATGTGATTTTAAGTGCAAAATAAAAACTGGCTGAATACAATGTGATTACAGAACACATGCCGGTCGTTCTGAAACATTGTGTTAGGAATTCATTCAAGCTAGCTGAGAAAATGTGTACTTTCAAGAGCTTAGGTGAATTACAGGTTGTTACGCACTCAAGTGGCTATCCTGTGTATGCACTGCCCAGTCTGAATCTATGATATATTATCTAGTTCTGCTCAAATATTTCTAGAAATCAAACATGTAGATGGACGTAATATTTTTTGTAGGGTGCACAATATATGCTTGTCTCTAAAATATGTTCACTTCCATTTTTTTGCAAACACTATCAATGTAAAAATAGGTACTTTAGCAATAGAAATGCAGTAGCCATTGACCAGACACGTAGGAGGTTTTTTATTAAAAATATAGTTGTAAAAAGCATGAAAACTGATGCCTGTCACCAAGCAATGAGTGTGTACAAAGGACAGGCTGCACAAAAGAAAGAATTGTGAAATATGGAGTTACTAACTTACAAATCAGGTGTGACTACAGTCATGCGATGACAGTTCATATAGGCTCAGTTACATGCTTCCACATAGAGTCACTCTTGTTGACCCATGCTTAGATGCTAATCATCTGTGTCATCACAGCCTTTGTTTAAAAGAAAACCTTATATCTATTGCACCACACTCTGAAAATGATAATATGCAATTTTATATAATTCAAAACATATGGTTTGGTCACGAGGAACACTCCCCAATGGCTGTTAGGGTTGTAATAAAAAATTTTAAAAACCTAAATTTTTCGAGAGCTATGTGCAATAACTTGTTTCGGATCATCGTTTTAATTAGTGATGGGCGTCAACGTCAGTTAGCTGTCATGACTAGTGTTGTATCGTGTGTGATGGTCTCTAGGTCTTTCTATCATTGTGTTCGCAGAGATGTCAGTAGGCAGATAGTAGACACTGCATGAAATATATTGCAAGTTTGTTAATTAGATTGTATAATATTATGGAATTGTACTAGTTGAGAAGCTTAGGTTTGAAGGAATTGTCAGGTTAAGGTGAATCTTGTGTATATTTATACCTGTATAATGTCTACTGTCTGACAGGAGCTGATCCAGCAGTTTATTACAAGTTTACCAATTAGGTTGTATAATGTTATGCAGTTTAACTAGTTGAGAAGTCTGGCTTTGAAGGAATTCACACATTAAGGTGAATCTTGTATATATCTACATCTGTGTAATAGTGCTAGAGGTAAAACAATAATGTGCTTTTCAGTGCAAAATAAAAACAGGCTGAATATAATGTGATTACAGAACACATGCTGGTCTTTCTGAAACATTGTGTTAGGAATTCACACAAAGTAGCTGAGAAAATGTGTATTTTAAGAGTTGAAGTGAATTACAGGCTGTTACACACTAAAGTTGCTATCCTTTGTATGCACTGCCTAGTCCGAGTCTATGATCTATCTGGTTCTGCTCAAATGTGTCTAGAAATCAAACATGTATGTAAAAAATTTTTGTAGGGTGCACGATATATGTTTGTCTATAAAATATGTTCACTTCCATTTTTTTACAAACATTTTCAAGTCAAAATAGGTACTTTAGCAATGTAAATGCAGTAGCCATTGACCATACACGTAGGAGGTTTTTTATTAAAAATATAGTTGTAAAATGCATGAATACTGATGCCTGTCATCAAGCAATGATTGTGTACAAAGGACAGGCTGCACAAAAGAAAGAATTGTTAAATATGGATTTACAAACTGACAACTCAGATGTAACTAGTTGTGCAATGACTGTTCATATAGGCTCAGTTACATGCTTCCACATAGAGTCACTCTAGTTGACCCATGCTTAGATGCTAATCATCTGTGTCATCACAGCCTTTGTTTAAAAGAAAACCATATATCTATTGCGCCACACTCTGAAAATGATAATATGCAATTTTATATAATTCAAAACATGGTTTCGTCACGAGGAACATAATGGCTGTTAGGGTTGAAATAAAAACATTTAAAAACCTAAATTTTTTCGAGAGCTATGTGCAATAACTTGTTTCGAATCATCGTTTTAATTAGTGATGGGCATCAACTTCAGTTAGCTGTCATGACTAGTGTTGTATATCGTGTGTGATGGTCTCTAGGTGTTTCTATCATTGTGTTCGCAGAGATGTCAGTAGGCAGATAGTAGACACTGCATGAAATATATTGCAAGTTTGTTAATTAGATTGTATAATATTATGGAATTGTACTAGTTGAGAAGCTTAGCTTTGAAGGAATTGTCAGGTTAAGGTGAATCTTGTGTATATTTATACCTGTATAATGTATGCTGACTGACAGGAGCTGATCCAGCAGTTTATTACAAGTTTACCAATTAGGTTGTATAATGTTATGCAATTTAACTAGTTGAGAAGTCTGGCTTTGAAGGAATTCATACATTAAGGTGAATCTTGTCTATATCTACATCCGTGTAATAGTGCTGTATGTAAACAACTAATGTGATTTTAAGTGCAAAATAAAAACTGGCTGAATACAATGTGATTACAGAACACATGCCGGTCGTTCTGAAACATTGTGTTAGGAATTCATTCAAGCTAGCTTAGAAAATGTGTACTTTCAAGAGCTTAGGTGAATTACAGGTTGTTACGCACTCAAGTTGCTATCCTGTGTATGCACTGCCCAGTCTGAATCTATGATATATCTGGTTCTGCTCAAATGTTTCTAGAAATCAAACATGTAGATGGATGTAATATTTTTTTGTAGGGTGCACGATATATGCTTGTCTCTAAAATATGTTCACTTCCATTTTTTTTGCAAACATTATCATGTCAAAATAGGTACTTTAGCAATGTAAATGCAGTAACCATAGACTATACACGTAGGAGGTTTTTTATTAAAAATATAGTTGTAAAATGCATGAAAACTGATGCCTGTCACCAAGCAATGAGTGTGTACAAAGGACAGGCTGCACAAAAGGAAGAATTGTTAAATATGGATTTACTAACTGGCAACTCAGGTGTGACTAGTCGTGCAATGACTGTTCATATAGGCTCAGTTACATGCTTCCACATAGAATCACTCTTGTTGACCCATGCTTAGATGCTAATCATCTGTGTCATCACAGCCTTTGTATAAAACAAAACCATATATCTATTCAGCCACACTCTGAAAATGATAATATGCAATTTTATATAATTCAAATCATATGGTTTGGTCACGAGGAACACTCCCCAATGGCTGTTAGGGTTGAAATAAAAAATTTGTAAAAACCTAAATTTTTCGAGAGCTATGTTCAATAACTTGTTTCGAATCATCGTTTTAATTAGTGATGGACATCAACGTCAGTTAGCTGTCATAACTAGTGTTGTATCGTGTGTGATGGTCTCTAGGTCTTTCTATCATTGTGTTCGCAGAGATGTCAGTAGGAAGATAGTAGACACTGCATGAAATATATTGCAGGTTTGTTAATTAGATTGTATAATATTATGGAATTGTACTAGTTGAGAAGCTTAGCTTTGAAGGAATTGTCAGGTTAAGGTGAATCTTGTGTATATTTATACCTGTATAATGTATGCTGACTGACAGGAGCTGATCCAGCAGTTTATTACAAGTTTACCAATTAGGTTGTATAATGTTATGCAATTTAACTAGTTGAGAAGTCTGGCTTTGAAGGAATTCATACATTAAGGTGAATCTTGTCTATATCTACATCTGTGTAATAGTGCTGGAGGTAAATAAATAATGTGATTTTAAGTGCAAAATAAAAACTGGCTGAATACAATGTGATTACAGAACACATGCTGGTCTTTCTGAAACATTGTGTTAGGAATTCACACAAGGAGCTGAGAAAATGTGTATTTTAAAAGTTGAGGTGAATTACAGGCTGTTACACACTAAAGTTGCTATCTTTTGTATGCACTGCCCAGTATGAGTCTATGATCTATCTGGTTCTGCTCAAATGTGTCTAGAAATCAAACATGTATGTAAAAAATTTTTGTAGGGTGCACGATATATGTTTGTCTATAAAATATGTTCACTTCCATTTTTTTGCAAACATTTTCATGTCAAAATAGGTACTTTAGCAATGGAAATGCAGTAGCCATTGACCATACACGTAGGAGGTTTTTTATTAAAAATATAGTTGTAAAATGCATGAATACTGATGCCTGTCATCAAGCAATGATTGTGTACAAAGGACAGGCTGCACAAAAGAAAGATTTGTGAAATAAGGAGTTACTAACTGACGAATCAGGTGTGACTACAGTCATGCGATGACAGTTCATATAGGCTCAGTTACATGCTTCCACATAGAGTCACTCTTGTTGACCCATGCTTAGATGCTAATCATCTGTGTCATCACAGCCTTTGTATAAAAGAAAACCATATATCTATTGAGCCACACTCTGAAAATGATAATATGCAATTTTATATAATTCAAATCATATGGTTTCGTCACGAGGAACACTCCCTAATGGCTGTTAGGGTTGGAAAAAAAATTGTAAAAACCTAAATTTTTTTGAGAGCTATGTGCAATAACTTGTTTCGAATCATCGTTTTAATTAGTGATGGGCATCAACGTCAGTTAGCTGTCATGACTAGTGTTGTATCGTGTGTGATGGTCTCTAGGTGTTTCTATCATTGTGTTCGCAGAGATGTTAGTAGGCAGATAGTAGACACTGCATGAAATATATTGCAAGTTTGTTAATTAGATTGTATAATATTATGGAATTGTACTAGTTGAGAAGCTTAGGTTTGAAGGAATTGTCAGGTTAAGGTGAATCTTGTGTATATTTATACCTTTATAATGTCTACTGTCTGACAGGAGCTGATCCAGCAGTTTATTACAAGTTTACCAATTAGGTTGTATAATGTTAAGCAATTTAACTAGTTGAGAAGTCTGGCTTTGAAGGAATTCACACATTAAGGTGAATCTTGTATATATCTACATCTGTTTAATAGTGCTGGAGGTAAAACAATAATGTGCTTTTCAGTGCAAAATAAAAACAGGCTGAATATAATGTGATTACAGAACACATGCTGGTCTTTCTGAAACATTGTGTTAGGAATTCACACAAAGTTGCTGAGAAAATGTGTATTTTAACCCATTAGACCCCGCACAATGCATTACATATGTGCTCCAGTTCCCCAGGTTGTCAGACTAATTTTTGGAATTTACGGGTGTGTGTAGTTTTTTGGCAGTAGCTTGAAAAGTATTGATTTCTTATAATTGCAAGTTATGTTTATTTGAAAGATAATTGAATTATCTATCCAACTGTGTAAGTGTTGTTTATGAAAGTCAATTATGTGTTACCATTTGAGGATGTGGAATGTCGGAAACACATATTTTTTTCATAAAATTATACATAAATCACACTTTATGTTCAAAAGTATTGATTTTTCACCGGAACAACCTGCGTATGTTTTGAAGCTATTTGAATTACCTATCCAACGGTGTAAGTGTGATTTGTGTATGTCTATAATTTGTAGTAATTTTCGGGTCTGAAATGTCGGAAATAAATATTCTGAAAACATGATAAATGTGAAATTAGACGTTGTCATGTTTTATTCAAACAGGTTCACCCAACCACCCACACATGTCATTTTAGGCATGGAAGTTTACATGGCAGCCTTTGCACAAGTGCACATTGCACACACTGCATCCAAAGCTGGACTCAATGGCGCGGCCAGATGTCCTTCTGCGTCCATCTCGTTGGCACAGTTTGCACGCTCGCTTGCGGCCATCAAAGCGCACAAGCGGGTGCCCAGCAACAGCATGCTCCTCTACTATGTATTGAGCCGTCAGCCGAATCATGGGTGGTGGCGCCACTGCATTGCGAGCAGCGATGGCCGGATCTCCCAACTCGTGGATCAACAGCACCTTGAAGGTCTTCAGGGAGAACCGGCGCTCGTTGCTGGGCAGTGGACGATTGCACAGCTTCCACAGAGTGCAGGCGTTGATGATGCCGATGTCGAGGAGGGCCCAGAACAGGTACTTCCACCATCTCTTGCCAGACCGGCCTACACCGTAGTATGACCGCATCTGGTCAAGGTGGTCGACTCCCCCCATCGACTTGTTGTATTTCACAACACAGGTCGGCACATGCAGGTTCACGTCTCGGTGGTTGCAACGGGTCTGTCGCATGATCTCTCCACCTGCGTCATTCGTGGATATCATGTAGACGTCACGCTTATCGTGCCACTTCGTCAGCATGACCCCATCGTAACTGGTCCACTTGACCGACTCTCCGCTGAAGAGGTGTGTCTCACCCAAGGCGTTTGGAAACTCCCGTCTGCTGGCCCGAGTCGTGCCACACAGGTAGGTGTCCGCTTGTAGCAGGTCGCTCGCAAGGTGAACAGATGTGAAGAAATTATCTGCGTATACGTGGCGGTTCGCCAGCAGATAGTTCTTCATCAGTCCCATGATGACGCGGTACCCAAGGTCAAGGCCACCGTTCCCCGCTGTCGCTCCAGTGTACACCGAGAAGGCACTGCAGAACCCAGACTCGGCATCGCAGAGGCACCAAAGCTTCATGCCCCACTTCGCTGGCTTCATTGGCATGTATTGCTTCCAGCCAAGTCTCCCGTCAAACTTGACCATAGCCTCGTCGATGGAAATGTCTCTTCCCGACCGAAAACATGCCCCGAACCTTGCTTCGCAACGGGTGATCATCGGTCTCACCTTCCTCACCTTGTCCTGGGATCTTCCTGTCCTGTCACTGAGCAATGGAAGTACTGTGTTAGTTTTTCGTACCGCAGCCGGGTCATGATTGCTGAGACATAGCTATCCCGAAGCACAGTGTCACCTCGCCAGTAGTCCTTGTACTCGGGCTTGGCGCTTATCCCCATCACCATGTTGATGGCAAAGAAGTGCCGCATTTCGTCCGCAGATGTCATGTGCCACTTCGGATCGGAGGTGTCCAAACGTCCATGGGCAGCACCTGCAGGGGGTGGATGCTTCTCCACAGCATTCAAGTTGGTTGCTTCGGCCAGTGTCTCGAAAAAGTCAGCACCAAACATCAAGCTGAAGAAGGCCAACGGCGTGCTGGTGGCAGGGAGCATCTCAGTTGGTCCACTGGCGTCTGTGAACGGCTTCACGGTTGGTGGGGCAACGTCTTCTGCCTTCTCCCACCCTTGATCGACAGGGACTGGCTGAGCCAGAGTTGCCACAGCATATCCCCGACCTCTTCCACGTCCTCTGCCACGACCTCTTCCACGTCCTCTGCCACGACCACGTCCTCTGCCCTGGTCCCCTACTTGGCCGTTGTCGCTGCTGGCGATGCTGTCAGCAATGCTGTCTCGCTCACTCCTCTCCGAGACCTGAGTCGAATCACTGTCGGTGTCGACCTCACTGCCACTTGCGACCTGAGACAAAGAAACATTAGTTAGAATAATGAAGTGAATAAAAAATAACTCTTTCAAGTGACACATGTCATATTCAACATAACAATACAAAACTAAAACTAATAATTACTCTATTTGTTTACAAAAAACTAATACTCTATTTTCAACAGTCATGTAAATATAATTATCTACAACAGAAAACATGTTAGTTATGATATTGAGGATAGTAATCAATATATTACATGTTGCATATCGTTTCCAACAAAACTGTCACTCTTACAAGCAAATAATTTTCTCAGTAATATCTAACATCAAAATTTTTGCCAAAAAATAGCCATGTGTATATAAATATACTCATTACAAAGAAATTGCATGTATGTTGAAAACGCTGTCAATAAAATCAAATTTTTAATAATTTCTGAAGCAACATCAACCATCCAGGCATCGACCAGGCCAGTTGCAGCGTCCAGGCACCAGGCCCGGGCACACCGTTGTTTACATTCCGTGGACTAAAACTCGCCCAGATTCCAGAACGACGACCGTATAATCTCTTTAGTATTTATTTATTTGCTTTATTATTCACCATATGACAAAGTACATAAAATATAATAAATAGATTAGCATCAAACACATCATGTCAGTGTTTACATTTTGACAGATGAGCTGGCCGAGATCGGTGACCATGGCACTCTTGCACAAAGACCGACGCCATTTTAGTTTTATTGCTCATTCATTCACGATTTTCACATCACATGTAACTCTTACCTCCATATCAATCTCTAGATCGCTTTCATCTGAAGAATCTCCATACACCGTAGCGCATACTTGGTCTACTGTGAACGTAGGCGATCTACCAGAAGCGGCCATTTTTCAAACTCACGGGTGCTCTACTTCAAATGCGATTTTCTCAAAAATTTTCAATGGAACCACATAGAAAAATTACCCACAATTCAAAGCTAAGATATGCATAAATTATTTTGTGTTAGTTTCACAACAATCCACAAGATGGTAGCACCTACAGAGCCATTTCCATCATCCGGACGCTTTCGGGCGCCGCGGGGAGGAGACGTCCGGACGCTTTCGGGCGCGTGGGGTCTAAAGGGTTAAGAGTTGATGTGAATTACAGGCTGTTACACACTAAAGTTGCTATCCTTTGTATGCACTGCCTAGTCTAAGTCTATGATCTATCTGGTTCTGCTCAAATGTGTCTAGAAATCAAACATGTATGTAACAAAATTTTTGTAGGGTGCACGATATATGTTTGTCTATAAAATATGTTCACTTCCATTTTTTTTACAAACATTTTCATGTCAAAATAGGTACTTTAGCAATGGAAATGCAGTAGCCATTGACCATACGCGTAGGAGGTTTTTTTTATTAAAAATATAGTTTTAAAATGCATGAAAACTGATGCCTGTCACCAAGCAATGAGTGTGTACAAACGACAGGCTGCACAAAAGGAAGAATTGTTAAATATGGAGTTACTAACTGACAACTCAGATGTGACTAGTCGTGCAATGACTGTTCATATAGGCTCAGTTACATGCTTTCACATAGAGTCACTCTTGTTGACCCATGCTTAGATACTAATCATCTGTGTCATCACAGCCTTTGTTTAAAAGAAAACCATATATCTATTCAGCCACACTCTGAAAATGATAATATGCAATTTTATATAATTCAAAACATATGGTTTGGTCACGAGGAACACTCCCCAATGTCTGTTAGGGTTGAAATAAAAAAATTTAAAAACCTAAATTTTTCGAGAGCTATGTGCAATAACTTGTTTTGAATCATCGTTTTAATTAGTGATGGGCATCAACGTCAGTTAGCTGTCATGACTAGTGTTGTATTGTGTGTGATGTTCTCTACGTCTTTCTATCATTGTGTTTGCAGAGATGTCAATAAGCAGATAGTAGACACTGCATAAAATATATTGGACGTTTGGTAATTAGATTGTATAATATTATGGAATTGTACTAGTTGAGAAGCTTAGCTTTGAAGGAATTGACAGGTCAAGGTGAAACTTGTGTATATTTACATCTGTATAATGGCTACTGACTGCCAGGAGCTGATCCTGCAGTTTATTTCAAGTTTACCAATTAGGTTGTATAATGTTATGCAATTTAACTAGTTGAGAACTTTAGCTTTGAAGGATTTCATACATTAAAGTGAATCTTGTACATATCTACATCTGTGTAATAGTGCTGGAGGTAAAACAATAATGTGCTTTTCAGTGCAAAATAAAAACAGGCTGAATACAATGTGATTACAGAACACATGCCGGTCATTCTGAAACATTGTGTTAGGAATTCATTCAAGCTAGCTGAGAAAATGTGTACTTTCAAGAGCTTAGGTGAATTACAGGTTGTTACGCACTCAAGTAGCTATCCTGTGTATGCACTGCCCAGTCTGAATCTATGATCTATCTGGTTATATGCTAATCATCTGTGTCAGCACAGCCTTTGTTTAAAAGAAAACCATATATCTATTGCGCCACACTCTGAAAATGATAATATGCAATTTTATATAATTCAAAACATATGGTTTGGTCACGAGGAACACTCCCCAATGGCTGTTAGGGTTGAAATAAAAAATTTAAAAAACCTAAATTTTTCAAGAGCTATGTGCAATAACTTGTTTCAAATCATTGTTTTAATTAGTGATGGGCATCAACGTCAGTTAGCTGTCATGACTAGTGTAGTATCGTGTGTGATGGTCTCTAGGTCTTTCTATCATTTTGTTCGCAGAGATGTCAGTAGGCAGATAGTAGACACTGCATTAAATATATTGCAAGTTTGTTAATTAAATTGTATAATATTATGGAATTGTACTAGTTGAGAAGCTTAGCTTTGAAGGAATTGACAGGTCAAGGTGAATCTTGTGTATATTTACATCTGTATAATGGCTACTGACTGACAGGAGCTGATCCAGCAGTTTATTACAAGTTTACCAATTAGGTTTAACAAGACAAGATTTAACAAGATTTGCCATCCAAGCCAAAGGCCCAGATGGCAAGTGGACAAGGAAGCCATTGGCTTATCGAGAGTCCAACAATGTTCACCTACTTATAACCCGCCCTCCTGATATATGTGTCAACCTTGTTTTTAAACATATTCACGCTGCTAGCAGTTACACAATCTGTAGACAGTTTGTTCCATTCATTTACTGTCCTCTGTGAGAACGAGTGCTTCCTGATGTCCAATCTACATTGATCCTTTACTAATTTTACCTCATGTCCTCTAGTTCTGCTATCCTTCTTGAGTGAGAAAAACATATTTCTATCAATATTTTCATACCCATTCAATATCTTAAAAACTTCAATCTGATCTCCTCTTAACCTCCTTGTCTCTAGAGTTGTTAAACCACATTCTTTCAGGCGTTCTTCATAACTAAGGTCTCTAAGTTCTGGAATCATTTTAGTTGCTCTCCTTTGTATGCGTTCAAGCGTATCTATATCCTTCTTACGATATGGTCTCCATGCTTGTATACAGTATTCTAAATGAGGTCTAACTATTGCTTTATAAAGAGGTATAATTAACTTTTTTCCCTTGTATGTTATGTTTCTTCTAATCAATCCAAGAATTTGATTACCCTTTGAAGCTGCAATACCACACTGCTCTGAAACTTTCATATCAGCGCTTATTGTAACTCCTAAGTCCTTTTCTTTTACAGTAGTACCAAGAACAGTAGCTCCCATTTTATAGTTTACATTCAAGTTCCCATGTCCTGTATGTAGGCATTTACATTTCCCAAAATTGAACAGCATCTGCCATTTCTCAGACCATTTCACTAATCTGTCTAGATCGTTTTGTAAATGTTGTTTATCACCATCAGTATTAACCTTTCTAAACAGTTTTGTGTCGTCCATGCAAATTTCAGTACGTTACTTGTTATACTGTCGTCCAAGTCATTGATATAAATTAAGAATAATATAGGTCCTAATACTGATCCTTGAGGTACCCCACTCAAAACCGATTTCCAATTTGAAACTTCGCCATCTACTACAACTCGTTGTCTTCTGTCAGTCAGCCATTGTTCTATCCAGTCAGTTATGCTATCCCCGATACCATGGGCTTTTAATTTAAGTAGCAATCTTTGATGTGGCACTTTGTCAAAAGCTTTCTGAAAATCTAAGTAGATAATATCTACTGGCGATCCCACGTCTATCCACTTAGTGATTTCTTCCAAAAAACATAACACATTTGTTAAGCATGACCTCGCTTTAAGGAATCCATGTTGAGATGAATTTAATAATTTATGCTTAACGAGGAAGTCCACCATATGGTCTTTAATTAACCTTTCTAATAATTTACAAATCACTGACGTTAAACTCACTGGTCTGTAATTCTCTGACTTATTTCTCGAACCCTTTTTAAATAATGGTATGATGTTTGCTTCTTTCCATTCAAACGGAACAACTCCCTCTTTTAATGACAAGTTGAATACTCTTGCAAGTGGTATACTGATTTGATCTACTGTTTCCATTAGTAATTTTGGAGGAATCCCATCCACTCCCGGTGATTTGTTATCCTTCATTGCCTTTATTTTCCTAGCTACCAATTCTGGAGTTACAACTAACGGTCCTAAATAGTCAGATTTAGCCCCCTGAAATTTAGCATCAGCAACTGGTAATGAACTAATATCTTCTTTTGTAAACACTGAACTGAAGTAACCATTTAGGTCTTCCGCCATTAAAAACCCCTGTGATATTATATTTCCAGCACTGTCTTCTAGAGGTCCAACCTTGTCTTGTACGTTTTGTTTACTCCTGACATATGCATAAAAACTCTTGCTGTCAGTTTTTATGTTACATGCCAGTTTTTGCTCATAGCTTCTTTTAGATTGTCTGATTTCAGTTGTAGCTGCATTAAGTGCCTCTTTGTATTTTGCATAGTCTTCTTCCTTTCTGGTACGCCTATAAACCCTCCACATAGTTTGTTTTAGCATTATTTTTCTAATTGCCTCTTTTGACACGTGTTTCTTTCTACACCGTTTTCCTTGTTTTCGGAAGGGAACAAATTTATCAATGATACTCTCAATTTCATATTTTAGAATATTCCAACATTCAATTGCAGTCTTATTCATCAGCATATGTTGTATAATGTTATGCAATTTAACTAGTTGAGAAGTTTAGCTTTGAAGGATTTCATACATTAAGGTGAATCTTGTATATATCTACATCTGTGTAATAGTTCTGGAGGTAAAACAGTAATGTGCTTTTCAGTGCAAAATAAAAACAGGCTGAATACAATGTGATTACAGAACACATGCCGGTCGTTCTGAAACATTGTGTTAGGAATTCATTCAAGCTAGCTGAGAAAATGTGTACTTTCAAGAACTTAGGTGAATTACAGGTTTTTACGCACTCAAGTAGCTATCCTGTGTATGCAATGCCCAGCCTGAATCTATGATATATCTGGTTCTGCTCAAATGTTTCTACAAATCAAACATGTAGATGGATGTAATATTTTTTTGTAGGGTGCACGATATATGCTTGTCTCTAAAATATGTTCACTTCCATTTTTTTGCAAACATTATCATGTCAAAATAGGTACTTTAGCAATGGAAATGCAGTAGCCATTGACCATACACGTAGGAGGTTTTTTTTATTAAAAATATAGTTGTAAAATGCATGAAAACTGATGCCTGTCACCAAGCAATGAGTGTGTACAAAGGACAGGCTGCACAAAAGGAAGAATTGTTAAATATGGAGTTACTAGCTGACAACTCAGATGTGACTAGTCGTGCAATGACTGTTCATATAGGCTCAGTTACATGCTTCCACATAGAGTCACTCTTGTTGACCCAGGCTTAGATGCTAATCATTTGTGTCATCACAGCCTTTGTATAAAAGAAAACCATATATCTATTGAGCCACACTCTGAAAATGATAATATGCAATTTTATATAATTCAAAACATATGGTTTGGTCATGGGGAAAACCCCCAATGGCTGTTAGGGTTGAAATAAAAAAATTGTAAAAACCTAAATTTTTAGAGAGCTATGTTCAATAACTTGTTTAGAATCACCGTTTTAATTAGTGATGGGCATCAACGTCAGTTAGCTGTCATGACTAGTGTTGTATCGTGTGTGATGGTCTCTAGGTCTTTCTATCATTGTGTTCGCAGAGATGTCAGTAGGCAGATAGTAGACACTGCATGAAATATATTGCAAGTTTGTTAATTAAATTGTATAATATTATGGAATTGTACTAGTTGAGAAGCTTAAGTTTGAAGGAATTGTCAGGTTAAGGTGAATCTTGTGTATATTTATACCTGTATAATGTCTACTGTCTGACAGGAGCTGATCCAGCAGTTTATTACAAGTTTACCAATTAGGTTGTATAATGTTATGCAATTTAACTAGTTGAGAAGTCTGGCTTTGAAGGAATTCACACATTAAGGTGAATCTTGTATATATCTACATCTGTGAATTAGTGCTGAAGGTAAAACAATAATGTGCTTTTCAGTGCAAAATAAAAACAGGCTGAATACAATGTGATTACAGAACACATGCTGGTCTTTCTGAAACATTGTGTTAGGAATTCACACAAGCTAGCTGAGAAAATGTGTATTTTAAGAGTTGAGGTGAATTACAGGCTGTTACACACTAAAGTTGCTATCCTGTGTATGCACTGCCCAGTCTGAATCTATGATATATCTGGTTCTGCTCAAATGTTTCTAGAAATCAAACATGTAGATGGATGTAATATTTTTTTGTAGGGTGCACGATATATGCTTGTCTCTAAAATATGTTCACTTCCATTTTTTGGAAACACTATCAATGTAGGTACTTTAGCAATAGAAATGCAGTAGCCATTGACCAGACCCGTAGGAGGTTTTTTATTAAAAATATAGTTGTAAAAAGCATGAAAACTGATGCCTGTCACCAAGCAATGAGTGTGTACAAAGGACAGGCTGCACAAAAGAAAGAATTGTGAAATATGGAGTTACTAACTGACAACTCAGGTGTGACTACAGTCGTGCAATGACTGTTCATATAGGCTCAGTTACATGCTTCCATAAAGAATCACTCTTGTTGACCCATGCTTAGATGCTAATCATCTGTGTCATCACAGCCTTTGTATAAAAGAAAACCATATATCTATTGAACCACACTCTGAAAATGATAATATGCAATTTTATATAATTCAAATCATATGGTTTGGTCACGAGGAACACTCCCTAATGGCTGTTAGGGTTGGAAAAAAAATTGTAAAAACCTAAATTTTTTCGAGAGCTATGTGCAATAACTTGTTTCGAATCATCGTTTTAATTAGTGATGGGCATCAACGTCAGTTAGCTGTCATGACTAGTGTTGTATCGTGTGTGATGGTCTCTAGGTGTTTCTATCATTGTGTTCGCAGAGATGTTAGTAGGCAGATAGTAGACACTGCATGAAATATATTGCAAGTTTGTTAATTAGATTGTATAATAATATGGAATTGTACTAGTTGAGAAGCTTAGGTTTGAAGGAATTGTCAGGTTAAGGTGAATCTTGTGTATATTTATACCTGTATAATGCCTACTGTCTGACCGGAGCTGATCCAGCAGTTTATTACAAGTTTACCAATTAGGTTGTATAATGTTATGCAATTTAACTAGTTGAGAAGTCTGGCTTTGAAGGAATTCACACATTAAGGTGAATCTTGTCTATATCTACATCCGTGTAATAGTGCTGGAGGTAAAACAATAATGTGCTTTTCAGTGCAAAATAAAAACAGGCTGAATACAATGTGATTACAGAACACATGCCGGTCGTTCTGAAACATTGTGTTAGGAATTCATACAAGCTAGCTGAGAAAATGTGTACTTTCAAGAGCTTAGGTGAATTACAGGTTGTTACGCACTCAAGTGGCTATCCTTTGTATGCACTGCCCAGTCTGAATCTATGATATATCTAGTTCTGCTCAAATGTTTCTAGAAATCAAACATGTAGATGGATGTAATATTTTTTTGTACGGTGCACAATATATGCTTATCTCTAAAATATGTTCACTTCCATGTTTTTGCAAACACTGTCAATATAAAAATAGGTACTTTAGCAAATGAAATGCAGTAGCCATTGACCAGACACGTAGGAGGTTTTTTTTAATTAAAAATATAGTTATAAAATGCATGAAAACTGATGCCTGTCACCAAGCAATGAGTGTGTACAAAGGACAGGCTGCACAAAAGAAAGAATTGTTAAATATGGAGTTACTAACTGACAACTCAGGTGTGACTACAGTCATGCGATGACAGTTCATATAGGCTCAGTTACATGCTTCCACATAGAATCACTCTTGTTGACCCATGCTTAGATGCTAATCATCTGTGTCATCACAGCCTTTGTTTAAAAGAAAACCATATATCTATTGAGCCACACTCTGAAAATGATAATATGCAATTTTATATAATTCAAAACATATGGTTTGGTCACGGGGAACACTCCCCAATGGCTGTTAGGGTGGAAATAAAAAATTTTTAAAAACTTAAATTTTTCGAGAGCTATGTTCAATAACTTGTTTCGAATCATCGTTTTAATTAGTGATGGACATCAACGTATGTATCGTGTGTGATGGTCTCTAGGTCTTTCTGTCATTGTGTTCGCAGAGATGTCAGTAGGCAGATAGTAGACACTGCATGAAATATATTGCAAGTTTGTTAATTAGGTTGTATAATATTATGGAATTGTACTAGTTGAGAAGCTTAGGTTTGAAGAAATTGTCAGGTTAAGGTAAATCTTGTGTATATTTATACCTGTATAATGTATGCTGACTGGCAGGAGCTGATCCAGCAGTTTATTACAAGTTTACCAATTAGATTGTATAATGTTATGCAATTTAACTAGTTGAGAAGTCTGGCTATGAAGGAATTCACACATTAAGGTGAATCTTGTATATATCTACATCTGTGTAATAGTGCTGGAGGTAAAACAATAATGTGCTTTTCAGTGCAAAATAAAAACAGGCTGAATATAATGTGATTACAGAACACATGCTGGTCGTTGTGAAACATTGTGTTAGGAATTCATTCAAGCTAGCTGAGAAAATGTGTACTTTCAAGAGCTTAGGTGAATTACAGGTTGTTACGCACTAAAGTTGCTATCCTTTGTATGCACTGCCCAGTCTGAGTCTATGATCTATCTGGTTCTGCTCAAATGTGTCTAGAAATCAAACATGTATGTAAAAATTTTTTGTAGGGTGCACGATATATGTTTGTCTATAAAATATGTTCACTTCAATTTTTTTTACAAACATTTTCATGTCAAAATAGGTACTTTAGCAATAGAAATGCAGTAGCCATTGACCAGACCCGTAATAGGTTTTTTATTAAAAATATAATTGTAAAAAGCATGAAAACTGATGCCTGTCACCAAGCGATGAGTGTGTACAAAGGACAGGCTGCACAAAAGGAAGAATTGTTAAATATGGATTTACTAACTGACAACTCAGGTGTGACTAGTCGTGGAATGACTGTTCATATAGGCTCAGTTACATGCTTTCACATAGAATCACTCTTGTTGACCCATGCTTAGATGCTAATCATCTGTGTCATCACAGCCTTTGTATAAAAGAAAACCATATATCTATTGAACCACACTCTGAAAATGATAATATGCAATTTTATATAATTCAAATCATATGGTTTGGTCACGGGGAAAACCCCCAATGGCTGTTAGGGTTGAAATAAAAAATTGTAAAAACCTAAATTTTTCGAGAGCTATGTGCAATAACTTGTTTCGAATCATCGTTTTAATTAGTGATGTGCATCAACGTCAGTTAGCTGTCATGACTAGTATTGTATCGCGTGTGATGGTCTCTAGGTCTTTCTATCATTGTGTTCGCAGAGATGTCAGTAGGCAGATAGTAGACACTGCATGAAATATATTGCAAGTTTGTTAATTAGATTGTATAATATTATGGAATTGTACTAGTTGAGAAGCTTAGGTTTGAAGGAATTGACAGGTTAAGGTGAAACTTGTGTATATTTACATCTGTATAATGGCTACTGACTGACAGGAGCTGATCCAGCAGTTTATTACAAGTTTACCAACTAGGTTGTATAATGTTATGCAATTTAACTAGTTGAGAAGTCTGGCTTTGAAGGAATTCACACATTAAGGTGAATCTTGTATATATCTACATCTGTGAATTAGTGCTGGAGGTAAAACAATAATGTGCTTTTCAGTGCAAAATAAAAACAGGCTGAATATAATGTGATTACAGAACACATGCTGGTCTTTCTGAAACTTTGTTTTAGGAATTCACACAAGGTAGCTGAGAAAATGTGTATTTTAAGAGTTGAGGTGAATTACAGGTTGTTACGCACTCAAGTGGCTATCCTGTGTATGCACTGCCCAGTCTGAGTCTATGATCTATCTGGTTCTGCTCAAATGTTTCTAGAAATCAAACTTGTAGATGGATGTAATATTTTTTTGTAGGGTGCACGATATATGCTTGTCTCTAAAATATGTTCACTTCCATTTTTTTTGCAAACATTGTCATGTCAAAATAGGTACTTTAGCAATGGAAATGCAGTAGCCATTGACCATACACGTAGGAGGTTTTTTTATTAAAAATATAGTTGTAAAATGCATGAAAACTGATGCCTGTCACCAAGCAATGAGTGTGTACAAAGGACAGGCTGCACAAAAGAAAGAATTGTTAAATATGGATTTACTAACTGACAACTCAGGTGTGACTACAGTCATGCGATGACAGTTCATATAGGCTCAGTTACATGCTTTCACATAGAATCACTCTTGTTGACCCATGCTTAGATGCTAATCATCTGTGTCATCACAGCCTTTGTATAAAAGAAAACCATATATCTATTGAGCCACACTCTGAAAATGATAATATGCAATTTTACATAATTCAAAACATGGTTTGGTCACGGGGAATGCACCCAATGGCTATTAAGGTTGAAATAAAAAATGGTAAAAACTAAAATTTTTCGAGAGCTATGTACAATAACCTTTTTCGAATCATCGTTTTAATTAGTGATGGGCATCAACGTCAGTTAGCTGTCATAACTAGTGTTGTATCGTGTGTAATGGTCTCTAGGTCTTTCTATCATTGTGTTCGCAGAGATGTCAGTAGGCAGATAGTAGACACTGCATGAAATATATTGCAAGTTTGTTAATTAGATTGTACAATATTATGGAATTGTACTAGTTGAGAAGCTTAGCTTTGAAGGAATTGTCAGGTTAAGGTGAATCTTGTGTATATTTATACCTGTATAATGTATGCTGACTGGCAGGAGCTGATCCAGCAGTTTATTGCAAGTTTACCAATTAGATTGTATAATGTTATGTAATTTAACTACTTGAGAAGTCTGGCTTTGAAGGAATTCACACATTAAGGTGAATCTTGTCTATATCTACATCCGTGTAATAGTGCTGTATGTAAACAAATAATGTGATTTTCAATGCAAAATAAAAACAGGCTGAATACAATGTGATTACGGAACACATGCTGGTCTTTCTGAAACATTGTGTTAGGAATTCACACAAGCTAGCTGAGAAAATGTGTATTTTAAGAGTTGAGGTGAATTACAGGCTGTTAGACACTAAAGTTGCTATCTTTTGTATGCACTGCCCAGTCTGAGTCTATGATCTATCTGGTTCTGCTCAAATGTTTCTAGAAATCAAACATGTATGTAATATTTTTTTGTAGGGTGCACGATATATGTTTATCTCTAAAATATGTTCACTTCCATTTTTTTGCCAACATTTTCATGTCAAAATAGGTACTTTAGCAATGGAAATGCAGTAGCCATTGATCATACACGTAGGAGGTTTTTTTTATTAAAAATATAGTTGTAAAATGCATGAAAACTGATGCCTGTCACCAAGCAATGAGTGTGTACAAAGGACAGGCTGCACAAAAGAAAGAATTGTTAAATATGGAGTTACTAACTGACAACTCAGATGTGACTAGTCGTGCAATGACTGTTCATATAGGCTCAGTTACATGCTTCCACATAGAATCACACTTGTTGACCCAGGCTTGGATGCTAATCATTTGTGTCATCACAGCCTTTGTATAAAAGAAAACCATATATCTATTGAGCCACACTCTGAAAATGATAATATGCAATTTTATATAATTCAAAACATATGGTTTGGTCATGGGGAAAACCCCAATGGCTGTTAGGGTTGAAATAAAAAAATTGTAAAAACCTAAATTTTTTAGAGAGCTATGTGCAATAACTTGTTTCGAATCATCGTTTTAATTAGTGATGGGCATCAACGTCAGTTAGCTGTCATGACTAGTGTTGTATCGTGTGTGATGGTCTCTAGGTCTTTCTATCATTGTGTTCGCAGAGATGTCAGTAGGCAGATAGTAGACACTGCATGAAATATATTGCAAGTTTGTTAATTAAATTGTATAATATTATGGAATTGTACTAGTTGAGAAGCTTAAGTTTGAAGGAATTGTCAGGTTAAGGTGAATCTTGTGTATATTTATACCTGTATAATGTCTACTGTCTGACAGGAGCTGATCCAGCAGTTTATTACAAGTTTACCAATTAGGTTGCATAATGTTATGCAATTTAACTACTTGAGAAGTCTGGCTTTGAAGGAATTCACACATTAAGGTGAATCTTGTATATATCTACATCTGTGTAATGGTGCTGGAGGTAAAACAATAATGTGCTCTTCAGTGCAAAATAAAAACAGGCTAAATATAATGTGATTACAGAACACATGCCGGTCTTTCTGAAACATTGTGTTAGGAATTCACACAAGGTAGCTGAGAAAGTGTGTATTTTAAGAGTTGAAGTGAATTACAGGCTGTTACACACTAAAGTTGCTATGCTTTGTATGCACTGCCCAGTCTGAATCTATGATATATCTGGTTCTGCTCAAATGTTTCTAGAAATCAAACATGTAGATGGATGTAATTTTTTTTGTAGGGTGCACGATATATGCTTGTCTCTAAAATATGTTCACTTCCATTTTTTTTGCAAACATTGTCATGTCAAAATAGGTACTTTAGCAATGGAAATGCAGTAGCCATTGACCATACACGTAGGAGGTTTTTTATTAAAAATATAGTTGTAAAATGCATGAAAACTGATGCCTGTCACCAAGCAATGAGTGTGTACAAAGGACAGGCTGCACAAAAGGAAGAATTGTTAAATATGGATTTACTAACTGGCAACTCAGGTGTGACTACAGTCGTGCGATGACAGTTCATATAGGCTCAGTTACATGCTTTCACATAGAATCACTCTTGTTGACCCATGCTTAGACGCTAATCATCTGTGTCATCACAGCCTTTGTATGAAAGAAAACCATATATCTGTCGAGCCACACTCTGAAAATGATAATATGCAATTTTATATAATTCAAAACATATGGTTTGGTCACGGGGAATATACCCAATGTCTGTTAAAGTTGAAAAAAAAATTGTAAAAACCTAAATTTTTCGAGAGCTATGTGCAATAACTTGTTTCGAATCATCGTTTTAATTAGTGATGGGCATCAACGTCAGTTAGCTGTCATGACTAGTGTTGTATCGTGTGTGATGGTCTCTAGGTCTTTCTATCATTGTGTTCGCAGAGATGTCAGTAGGCAGATAGTAGACACTGCATGAAATATATTGCAAGTTTGTTAATTAGATTGTATAATATTATGGAATTGTACTAGTTGAGAAGCTTAGGTTTGAAGGAATTGACAGGTTAAGGTGAAACTTGTGTATATTTACATCTGTATAATGGCTACTGACTGACAGGAGCTGATCCAGCAGTTTATTACAAGTTTACCAATTAGGTTGTATAATGTTATGCAATTTAACTAGTTGAGAAGTCTGGCTTTGAAGGAATTCACACATTAAGGTGAATCTTGTATATATCTACATCTGTGTAATAGTGCTGGAGGTAAAACAATAATGTGCTTTTCAGTGCAAAATAAAAACAGGCTGAATACAATGTGATTACAGAACACATGCCGGTCGTTCTGAAACATTGTATTAGGAATTCATTCAAGCTAGCTGAGAAATGTGTACTTTCAAGAGCTTAGGTGAATTACAGGTTGTTACGCACTCAAGTAGCTATCCTGTGTATGCACTGCCCAGTCTGAATCTATGATCTATCTGGTTATATGCTAATCATCTGTGTCAGCACAGCCTTTGTTTAAAAGAAAACCATATATCTATTGCGCCACACTCTGAAAATGATAATATGCAATTTTATATAATTCAAAACATATGGTTTGGTCACGAGGAACACTCCCCAATGGCTGTTAGGGTTGAAATAAAAAATTTTAAAAACCTAAATTTTTCAAGAGCTATGTGCAATAACTTGTTTCAATCATCGCTTTAATTAGTGATGGGCATCAACGTCAGTTAGCTGTCATGACTAGTGTAGTATCGTGTGTGATGGTCTCTAGGTCTTTCTATCATTGTGTTCGCAGAGATGTCAGTAGGCAGATAGTAGACACTGCATTAAATATATTGCAAGTTTGTTAATTAAATTGTATAATATTATGGAATTGTACTAGTTGAGAAGCTTAGCTTTGAAGGAATTGACAGGTCAAGGTGAATCTTGTGTATATTTACATCTGTATAATGGCTACTGACTGACAGGAGCTGATCCAGCAGTTTATTACAAGTTTACCAATTAGGTTGTATAATGTTATGCAATTTAACTAGTTGAGAAGTTTAGCTTTGAAGGATTTCATACATTAAGGTGAATCTTGTATATATCTACATCTGTGTAATAGTTCTGGAAGTAAAACAGTAATGTGCTTTTCAGTGCAAAATAAAAACAGGCTGAATACAATGTGATTACAGAACACATGCCGGTCGTTCTGAAACATTGTGTTAGGAATTCATTCAAGCTAGCTGAGAAAATGTGTACTTTCAAGAACTTAGGTGAATTACAGGTTGTTATGCACTCAAGTAGCTATCCTGTGTATGCAATGCCCAGTCTGAAAGGGGGGGTGAAGCACTCGAACAACCATAGCCCAAACATAATAACATACCATTTACAGTATATATCACCCTTATATGATGGGCGCAACGCCACGGTAATTTTGTAATATCCTTTTAAACTTTGCCATTATCTTCGCTGGGCGGCGCCATATTGCTCTGCGGGGGGCTCAGCGGCAGAGTGGTTTGAGTACGAGCTCCTGGCACGGCGTTCACACAGTAAAAACCTCTCGGAAAAACGGCCGAAACGCATGGAAAATCGAATAAAAAGAAAACTGGTGTACACTGGATGGCTCCTGGATATATCAACTAGTACTACAAATGCAAGGAAAAAACTTTTGATCGACTTCCGAGGAAGAATTTGCAGCGGAAAAGGTGGTTGCAAATGCGGAAATTGCCGTGTCCGCCAGCCGCAGGCACTGCGGGTGACCACTTTTCCGACAAAAGACTGTGATGAGCATGGACAGACGGAGAGCATCAAGATGTCATTCTTGGTCAAAGACACCGTTCCATCTTAGATTTTTTTTTCCGCATATGACCATGCATCTACAGACTATTCTGCGACAAGGAAACGTCAGATATCAAAGGGCAGAGCGATGCGCAAGAAGCGACGAGCCGAAACCAGGTTAGTAAATTGGATTACCGTTACCATTGTGACTTATCACTACGATTACAATATAGTTCCACCCCAATAAGCACATATGTGCTTCAACGTTAGCATATATATAACCCACAGTAAATCGAAATGTATGAATACAATAAAGTGCGAGTAAGTGTTAATAGTTTGATATAATTACGAGTGTTTTCCTATCCGCCGATTTATTTTCGACGTGATCAGACGTACTGTCAATACGTGGCCGTACTCAAAAGAATAACAATAACTCAATAAGTGCTACAGGATATACTGCAGCCTTATAACATGGGCCATGGCGTATGTACTAGGCAAAATTATTCAAGAAAATAATTTGATATTATTTATTGACAGTCATAATAAGTCTCATACTCCAGTGTTTTAAATGCCTAGAGACCAAGCAGCAAGCGTAAGGCTAAGGCTAAGGGGGTAGATGCATGGAAGAAACACACCAAAAGACAGTATAGACTATAGCGCAACAGAAGACTGCTGTTGCTGTTTACATTTCAAATTCTTTATGGAAATATTTAAATATACAAATACTTTCATTGTGATTAAGTGCAAATGCAGTTACACAAACTTTTTAAAAGTATTTAAATATTTAATAAAATGTATTTCACCCATGCAATGTCTAGCTGGAGAGGAAACTAACTAAGGCATCGTCATCTACCCAGTTGAACACTGTCAGATTACATGTCTGCTTTCTATAATGACACTTTACAATTTCTGTCTGAATTCTTGTGATTTGACAATAAGGCAAAATTATATAAAATTAATTTGCTTTATTGATCAGATTAAACCCCACATGTAATAACCGGAAGTTCATAAAGAGATGTATTAATTACATTTTATTCTGAGTCGACTGATAACACTGTAATGAATATCGTGGGGGGAGGGGGCAACTATCGGCAACCCACAATAGTATTAGTACAAGCTATACATATGAAGGAAGTCTATCAGGCATGGGGGTCAATTCTGTTTTGTCAATTCCAAAAATCATTTCTAATTCCGCCTTGCAAAAATCAATTCCAACTGTTAAAATCCTAGGCTAAAGAAAATTCAAATCCAATTCGTTTTAACACAGTTTTATTTGTCATGTGTGCACAATCATATTTAGTTAGATATGATTACAAAATTATTGTTCGTTAAACACACACACACACACACACACACACACACACACACACACACACACACACACACACACACACACACACACACACACACACACACACACACAACACACACACACACACACACACACACACACACACACACACACACACACACACACACACACACACACACACACACACACACACACACACACACACACACACACACACACACACACACACACACACACACACACACACACACACACACACACACACACACACACACACACACACACACACACACACACACACACACACACACACACACACACACACACACACACACACACACACACACACACACACACACACACACACACACACACACACACACACACACACACACACACACACACACACACACACACACACACACACACACACACACACACACACACACACACACACACACACACACACACACACACACACACACACACACACACACACACACATATCGGGTCCAGGTCATTTGCCCCCCTCCAGGACATTTGCCCCTTTGTCACTTGCCCCCCAGACATTAGCCCCTTGCCTTATTCAAAATCTGGACATTTGCCCCCTGTCCGTAGCCTCTGGATTATTTGTAAGTTTTTTAAGAAATGTTTTTTTAACTTATTTTTTTATTTCTGAACATGAATTCAAGATATATATTACCCTAATTGCAATTAATGTTCTTTGTGCCAGATCAGCCAAGTAAATTACTTTATATAGTTGGAGGTGATCCTGTAATCAAAGGATTATCTTTATTGCAATTGTGGAAGAAGCCAGTGACATTAGGACCTGGACCTGTTAGGACAATTGAGGATATTTGAAAGAAGCCATCTCAACAAGGTTTCTTTTGAATTGCATTTACCATGGAGAGTGGGAGTGACTCCATTTTCCTATAAAACTGGATGCACAAGCCAGAGTTGTCAGAATTCACTTATAACTTCACCATGGAAATTACTACTAGCATCTGAGGAGGTCAGAAGCTATGTTTTGAGTGTCATTCCTACACCAAGAAGGGGGACCAACAAGATTACTCTTCAATGGGAGTGAAGCCAGCATCGATCCTGATCATGCAAGGGTGCTGTGGTCACTGATCTGATCTCCAGATCCAGAATGCGATCAACAAGACTGCCTGCAATCGTGATGGTGACACGGCACCGATAGAAGCTGCCAAGGTCGGTGAGGACCTGAAAACTAAGGCAGCTAATACCAGGGGCACTCCAAACCAGCTGATCTCTGACTCGTTACTGTCCACCACTGTTTGTGGAAGCATCACCCCAAGAACTCATCTTCCACCACTTATCTGACTATCAATGATACCTGGAAGACAACTGGTGACAAGAACATCTCATACACACTCCAGGGGATAGGCCATTGCATTAGGCTAAAGTGACTTTGACTTGTCATTGAATGTTGTGTTATTGTAGCAATAATGATAAAACTGCAAACTGATTTTCACTTGTCAACTATCATAGAAAAAAGGGGCAGATGTCCGGGGGGGGAGCAAATATGCTAGGAGTCAGATTTATATCGCTATCAGTGGTGGTATCATAAATTTACTGGAAAGTGAGTCTTCAACATCCTAATCTCCAACATGTATTCTCCATGGGGACATTTTTAATTACTACAAAGGGAAAACCCTACAGCCACATGTAACAGCATTGTACAGATGACCAGTGACATGTTTATTATGGGAAACTTGTGGGCTGAACATTAGGCTTGGATAAACAAGGGGCTGCATTCAAGTGGGGTAGGCTTCCTAAAAGCAAGGTCATGCCTAACCAATTTCTTATGTTTTTTAGAAGAAATTACAAAGTGGGTAGATGACGGGTCACCAGTTGTCTACTTAGACTTTCAGAAAGCTTTCGATAAAGTGCCACATCAAAGATTGTTACTTAAACTAAAAGCCCATGGTATAGGCAATTATGTAATCAACTGGATAGAAAAGTGGCTTACACACAGAAGACAGAGAGTAATAGTAGATGGTGAGATTTCAAACTGGAAATCTGTTTTGAGAGAGGTACCACAGGGATCAGTATTAGGCCCTATACTGTTTTTAATATATATATAAATGATTTGGAGGATGACATATCTAGCAAAGTACTCAAATTTGCAGATGACACAAAAGTATTCAGAAAGGTTACTAATGATACAGATAAACAAAGTTTACAGGATGATCTAGAAAAAATTGTTAAATGGTCAGAAAAATGGCAAATGTTATTCAATTTTGGGAAATGTATGTCCTATGTGTAAATGTATACACATAGGACATGGAAATATGGACGAGGAATATAAAATGAGGGATGCTGTACTAGTTAGAACCACACAAGAAAAGGATTTAGGAGTAACATTTAATGCTGACATGAAAGTTTCAGAGCAATGTGGGATTGCTGCTTCGAAAGGAAATCAATTTCTAGGGCTAATTAGGAGAACTATCACGTATAAGGAGAAACATCTAATTGTATTCCTGTATAAAGCAATAGTTAGACCACATTTGGAATATCGTATTCAAGCATGAAGGCCATATCGTAAAAAAAGACAGATAAGCTAGAAAGAATACAACGAAGAGCAACTAAGATGATTCCAGAATTAAGAGACCTTAGTTACGAAAGTCGCTTATTACAATGTGGTTTGACAACACTAGAGACCAGGAGACTAAGAGGAGACCAAATAGAAGTGTTTAAGATAGTTAACGATTATGAGGATGTTGATAGGAATATGTTCTTCAAACTTAAAGAAGGCAGTAGAACCAGAGGACACAAAGCAGCATTAGTTAAGGAGCAGTGTAGGTTGGACATGAGAAACTACTCTTTCTCACAGAGGGTGATAAATGAATGGAACAAACTGCCAAATGATTGTGTTAATGCTAGTAGTGTGAATATGTTTAAAAATAGAATTGACAGATATCTGATAAGGGCATATCTCTTTTTGATGCAAATGCTTGATTATATTGTTCTTGGTCACAATGTTTCAATACCAGAGTAGACAGTGTCTATGCTGTAATGTTGACAACTTCCTGGCTGTTACCAGATTCAGGGTGACATGCTAATAGCAGACAAATATGATTTTAAAAGTAATATAAATAAATATAAGGGTAAATATTAACAGTATCAAGTCAATAATTCCAACAAAATCAATTCCAATTCCCAAAAATAAATTTTTGAAAAAAAATTTGAATTAAATTTTTTTTAAAGTCAATTCCAATTCGAACTGGAATTGAGGGCCAGTTCCAATTCCGAATGGAATTGACCACATGCCTGAAGTATATTCATGACAATATCTTGTCTCTGTGTACTACAGCAACAGTCATGAACAGTATAATTGAATTGAAACAAGCTTATGTCTGTGGGGCTTTTGTCCATGCACCATACTATCTAGCAGATGCTTTCAGTATAATACCTAATAATTATATATATACATATATACACACACATATATATATATATATATATATACGTGTGGGCAGGTATGTGTGTGTGCGTGCAGCATTTATAAGATAAAGATGTCACAAACATAGATCTGCATTTGGTCCAATAACAATATTCATGCATTATGTTATCTAACTCGAGTGTCAGATATAAAATAAGGAACCCCATAGAAAGTGAACCTATGGGTCCATATTTTGTTATGGAATTTGGACCCCTTATAGAATTTTGACCTCCCTGGCCCATTGAAAACAGTGCAATGTTGATTAGATAATATAATGCACATTTCAGCTAAGATGCTACAATTTTGGTTACATGCGTTTGGTTATGTTACCAGTGGCATTCATCAAACTGACCAAACAGATTCATTAAAAACATTAAGAGATCAGTGAAAGACCCATTGGTTGAATTAACATGGCTCCATAGGGAAAATGCTTTTCCCTGTGGTTGATTACTTTATACATTCTATGACACTGGCACTCTTATATTCTAAAAATAATATATACAAGGGAAAGTTTCTCACATTGTGATTCACTTTTATTATGCAAAAGATGAATTTTGTAAAATTTTCAAGTCACCGTATGTGTAATCTTTTCAGATGAAGGATTCACCATTGGTTCGTACAAGTACAGGTACTAGTTTTGAAGCATCCAGCGCTACGGGTGATGCCGTCAATCTTTACATTACGGATGTCACCTTTAGTGCCATCACTGCTACTACTGCTGTGGCACCACATACAATTGATGTTGAAATGCAAATCGATCCGGTAATGATATTTCAAGTGCGACACTTCGTGAATACTGCTGTAGTCACGGATGACATTATTGCACCAATGAACTACTCCTATGTGAAGCTTCCATCAGATTCAGTGAGAACAAAGACATTGGTGCAGATGATGCACACTATGTGATAACAGCGACATAACCGAGGATGACTCAAGCCGCTCCGACACCTATGAGAAAGAGAAGAAGTTTGTCATTCGTGAGAAAAACTTATGTCACTTTTCTGCACCTGCCACACACCAAACAGCCATAAACTGTGACACAGGTTGTACTCATGTCTGATCTATCAGCCAAGGTCTTTCGGATACTGGGGTGTCTGTCAGAGGAAAGGGTGCTGATTTCTACCCCTGGATAAGTGAAAGGTGAATTGAATATGTTAGGTGTATGTGTACTATCAGTCAGAATAAGTAGTATATTGGTGTATATTTAGTGCCAGTAGTTTATTGGAACAGATGGTTGGTGTGCAAGTACTATCAGTCAGAACAAGTAATGTATTGATACATATGATTGGTGTACATTTACTGTCAGTACAAGTAGTGTAGTTGGTAGAGAATGAGACGCTTGGTTTACATTTGCTGTCGGTAGGAACAAGTAGTAGATTCAGTCAGAACAAGTAGTATATTGGATACACATGATTGGTGTACATTTACTGTCAGAAGACGTAGTGAAATGGTGCAGATTCCAGAAAGAGATCATTGGTGTACATTTACTGTTGGTAGGAACAAGTAGTGTATTGGTATGCATGATTGGTGTACGTTTACTGTCAGTCAGAACAAGTAATATTGTTACACATGATTGGTGTACATTTACTGTCCAATCAAAACAAGTAGTCTATTGCCATTGGTACAGATGATGATGGTGAAACAGTTAAATGCCTTGGCTTTATGAAGATTAATTATTTCCTAAGCTAAACTACCAGTATATTTGATATGTTGTGGCATAATAATGATGTGTGTAACTGTGATATCCATGTTCCAGGTTGTGTTTCCCTGTGTTAGAAGTCACTGTTTTTAGTCAATGGTTTCAGTCGTTCTAGTTAGCCTTATTTCTTTGGTAATTGTTTTTCTATGTGAATAAACTGTTGGTATATTTTATGTTGGTCTCAATATAAATGA
The DNA here is from genome assembly GCA_033239005.1 of Lamellibrachia satsuma. Classification (NCBI taxonomy): domain Eukaryota; kingdom Metazoa; phylum Annelida; class Polychaeta; order Sabellida; family Siboglinidae; genus Lamellibrachia; species Lamellibrachia satsuma. The sequence goes on from BSQZ01000019.1 coordinate 5,275,891, forward strand.
AATTGTGTGTAGTGACATGCAAGATGCTGCAGGTAACATTTTTGTTGACAGAAGTGGAATATGGATAAGGAGGCCTTCACATCATTCAGTTATTAATATTTTAGTGGGAATTTTTGTAGTTTTCCAGGTTGTTTTTCGACCTGCTGCATACTGTGGGTGCCTCACAATTTGTCTATATCAGACTATCAGTACACTCACCTGTGTCAGGTCAATCTCCATAGCTAAACTTTCCATCAATTCAATTCGGTTCAGAATAGACATCACAGATCCTTCCCACATTGCAGGATGGGATTACTTGTCTTGCCTTTCCTGAGCCTGAAATATAATTTGTCAGGGTTAGTTGATAGCACTAATTCCATAATTACCATAATAGTTGCAAAACTGTGAACATTACATACTGTCAGTAGTTAATTATTGTTATTTAAATGATTACATTGCACCAAACAACAAGGTGTTGTGGTGTGCTACAGAGAGGGGTGATTACAAGTACGAATATTAATGTAATCATGATTACAGTAATTATTGCAATCACAATTACTAATGTAGTCATGATTACAACCATTATTACAATCACAATTATGGTAACATCTAAGAATATATATATATTCACATAATGAATTAAATAAACCCTCATGTTATTATTGTCATCAATGTTATTCAACACAAAATCAAACACAATATTAAAATACAGTCACGGTACACTTCATTAGATTAGATACAAAATAAAGAGAAGAGCCTGCTTGCATTGCCATTGTAGTTCAGACCTCGCCCTCGGGCTAGGTAAAAGAAATATGCAGAAATAATATGATTATTAAAATGGCAATGATTCGATAACAATTGAATTACTGACCTGCTAGCTATAGGGCGAATCAATGAGTCGGCACGCAAATCATGCAGTGACAGCAGACCAACATCTAGCACCGCTCTGTTTGTGCATATCAGTACAAAATCATCGTCTTCGCCTTCGTACGGTGATGGAAGCACCAACGCGATCGGGCACACGGTGCTGCATAGCCATAGCCTAGCCCTAGGCATGGTAGCTTCCTCGGCGCAGCATGATGACTCAACGTAAACGTGCGCAGACATCGGGACGTAATTTCCACAGGTTCACCACATCACATTACCTAGTCAGGATTCGTTGACAGTCAAAGCGCTGTTGTAATTTTTCCTGAATCCAACGTCAACAAAGGCGAAGCCGACCTGGAGTCTGGAGCGTGACTCGCACACTCGGTGACACTTTACGACTGTCAACCGTTGTTTCCGTGTGGCCTGTCGAACTAGACTCTTCGTCTGTGGTTTCCATTTCTCCAAAGATAGACAACTATTACGGAAGTTCAGTAAACCACTAATCGCTAGTAGCAGATCTGGTAAAACTGTCACAAGCGATGCATCCATCTTGTCAACAAGTAAAAAATAGTTCCGGTATTCCGTTATCGCATATTCTCGTTGGTTAGCGTCTCGTGTGTTCGAGAAGTGTGGCGTTTTCGACGATTTTTTGCGTGTTTTGTTGTAATTTCTTTAACTTTTTTTATTTGGAACGAACAAAAACGCTATTTTGTTGACGTTTGTAAACACTTGTATATATAACAGAGACCCATATCTTTTTTTTCGCTCCAGAATGCCTATTTACGAAATAAATCGCAAAAAATCGAAAATTTACATTGATTAGATATACGCGACTCAACCCACTCGTTTCGACAACAAGATGGCGATACGCAGTGATGTATTTTGTCGATTTTTGTCTCGAACAAAATCAGTTTTTCAGTTTATCTCACAAATTAGCAGGTATCTGTCACCATTAATGCATAGTTAGATAATATATATTTAAATATACGGCAAAACACAAAATTGCTTCAGTTCCCCTTGAATCTATGATATATCTGGTTCTGCTCAAATGTTTCTACAAATCAAACATGTAGATGGATGTAATATTTTTTTGTAGGGTGCACGATATATGCTTGTCTCTAAAATATGTTCACTTCCATTTTTTTGCAAACATTATCATGTCAAAATAGGTACTTTAGCAATGGAAATGCAGTAGCCATTGACCATACACGTAGGAGGTTTTTTATTAAAAATATAGTTGTAAAATGCATGAAAACTGATGCCTGTCACCAAGCAATGAGTGTGTACAAAGGACAGGCTGCACAAAAGGAAGAATTGTTAAATATGGATTTACTAACTGGCAACTCAGGTGTGACTACAGTCATGCGATGACAGTTCATATAGGCTCAGTTACATGCTTCCACATAGAGTCACTCTTGTTGACCCATGCTTAGATGCTAATCATCTGTGTCATCACAGCCTTTGTTTAAAAGAAAACCATATATCTATTGCGCCACACTCTGAAAATGATAATATGCAATTTTATATAATTCAAAACATATGGTTTGGTCACGAGGAACACTCCCCAATGGCTGTTAGGGTTGTAATAAAAAATTTTAAAAACCTAAATTTTTCGAGAGCTATGTGCAATAACTTGTTTCGAATCATCGTTTTAATTAGTGATGGGCGTCAACGTCAGTTAGCTGTCATGACTAGTGTTGTATCGTGTGTGATGGTCTCTAGATCTTTCTATCATTGTGTTCGCAGAGATGTCAGTAGGCAGATAGTAGACACTGCATTAAATATATTACTTACTTACTTACTTAGGCCCTTAACTCCTCCTGGAGCATAGGCCATCCACAACATTTCTCCAGCGCCTCCTGTCTTGGGCAATCCTCTCCAGTTGTTGCCAGCCCTTCCCTGTTTGTTTGATGTCTGCCTCGAGGTCACGCCGCCAGGTGTTTTTTGGTCTCCCCCTCTTTCTCTTGCCTTGGGGGTTCCATGTCAGGACCTGTCTCGTTATGTTTGTGGTTGGCTTTCTCAAGGTGTGGCCAAGCCATCCCCATCTCCTCTTGAGGATCTCTATCTCTATTTGGGCTTGGTGTGTTCTATCCCAGAGGTCTTTGTTGCTCACCCTGTCCATCCAGTGTATTCGGAGAATTCTTCTCAGGCAATGGTTGACAAATGTCTGGATCCTTTTCAGTGTGGTCTTGTTTATTCGCCATGTTTCTGCTCCATACAGCAACACGGACTTTACATTTGTGTTAAACAAGCGTATTTTTGTGGTTTCTCCAATTACTTTTGACTTCCACACCTTTCTCAACAGGTGGAAAGCTACCCTTGCTTTGCTGATCCTTTTCTTTATGTCAGCCTCTGTCCCTCCATGCGTATCCACTATGCTGCCTAGATATCTGAAGTCTTTGACCTCATCCAGTGTCTCTCCCTCAAGCATGATTGGTGTTTCGCAAGTAGCATTTGTTCTCAGGATCTTTGTTTTCCTTTTGTTGATTTTCAACCCAACCCGCCCTGAAATCAATGCCAGTTCTGTTGTTTTGTCTTGCATCTGCCTATGGCTGTGAGACAGGAGTGCAAGGTCATCCGCAAAGTCCAGGTCATCAAGTTGGGTCAGCATCGTCCACTGGATTCCATTTCGTTTCTCCTTGGTTGCTGTTTTCATGACCCAGTCTATGACTAGAATGAAGAGGAATGGTGACAGTAAGCATCCCTGTCTCACCCCCGTCCTAACCTCAAAGTTCTTTGTAAGTTGACCTTCATGAATAACTCTGCATGACATTCCTTCATAGGAGTTTTTGATCATGTTTACTAGTTTCTTGGGCACCCCATAGTGTCTTAGCACTTTCCAGAGTGTCTCCCTGTCCACACTGTCAAAGGCTTTCTCGTAATCAACAAAGTTGATGTATAGGGATGAGTTCCATTCGATGGATTGTTCCACTATGATTCGCAGTGTTGCAATCTGGTCAGTACACGATCTGTCCTGCCTGAAGCCTGCTTGCTGTTCACGCAGAGTTTGGTCCACTTTGCCTTTCATTCTCTCTAGGATTATCCTGTTTAGAATCTTCCCAGGTACTGACAACAACGTGATTCCTCTGTAGTTATCACAGCGGCTCAGGTCTCCTTTCTTGGGAATCTTGATAAGGTAACCTTCCTTCCATTCTGCTGGAATTTCTTCTTTTTCCCAGATCTCCTCAAAAAGACTGTACAGCATTTCTACTGAAGTATTTATATCTGCCTTTAGTGCTTCTGCGGGGATACCATCAGGGCCTGCTATTTTCCCATTTTTCATATGTGCGATTGCCTTTTTTATCTCTTCTCTAGTGGGTTTATTACAGTCTATTGGGAGATCTGTCTCAGCTGGTTGGATGTCTGGTTGATTCTGCGGTACTGGTCTGTTGAGCAGCTCTTCAAAATGCTCTGCCCATCTGTTAAGCTGTTTGTCTGCCGACATCAGGGCGATCCCATTTTTGTCTCTGATTGGCCGCTCTGATTTCTTAAACTTTCCAGCTAACTTCCTTGTTGTATCGTAAAGTTGCTTCATGTTCCTGCTAGCTGCTGCCTTTTCTGCTTCTTGTGCAAGTCCCTCCACGAAGTTCCTTTTGTCTGTTTTGACACTTTTCTTCACCTCTCTATTTGCTGCAGTGTGCTCTTTCTGAGCTGTTACCTTTGCCGCCCTTGTGCGGCTGCTGTTGACTGCTTATTAAATATATTGCAAGTTTGTTAATTAAATTGTATAATATTATGGAATTGTACTAGTTGAGAAGCTTAGCTTTGAAGGAATTGACAGGTCAAGGTGAATCTTGTGTATATTTACATCTGTATAATGGCTACTGACTAACAGGAGCTGATCCAGCAGTTTATTACAAGTTTACCAATTAGGTTGTATAATGTTATGCAATTTAACTAGTTGAGAAGTTTAGCTTTGAAGGATTTCATACATTAAGGTGAATCTTGTATATATCTACATCTGTGTAATAGTTCTGGAGGTAAAACAGTAATGTGCTTTTCAGTGCAAAATAAAAACAGGCTGAATACAATGTGATTACAGAACACATGCCGGTCGTTCTGAAACATTGTGTTAGGAATTCATTCAAGCTAGCTGAGAAAATGTGTACTTTCAAGAACTTAGGTGAATTACAGGTTGTTATGCACTCAAGTTGCTATCCTGTTTATGCAATGCCCAGTCTGAATCTATGATATATCTGGTTCTGCTCAAATGTTTCTACAAATCAAACATGTAGATGGATGTAATATTTTTTTGTAGGGTGCACGATATATGCTTGTCTCTAAAATATGTTCACTTCCATTTTTTTGCAAACATTATCATGTCAAAATAGGTACTTTAGCAATGGAAATGCTGTAGCCATTGACCATACACGTAGGAGGTTTTTTTATTAAAAATATAGTTGTAAAATGCATGAAAACTGATGCCTGTCACCAAGCAATGAGTGTGTACAAAGGACAGGCTGCACAAAAGGAAGAATTGTTAAATATGGATTTACTAACTGGCAACTCAGGTGTGACTACAGTCATGCGATGACAGTTCATATAGGCTCAGTTACATGCTTCCACATAGAGTCACTCTTGTTGACCCATGCTTAGATGCTAATCATCTGTGTCATCACAGCCTTTGTTTAAAAGAAAACCATATATCTATTGCGCCACACTCTGAAAATGATAATATGCAATTTTATATAATTCAAAACATATGGTTTGGTCACGAGGAACACTCCCCAATGGCTGTTAGGGTTGTAATAAAAATGTTTAAAACCTAAATTTTCGAGAGCTATGTGCAATAACTTGTTTGAATCATCGTTTTAATTAGTGATGGGCGTCAACGTCAGTTAGCTGTCATGACTAGTGTTGTATCGTGTGTGATGGTCTCTAGATCTTTCTATCATTGTGTTCGCAGAGATGTCAGTAGGCAGATAGTAGACACTGCATTAAATATATTACTTACTTACTTACTTAGGCCCTTAACTCCTCCTGGAGCATAGGCCATCCACAACATTTCTCCCGCGCCTCTTGTCTTGGGCAGTCCTCTCCAGTTGTTGCCAGCCATTCCTGTTTGTTTGATGTCTGCCTCGAGGTCACGTCGTCAGGTGTTTTTTGGCATCCCCTCTTTCTCTTGCCTTGGGGGTTCCATGTCAGGACCTGTCTCGTTATGTTTGTGGTTGGCTTTCTCAAGGTGTGGCCAAGCCATCCCCATCTCCTCTTGAGGATCTCTATCTCTATTTGGGCTTGGTGTGTTCTATCCCAGAGGTCTTTGTTGCTCACCCTGTCCATCCAGTGTATTCGGAGAATTCTTCTCAGGCAATGGTTGACAAATGTCTGGATCCTTTTCAGTGTGGTCTTGTTTATTCGCCATGTTTCTGCTCCATACAGCAACACGGACTTTACATTTGTGTTAAACAAGCGTATTTTTGTGGTTTCTCCAATTACTTTTGACTTCCACACCTTTCTCAACAGGTGGAAAGCTACCCTTGCTTTGCTGATCCTTTTCTTTATGTCAGCCTCTGTCCCTCCATGCGTATCCACTATGCTGCCTAGATATCTGAAGTCTTTGACCTCATCCAGTGTCTCTCCCTCAAGCATGATTGGTGTTTCGTAAGTAGCATTTGTTCTCAGGATCTTTGTTTTCCTTTTGTTGATTTTCAACCCAACCCGCCCTGAAATCAATGCCAGTTCTGTTGTTTTGTCTTGCATCTGCCTATGGCTGTGAGACAGGAGTGCAAGGTCATCCGCAAAGTCCAGGTCATCAAGTTGGGTCAGCATCGTCCACTGGATTCCATTTCGTTTCTCCTTGGTTGCTGTTTTCATGACCCAGTCTATGACTAGAATGAAGAGGAATGGTGACAGTAAGCATCCCTGTCTCACCCCGTCCTAACCTCAAAGTTCTTTGTAAGTTGACCTTCATGAATAACTCTGCATGACATTCCTTCATAGGAGTTTTTGATCATGTTTACTAGTTTCTTGGGCACCCCATAGTGTCTTAGCACTTTCCAGAGTGTCTCCCTGTCCACACTGTCAAAGGCTTTCTCGTAATCAACAAAGTTGATGTATAGGGATGAGTTCCATTCGATGGATTGTTCCACTATGATTCGCAGTGTTGCAATCTGGTCAGTACACGATCTGTCCTGCCTGAAGCCTGCTTGCTGTTCACGCAGAGTTTGGTCCACTTTGCCTTTCATTCTCTCTAGGATTATCCTGTTTAGAATCTTCCCAGGTACTGACAACAACGTGATTCCTCTGTAGTTATCACAGCGGCTCAGGTCTCCCTTTCTTGGGAATCTTGATAAGGTAACCTTCCTTCCATTCTGCTGGAATTTCTTCTTTTTCCCAGATCTCCTCAAAAAGACTGTACAGCATTTCTACTGAAGTATTTATATCTGCCTTTAGTGCTTCTGCGGGGATACCATCAGGGCCTGCTATTTTCCCATTTTTCATATGTGCGATTGCCTTTTTTATCTCTTCTCTAGTGGGTTTATTACAGTCTATTGGGAGATCTGTCTCAGCTGGTTGGATGTCTGGTTGATTCTGCGGTACTGGTCTGTTGAGCAGCTCTTCAAAATGCTCTGCCCATCTGTTAAGCTGTTTGTCTGCCGACATCAGGGCGATCCCATTTTGTCTCTGATTGGCCGCTCTGATTTCTTAAACTTTCCAGCTAACTTCCTTGTTGTATCGTAAGTTGCTTCATGTTCCTGCTAGCTGCTGCCTTTTCTGCTTCTTGTGCAAGTCCCTCCACGAAGTTCCTTTTGTCTGTTTTGACACTTTTCTTCACCTCTCTATTTGCTGCAGTGTGCTCTTTCTGAGCTGTTACCTTTGCCGCCCTTGTGCGGCTGCTGTTGACTGCTTATTAAATATATTGCAAGTTTGTTAATTAAATTGTATAATATTATGGAATTGTACTAGTTGAGAAGCTTAGCTTTGAAGGAATTGACAGGTCAAGGTGAATCTTGTGTATATTTACATCTGTATAATGGCTACTGACTAACAGGAGCTGATCCAGCAGTTTATTACAAGTTTACCAATTAGGATGTATAATGTTATGCAATTTAACTAGTTGAGAAGTTTAGCTATGAAGGATTTCATACATTAAGGTGAATCTTGTATATATCTACATCTGTGTAATAGTTCTGGAGGTAAAACAGTAATGTGCTTTTCAGTGCAAAATAAAAACAGGCTGAATACAATGTGATTACAGAACACATGCCGGTCGTTCTGAAACATTGTGTTAGGAATTCATTCAAGCTAGCTGAGAAAATGTGTACTTTCAAGAACTTAGGTGAATTACAGGTTGTTATGCACTCAAGTTGCTATCCTGTTTATGCAATGCCCAGTCTGAATCTATGATATATCTGGTTCTGCTCAAATGTTTCTACAAATCAAACATGTAGATGGATGTAATATTTTTGTAGGGTGCACGATATATGCTTGTCTCTAAAATATGTTCACTTCCATTTTTTTGCAAACATTATCATGTCAAAATAGGTACTTTAGCAATGGAAATGCTGTAGCCATTGACCATACACGTAGGAGGTTTTTTTATTAAAAATATAGTTGTAAAATGCATGAAAACTGATGCCTGTCACCAAGCAATGAGTGTGTTCAAAGGACAGGCTGCACAAAAGGAAGAATTGTTAAATATGGATTTACTAACTGGCAACTCAGGTGTGACTACAGTCATGCGATGACAGTTCATATAGGCTCAGTTACATGCTTCCACATAGAGTCACTCTTGTTGACCCATGCTTAGATGCTAATCATCTGTGTCATCACAGCCTTTGTTTAAAAGAAAACCATATATCTATTGCGCCACACTCTGAAAATGATAATATGCAATTTTATATAATTCAAAACATATGGTTTGGTCACGAGGAACACTCCCCAATGGCTGTTAGGGTTGTAATAAAAAATTTTTAAAACCTAAATTTTTCGAGAGCTATGTGCAATAACTTGTTTCGAATCATCGTTTTAATTAGTGATGGGCGTCAACGTCAGTTAGCTGTCATGACTAGTGTTGTATCGTGTGTGATGGTCTCTAGGTCTTTCTATCATTGTGTTCGCAGAGATGTCAGTAGGCAGATAGTAGACACTGCATTAAATATATTGCAAGTTTGTTAATTAAATTGTATAATATTATGGAATTGTACTAGTTGAGAAGCTTAGCTTTGAAGGAATTGACAGGTCAAGGTGAATCTTGTGTATATTTACATCTGTATAATGGCTACTGACTGACAGGAGCTGATCCAGCAGTTTATTACAAGTTTACCAATTAGGTTGTATAATGTTATGCAATTTAACTAGTTGAGAAGTTTAGCTTTGAAGGATTTCATACATTAAGGTGAATCTTGTATATATCTACATCTGTGTAATAGTTCTGGAGGTAAAACAGTAATGTGCTTTTCAGTACAAAATAAAAACAGGCTGAATACAATGTGATTACAGAACACATGCCGGTGTCACGATTTTTGATAAAATCTGATAAGTTTCGTTGTCTAGGGGTAAAAAAATAACGGTGGATGGGCCGACGTGACTTTATTTCGTTTGTGGGTTCTACTAATCTATAAATACTATGGCAGATATACACGATATATATAAGAGACTATAACACGTAATAACAGTTTGCACATTTATTACATAAACAATGAAACAATATGTTCTTGTCACAGTCAATCATATACTATTATAAATACCTTCCTCTCATATATATATATATATATATATATATATATATATATATATATATATATATATATATATATATTACAATATGCATTTATAACATCATCAACCATATATTATAACAAATATGAGTCTCACTATATATTATATTATAATATCATGTATTCGTAACATCAACACCCATATATTATAACAAATATGTTTCTCTAACAGTTATGTTACTTCCTTAATACCATTTACACGGAATATTCTACTAAAAATCTAATTACTAACAATTTATGGAGCTTACGGAAATAACGTTCGTATAATTACAAGGTCGAAACTGTGCACACATCTTTTCCCTAGATGTGGGAAAATCAATCAAATAACCTATCAAGAACTCCTACCCTGGGTCGTCACAGGGATTTTCTAACACTGACGATCGAAATTTGAAGAATGAATGGCGTGATGTCGACGGAACGGACTATGTAGTAGAATCACGCGATCATCAGGACGAACGATTTGTAGTTCATGGGCGGAATTAGCGTCGTCAGAGACGTAGAAGTTCGATTGTCACGCGATCATCAGGTTGAAATATCTCGCAGAATCATACGGGAAGAGTTGTTGTAAACGCGCATCGATTCGCCGAGTGTTAGATCATCAGGTTGAACGTTTGGTATATTCATTCACATGTAGAATTTTGAAGACTTGGAATAAATCTGGGCTAAGCCTAAGGTTACATTTCTATCATAAGATTTTTGAATACTTTAAACTTAACATATCAACTTATTAACTAAACAGGGCATTGTTCGCCCTAATTTGAACTTCACATCGTTAATAAACAGTGGCGCACACACGCGGGAGAAATAAATTTACGTCTTTCCCCAACCAAGATAAAACTCCGAATAACGCTCGCTGACGCTGACGCTACTAACGGGTTTTGAGGTTTTTGGATCTGACCAATCAAATCGTATCCCTTGATAATTTCAGCATCCCTACGTCATATTCAAGTGTAGACTACTGGTGTTTGCGGAATTTTATGTGCGTTTTGCACCCGCCCCAACGACATTCGTTAATCGGTGAAATAAGTCTCATGTAACTAAGTTTTGTCGTATCCGATATACCGACAATTCGATAAGTAAATAATGAAACTTTTATGATAAAGTATTTAACTCTGGTAAAATATCGAACTATAAAACTAGAACTTTGCATAGAACATCAATCACTAACTAGTAGATTCTATATAACGAATAAATTACATGTTTACCGTTACTATGCCTATGGTACGGTAAAATTCGTTCGAACTGGGCATTCGTTCGTTTTTTATTTCATTCATTGATTTGGCTATGTGGAAAGTAGATTAGTTCCCTGTAGGTCAAAATAATGTAGTGTTGTTTTTCGTTAAGAGTGTTGACATAAAATAAAAACCGTAACAGCCGGTCGTTCTGAAACATTGTGTTAGGAATTCATTCAAGCTAGCTGAGAAAATGTGTACTTTCAAGAACTTAGGTGAATTACAGGTTGTTATGCACTCAAGTAGCTATCCTGTTTATGCAATGCCCAGTCTGAATCTATGATATATCTGGTTCTGCTCAAATGTTTCTACAAATCAAACATGTAGATGGATGTAATATTTTTTTGTAGGGTGCACGATATATGCTTGTCTCTAAAATATGTTCACTTCCATTTTTTTGCAAACATTATCATGTCAAAATAGGTACTTTAGCAATGGAAATGCTGTAGCCATTGACCATACACGTAGGAGGTTTTTTTATTAAAAATATAGTTGTAAAATGCATGAAAACTGATGCCTGTCACCAAGCAATGAGTGTGTACAAAGGACAGGCTGCACAAAAGGAAGAATTGTTAAATATGGATTTACTAACTGGCAACTCAGGTGTGACTACAGTCATGCGATGACAGTTCATATAGGCTCAGTTACATGCTTCCACATAGAGTCACTCTTGTTGACCCATGCTTAGATGCTAATCATCTGTGTCATCACAGCCTTTGTTTAAAAGAAAACCATATATCTATTGCGCCACACTCTGAAAATGATAATATGCAATTTTATATAATTCAAAACATATGGTTTGGTCACGAGGAACACTCCCCAATGGCTGTTAGGGTTGTAATAAAAAATGTTTAAAACCTAAATTTTTCGAGAGCTATGTGCAATAACTTGTATCGAATCATCGTTTTAATTAGTGATGGGCGTCAACGTCAGTTAGCTGTCATGACTAGTGTTGTATCGTGTGTGATGGTCTCTAGGTCTTTCTATCATTGTGTTCGCAGAGATGTCAGTAGGCAGATAGTAGACACTGCATGAAATATATTGCAAGTTTGTTAATTAGATTGTATAATATTATGGAATTGTACTAGTTGAGAAGCTTAGGTTTGAAGGAATTGACAGGTTAAGGTGAATCTTGTGTATATTTACATCTGTATAATGGCTACTGACTGACAGGAGCTGATCCAGCAGTTTATTACAAGTTTACCAACTAGGTTGTGTAATGTTATGCAATTTAACTAGTTGAGAAGTCTGGCTTTGAAGGAATTCACACATTAAGGTGAATCTTGTATATATCTACAAGTGTGAATTAGTGCTGTAGGTAAAACAATAATGTGCTTTTCAGTGCAAAATAAAAACAGGCTGAATACAATGTGATTACAGAACACATGCTGGTCTTTCTGAAACATTGTGTTAGGAATTCACACAAGCTAGCTGAAAAAATGTGTATTTTAAGAGTTGAGGTGAATTACAGGCTGTTACACACTAAAGTTGCTATCCTTTGTATGCACTGCCCAGTCTGAGTCTATGATCTATCTGGTTCTGCTCAAATGTTTCTAGAAATCAAACATGTATGTAATATTTTTTGTAGGGTGCACGATATATGTTTGTCTCTAAAATATGTTCACTTCCATTTTTTTACCAACATTTTCATGTCAAAATAGGTACTTTAGCAATGGAAATGCAGTAGCCATTGACCATACCCTCCAGGTGGCTGCTGGTATTGTTGTTCCCATGTAACCTGGGCCTTCCTCCCCGTCTCCTTCCCTCCAGGTGGCTGCTGGTAGTGTTGTTCCCATGTAACCTGGGCCTTCCTCCGCGTCTCCTTCCCTCCAGGTGGCCGCTGGTGTAGTTAATCCACCATAACCTGGGCCTTCCTCTCGGTCTCCTTCCCTCCAGGTGGCCGCTGGTGTAGTTAATCCACCATAACCTGGGCCTTCCTCTCGATCTCCTTCCCTCGAGGTGGCCGCTGGTGTTGTTGATCCACCGTAACCTGGGCCTTCCTCTCGGTCTCCTTCCCTCCAGGTGGCTGCTGGTATTGTTGTTTCCATGTAACCTGTTCCTTCCACTCGGTCTCCTTACCTCCAGGTGGCTGCTGGTATTGTTGTTCCCATGTAACCTGGGCCTTCCTCTCTGTCTCCTTCCCTCCAGGTGGCTGCTGGTATTGTTGTTCCCATGTAACCTGGACCTTCCTCCCCGTCTACTTCCCTCCAGGTGGCTGCTTGTATTGTTGTTCCCATGTAACCTGGGCCTTCCTGTCGGTCTCCTTCCCTCCAAGTGGCTGCTGGTGTTGTTGTTCCCGTGTAACCTCAGCCTTCCTCCCTGTCTCCTTCCCTCCAGGTGGCTGCTGGTATTGCTGTTCCCAATTAATCTGGGCCTTCCTCCCCGTCTCCTTCCCTCCAGGTGGCTGCTGGTATTGTTGTTCCCATGTAACCTCGGCCTTCCTCCCCATCTCCTTCCCTCCAGGTGGCTGCTGGTATTGTTGTTCCCATGTAACCTGGGCCTTCCTCCCCGTCTCCTTCCCTCCAGGTGGCTGCTGGTATTGTTGTTCCCATGTAACCTCGGCCTTCCTCCCCATCTCCTTCCCTCCAGGTGGCTGCTGGTATTGTTGTTCCCATGTAACCTCGGCCTTCCTCCCCGTCTCCTTCCCTCCAGGTGGCTGCTGGTATTGTTGTTCCCATGTAACCTCGGCCTTCCTCCCCGTCTCCTTCCCTGCAGGTGGCTGCTGGTATTGTTGTTCCCGTGTAACCTGGGCCTTCCTCTCGGTCTCCTTCCTTCCAGGTGGCTGCTGGTGTAGTTGGTTCACCGTAACCTAGGCCTTCCTCTCTGTCTCCTTCCCTCCAGGTGGCCGCTGGTGTTGTTGTTCCACCGTAACCTGGGCCTTCCTCTCTGTCTCCTTCCCTCCAGGTGGCTGCTGGTTTTGTTGTTCCCATGTAACCTGGGCCTTCCTCCCCGTCTCCTTCCCTCCAGGTGGCTGCTGGTATTGTTGTTCCCATGTAACCTGGGCCTTCCTCTCTGTCTCCTTCCCTCCAGGTGGCTGCTGGTATTGTTGTTCCCGTGTAACCTGGGCCTTCCTCCCTGTCTCCTTCCCTCCAGGTGGCTGCTGGTATTGTTGTTCCCGTGTAACCTCGGCCTTCCTCCCCGTCTCCTTCCCTCCAGGTGGCTGCTGGTATTGTTGTTCCCATGTAACCTGGGCCTTCCTCCCCGTCTCCTTCCCTCCAGGTGGCTGCTGGTATTGTTGTTCCCATGTAACCTGGGCCTTCCTCTCTGTCTCCTTCCCTCCAGGTGGCCGCTGGTGTTGTTGATCCACCGTAACCTGGGCCTTCCTCTCTGTCTCCTTCCCTCCAGGTGGCCGCTGGTGTTGTTGTTCCACCGTAACCGGGGCCTTCCTCTCCATCTCCTTCCCTCCAGGTGGCTGCTGGTATTGTTGTTCCCATGTAACCTGGGCCTTCCTCCCGGTCTCCTTCCCTCCAGGTGGCTGCTGGTATTGTTGTTCCCATGTAACCTGGGCCTTCCTCCCGGTCTCCTTCCCTCCAGGTGGCTGCTGGTATTGTTGTTCCCGTGTAACCTCGGCCTTCCTCCCCATCTCCTTCCCTCCAGGTGGCTGCTGGTATTGTTGTTCCCGTGTAACCTGGGCCTTCCTCCGCGTCTCCTTCCCTCCAGGTGGCTGCTGGTATTGTTGTTCCCATGTAACCTGGGCCTTCCTCTCTGTCTCCTTCCCTGCAGGTGGCTGCTGGTATTGTTGTTCCCATGTAACCTGGCCTTCCTCCCGATTTCCTTCCCTGCAAGTGGCTGCTAGTATTGTTGTTCCCGTGTAACCTCGGCCTTCCTCCCCGTCTCCTTCCCTCCAGGTGGCTGCTGGTGTTGTTGTTCCACCGTAACCTGGGCCTTCCTCTCCATCTCCTTCCCTCCATGTGGCCGCTGGTGTTGTTGTTCCACCGTAACCTGGGCCTTCCTCTCTGTCTCCTTCCCTCCAGGTGGCTGCTGGTATTGTTGTTCCCATGTAACCTGGGCCTTCCTCTCCGTCTCCTTCCCTCCAGGTGGCTGCTGGTATTGTTGTTCCCATGTAACCTGGGCCTTCCTCCCGGTCTCCTTCCCTCCAGGTGGCTGCTGGTATTGTTGTTCCCGTGTAACCTGGGCCTTCCTCTCCGTCTCCTTCCCTCCAGGTGGCTGCTGGTATTGTTGTTCCCATGTAACCTGGGCCTTCCTCCCCGTCTCCTTCCCTCCAGGTGGCTGCTGGTAGTGTTGTTCCCATGTATCCTGGGCCTTTCTCTCTGTCTCCTTCCCTCCAGGTGGCCGCTGGTGTAGGTAATCCACCATAACCTGGGCCTTCCTCTCGGTCTCCTTCCCTCCAGGTGGCCGCTGGTGTTGTTGATCCACCGTAACCTGGGCCTTCCTCTCCGTCTCCTTCCCTCGAGGTGGCCGCTGGTATTGTTGTTCCACCGTAACCTGAGCCTTCCTCTCGGTCTCCTTCCCTCCAGGTGGCTGCTGGTATTGTTGTTTCCATGTAACCTGTTCCTTCCTCTCGGTCTCCTTACCTCCAGGTGGCTGCTGGTATTGTTGTTCCCATGTAACCTGGGCCTTCCTCTCTATCTCCTTCCCTCCAGGTGGCTGCTGGTATTGTTGTTCCCATGTAACCTGGGCCTTCCTCGCCGTCTCCTTCCCTCTAGGTGGCTGCTTGTATTGTTGTTCCCATGTAACCTGGGCCTTCCTCTCGGTCTCCTTCCCTCCAAGTGGCTGCTGGTGTTGTTGTTCCCATGTAACCTCAGCCTTCCTCCCCGTCTCCTTCCCTCCAGGTGGCTGCTGGTATTGTTGTTCCCATGTAACCTGGGCCTTCCTCCCCGTCTCCTTCCCTCCAGGTGGCTGCTGGTATTGTTGTTCCCATGTAACCTGGGCCTTCCTCTCGGTCTCCTTCCCTCCAGGTGGCTGCTGGTATTGTTGTTCCCATGTAACCTGGGCCTTCCTCTCTGTCTCCTTCCCTCCAGGTGGCTGCTGGTATTGTTGTTCCCATGTAACCTCGGCCTTCCTCCCCGTCTCCTTCCCTCCAGGTGGCTGCTGGTATTGTTGTTCCCATGTAACCTGGGCCTTCCTCCCTGTCTCCTTCCCTCCAGGTGGCTGCTGGTATTGTTGTTCCCATGTAACCTGGGCCTTCCTCCCCGTCTCCTTCCCTCCATGTGGCTGCTGGTATTGTTGTTCCCGTGTAACCTGGGCCTTCCTCCCCGTCTCCTTCCCTCCAGGTGGCTGCTGGTATTGTTGTTCCCATGTAACCTGGGCCTTCCTCTCCGTCTCCTTCCCTCCAGGTGGCTGCTGGTATTGTTGTTCCCATGTAACCTGGGCCTTCCTCCCTGTCTCCTTCCCTCCAGGTGGCTGCTGGTATTGTTGTTCCCGTGTAACCTTGGCCTTCCTCCCGGCCTCCTTCCCTCCAGGTGGCTGCTGGTATTGTTGTTCCCATGTAACCTGGGCCTTCCTCCCCGTCTCCTTCCTTGCTGGTGTCTGCTGGTATTGTTGTTCCTATGTAACCTCGGCCTTCCTCCCCGTCTCCTTCCCTCCAGGTAGTTGCTTGTATTGCTGTTCCCATGTATTAACCTGGGCCTTCATCTCTGTCTCCTTCCCTCCAGGTGGCTGCTGGTATTGTTGTTCCCATGTAACCTCGGCCTTCCTCCCCGTCTCCTTCCTTGCAGGTGGCTGCTGGTATTGTTGTTCCTATGTAACCTGGGCCTTCCTCTCTATCTCCTTTCCTCCAGGTGGCTGCTGGTATTGTTGTTCCCGTGTAACCTGGGCCTTCCTCACCGTCTCCTTCCCTCCAGGTGGCTGCTGGTAGTGTTGTTCCCGTGTAACCTGGGCCTTCCTCCCTGTCTCCTTCCTTCAGGTGGCTGCTGGTGTTGTTGTTCCCATGTAACCTTGGCCTTCCTCCCGGCCTCCTTCCTTCCAGTTGGCTGCTGGTATTGTTGTTCTCGTGTAAACTGGGCCTTCCTCCCGGTCTCCTTCCCTCCAGGTGGCTGCTGGTATTGTTGTTCCCATGTATTAACCTGGGCCTTCCTCTCTGTCTCCTTCACTCCAGGTGGCTGCTGGTATTGTTGTTCCCATGTAACCTCGGCCTTCCTCCCCATCTCCTTTCCTCCAGGTGGCTGCTGGTATTGTTTTTCCCATGTAACCTGAACCTTCCTCCCGGTCTCCTTCCCTCCAGGTGGCTACTGGTATTGTTGTTCCCGTGTAACCTGGGCCTTCCTCCCCTTCTCCTTCCCTCCAGGTGGCTGCTGGTATTGTTGTTCCCAAGTAACCTGTGCCTTCCTCCCCGTCTCCTTCCCTGCAGGTGGCTGCTGTTGGCTTATCGAGAGTCCAACAATGTTCACCTACTTATAACCCGCCCTTCTGATATATGTGTCAACCTTGTTTTTAAACATATTCACGCTGCTAGCAGTTACACAATCTGTAGACAGTTTGTTCCATTCATTTATTGTCCTCTGTGAGAACGAGTGCTTCCTGATGTCCAATCTACATTGATCCTTTACTAATTTTACCTCATGTCCTCTAGTTCTGCTATTCTTCTTGAGTGAGAAAAACATATTTCTATCAATATTTTCATACCCATTCAATATCTTAAAAACTTCAATCTGATCTCCTCTTAACCTCCTTGTCTCTAGAGTTGTTAAACCACATTCTTTCAGGCGTTCTTCATAACTAAGGTCTCTAAGTTCTGGAATCATTTTAGTTGCTCTCCTTTGTATGCGTTCAAGCATATCTATATCCTTCTTACGATATGGTCTCCATGCTTGTATACAGTATTCTAAATGAGGTCTAACTATTGCTTTATATAGAGGTATAATTAACTTTTTCCCTTGTATGTTATGTTTCTTCTAATCAATCCAAGAATTTGATTACCCTTTGAAGCTACAATACCACACTGCTCTGAAACTTTCATATCAGCGCTTATTGTAACTCCTAAGTCCTTTTCTTTTACAGTAGTACCAAGAACAGTAGCTCCCATTTTATAGTTTACATTCAAGTTCCCATGTCCTGTATGTAGGCATTTACATTTCCCAAAATTGAACAGCATCTGCCATTTCTCAGACCATTTCACTAATCTGTCTAGATCGTTTTGTAAATGTTGTTTATCACCATCAGTATTAACCTTTCTAAACACTTTTGTGTCGTCCGCAAATTTCAGTACGTTACTTGTTATACTCTCGTCCAAGTCATTGATATAAATTAAGAATAATATAGGTCCTAATACTGATCCTTGAGGTACCCCACTCAAAACCGATTTCCAATTTGAAACTTCTCCATCTACTACAACTCGCTGTCTTCTGTCAGTCAGCCATTTTTCTATCCAGTAAATTATGCCATCCCAATACCATGGGCTTTTAATTTAAGTAGTCTTTTTTGTAACACTTTATCAAAAGTTCTCTGAAAATCTAAGTAAATAATATCTATTGGCGATCCCTCGTCTATCCACTTAGTGATTTCGTCGAAAAAAACATAACATATTTGTTAAACATGAATTCTCTTTTACGAATCCATGGTGAGATGAATTTAATAATTTATGCCTAACAAGGCAGTCCATCATATGGTCTTAAAATAACCTTTGTAATAATTTAGAAATCACTGACGTTAAACTCACTGGTCTGTAATTATCTGACTCATTTATCGAACTCTTTTTAAATAATAATACGCTTCTCTCCATTCAAAAGGAACAACTCCTTCTTTTAATGACAAGTGGAATACTCTTGCAAATGGTATGCTAATTTGTTCTACTGTTTCCATTAGTAATTTTGGAGGAATCCCATCCACTCCCGGTGATTTGTTATCCTTCATTGCCTTTATTTTCCTAGCTACCAATTCTGGAGTTACAACTAACGGTCCTAAATAGTCAGATTTAGCCCCTGAAATTTAGCATCAGCAACTGGTAATGAACTAATATCTTCTTTTGTAAACACTGAACTGAAGTAACCATTTAGGTCTTCCGCCATTAAAAACCCCTGTGATATTATATTTCCAGCACTGTCTTCTAGAGGTCCAACCTTGTCTTGTACGTTTTGTTTACTCCTGACATATGCATAAAAACTCTTGCTGTCATTTTTTATGTTACATGCCAGTTTTTGCTCATAGCTTCTTTTAGATTGTCTGATTTCAGTTGTAGCTGCATTAAGTGCCTCTTTGTATTTTGCATAGTCTTCTTCCTTTCTGGTACACCTATAAACCCTCCACATAGTTTGTTTTAGCATTATTTTTCTAATTGCCTCTTTTGACAAGTGTTTTTTTCTACACCGTTTTCCTTGTTTTCGGAAGGGAACAAATTTATCAATGATACTCTCAATTTCATATTTTAGAATATTCCAACATTCAATTGCAGTCTTATTCATCAGCATGTTATTCCAATCTAGCTGTGCTAAGTATTTTCTCATATCTTTGTAGTTACCTTTGTGGAAGTTTCTCTTGTACGTTTTCTTATTTTTACTTTCTGATTTTACATTGATGTCAAAATGTATTTGATTATGGTCACTATTACCCAATGGTTCAAATATTTTTACATTGTCCACTAATTCTTTTTGTGATGACAAAACTATATCTAATACATTTTCTCCCTGGTTGGTTCTAGTACGTGCTGAGTAAGAAAGCTATCCTGGATTAAACATAGAAATTTTTGATCCTCAATCCCTGTGC
Source organism: Lamellibrachia satsuma (assembly GCA_033239005.1). Taxonomy (NCBI): domain Eukaryota; kingdom Metazoa; phylum Annelida; class Polychaeta; order Sabellida; family Siboglinidae; genus Lamellibrachia; species Lamellibrachia satsuma. The sequence continues at coordinate 5,295,350 of BSQZ01000019.1, forward strand.
TCTCTAGAGAATTCCATTGTATGTGTCCATGGTTAAAATCTCCCATTATGATACATTTCCTTTACTAACTTCCTTTATAGCGTTTTTATTTTTGTGTTGTCCTCTTCGTTTATGTTTGGACTTGGTAAACTAATCCAATAGTTAATTTTGAATTTCCTGAAACAATTTTGCACCAAACAGCTTCATCGCAATCTGCTTCCCTTTCTAGTTTTATTTCATAAGCCTGAATAGATTCTTTAACATATAAAATAACTCCCCGCCCCTTCTTCCTATTCGATCTTTCCTAAACATTACGTATCCTGTCAGTCCTAATTCAGCATCTGCTATATCTATGTTGGCCCATGATTCAGTTATACCAATTATGTGAGGGTCAATATCTTCTACCATAATGTTTAATTCGTTTTTCTTATTTACTATGCTCCTTGCATTTAAACATACGCATCTATAACCTTTTTCAGAGATGTTTTCGGATGATTTGATATTGGTTTATCTGTGCTAGTGGCCTCTTGTTCTGCTTGAGACACCTCTAGGTAACCCCTGCACTTCTAGTTTAAAGAATGTTTACTTCCAAAAATATTTGTCATTGTACCCAAGTCGCTATCTACTGCTGCTGAAAGTTTGTCCGCGAATACTGCCGCCCCCTTTCCACTTAAATGAAGCCCATCCTTCATGTACATATCAGCCCTCCCAACAAAACTTCCCCATAAATCCACAAATCCAACTTCCTCTTCCCTACACAGCCTCTGGACTAACATGTTAATTGCCATCCCCCGACAATTTCGATATTTGTGACCCCTCCTGCCCATTACAGGTAAAATCCCTGACAGTATTACCTGCTCAACCCGCGTCTGTTTTAGTGTTCTGACCAACTGCCTATATTTCCTAACTATGGCAGTTGTACCCTCCCTCTCTACGTTATTTGTCCCTACATGTACTAAAACAGATCCACCCTTACCCGAGCCTACGATGTTTTTACCCTCTCAGTTATCGCCTCTATTTTGGCTCCAGGCAAGCAGACCACCACATCTTCTCCCTTGTTTAAGACTCTGTCGGTCTTCCTAACTATCGAATCCCCCACAAACACCCTCGCTCTCTTCCTCACCCCCTCTATCACTGCTGCAGAATAACTCTTCCTTTCGATCCTCTCCATCACATTCTGTCCTGACCCCTTCCCTTCCGTCTCCCCCACTCCCTTCTCCTTCCCCTCCTGTCTCCCCTACTCCCCTCTCCTTCACTCCGGTTGTTTTCCCCTCCGTCTCCCCCACTCCCTTCTCCTTCCCTTCTGTCTCCTCTACTCCCCTCTCCTTCACTCCGGTTGTCTTCCCTCCCGTCTCCCCCACTCCCGTAACCTGGGCCTTCCTCTCTGTCTCCTTCCTCCAGGTGGCTGCTGGGTATTGTTCTCTCCATGTAACCTGGGCCTTCCTCACCCCGGTTGTCTTCCCTCCTTCCTTCCTCCAGGTGGCTGCTGGTATTGTTGTTCCTGTAACCTGGGCCTTCCTCTCTGTCTCCTTCCTCCAGGTGGCTGCTGCTGTACTTTTGTTGTTCCCTCACCGTAACTCCCCCTGGGCCCAGCCTTCCCTGTCTCCTTCCTCCAGGTGGCTGCTGGTATTGTTGTTCCCTGGACGTGTAACCTCGGCCTTCCTCCCGGACTCCTTCCCTCCAGGTGGCTGCTGGTATTGTTGTTCCCATGTAACCTGGGCCTTCCTCCCGGTCTCCTTCCCTCCAGGTGGCTGCTGGTATTGTTGTTCCCTGTAACCTGGGCCTTCCTCCCGTCTCCTTCCTCCAGGTGGCTGCTGGTATTGTTGTTCCCATGTAACCTCGGCCTTCCTCCCGTCTCCTTCCCTCCAGGTGGCTGCTGGTATTGTTGTTCCCATGTAACCTCGGCCTTCCTCCCCGTCTCCTTCCCTCCAGGTGGCTGCTGGTATTGTTGTTCCCGTGTAACCTGGGCCTTCCTCTCGGTCTCCCTTCCTCCAGGTGGCTGCTGGTGTTGTTGTTCCACTGTAACCTGGGCCTTCCTCTCTGTCTCCTTCCTCCAGGTGGCTGCTGGTGTTGTTGTTCCACCGTAACCTGGGCCTTCCTCTCTGTCTCCTTCCTCCAGGTGGCCACTGGTGTTGTTGTTCCACCGTAACCTGGGCCTTCCTCTCTGTCTCCTTCCCTCCAGGTGGCCGCTGGTGTTGTTGTTCCCAGGTAACCTGGGCCTTCCTCTCGATCTCCTTCCCTCCAGGTGGCTGCTGGTGTTGTTGTTCCACCGTAAACTGGGCCTTCCTCTCGGTCTCCTTCCCTCCAGGTGGCTGCTGGTGTTGTTGATCCACCGTAACCTGGGCCTTCCTCTCTGTCTCCTTCCCTCCAGGTGGCTGCTGGTATTGTTGTTCCCATGTAACCTGGGCCTTCCTCACAGTCTCCTTCCCTCCAGGTGGCGGCTGGTATTGTTGTTCCCGTCTGTAACCTCGGCCTTCCTCCCCGTCTCCTTCCCTCCAGGTGGCTTAACCTGGGCCTTCCTCTCCGTCTCCTTCCCTCCAGGTGGCTGCTGGTATTGTTGTTCCAGTGTAACCTGGGCCTTCCTCTCCGTCTCCTTCCCTCCAGGTGGCTGCTGGTGTTGTTGTTCCCATGTAACCTGGGCCTTCCTCTCAGTCTCCTTCCCTCCAGGTGGCTGCTGGTATTGTTGTTCCCATGTAACCTGGGCCTTCCTCCCCGTCTCCTTCCCTCCAGGTGGCTGCTGGTATTGTTGTTCCCGTGTAACCTGGGCCTTCCTCTCCGTCTCCTTCCCTCCAGGTGGCTGCTGGTATTGTTGTTCCCCTGTAACCTGGGCCTTCCTCTCTGTCTCCTTCCCTCCAGGTGGCTGCTGGTATTGTTGTTCCCATGTAACCTCGGCCTTCCTCCCCGTCTCCTTCCCTACAGGTGGCTGCTGGTATTGTTGTTCCCATGTAACCTGGGCCTTCCTCTCTATCTCCTTCCTCCAGGTGGCTGCTGGTATTGTTGTTCCCATGTAACCTGGGCCTTCCTCCCTGTCTCCTTCCCTGCAGGTGGCTGCTGGTATTGTTGTTCCCGTGTAACCTGGGCCTTCCTCTCGGTCTCCTTCCCTCCAGGTGGCTGCTGGTATTGTTGTTCCCATGTAACCTGGGCCTTCCTCCCGTCTCCTTCCTCCAGGTGGCTGCTGGTATTGTTGTTCCATGTAACCTGGGCCTTCCTCCCCGTCTCCTTCCCTCCAGGTGGCTGCTGGTATTGTTGTTCCCATGTAACCTGGGCCTTCCTCTCTGTCTCCTTCCCTCCAGGTGGCTGCTGGTATTGTTGTTCCCATGTAACCTCGGCCTTCCTCCTCCGTCTCCTTCCCTCCAGGTGGCTGCTGGTATTGTTGTTCCCATGTAACCTCGGCCTTCCTCCCGTCTCCTTCCCTCCAGGTGGCTGCTGGTATTGTTGTTCCATGTAACCTGGGCCTTCCTCCCGTCTCCTTCCCTCCAGGTGGCTGCTGGTATTGTTGTTCCCATGTAACCTGGGCCTTCCTCCCGGCCTCCTTCCCTCCAGGTGGCTGCTGGTATTGTTGTTCCCGTGTAAACTGGCCCTTCCTCTCTGTCTCCTTCCCTCCAGGTGGCTGCTGGTATTGTTGTTCCCATGTATTAACCTGGGCCTTCCTCTCTGTCTCCTTCCCTCCAGGTGGCTGCTGGTATTGTTGTTCCCGTGTAACCTGGGCCTTCTTCTCGGTCTCCTTCCCTCCAGGTGGCTGCTGGTATTGTTCCCGTGTAAACTGGGCCTTCCTCTCTGTCTCCTTTCCTCCAGGTGGCTGCTGGTATTGTTGTTCCCATGTATTAACCTGGGCCTTCCTCTCTGTCTCCTTCCCTCCAGGTGGCTGCTGGTATTGTTGTTCCCATGTAACCTCGGCCTTCCTCCCCGTCTCCTTCCCTCCAGGTGGCTGCTGGTATTGTTGTTCCCATGTAACCTGGACCTTCCTCTCGTCTCCTTCCCTCCAGGTGGCTGCTGGTATTGTTGTTCCCATGTAACCTGGGCCTTCCTCCCCGTCTCCTTCCCTCCAGGTGGCTGCTGGTATTGTTGTTCCCATGTAACCTGGGCCTTCCTCTCGTCTCCTTCCCTCCAGGTGGCTGCTGGTATTGTTGTTCCATGTAACCTGGGCCTTCCTCTCTGTCTCCTTCCCTCCAGGTGGCTGCTGGTGTTGTTGTTCCATGTAACCTGGGCCTTCCTCTCCGTCTCCTTCCCTCCAGGTGGCTGCTGGTATTGTTGTTCCACTGTAACCTGGGCCTTCCTCTCCGTCTCCTTCCCTCCAGGTGGCTGCTGGTGTTGTTGTTCCCCTGTAACCTGGGCCTTCCTCTCCCGTCTCCTTCCTCCAGGTGGCTGCTGGTGTTGTTGTTCCACTGTAACCTGGGCCTTCCTCTCCGTCTCCTTCCCTCCAGGTGGCTGCTGGTATTGTTGTTCCCATTAACCTGGGCCTTCCTCTCGTCTCCTTCCCTCCAGGTGGCTGCTGGTATTGTTGTTCCCATGTAACCTGGGCCTTCCTCTCTCTGTCTCCTTCCCTCCAGGTGGCTGCTGGTATTGTTGTTCCCATGTAACCTCGGCCTTCCTCTCCGTCTCCTTCCCTCCAGGTGGCTGCTGGTATTGTTGTTCCCGTGTAACCTGGGCCTTCCTCTCAGTCTCCTTCCCTCCAGGTGGCTGCTGGTATTGTTGTTCCCTTGTAACCTTGGCCTTCCTCCCAGTCTCCTTCCCTGCAGGTGGCTGCTGGTATTGTTGTTCCCATGTAACCTGGGCCTTCCTCTCTATCTCCTTTCCTCCAGGTGGGTGCTGGTAGTGTTGTTCCCTTGTAACCTGGGCCTTCCTCCCTGTCTCCTTCCCTCCAGGTGGCTGCTGGTATTGTTGTTCCCGTGTAACCTTGGCCTTCCTCCCGGCCTCCTTCCCTCCAGGTGGCTGCTGGTATTGTTGTTCCCATGTAACCTGGGCCTTCCTCCCCGTCTCCTTCCCTCCAGGTGGCTGCTGGTATTGTTGTTCCCATGTAACCTGGGCCTTCCTCCCGGTCTCCTTCCCTCCAGGTGGCTGCTGGTATTGTTGTTCCCATGTATTAACCTGGGCCTTCCTCTCTGTCTCCTTCCCTCCAGGTGGCTGCTGGTATTGTTGTTCCCATGTAACCTCGGCCTTCCTCCCCGTCTCCTTCCCTCCAGGTGGCTGCTGGTATTGTTGTTCCCATGTAACCTGGGCCTTCCTCCCGGTCTCCTTCCCTCCAGGTGGCTGCTGGTATTGTTGTTCCATGTAACCTGGCCTTCTCTCCCGTCTCCTTCCCTCCAGGTGGCTGCTGGTATTGTTGTTCCCATGTAACCTGGGCCTTCCTCTCCGTCTCCTTCCCTCCAGGTGGCTGCTGGTATTGTTGTTCCCATGTAACCTGGGCCTTCCTCTCCGTCTCCTTCCCTCCAGGTGGCTGCTGGTATTGTTGTTCCCATGTAACCTCGGCCTTCCTCCCGTCTCCTTCCCCTCCAGGTGGCTGCTGGTATTGTTGTTCCCTGTAACCTGGGCCTTCCTCCCGTCTCCTTCCCTCCAGGTGGCTGCTGGTATTGTTGTTCCCATGTAACCTGGGCCTTCCTCTCTGTCTCCTTCCCTCCAGGTGGCTGCTGGTATTGTTGTTCCCATGTAACCTCGGCCTTCCTCCCGTCTCCTTCCCTCCAGGTGGCTGCTGGTATTGTTGTTCCCATGTAACCTCGGCCTTTCCTCCCGTCTCCTTCCTCCAGGTGGCTGCTGGTATTGTTGTTCCCCTGTAACCTGGGCCTTCCTCCCGTCTCCTTCCTCCAGGTGGCTGCTGGTATTGTTGTTCCCATGTAACCTGGGCCTTCCTCCCGTCTCCTTCCCTCCAGGTGGCTGCTGGTATTGTTGTTCCCATGTAACCTGGCCTTCCTCTCGTCTCCTTCCTCCAGGTGGCTGCTGGTATTGTTGTTCCACCAGTAACCTGGGCCTTCCTCTCCTGTCTCCTTCCTCCAGGTGGCTGCTGGTTTGTTGTTCCACTGTAACCTGGCCTTCCTCTCTGTCTCCTTCCCTCCAGGTGGCTGCTGGTGTTGTTGTTCCCGTAACCTGGGCCTTCCTCTTGTCTCCTTCCTCCAGGTGGCTGCTGGTGTTGTTGTTCCATGTAACCTGGGCCTTCCTCCCTCTCTCCTTCCCTCCAGGTGGCTGCTGGTATTGTTGTTCCACGTGTAACCTGGGCCTTCCTCCCTGTCTCCTTCCCTCCAGGTGGCTGCTGGTATTGTTGTTCCCATGTAACCTCGGCCTTCCTCCCCGTCTCGTTCCCTCCAAGTGGCTGTTGGTATTGTTGTTCCCATGTAACCTGGGCCTTCCTCCCCGTCTCCTTCCCTCCTGGTGGCTGCTGGTATTGTTGTTCCCATGTAACCTGGTCCCTTCCTCCCGGTCTCCTTCCCTCCAGGTGGCTGCTGGTATTGTTGTTCCCGTGTAACCTGGGCCTTCCTCCCGGTCTCCTTCCCTCCAGGTGGCTGCTGGTATTGTTGTTCCCATGTAACCTCGGCCTTCCTCCCCGTCTCCTTCCCTCCAGGTGGCTGCTGGTATTGTTGTTCCCATGTAACCTGGGCCTTCCTCTCTGTCTCCTTCCCTCCAGGTGGCTGCTGGTATTGTTGTTCACATGTAACCTGGGCCTTCCTCCCTGTCTCCTTCCCTCCAGGTGGCTGCTGGTATTGTTGTTCCCGTGTAACCTGGGCCTTCCTCTCGGTCTCCTTCCCTCCAGGTGGCTGCTGGTTTTGTTGTTCCCGTGTAACCTCGGCCTTCCTCCCCCGTCTCCTTCCCTCCAGGTGGCTGCTGGTTTTGTTGTTCCCCTGTAACCTGGGCCTTCCTCCCTGTCTCCTTCCCTCCAGGTGGCTGCTGGTATTGTTGTTCCCATGTAACCTCGGCCTTCCTCCCCGTCTCCTTCCCTCCAGGTGGCAATGGTGTTGTTGTTCCACCGTAAACTAGGCCTTCCTCTCCGTCTCCTTTCCTCCACGTGGCTGCTGGTGTTGTTGTTCCACCATAACCTGGGCCTTCCTCTCTGTCTCCTTCCCTCCAAGTGGCCGCTGTTGTAGTTGGTCCGTTCCCATGTAACCTCGGCCTTCCTCTCCATCTCCTTCCCTCCAGGTGGCTGCTGGTATTGTTGTTCCCATGTAACCTGGGCCTTCCTCCCCGTCTCCTTCCCTCCAGGTGGCTGCTGGTATTGTTGTTCCCATGTAACCTGGGCCTTCCTCCCTGTCTCCTTCCCTCCAGGTGGCTGCTGGTATTGTTGTTCCCGTGTAACCTGGGCCTTCCTCCCGGTCTCCTTCCCTCCAGGTGGCTGCTGGTGTTGTTGGTCCACCGTAACCTGGGCCTTCCTCTCTGTCTCCTTCCCTCCAGGTGGCCGCTGGTGTTGTTGTTCCACTGTAACCTGGGCCTTCCTCTCTGTCTCCTTCCCTCCAGGTGGCTGCTGGTATTGTTGTTCCCATGTAACCTGGGCCTTCCTCTCCATCTCCTTCCCTCCAGGTGGCCGCTGGTATTGTTGTTCCCATGTAACCTGGGCCTTCCTCTCTGTCTCCTTCCCTCCAGGTGGCCGCTGGTATTGTTGTTCCCATGTAACCTGGGCCTTCCTCTCCGTCTCCTTCCCTCCAGGTGGCTGCTGGTATTGTTGTTCCCATGTAACCTGGGCCTTCCTCTCTGTCTCCTTCCCTCCAGGTGGCCGCTGGTGTTGTTGATCCACCGTAACCTGGGCCTTCCTCTCCGTCTCCTTCCCTCCAGGTGGCCGCTGGTATTGTTGTTCCCATGTAACCTGGGCCTTCCTCTCCATCTCCTTCCCTCCAGGTGGCTGCTGGTATTGTTGTTCCCATGTAACCTGGGCCTTCCTCTCTGTCTCCTTCCCTCCAGGTGGCCGCTGGTGTTGTTGTTCCACCGTAACCTGGGCCTTCCTCTCCGTCTCCTTCCCTCCAGGTGGCCGCTGGTGTTGTTGATCCACCATAACCTGGGCCTTCCTCTCCGTCTCCTTCCCTCCAGGTGGCCGCTGGTATCGTTGTTCCCATGTAACCTGGGCCTTCCTCTCCATCTCCTTCCCTCCAGGTGGCTGCTGGTATTGTTGTTCCCATGTAACCTCGGCCTTCCTCTCCATCTCCTTCCCTCCAGGTGGCCGCTGGTGTTGTTGTTCCACCGTAACCTGGGCCTTCCTCTCTGTCTCCTTCCCTCCAGGTGGCTGCTGGTATTGTTGTTCCCATGTAACCTGGGCCTTCCTCCCTGTCTCCTTCCCTCCAGGTGGCTGCTGGTATTGTTGTTCCCATGTAACCTGGGCCTTCCTCCTCGTCTCCTTCCCTCCATGTGGCCGCTGGTGCTGTTGATCCACCGTAACCTGGGCCTTCCTCTCCATCTCCTTCCCTCCAGGTGGCTGCTGGTATTGTTGTTCCCATGTAACCTGGGCCTTCCTCTCTGTCTCCTTCCTCCAGGTGGCTGCTGGTGTTGTTGTTCCACTGTAACCTGGGCCTTCCTCTCTGTCTCCTTCCTCCAGGTGGCGCTGGTATTGTTGTTCCATGTAACCTGGGCCTTCCTCTCTGTCTCCTTCCCTCCAGGTGGCTGCTGGTATTGTTGTTCCCATGTAACCTGGGCCTTCCTCTCAGTCTCCTTCCCTCCAGGTGGCTGCTGGTATTGTTGTTCCCATGTAACCTGGGCCTTCCTAGCCGTGTCCTTCACTCCAGGTGGCTGCTGGTATTGTTGTTCCCCTGTAACCTGGGCCTTCCTCTCTGTCTCCTTCCCTCCAGGTGGCTGCTGGTATTGTTGTTCCCATGTAACCTCGGCCTTCCTCCCGTCTCCTTCCTCCAGGTGGCTGCTGGTATTGTTGTTCCCATGTAACCTGGCCTTCCTCTCGTCTCCTTTCCTCCAGGTGGCTGCTGGTATTGTTGTTCCCTGTAACCTGGGCCTTCCTCTCGTCTCCTTCCCTCCAGGTGGCTGCTGGTATTGTTGTTCCCATGTAACCTGGGCCTTCCTCTCTGTCTCCTTCCCTCCAGGTGGCTGCTGGTATTGTTGTTCCCGTGTAACCTGGGCCTTCCTCTCTGTCTCCTTCCCTCCAGGTGGCCGCTGGTGTTGTTGGTCCACCGTAACCTGGGCTTTCCTCTCTGTCTCCTTCCCTCCAGGTGGCCGCTGCTGTTGTTGTTCCACCGTAACCTGGGCCTTCCTCTCTGTCTCCTTCCCTCCAGGTGGCTGCTGGTATTGTTGTTCCATGTAACCTGGGCCTTCCTCTCTGTCTCCTTCCCTCCAGGTGGCCGCTGGTGTTGTTGTTCCACGTAACCTGGGCCTTCCTCTCTGTCTCCTTCCTCCAGGTGGCTGCTGGTGTTGTTGTTCCACCGTAACCTGGGCCTTCCTCTCTGTCTCCTTCCTCCAGGTGGCCGCTGGTGTTGTTGTTCACCGTAACCTGGGCCTTCCTCTCTGTCTCCTTCCCTCCAGGTGGCCGCTTGGTGTTGTTGTTCCACCGTAACCTGGGCCTTCCTCTCTGTCTCCTTCCCTCCAGGTGGCCACTGGTGTTGTTGTTCCCATGTAACCTGGGCCTTCCTCTCCGTCTCCTTCCCTCCAGGTGGCTGCTGGTATTGTTGTTCCCATGTAACCTCGGCCTTCCTCCCTGTCTCCTTCCCTCCAGGTGGCTGCTGGTATTGTTGTTCCCATGTAACCTCGGCCTTCCTCCCCGTCTCCTTCCCTCCAGGTGGCTGCTGGTATTGTTGTTCCCATGTAACCTGGGCCTTTTTCCCGGTCTCCTTCCCTCCAGGTGGCTGCTGGTATTGTTGTTCCCATGTAACCTGGGCCTTCCTCCCCGTCTCCTTCCCTCCAGGTGGCTGCTGGTATTGTTGTTCCCATGTAACCTGGGCTAAGTTCAAATGCTTTATATCAGAAAGGCCATATATACAATGCTTCAAATATTAAATTTTATTTTTATGGAGTGTTATTGGCAAAAAGAACACATTACAAACACACATAATCAGCATATGTGAACTATTAAAGATATGGTGTAATTGAATAAAATAATGGGTCATCGGTGAAACAGAGAAAAAAAACCACAATATATTTATGCTTATTGTGAAGGCAGTAAGCCGCCTTTTGATTTGATGTGCTTGGCTGTGGTTCATGCAGGTGCGTTCTGTGTTTTGTCTCATAGCTGCACGGGCGGTCAAGGGTGCTGATATACACACGACTGGACCTACATTGACCGCTGCACCCAGGCTGCCGCTCCTATGACTGTGTTTGGTAAAGTTTAACAAAGATGTATACATATGAAGAACTCATCCACAAAACACAGTAACTGCCTAAATCACATGAATTGAGTTTATTGTGGTGTTGTGCTGCCATTTAGTATAGAGTGGTGGATGCAAAAGTGTTTTGTGGCAAAACAGTTTATATGCCAAACTATTGACTGGTGAAATAACGGTTTTCCTATCTTTCCCCTAACAATATGCAACAGAAGATATGATTTATCTTGACACACCCAAATAGTATAAAACACGTTTTGTGAACAAATGTTTCATCTCTTTAAAAAAAAAATTGCAGAATGTAGTGAATAATAAATTAGCCATGTGATTATTTGTGCAGGTGATATACAGTAATCCTACGTAGGCTTGGTAGTAAGTGCATTTGAATGTTGAACATGCACATTCAAATGCAGGTTTATAACTGTCAGTGCAAACTTTTTTATTATGTTTTACCAGATCTGGTAAAGAATCAGCCATAAATGGCAAAAGTGGTCTGGCTGTATACACTATGACATTAGGCTTGTCAGACTTTCACCAGTCACGATCAAAGTAAATTCTTTCAAGTGATTTTAAGGAGTCACACTGGTCTAGAAATGGGTTGTGTCGGCTTATATGGACGCACTTTCGCGTCACTAACTTGTGACCTCGGATATTGTAGGTCTCGTAAACTGTAAGACACTGGCCGACTTCCTGCAGATCTTATGTTATCTTTAAAAATACTCATCTTAACCAATATGTACAGTGTATTATGTTTGTATGAAAAGAAGGTCACTTATGACATAATAGGCAGTTTACATGACCGTGACCATGGTAACCAGGTAATGCTAAATGTATTATGACTGATCTACAATTGTGTTAAATATTACCCCAATGACTGTGCTCCCATGATAGATTGACGGCTGTGCGTTGATGGGCTGAACGGGGCGCTTCGAGAAGCCTGTTCGATGTATGACAGAGGTTCTGGATGTGCCCCTCACAGTGAAGATGAGGACTGGAATCTACGAGTCATACAGCATTGCCCACAATCTCACCCCTCGATTGCGAGACCGGGGGAGTCTCTCTTGTTACGGTTGGTGCATAGTGCGACAAGTCTTTTGAAAAAGAAGCATAGTGTGTATAACAGGGTCTGTACAAGGCCTTGAAAGTCTTGAAAAGCCTTGAATTTCATTTGTCTTAATTCGAGGCCATGAAATCCTTGAATTTTAACGCATAGTCTTGAAAAGACTTCAATAAAATTGTCTAGAAATTTTTTATTTCAAGACAGTTGGCTCGGAAAAAAAACAGAATGTGATCAGCAGTTATTTGGGAATACTATAATTTTTCTGACAATATCAGTTGTTTTGTACAATTACGTGGTATAATAAACCATGAAATGGAGACTTGATTTTTCTTCCCAGTAGCCTTGGAAAATGAACCCTGGTATGATTGACTATAAAGTAGGGTGGGGGTCAATTACAGTGAGTGGTTCAAATATCACCCTTAGTGTACGAACCCTGGTATGATTGACTATAAAGTAGGGTGGGGGTCAATTACAGTGAGTGGTTCAAATATCACCCTTAGTGTACGAACCCTGGTATGATTGACTATAAAGTAGGGTGGGGGTCAATTACAGTGAGTGGTTCAAATACAAATGTATTACATGTTAGAATTCCTGAGCAAATCGCTTTTTTTTGCTTCATATACAAAATGAAAAGAAATACAAATATGCTCCATTAAAATTTCAAACATACAGGGTTAAGTTCAAATGCTTTATATCAGAAAGGCCATACATACATTGCTTAAAATATTAAGTGTTAAATATTACCCCAATGACTGCTCCCATGATAGATTGACGGCTGTGCGTTGATGGGCTGAATGGGGTGCTTCGAGAAGCTTGTCCAGTGTATGACAGAGGTTCTGGATGTGCTAAATTTCAAGAGAGTTGGCTTGAAAGAAAAATAGAATATAATCAGCATTCTCATGAAAGTTGAATTAAATCCTGTCTCTGGGCCATGGCATCTTGTAACTTGTTAATCATGAATGATTTAAAGAAGTTTGTATCTAGACATTTGATTTGTTTATGAATGTCTTATCATAAATATATGGGGGGCAGCGGCGCAGTGGTTAGAACATTGGACTCTCAAGCAATTTCATTCACTCCACGTAGCTTCAGTTCAATAAACAGGTCCGCCACCAGGGGGTGCAGTGTAAAGTACTTTGATCAGTCCTACAGGCTGGATACTGTGCTAGATAAAAACTTACCTTTGTATGTATACACATACATACACACATACACACATATACATTGCATACCTACATTGCATATTATGTTGTGTACGTATGTCGCATACATACATCTTGTTTTGTATACATCATATTGGTGTTAGTTTTATGAGAATTCACCAAGAAATGTGTTACAGCTAAATATCATCAATAGTACAAACCACCTGAAATCTAATATGCCTGTTACTAAGTGGTGCCCCTTGTGACATATTGCAGGTGTGTATGTTGTCAATCGATGCCAATGTGACAGGATGTCTGATTGTGTTCATAGAGTGCGCCACGAGGCGGGTGAAGTTGCAGCAGAGTGCTGGCGAGGAGTGTTTGTGTCTTCCATCTACACTGGCTGGTGCAGGACCAGAAGATGGGAATTCTTCAGGTAGGACAGTAATGTCATCAACTTTGTAATACTGTCAACTCACTAGTCTGTCATTTCAAGTGCCATCTCAGTTATACTGACCTGGTTGTCCAGTAAACTTAGCAGTTCTTTAGTGGTCAACACAGTGGACCTTTCTGTAGCTTCATATCGATCATGTAGCTCAGATTTAATAGAACGTTTGTATGAAACAGTAAAGTAAATTAAAACAAAATCTACTAAAATGTGATCTGTAGTATTTTGTAGTATTTCTGTATTAGCCAATGTTGCCAAAATCTAGTATAAACACATTTCTAGACCTGTCATGATCTGTTAAGGAGCTAACGTCCAGTCACTGTTGACTGAAGCTGCTTTGTCCGGGACATTTTAAAACTGAAACAAATCTCACTTCAGTTTAAAAAGTAATCTACTAATTGAATATTTAAAAAATAATATTTTAATATTTGAGGCTGGTAGCCAAAATACCTCTGTTAATCTGATGAAAGTCATCACCTAAACCAAAATTACATAATTTTGAGGATCATTCTAGCTCGTGGTTTCAGATTAATAATGATAAATACTGTTGTAGGCTATACATATTTTTCAGGTTATATTTGTGTGGAAATCAGTAAAAAGTAAATCTTTGTATATCAATTGACAATTTTTTTGTTGAAATTCAACATTGAGTCACACAATTTTCAGTGTTGTTTAATACTAAAAATAACTCTTGGAATAACTGATTTCTTACAAAATATAACAACAACAAACTGTTTAAATGTATTTTGTTTTGTGACCAAATCTCAACACACTGTAAATTACTTAATTTTTCAATGATTCACTGATCTGCCTGCTTCATTAGTCCAAGTAAAACCCTGGGAAATCAAAAATGTGCGGATACTGTACTTGGCAAATTACACGTTTTGTTTCTTTTATTTATTATTTGAATGTGATTGTTGCAGGCAATAGAGAAATTGACTGGAGCGCTGTTCCAGGAACCTCCGCTTATCTCAGCCGTGAAGCGACAGTTACGAGTGAAAACAATTTATGAGAGTAAACTCCTGAAATACAATTAGCAGACTTAGGTAGTTTATATATTTTTAATGGAATGACAAAGAAGTGAATTGAGTCCTTTGCATACAGTCTTGACAAAACTTTCAGGAAATTCAGAAGTCCCATTTTCATGACTTAAATTTGATTGATAGTCTAGAAATATACCCAAAAATCACTATCTCTGATCGCACATTCCAGTGAAATGAACTTGATATGATGACTCTGATGTGATGTTTATCTGAGAAACTACAATTCCTCTTGTTGTCAACATGTTGCAGTGAATAGATTAGTACTCAGTCATTTGTATGGTACATTTTACTGTGAGTTGGCACTGATATTAACTTGTGTGCGGCTCTTGCTTCCCCAGGGATCGTCTCAATGAGTTGTGATGCACGCACATGCATACAAACTCTTCGTCTTAAAATGGGGCTCATTCTGAGGGTCGGAGGTCATCTCCCCAGGGATCGTCTCAGTGAGTTGTGATGGACGCACATACATACGAAACCTTTGTGTCCACATGTGGCTCATTCTGGGGTTCGGAGGTCAGATGCAAGAGCTTCCGAGAAAGAGAAGGTAAGGTTAGAAATATCACTGGAATGGTGCACCAGTATAGCTCGATACCTCTAGTCGTATTACTAAAATTTGCAACCTGGTTTCAAATATGGTATCGAAAATGTGCAGCCATCTGTCAAAAGTTAATGTTGATCCCTAAGTTCTAGTTTACTTGGCAATACCAGTTTGTGTTTTTGTTTAATTTATGCATATAGTTGGAATAACAATTTAAAATAAACAGCAAAGTCAAAAAAGGTGTTGTTCTCAGTGAAATCAACATCACAAAAACATATATGTTAAGATCCATGAATATAATTAAAACATTCCAAATGTGTCAAATGTTCAATATATTTTCCAACAGGATTTCATTTGGTGTAACAAATCAGAACTACCTACATACACTAAGATCACATGATTAATCGGAATATTTCATAGAGGGAGTGAACATTTCATAGCAAAATCCTCACCCTGGGGTGAACATTTCATGGGGGTGAATACTTGACCACACCCTGACAATTTGGTGAAAGACGGAAGTTTTGGCCAGAGAGTCATTGAGTAATTGTGTCACTAACTTGCGTCAGAGTAACACGATTCAACCTTCAAAGTTCTGAATGCAGTTCCCCTCTGATGTGTGATGTTCTATGTTGTAACTGATGTCACAGATAGCTCTATTAAAGTGTAGTTCATATGTTCTCCACCAGCTGGTTCGTCCGGCATGATGTACCGTCGAGACATCTTCTACAGTGGCAGTCTGGCGAACATCAATGCTTACCGGTTGAATCTCGTTGCCTTTTGTGACCTCACTGCCCCGCCAGGTGGCACCACAAGACGGGTGTTTCTTATTCCGACTGTGCCACTGCTTGGAGGAAATTAAGGGAATGTTCTGACAGATACTTGAACTTCTCAAGGACGTTCTCTTCCACCTCTTCGCTGTCTCGCTATCTCTTAACGAGCATTAGCTTCAACGTGCCATGCATCTACTTGCCTGATCGGGTCACACAGGTGAGACGGGACAGTGCTGCAGACTAGTGTCAACATTGGATTTCATATTTATGAATCTTTTGATATTAAAGTTAATTATTGAAGAGTGATAAACAATCAAGATTATAAAACAGCCACATAACGTTTTAATCCAACATTATTCGTGATTGTAACATTTACACAAAAATTATTAAAATTGTTTATGTTGATTAAAATTAATTAGATTCATTGTAATCACCCAAAAACTTTTCTCAGATGGGCATCTCCAAGTCAAAAGCTACCTTTCTCATCTCGGTGATTGGCATCTCGAACACCGTCCTCTTTGGTCTCTTCATTGGTGAGTTAAGTGGTGAGTGAGTTAAAGTTAAAACTTAAATTAAATCCTGTCTAGGCTGTTTAATCTTGTAACTTGTTAATCTTGAAGGATTTTAAGAAGTTTGTATCTAGAAATTTGATTTGTTTATGACTCTCTTATCATATATATGTTCTAATCTATATAATTATTAGAACACTGGACTCACGAACAATTTCACTCACACCACGTTGCTTCAGTTCACTCAGCTGTATAAATATAAATGACTACCTGGCTATAGACAGTGGTGGATATGTGAACGAATACTCTGCACAGTAATTACAACGAGGCTGAATGCTTCCCAGAGAAGTTGAGGTGGTGTTGGAATGAACTGGTCTACCACCAGGGGATGAAGTGTAAAGTACTTTGATCAGTCCTACAGACTGGATACTGTGCTAGATAAGAACTTACCTTTGTATACACACGCATACATACACACTCACATATACATTGCATACCTACATTGCATATTATGTTGTATACGTACGTCGCATACATACATCTTGTTTTGCATACATCGTATTGGTGTTAGTTTTATGAGAATTCACCAAGAAATGTGTTACAGCTAAATATCGTCAATAGTACAAACCACCTCAAATCTAATATGCCTGTTACTAAGTGCTGCCGCTTGTGACATATTGCAGGTGTGTATGTTATCAATCGATGCCAATGTGACAGGATGTCTGATTGTGTTTATAGAGTGCGCCACCAGGCAGGTGAAGTCGCAGCAGAGCACCTCCTAGGAGTGTTTGTGTCTTCCATCTACACTGTCTGGTACAAACCACCTGAAATCTAATATGCCTGTTACTAAGTGGGGTGGGGGTGGCGCTCCTCATTACGAGTAGCACCCGTGGCAGATTGCCCCTCACCTTTGATGTCATGTAGAGTAGCAGTTTCATGCATTGTGTAGATATATGTATATATTTACTGTTTGTCTTTGTGTACTTCAGTAACTTTACATTGCCTTGTTTGAGCTAAGGCTCGTGTATACAATGCTTTATATGTTCATTTTATATTCCTGGTATGTTTGAAGTTCATACCAATTGGCAATAAAATATGCCCATTACCAACCTCTATACACCATCGTTTCCTTATTCATACATCGAACGAGCTTCGGCCACAATAAATGTCTTTATTTTCAACCCTCCATGACAGATGACATAAATGACAACTTATGGCACGGCCAGAAGTAATTTTATGTCTTGTAATGGATGGTGCCATGATCCAAACCCGGTTACATCCTAACACCCCTATGCCACGCATGTGGAAGTGTCCAGTGCAGGGCATCTTGGGATAGCTAGCCCATGCAGTTCAGACCGGGTTTGAGAATTACCGAAGTAAGTTGTATTGTTTTGAACTCTGAACTCGCTTGTATCTTGCTTTGACCTCCACCGCCCTTCCTCCACACATCGTTAGCGATGCCTATTTTTGTTTACAAATAATTGTCTAATGTCTGTCATTTTGTACAACAATACCTTTGCATTGTTTCAGCATGGCTGGCATATTGCATATCACCTTTAATGTCATTTATATTAGCAGTGTCATGTATTGTATTGCGGCAGATTGCCCCTCACCTTTGATGTCATGTAGAGTAGCAGTTTCATGCATTGTATAGATATATGTATATATTTACTGTTTGTCTTTGTGTACTTCAGTAACTTTACATTGCCTTGTTTGAGCTAAGGCTCGTGTATACAATGCTTTATATGTTCATTTTATATTCCTGGTATGCTTGAAGTGCATACCAATTGGCAATAAAATATGCCCATTACCAACCTCTATACACCATCGTTTCCTTATTCATACATCAAACAAGCTTCGGCCACAATAAATGTCTTTACTTTCAACCTTCCATGACAGATGACATAAAGCTAATTATATCTCAGTATATGGTGTGAAATTGTGGAATGCGCTGCAAGAAAATATTAAGACCTAAAAATATATTCATATCTTTAAAAAGTTGTATAAAAATAAAATTTATCAGAAGTGTTCATTACTGTTGGTATAATTCTGTATAATTGTTAAAGATTCAACTGAATTAGATGATAATAAAATGTGTATATATTTTTTTTAAATTGGTATATAGCATTATGCTAATTGTCTAGTATGTTATGTAGCATAGTCATCATTTTATTCATATTATTGCATATATTAACATGAATGGTTAAAAGTGTTTAATAAGTATTGCACTTTAGGGGCGCGATGGCATACCGGTTAGAAGGCCGGGCTCTCGATCGAGAGAACCCGGTTTCAAATCCCACTGCTGTCGCTTCAAACCTTTGGCAAGTTTGATCACCCCACGTTGCCACAGTTCACTCAGCTGTATAAATGAGTACCTGGCAATACAGACAGTGGTGGAAATGTGAACGAATAGTCTTCGCGCAATTGCAGCGTGGCTGAATGCTTCCCAGAGAAGTTGAGATGGCCTTGGAATGAACAGGTCTGCCAGGGGGTGAAGTGTAAAGCGCTTTGAGCGGTCATACGGACTGGATACCGCGCTATATAAGAATGTACCTTTACCTTACTTCAGCTTTCTCCATTTCCACAAGTAATGTAAATTTTGTTGTTGTAAAAATATGTACTGTACAAATATACCTATATGAAAATAAATATTCATTCATTCATGGACTCACACACCGTAAGGTGCTGCCGCATGGTGGACTAGACACACTAAAGTAGTTATAACGGGTGCAACTTTTACCATTTCTAATAAAACACTTCCTGTGGAGTTATGTTACCCCAACACGTGTTCTTATTCAGTCATATAAAGCACAATATACTACAGTAAGTCGAACGAGAATTAGTCAACACTTGTTTATGCACAATGTCAGTGGCGGCAAGCCAAAACCTGGGCCGAGTTGTCTCAAAATCGGAGCTGAGCTGGGCCAAGTTGTCTCTAGGCAAAGTCAATCGCCCTACAATGTTTTTCTATCTTACTGTTGCTACTAGTACGGCGAAGATCTCGCTCGGCCGAAACGTAAGTATTTTCATGAAACGTGAAACCTTACAAAAACGCCATAAACAGAGCAATAAACACGTATTTCGTGTCTGTATGCATTTTTATATGTATATCACTAAAGTTACCTGACAATAACCATGTAAAAGTGTGAAATTATTACCTTTTTGTCAGAACGCATGTGCTTGTTAAGGTTTGTATGTAACCGGATGTTGTTGTGAGCGAGAATAGCAAGCGGGATTTCCATAGATCTATATAAGGTCACGCTAAGAATTGCTGTCTGCTGGCCATAGAGTTACATCATTAATAATGCCCCTATAAACTACTAACGGGTGTTTTATTTATGTCTGCTGCTGGCCCATTCTGGCCTCATTCTACACGAAATCGCGTTTGATCATGTGACCCAAAGGCAACATCACGTGCACAGTATGGCGGCTAATTGTGAAATGTTTTCTATGTCACCGATAAAAGTACTCATAAGTAATTATTTGGAGCATATTTCTTCAGTTTCTTGACACCCAATCGTCGGTTGTATGTCACGGAATACACATGTGAAACGGTTAGTGTGTATCGGTTTTAAAACTTAACTTATTAGTTCTGTAGCCAAATGGCTACGGAACTGCCAAAATGGCGAGTTAGCAAATGCCTGTCAGGCCTTTCACCCCAGAGACGAAGAGCGGGGCGAAAAATTTTGCCTAAGTTGTCTCAGACTCAGGCTGAGTTGTCACGTGGTCCGAGTCACGGACAACTGAATCAGCTTGAGGTTGAGCCCCTGTAACTAATATATATATAACTAATATATATATAACAGGTATGCAGCTAGGAATGACCCCTCTCATATTTCAACATCCATATCTGGGCGTTCCCAATGAATAAACTTTCACTATACCTACTTCTCATTAAAAACATATATGGATTTCTTATGAAAAGAGGTATGTTAACGACTGTACACACAGAATTCACATGAACCCGAATATGATCACGTGACAATGTTACCAGAAGTGAGGTGCGACATCCCTTGTTAGCCAAATAGTCTACCCAACAAAAGGAGTCAAAGATCAGTCTTGCAAAGGTTATGTTTACGCATATATATAGCAGGCAATCACATTAATTTTTTTTTACATAACACCTCATCTGCTGATTTGTACGTACTTGGAATTACAAAAGAAATAATGTTTTATTTTATTGAGAAAACTTCACTTATTCGACACGTGCAAGAGGACACCTGTCAACTGCTGTAGAACGTATCAGACTGATCTTTAGTGACCCTGAAGGCGGTGGCAATGTTACTTAGTCGATGAGATGTAATTTTGACCAAACCAAGTCACACAGAATGCGTTCGGCTTACGTTTGTGGCGCTACAATGACCCCTGTTCGTTGTCAGTCAGTAAGTCGAACTCGGTCTTGCTAGAAGGGAGCAACAGCTTTCATTCTTTTCCGAAAGACACAATCACAGGTTAAGTGGGGTGGACGAAATTGCCCAAGTTTCGAAACGGCAGAAGGTAGTTACAAAAACCAGTGTTTGTTGTATTATCAAGTTAACAATGCATAACTTTGAATAGTAATATGCGAGTAAAGTTCAGTAACAAAACCATAAAATTTTTAAGGTATTAAAAATATTAGATTTTTGTAAACACACGTGGTAATTGGGGTATTCCTCAGGTTCAACCTATTCATATGGGGGTTGGATGTTTCAGACCATGACAACAGGACATATTGACACGCTGGATCCCAAGGTGACATGATGCCTGATCGTGTCCATAGAGTGCGCCACCACTGCACACCAGGCTGGTGAAGTAGCAGCAGAGCTCCGGCAAGGAATGTTTATGTCTTCCGACTGCACTGTCAGGTGTAGCACCAGAAAATGGGAATTCTTCAAGTAGGACTGTGTGACTTGGTAATGTTATCAAATTGGTGATACTGTCAACTCACTAGTCTGTTCTTTCAAGTGCCATCTCAGTTATACTGACCTGGTTGTCCAGTAAACTTGACAGTTCTGTAGTGGTCAACACAGTGGACCTTTCTGTAGCTCACATTGATCATGTAGCTCAGATTTAATAGAACTACCAGATTTAATAACTACCAGACATATAAATTAAAATAAAAACTACTTGTCCTCATTGTGTTATTTTTGTAATAATACAGAGTAGAATCCTCTAAATAGGTCACCCATGTGACCAAGATAAGTGATCTGATTACAGAGGCCGGTCAGTGTTCCTGGTCAGTGTTCCCCTGATATATATGACAAGCGAGGTGGGTCAGCTCAGCACCGCCCAATATGAAAGGATAACACGTAAAAGTACACTTATTTCCAATGGGGTCCCCAAGTTTTTGCTAACACAGTACACCATTACACATGCTTTTATTTTTGTTATTTCTTTACAAATGTAAATCACACATGATCACAGTGAGTTAGTTTATGCTTTCAAGGCTAAATACAATGTTTGATATTTCTTCCAGAAAGTGTGAAGAAGAACAAGAAAGAGAAGACATGGACAGGTTTGGATGTTGCAGTAAGTAACTGCCCAGTTTATCTGTTTATATGTGACAAAGTGGCAATGTACACGTCTGTGCACATAATTCGTGCATAAGGCATTCCAGACACAATTTGCATGTAAATGCTTACAGTTTTTTGTAAAGCATTATTTTAATAAATTGATTATATTTTATACAAGCAAATAAAACTTGCATACATCTATTACTTCCTAATTAGCATGTATCGTGTGTGGTGCTTATTAGCATCGATGCAAAGTGGCACAAGGGAACTTTATTTAAAATGAAAATCATTCACGAATCATAACCCCTGTAACTTGTAAGAGTCTGATTTTAACTGTACTTGATTGGTTGATCCATTTATATTAGATGAGTACTGTGTAGATACATTGAATTGTATGTTAATTAGGGAGGAAATGTATTTACTAACAACCATAGGCGCTGTAACAGGGGATGAGGGCAGCTGCACCCAGGGATATATCAGGGGCAGACACTTTTTGGCTTCTCCAAATATTAGTGAACATTTGATTTACCATAAAAACCACTAAGAACCCTTGATATATGTAGTATTTCCAGAAAATAAAGGTGTTACGTTTCATTCATGTTGTCGTAGGTTAATCCGTGAAAGTTTGGCGCCCGAGGTGCAAGCCATCTAGGAGGAAAACGTGAACATAACCACATATAAACATACATAAAAACATATGCTATCTTGATTATAGTTAGATATATCTACATGGTGCGCAGAGCGCTTCTGGTGAATTAGTCGGGAACCTGGTTAAAGTGAATTAACATTGTTGGACTCTCAATAAGCCAATGCCTTCCTTGTCTACTTGCCATCTCGGCCTCTGGCTTGGATGGCAAATCTTGTTAACTCTTGTTAAATCTTCTCTATTCTAGGGTAAAATCAGGTCCTTTTCGCATAAACTGTTGGTGTACCATGTTGTGAAAGCAAAACAGCCTGTCTCGTGCACAATTGTATACTGTCTTTTATTCAGTATTATGTATCACATTGTATTGATCCTGCCTTGAAACAAATGTTTCAAAACTGTTTGTTTTTGATGTTTTTTATTTGTCGTTGACGTTCATACATTCTATCTTCAAAGTATTTACTATCTGTCATCAAAGTATTGATTAGCAAGTGGGCTACCTAACAAGCTGTCGGGCTACTTCACTTTGCAAGGTTGGTAGCCCGACTAGCTACCTTCCATGACTTGCTAAATCTCACCCCTGTATAAGTAATACATAATCACCTGTACACACATGCATACATTACATGTGGATACATTCCATATGTACACGTGGACAAATGTAATGTGTACACATGCACACGTGTTTGCATGCACATCTGAACTGGAGGTGTGTGCTATGACAGGGGACACCAAAGATAACGTCAACTGCCTACATCCTGGTCCTACTGCTGGGCATCAATGACAACCCCCCGGAGTTTGACCGGGCCATCTATGGGGTGATGTTGCCGGAAGACACCCAGGTTGACACAAGTGTCGTGACAGTATTTGCTACCAGCAGAGACATGGGCGTCAATGCCGAGATCGTGTACACGATCGTCCACCGCAACGAGCTCGCACAGTTCAGAGTTGACTCAAAGACGGGTGAGTTGTTAACAGCAATATGTGTGCGAGTGTGCACGGGTGTGTGGACAGTGGCATGAAAATGTGTGGATATCAGGGCAGGGTCCAATTACACAAAATTATATCAATTACAATTACAATTACATTAAAGTTTTTATTTCAATTACAGTCATAATTTTCTAAATCAATTACAATTACACTGTTTCAATTACAATTACATTATGCGGAACCAAATATATTCAGCATTTATTAATTATGTATTTTTGCGCGTTTTGCTCAATATTTTTTACACAATTGATAAACAAATATAACGGTAATGTTTGTACATTTTGTTTAATTGTGACTTTGAATTATACTAAATAAAAAGATAGCCGTTTAAAACATATTTTTATTATATAAAAATACAATGCAATATCCAGACATAATCCTACAGGACATATTCCAATGCAGACATTTATCCGTGCGCATTTCTTAAATTTTTCTTTGGAAAATACTAATAATAGGATTTGATGTGTTTACTTTGAGGTTGTAGCTCCTGCTCTAAGCTGACATTCTTAATTGGTCTGCCCTTTGCTTTGTGTGAGTTGGGAATGGGAAGAGAGGCCATATAAATGGTCCTTGCCACCTGACCTGTCTCCAACCCACCACAACACAAGGGGTGTAATTGGCTTGCTAACTCTGCAATGTTTCACTGAATGTCTGTGCATTGTTTATTGCTTCCTGGCTGTTACCAACTTACTGAAAAGGCTAATTGCTAAGGCTACCCACCACTAGCACCACTGACCAGTACCCATCAGACAGTGAATACTGAGACTTAAATGTAAATATATAAGCAGGTGTTATTATTAGTCTTGATTTTCAACTCATGTGAGACTTAAATTATATTTTTATTGACAATTCGTTCAGGTAGTTTGTGATATGAAACGTACTGTAATTGATTGTAATTGAAATAAAATGTCAATTATACAAAATATAACAATTACAATTACAGCAACATTTTGAAACCATAATCAATTACAATTACAATTGCACGATTTTGCTGTAATCAATTACAATTACATAATTGGACCCAGCCCTGGTGGATATGTATGTAATATGTATGTACAACATTGTATGTGGGTGTGCATATGTGATGTGTGCACATGTGAGTGTGTTCAAATATGGGTGTGTACACTTGCAGGTGTGCGCACAGTAGGTTGCCTGATTTCTAAGATTTCATTAATCAAGCAGGAAGAGGTTGTAGCATTTCTGCTAATTTTTTTATCAGAATACTATTTCCTGTTTCTTTGTTTATTAGTTAAACCTTTCAAGTATGAAGGAATGTATCGGCCTTTGTTGGAGCCGACCAATATTATGTCATTTGTTTGTTCAAGCATTGCCCGTATCCATGGACGACGTGGGTTTGTTTATTTTAAAGAATGATGATTATTAAGTTTTATGGATGACAGTCTGCTCCAGGCTTCCAACAGATAACCAGGGAAAATATATATGAAAGAAAGAAAATTCAAATCACAAAGCAAATAGCACACTGAAGTCACAATAATTTGAGCTTTTACTAACTGTTTATTGTCTTCACAATCTCAGGTGTGATCTCCGTGATTGAGCCCCTGGACTACGAGAGGATGAATCAGTACTTCCTGACGGTGGAGGCCAGTGACGGAGGAATGCCGCCCCTACGAACTACCACCATCGTCAAGATGAATGTCACTGATGCCAATGACAATGCTCCGAATTTTGCGATGCCCGTATACAGCGCCACCTTGCGGGAGGATGTACAATTACAGCACAGTGTTATTCAGGTGAGCGGACAGTGTTTCATTGTTATGATGTTGTATTAGGCCGAGGTGTGAATTGCTGGTTATTATTATCGTTATTAATAATATTTAGTCTATTTCTATTGCATTTATTCCAACAGATTGATGATTTACAGTAGATACAATAAAATTAGACGATGTTTAAATGTGGTGTTCAGACATGACCTATTTAATGTTTATGATAAAGAAATAAAAAATGTGATATACACACACCTCAGTTGACGCATGTATAAATGAGTACCTGGCTATAGATAGTGGTGGATATGTATATATAAACTAATACTCATCACATAGCAAATGTGGGGTGGCTGAAAGCTTCCCAAAGAAGTTGAGTTGGTGTTCAAAGTAACAGGTGTACCAGGGGTGATGTGTAAAGAAACAATTGTACCAGGGGTGACTTGTAGAGGAACAGGTGTGCCAGGTGTGACTTGTAAAGGAATAAGTGTGCCAGGGGTGACTTGTAAAGGAACAGGTGTGCCAGGGGTGACATGTAAAGGAACAGGTGTGCCAGGGGTGACATGTAAAGGAACAGGTGTGCCAGGTGTGACATGTAAAGGAACAGGTGTGCCATGGGTGACTTGTAAAGGAACATGTGTGCCAGGGGTGACTTGTAAAGGAACAGGTGTGCCAGGGGTGACTTGTAAAGGAACAGGTGTGCCAGGGGTGACTTGTAAAGGAATAGGTGTGCCAGGGGTGACTTGTAAAGGAACATGTGTGCCAGGGGTGACTTGTAAAGGAACAGGTGTGCCAGGGGTGACTTGTAAAGGAACAGGTGTGCCAGGGGTGACTTGAAAAGGAATAGGTGTGCCAGGGGTGACTTGTAAAGTAACAGGTGTGCCACGTGTGACGTGTAAAGGAACAGGTGTGCTAGGGGTGACATGTAAAGGGACAGGTGTGCCAGGGGTGACTTGTAAAGGAATAGGTGTGCCAGGGGTGACTTGTAAAGGAACATGTGTGCCAGTTGTGATGTGTAAAGGAACAGGTGTGCCAGGGGTGACATGTAAAGGAACATGTGTGCCAGGGGTGACATGTAAAGGGACATGTGTGCCAGGGTTGACTTGTAAAGGAACAGGTGTGCCAGGGGTGACATGTAAAAGAATAGAGATGAAGGGGGTGTCGTGTAAAGCGCTTTGAACAGTCATAAGGGCTGTGTACTGTGCAGTATAAGTTAACTTTAGGCCAAAAAAGTCCTGGTTTCTCATCTGAACTTTTTCTAAAAGGAAATGAGGAATGTTATTTAGTGAGCTGATGGAGGTGTTAGCAACTATCAAAGGGGCTATGCTCAGTCATCAATAACTTCAGCAGTGTACCAAGTGTGTTTCTTACGCCTCGCTGCAGAAATATACAAAAAGATGCTTTTTGGCATGATTCAGATAAATTTTTTTTTGCAAGGCTTCGTTGGCTTCAGCGAGCATATTTTTTCAATTCTGTGACTGTGGTGCCGTCTTTTAGGTGAAGGCTACTATCACTGAGAGTCCCCCAAACGCACAGATCACGTACCGGCTCACCACTGGCGATCCCCTGTAGCAGTTTTCTATTCACCCTAAAGATGGAGTCATCAGTGTTGTTGCACCACTTGATAGAGAAACGGTAAGTTTTTGTTCTGACTTCAGAGTGTGGTGACACTTGTATAATTGCAGTGTGGGTTACAAGTTTATATATTATATATCGAACAATTAAGAGAATTTTGATATTTTAATTATACAAAGCCCCCAACTGTCTCCATATCAGTTGACCAATGAAAATCATTGAACATTCCCTTAAATTTTTTTCTAATAAGATACAAAATGTTCACTCCATACCAGATGGACGGCAGCCTGGTCCAGTTTAGGTTTTACTGCAGTAGCGGTCAAGGCTTGACCAGAGTGGACACCATCAAAATCAACGAAGGCTACTGGCACTTCATCGTCCTCGAGTGGATCGGCAAGAATGCCAAGATCATCATCGACGGCACTCACACGGCACACGGCAGTGCCCCTAGAACAAACGACGTGCTTAACCTCGACAGCAATGACGTGTTCTTCGGGGCTGAAGTGAACGTGATGGCGGACGGATGGGAAGACATCAGTCACAGGTTTATCGGCTGTATGTGGGACCTGATCATTGATGGCATGAGTCTGCCCATGGCAGGAAGCAGCTCTGTCGCTGTCTTCAAGAACCCACACAATATAGAGTTCCATTGTCGCGGCGCATATATTCCAGGTACAGTTCTCTCTAGTCTGCCATTGTCATTGATACTTTTTCTTTGTGTTTCTCAACTTCTTATTTGTTTTATTGTTTTTTCAAATTTCCTATTAGGTGATATAATTTATTTAAATAATAATTACAACCAAATGGATGCATGTGACATAAAATTATTATCCAAAAACAAATTGTAAAAGGTTTGGAATGGACAGCAAGACAACTTTGAATACATCAATAATCAATGACACGTATTTTGTATGTATTAGTGACAAAACATAAAGTAGGTTACACAGTTATTGTGTTCCAATGGTTTTGTTTGTCTATAGAACTAACAGTGTTATTATCTAAATAATATTGTCTACAAATGGTAGAGACACAATGCAACATATCATGGAACCAATTACCTTAGTGTAATGTGTTTTTATTAGATTAATGATAATTCTAGTTTGTTTGTCATTTATGCAATTATAGCTGTTTCTAAGCCAACTTTTGATATGTTTGTCCTGCCACTCATCAACATCTCTACAAATCATTGGTTCCGCCTCCAGGTGTGTGCAGCAGCAGTCCGTGTCTCAATGGCGGCTCATGTCGACCTGTTGGTCAGGACTCATACACATGCCGATGTCGGGGTCGGTTCAAAGGCCCTAGGTGTGAGATCGACACAAACCCTTGTGCTTCGAGTCCTTGTCTACACTCAGGTGAGGGTCTGTCGTTCACTGACACCCTGATTGTCAGGTGAGGGTCTGTCGTTCACTGACACCCTGATTGTCACCATGGTCCAGTAGATACAGTCATGATAAAGTGGCTGCTTCTCTGTTATATATTCCTGATCTGTGTTATTGGGTTTCTTTGGTCCAATGTAACAGGTCCTCAGGTAAATTAGAGTTATGTAGAATTACCTGGCTCTGGATTATATATAGCCCCTTTGGCACTTTAGAATGTACCACCCATTGTAAAAGTTTGACAGTTCCCCCAATTTGTTTTCCCCAAGTAGAAAAATTATTAGTGCCACTGTTTGGCAACACACAAAGTTCTTGTTGCCATGGTGATCTTCTGGAATTCCTGGCTAACTTTCTGTTAATCAACTATAATTTATTTTAGCTATGAATGTAATATTTAAAACAAACTTTGCAGGTCAGCTCCAAGTTCAAAATCAACTGGTGCCTAGTACCCCGGGTAAATGCTTTAACGACCAGAGCACAGAGTCACTAAAACTTGATGTGCTACTCAGAGCCCATTTGATAAATGAACTGTGTTGTCGATGTCATCTCGCCATTTACTTTACTGTGGCCTCTACAGTAGGTGTCTGCAAGAACATCGGCAGTGACTTCAAATGCACATGCCAGGGTCACTTACAGGGCAAGCGATATGAGAAGAACTTCTACTGCCATTCGAACCCATGCAAGCAGTTCATGCCTCGATGGACTACGTGGGCCCATTTGTACCTGTACCAGTGGCTTCAGAGGTAGGCAGTTCAGCAGATTATGCTATCAGATATACCTGGTATAACTGCTACTAAATAATTATTTAATTTAAAGTAATTTACCATCCATGGCACAAAATATTTTACTTGTCTTAGTGGAAAGAGCCCCATCGGATTCTTGGATAAAACAACAGGGTACTTCCAAAGAAACGATCACGTGCTTCAAATCACAGTGTAAATTCTTTATTCTAAAGGTAGAACAATTAAAAAAATTACATTTTATTCATCTGGAATATTACACAGATATTTCAACTACAATCTTTGAAAAAAGTATTAGTTCATTTTAATAATTTCTACTGAAAGCTACCCAATTCAAAACAAGCATAGAACAGCTGCTTCAGCGAATCTACAATTGGTGACAATGTTTGCACAAGAAGGTTCTGCTTAATCTTCTTGTCAAGTTATTTAGGCCATGAAGAATGTCACTTGATGTTTTGCAGGTGACCTGTGCGAGTATGACGTAGACGAATGCCGTCAAAACCCGTGTCGCAATGGAGCGATATGCAACAACCTCTATGGCAGTTTCACCTGTAACTGCACATCAGGCATTGGAGGCGAGCTGTGTGACGAAGTTGACCTCACTTCCATTACATCCAGCCCTGCGAACATCAACCTTGACGAAATCTTAGGAATTATTGGTAAGGCCGTGGGGGAATCTTGGTCGTATTAAATAGTGTTAGATTATTTGAAACACTTCAATTTCAAGCAGTATGACATTTATAGTAATATAGTGACTCGTGTTGAATTGGTTGGTTTTGTTGTTAAGAATACTTTGTGAAACCACTTAGACTTGCCATTGCCATCTTCCCCACTGCCGTTGGTCCTCTCGGGATGGGGGCCACATCGCTTAATCTGCCCAATGCCAGAAGAGAATGTCACTAAGTCCAAACGAGCACAGCAAATCACCGACTTCATTTGTAGTTTATTACTTAATATCTTATAAACTGTAAGTCTTATGTTAAAAATAATTGAAATTATAGCACTACTACCTCTTACCAAGTCAGGCTTATTATATTATCATATTCTGTGTTGTCCGTTTTCACAGCAATATCCTGCGGAGAAATCGTGATGTAGCACCGCCTTGCCAGTGATTAATGGGAAGAAGAAGATATAGCTCAGAAACAATTTTAATTATTCATATTAAATAACATTAATTACTTTCTCATAATACATGTGAACTAAAAGCATCCTTTTTCATTGTGCATACACACATTCAACAAAATATGTGACATTAATTAACATATTAGTAATTAATTAATCGACGTGCTACACTATTATAACTGCTAGTGTGATTTTGACGGGTAATAAATAAAACACAACAGTTTACAGTTATTTAGCTTTCTTAAAGGGATTGAGTTGTCATAGAGTATTCAGTATCCTTGGCACAATAATTACGTAAAAACAGAAATGTATTAATATCATTATCATTACAAGCCATCATTGTCAGTTTCATTATCATTACTATCAATGACCAACGTATGAATGGCTTCAATTAAAAGCCTGTCCCCATAGGAGGCTAGTGTGAAAAGGACAGTTAGGTGGGGACTCTTGATAAGCCCATGGTGTCCTTGTCCGCTTGCCATTTGGGCCTTTGCCTTGGATGGCAATCTTGTTAAATATTGTTACAAATGGAGTACGGATATATAAGTACTCACGGACAAAACCCCTAACGCTCATTATTATTTTGACCTTGCAGCAATGCAACATAATTTTTGTGCATCTTGTTTATTAAAAATAATTCAGTCACATACATGTTGACACTTCATATGTATTGAATAGGAGAAATACCAATGATGTGGCTAATTGTGTATTAGATGATCTTTACACTTTTTATTATACAAAATCAGTAGACCTAGCATCACATCACAATCTACATTTCTTTTGTCCGGAGATGGAAATGTAGGAATACAGATACACTTACTCCGGATATAATGCCCCCACCTAAATGGAAACTAGGACTAAAAAACCTCCTAACTACACAAAAATACAACATGCTGTATATGTAATAACCTTTATTTGCATTGTAAAAATTTAGTTACACATCTTTATTGTGGGGGGGTGAGTGCTGAGTACGAGTACACCACCTGTACCATGGCTAATACGGCACAGGCTTTATACAATTTTCCTGTTATTGTTGTTCCGATTAACGCTTCGTATATATACCCGCATGCAGAAATAAGGTAAATTGCTATAGGAAATCCTTGCCCAAGCCTAAATAATAACACTATTTAGTAAGTATTTACATCGTGTGGCTTTCTTCCGCCCACCGAGGACCTCGGTCCGAGGCAGTTGCACAAACGAAATTGTGTAGCATTTGCACGAACTGCCGTGACTGGCGCATAACCATCAAATACACATTGAATGCACAGGAATGTGTATCCGCTGGATGTGAACTGTGCATGTGTTATCAGTCATTCGATCAAAAAATGTGTATTCAGACAAATCCGGTGATACTATAACCGCACAGACACAGCATATACGTGAAAAGCAATATATATGTGGTTTGGTTACTCACCAGTCTAGAATTATTAACATGTTAATGTAAAGAGAGTACATTAAATTGTAAATTTATATAAATTGTCTTAAATTTATATAAATTGACTTAATTAAAATAAAGTACTCCTTCCCTCCCTCCTTAAAGATGCGCATGACATGCAATGTCATCAGTATATTTATTTTTATTACAAAAACAATAACCTTTGTTCACTAACCCATTAGACCCCACACATTGAATTAAGCGTGTGCTGCTTTTCCCCGGGCAACTGAGGCGGATTTTGAAAATTATGGGTGCTTGTAGTTTTTAAGCTGTAGCTTCAAAAGTATTGATATCTTATAATTGCAAGTTATGTTTATTTTGAAGCAAATTGAATTGTTCTGTGGTGTGGAACTTCGGAAATAAATTTTTTGAACAAATATTGAGAGTGAAGTTTGACATGATAGCAGGGCTGGGTCCAATTACACAAAATTATATCAATTACAATTACATTAAAGTTTTTATTTCAATTACAATTACAGTCATAATTTTCTAAATCAATTACAATTACACTGTTTCAATTTCAATTACAATTACATTATGCGGAACCAAATATATTCAGCATTTATTAATTATGTATTTTTGTGCGTTTTGCTTAATTTCAATATTTTTTACACAATTGATAAACAAATATAACGGTAATGTTTGTACATTTTGTTTAATTGTGACTTTGAATTATACTAAATAAAAAGATAACCGTTTAAAACATATTTTTATTATATAAAAATACAATGCAATATCCAGACATAATCCTACAGGACATATTCCAATGCAGACATTTATCCGTGCGCATTTCTTAAATTTTTCTTTGGAAAATACTAATAATAGGATTTGATGTGTTTACTTTAAGGTTGTAGCTCCTGCTCTAAGCTGACATTCTTAATTGGTCTGCCCTTTGCTTTGTGTGAGTTGGGAATGGGAAGAGAGGCCATATAAATGGTCCTTGCCACCTGACCTGTCTCCAACCCACCACAACACAAGGGGTGTAATTGGCTTGCTAACTCTGCAATGTTTCACTGAATGTCTGTGCATTGTTTATTGCTTCCTGGCTGTTACCAACTTACTGAAAAGGCTAATTGCTAAGGCTACCCACCACTAGCACCACTGACCAGTACCCATCAGACAGTGAATGCTGAGACTTAAATGTAAATATATAAGCAGGTGTTATTATTAGTCTTGATTTTCAACTCATGTGAGACTTAAATTATATTTTTATTGACAATTCGTTCAGGTAGTTTGTGATATGAAACGTACTGTAATTGATTGTAATTGAAATAAAATGTCAATTATACAAAATATAACAATTACAATTACAGCAACATTTTGAAACCATAATCAATTACAATTACACGATTTTGCTGTAATCAATTACAATTACATAATTGGACCCAGCCCTGCATGATAGTCATATTTTATTACAATAACATCACCAACTGCTGGCTCCACACAAGGAAATGTTCTTCCTATGCATGGTACTGCACAAAGATTCCAATTTTGCACAAATGCACATTGCATGTCAGACATCCAAAGCATTTCTCAATTGCACGTCCAGATGGCCGTTTCACTCTGTTTTCGCGACACAACTGACAAGCTCATTTTGATGACAATGAGTTGTTGGAGTTCTCATCAGGGATGTCATCACTACTATTACATGCCACCTGAAACAAACGAACAGCTACAGTAATGAAAACAGAATAAGAATTTTGATGCATTTGTCACATGTCATATCCAACATAACAATGTCAAATTATCATTTTTACAAGCAGCCAATAATGACGACTTTTTAAAGTTTACTAATATATGAAATATAGATAAATATAATTAATTACAAAGACCACTGACACCTTCAGTATAATAAAATTGTCAACAATATCCAAAGATTTAACAAGATTTGCCATCCAAGCCAAAGGCCCAGATGGCAAGTGGACAAGGAAGCCATTGGCTTATCGAGAGTCCAACAATGTTCACCTACTTATAACCCGCCCTCCTGATATATGTGTCAACCTTGTTTTTAAACATATTCACGCTGCTAGCAGTTGCACAATCTGTAGATAATTTGTTCCATTCATTTATTGTCCTCTGTGAGAACGAGTGCTTCCTGATGTCCAATCTACATTGATCCTTTACTAATTTTACCTCATATCCTCTAGTTCTGCTATCCTTCTTGAGTGAGAAAAAAAACATATTTCTATAAATATTTTCATACCCGTTCAATATCTTAAAAACTTCAATCTGATCTCCTCTTAACCTCCTTGTCTCTAGAGTTGTTAAACCACAATCTTTCAGGCGTTCTTCATAACTAAGGTCTCTAAGTTCTGGAATCATTTTAGTTGCTCTCCTTTGTATGCGTTCAAGCGTATCTATATCCTTCTTACGATATGGTTTCCATGCTTGTATACAGTATTCTAAATGAGGTCTAACTATTGCTTTATAAAGAGGTATAATTAACTTTTTTCCCTTGTATGTTATGTTTCTTCTAATCAATCCAAGAATTCGATTACCCTTTGAAGCTGCAATACCACACTGCTCTGAAACTTTCATATCAGCGCTTATTGTAACTCCTAAGTCCTTTTCTTTTACAGTAGTACCCAGAACAGTAGCTCCCATTTTATAGTTTACATTCAAGTTCCCATGTCCTGTATGTAGGCATTTACATTTCCCAAAATTGAACAGCATCTGCCATTTCTCAGACCATTTCACTAATCTGTCTAGATCATTTTGTAAATGTTGTTTATCACCATCAGTATTAACCTTTCTAAACAGTTTTGTGTCATCCGCAAATTTCAGTACGTTACTTGTTATACTGTCGTCCAAGTCATTGATATAAATTAAGAATAATATAGGTCCTAATACTGATCCTTGAGGTACCCCACTCAAAACCGATTTCCAATTTAAAACTTCTCCATCTACTACAACTCGTTGTCTTCTGTCAGTCAGCCATTGTGCTATCCAGTCAGTTATGCTATCCCCGATACCATGGGCTTTTAATTTAAGTAGCAATCTTTGATGTGGCACTTTGTCAAAAGCTTTCTGAAAATCTAAGTAGATAATATCTACTGGCGATCCCACGTCTATCCACTTAGTGATTTCTTCCAAAAAACATAACATATTTGTTAAGCATGACCTCGCTTTAAGGAATCCATGTTGAGATGAATTTAATAATTTATGCTTAACGAGGAAGTCCACCATATGGTCTTTAATTAACCTTTCTAATAATTTACAAATCACTGACGTTAAACTCACTGGTCTGTAATTCTCTGACTTATTTCTCGAACCCTTTTTAAATAATGGTATGATGTTTGCTTCTTTCCATTCAAACGGAACATCTCCCTCTTTTAATGACAAGTTGAATACTCTTGCAAGTGGCAAAGCAACAACACCACCCATCCAGGCACCGCCCAGGCCAGGGCTTGAATGTTTACATGCTCGTCGGGATAGATTTTTCTGTTTTATTTACTCATTTGCGTTATAATTCATTATATAACAACATGCACAACTAACCACGTAATCTAAGCCAAGTAAATGGCACAAAACACAGAATGTCAGTGTTGAAACAGTCGACAAGCTAAGACAGTGACAAGGCTACTCTTAGTAGTGACAAGGTTACTTCAGTTCAGTGTTTACCAAAGAAGATATTAGTTCATTACCAGTTGCTGATGCTAAATTTCGGGGGCTAAAGCTGACTATTCAGGTCCGTTAGTTGTAACTCCAGAATTGGTAGCTAAGAAAATAAAGGCAATGAAGGATAACAAATCACCGGGAGTGGATGGGATTCCTCCAAAATTACTAATGGAAACAGTAGAACAAATCAGTATACCACTTGCAAGAGTATTCAACTTGTCATTAAAAGAGGGAGTTGTTCCGTTTGAATGGAAAGAAGCAAACATCATACCATTATTTAAAAAGGGTTCGAGAAATAAGTCGGAGAATTACAGACCAGTGAGTTTAACGTCAGTGATTTGTAAATTATTAGAAAGGTTAATTAAAGACCATATGGTGGACTTCCTCGTTAAGCATAAATGATTAAATTCATCTCAACATGGATTACTTAAAAAAAATTTGAATTTGCATTTCCACCCTACATCCTTGGCAATCCCTCGTTCTGATGACTTTTGTGTGTTCCTGTTCATGATATCGTGCTTAATGATTCTGATTTGTTGCACCTCTGTGCTCAGACAGGTGCTTGAAGGTTTGGGTGCTACAGAAATTATTATAACAACTTGTTACGACAGAAACGGGGTGGATGGAGCAGTACGAGTCCACCAGGGAGCGCTGCATTCACGGGCCGCAATGTCGCTCGGGAAACGCACAGGTTGGTCTAGAAACGATGAAACTACATAAAAAGAAACACATTGTTAAATAGCGCAGTACCCAGTCCTTGGGACTGCTCAAAGTGTTTCACACTTCACCCCTGGCAGACCTGTTCCTTCACACTTCAACCCCTAGCAGACCTATTCCTTCACACTTCACCCCCTGACAGACCTGTTCGTTCACACTTCACCCCCTGACAAACCTGTTCCTTCACATTTCAACTCCTGACAGACCTGTTCCTTCACATTTCACCCCCTGACAGACCTGTTCCTTGACACTTCACCCCCTGACAGACCTGTTCCTTGACACTTCACCCCCTGGTAGACCTGTTCCTTCACACTTCACCCCCTGGCAGACTTGTTCCTTCACACTTCACCCCCTGACAGACCTGTTCCTTCACACTTCACCCCCTGGCAGACTTGTTCCTTCACACTTCACCCCCTGACAGACCTGTTCCATCACACTTCACCCCCTGACAGACCTGTTCCTTCACATTTCACCCCCTGGTAGACATGTTCCTTTACACATCACCCCCTGGCAGACTTGTTCCTTCACACTTCACCCCCTGAGACCTGTTCTTTCACCCTTCACCCCCTAGCAGACCTGGTCATTCTAACCAGACCTGGGGGCAATTAATTTTCATCAATTCCAATTCACATGTGTTTATATAGGATCAATTCCAATGCCAATTCCTATTCAATATACTGACAAAAAGGATCAATTCAAGTTCAATTCAGTTTTAATCAATTCAAATTCAATTAGTAAATTAGCAACATTACTTCGTTAACATTATACATAATTATAGTTAGACTTGCAAAATGCCCATCCCCAGGACGGGACAACTTGGTAGTTTATATGTGACAGTCATGATAGCAATGTTTACAAAATGCCCATCCCCAAGACGGGACAACTTGGTAGTTTATATGTGACAGTCATGATAGCAATGTTTACAAAATGCCCATCCCCAAGACGGGACAACTTGGTAGTTTATATGTGACAGTCATGATAGCAATGTTTACAAAATGCCCATCCCCAAGACGGGACAACTTGGTAGTTCATATGTGACAGTCATGATAGCAATGTTTACAAAATGCCCATCCCCAAGACGGGACAACTTGGTAGTTCATATGTGACAGTCATGATAGCAATGTTTACAAAATGCCCATCCCCAAGACGGGACAACTTGGTAGTTTATATGTGACAGTCATGATAGCAATGTTTACAAAATGGCCATCCCCAAGACGGGACAACTTGGTAGTTCATATGTGACAGTCATGATAGCAATGTTTACAAAATGCCTCAGGCCAATATGCCAAAAAATTTTAGTATCAACGTATCATAAAAAGCTACGCTAATGAAAAAGGTGTGTTTTTAAGTGTTTTATACTGTGGCAGTGTCTTCGGTGTCCTCACTGAATCAAACACAATCCGCCAGACTTCACTGGAAAGGCCCACATTCCTCCCACAATTCATGCTATAGCTACTACATACTGAATACCATACTATACTGTAGCTACTGGATAAAACATCTGTGT
The DNA here is from genome assembly GCA_033239005.1 of Lamellibrachia satsuma. Lineage (NCBI taxonomy): Eukaryota > Metazoa > Annelida > Polychaeta > Sabellida > Siboglinidae > Lamellibrachia > Lamellibrachia satsuma. Next base: position 5,332,010 of record BSQZ01000019.1, read on the forward strand.
TGTTACGTTTGTTTCAGTTGGTGCCCGTTGCTATCGGATGCATCTTCTCTGTGGTGGCATAGTGACAATGTTGTCGCTATTGGAAACGACCTTGGCTCGATATGGTCCCCAGTTACAGCTAACGTAAGAATATAGCACAACATTCTGAAAATTCCATCCAAGACATTCCTCGCTTCACGATACATTCGCCGTGCAAACCACAACATTTACAGACTAAGGCAGACTTACAAATACAGCTTCTTCCCAGAAACAATTCCACAACAGAATGATCTCCTGTTGCAAATCCAACTGTTTACAACTGGAACTGCTTATCGATTATGAACTGTTTAAACCCTTTTGTTTGGGTTTAGACTATTTAGTTATGTTATTTATAATTACAATTTAAAAAGCATTGTGTATACTTGGTCAGAATAAGAGTGAGTCTTATCTACCTATTATTATCTACTACTTGGTCAACATAACAGTCTAAGGTTTATATACATCCTATTATCTACCTACAACTTGGTAAAAATAAGAGTGAGTCATCTACCTACAATTATCTACTATTATCTACATACTATTATCTTTCATTTCTATTCATGCGTGGGCGTACAAATAAATTTTTTATTTGATTTAATGTTTACTTGTTGAAGCACAAATGTTTCAGGAAGGCAGAGAGCACATTGCGCGTGGTCCGAGTGCAGCTAGAGAATGGTGAGCGGTTGGTCGGAGTTCGCTACCCGCACACACTGCTCCACCTGGTGGAGAAGGCAATAGACGAACAGAGGATGCTGGAACTCGCTCAGAGACAACAACGACAACTCACACTGCAACTAATGCAACAACTAGTGAGTAAGATGATAACAAAAATAAAAATGTTAAAACTGCGTCCACAGCTCATTTAGTCCATAGCGAATCAGGTTGGTTGAACATCAAATCAAATGGCAGCAATGGATGAAATGTTTATTGCAGATTTTTATTCTGAAATTTTGCCCATCCAAATGTTGCCAGAATTGACAACACATTTTTCCACGAAACCCTTTAAATGTAACTCACAGTTTTGTACTTTCTATCTGAAGACCTACTAACAAATACAAGTTTGGAGTATACCAATAATGAATTGACAGAGAAGTATCATGTTCCAGGATCCGTCCACTCCGCCACTGGGCAATGATTCATCAGTTGTAAGTCATGTGACATCTGTCTCCGTCACGGAACCTGTGACACCAGTCAACAAGAAATGTCTCATGAAAGCAGTCACGCCCCCTGTGACGATAAAGAACTTCTTCAAGCCTGCGAAGATGCTGCCATCAGACACCAACAGAGGGAGCTGTTGCAGCATCCTTGATAACCAATCAGAAGCCAGCTGCACCACCAGCTCACATTCTTCAAACGGGGTCAAAAGCAAATCGACGACAAGTGTCTCAGTGAAGCGCCCTCTATCAACAAACAGTGACAGTCAGTCGAAAAGTAAACGGGCGAAACAGTCGAGCATTACATCGTTGTTTGCCAAAGGGAACAGTGGGGAAGGAAACGAAGGCGCAAATCGTAAACTTGAGTGTCCAATATGTGCCAAGGCATTTCAGTTGAGTTCTTCCAACTCAGAGATCAACAAACATATAGACACATGTTTGATAGAATAATACATATGTATCAATTCATCAAACTATGTAAAGTAAACTGGATGAACAGTTTAACCTATGTGGACAATGTATACAAAAGGTCTATTAATAAAACTGAGCTTGGTGTTTGTGTGGTCCTAGTTGGTGTTTGAGTGGTCCTAGTTGGTGTTTGTGTGGTCCTAGTTGGTGTTTGTGTGGTCCTAGATGGTGTTTGAGTGGTCCTAGTAGGTGTTTGTGTGGTCCTAGTTGGTGTTTGAGTGGTCCTAGTTGGGGTTTGTGTGGTCCTAGTTGGTGTTTGAGTGGTCCTAGTTGGTGTTTGAGTGGTCCTAGTTGGTGTTTGAGTGGTCCTAGTTGGTGTTTGTGTGGTCCTAGTTGGTGTTTGTGTGGTCCTAGTTGGTGTTTGAGTGGTCCTAGTTGGTGTTTGAGTGGTCCTAGTTGGTGTTTGTGTGGTCCTAGTAGGTGTTTGTGTGGTCCTAGTTGGTGTTTGAGTGGTCCTAGTAGGTGTTTGTGTGGTCCTAGTTGGTGTTTGTGTGGTCCTAGTTGGTGTTTGTGTGGTCCTAGTTGGTGTTTGTGTGGTCCTAGTTGGTGTTTGTGTGGTCCTAGTTGGTGTTTGAGTGGTCCTAGTTGGTGTTTGTGTGGTCCTAGTTGGTGTTTGTGTGGTCCTAGATGTCTGCATGAACGTTTTACTAGAGTATTCATAAGTTGCGTCTGAGCTGATACCGGTTTGGCTGGCTTCAATAAAATGCATGTTGTAACATGTTTAATAAATATGGCAGACTATAAAGAGAAGCTACAATTTATAAGTTACAGAGCCCCACCCAATAATGACTATGAAAACTGTTTTACCCATCACATGTGTAATTCACTAAGTTGCTTGTCAACCCATACATAAAATTAAGAGTGAATGTAATGACTTTAATTCACTTCATCTGTTGCCATTGTTTTCACAGTAGACACACCACACTGAAATGTCTTGTCAATCCATACATGAAATTAAGAGTGAATGTAATGACTTTAATTCACTTAATCTTTTGCCATTGTTTTCACAGTAGACACACCACACTGAAACGCCTTGGCACATATTGGACACGCCCTCCGAATAATAGCATAATATGTGTAACACTATTGAATCAATCACCCAGGTATTGAGTGTGGTACCAATCGATTTAGGCATCAAAACATTTGTTTCATCTCGTACAGCCAATTTGTTACAAACCAACCAAGTGTCACACGTGACTACTCACAGACCAGCAACTCAATCGACAAAGTATATACTTTTGGGAACCAAAATCAGGTAAATGCAACAGCGCGCCAAAACTGTAGTTATGCACCATACTGGTGTCAGATTTGAGCCAGTCCTGAATACGACCCATTCTGAAGATTCTGGATATCACATTACTGACACCACTAGTTGGATATATCACTCATTTTCGGTCCTTGAGAGTGTAAATGTCCCACAAAGTTAAAGGTGCACTAATCAATAAAAAATTTTTGTAGCCTCATTTCAAATAAATTTTGCAAAAAACCAAACCTACCTAGTATCCACTGCAACATGCTAACTCGTTTGTGCAACTTTTGTATGTAGTTTTTGTTTTTCATCAGACAAACTATTAAATTAGTTAATGCTCGTTCATTAACTGAAGTGAGAATCGAAATAAGTTTTCTTGCTCGGAGAAATTTTGTAACTTTGTCATGTGATCGGTGAGAGGATGGAGGTTACGGCCATTATTAGCATTTACCCACACTGTGTTTACCATTTTGATCCTTACCAAATCTAACGGCTAAAGTCAATTGTTTCGATAATATGAACAAAAATATGCATTTTTTTTATTAAATCAACTGCGAATGTTACATAAATCATTCACAAACTACATATTTGGACACCAATGAACCGGATTTGCGATAGGCTAAATCAGTTGAGGAAGCAGTTTTAAAATTATTTTTTTGAGACAATTTTGTGTTTCATAAGTATAATGACCGCTAGATGGCAATTCTATCTTGAAAAGAATTTATGTGGTAAACTTTGAATTAGTCATTCGTGAGTGTTGCAACAACAAAGAACTAACAGGGCGGAGCTCACTTTTCAAATTGTAATTGGTATTTCATTTTTGTAAGTGCGAGACAACCAAGACAGACCACACACAATGTTGCATTTGTTCAACAGTCTCGACACCAGCGAGAGTTCACTGTGGCAACAAGAGCAGTGTTCATGTAAAACTTAAAAATAAAATAATATATAATAACAATAAAACAAACTATTCATACCACGGTAATAAAAATGTATCAATAGCACATTGTTGATCATTAAACATACAGGATGTCTGGCTGCCAAAATGTATCAATAGCACATTGTTGATCATTATGCTTGTCTGGCTGCCAAAATACTGCAGTGTTTACAAAAGGTACAGAACTGTGCTGCTCGCCTCATTACCCATATAAGGAAATATGAGCACATTACACCCGAGTTGCAGTGTTTAAACTGGCTGCCCGTTCATTTGCGACCAACTTACAAAGTGCTTTTGTTAACTTATTGTGCTTTAAATGGTCTGGCGCGGGACTACCTGGCTGAGTTAATTAACTACCGCTCCATCAACAGAACTCTACGATCTGCTTTGCTGCCAGCGTTTTTATTCATACCGGCTTCACTGACTGTCACACATGGTGAACGCCGTTTCGCTGTCTGCTCAGCCATTCTATGGAACAATTGAACACCTTCTCTGAGGGCAGTGAAATCACTACAAGTGTTTAAAACACTTAAAAACTCGCCTTTTTATTTATTATTATACATATGTATACATATGTATATATATATATATATATATATATATATAGTGCATGCCACTTAATTCAAAGTCGGTTAATTCGAAAAGCTGGATATATATATATATATATATATATATATATATATATATATATATATACTTTGTACACGTTTTGTACAAGAACATGACTGTGTTCACGCACATCATCAAGGGTCGCACCATATCTCAGCAGGATGTCGACTTTCTCGCACATCGCTTTGATGTCGCTGCGGAAAAGACGTGGATTGCGGCCCACCGAATCGACTATGGCCTCCTCGCCACACTGGAACTTCTTGAGCCAGAAGTCTGCAACACTCACGTGACCATCTGTCTTCTCTTGTTTGTACTCGGCCACCTGCAGGTCAAGTTGTGAAGGTCAAACAGTTACGTAGGTCAAACAGTTACGTGGGTCAAACAGTTATGCAGGTCAAACAGTTATGCAGGTCAAACAGTTATGTAGGTCAAACAGTCACATCGTTAACTGATAATAAGCGGCGTAACTGGGGGAAGGGGTCTGGGGGTCGGGCCATTACAATATTTTGGTTGGGGGCTTGTGCATAGTTTGGCCCCCCAATATTTTTCCAATGCTTGCTAGAATCCAGCCCCCTATATATGCGACTAATTATTACCTTGTTGGCCAGCTTGCTTGGACTGGTGAATTTTGCAAGTTCAATCAGTGGCGCTGAGACTTGTTTAATGCCGCACTGATGAAGTCTCTCAATGCGGGCGTCAATCTCACTGACGTCAAGTTGGAGAACCTGGGGACACTCAACGAGCTGGTAGCTCTTACACCCTCGCTCCTCCAGTTGCTCTGCCCTGCTCTTCAGGAGGGTCATCATCTCCGGGGTCAGAGAGGTCGCGTTGGGGTCAACGACCTTGTATACCTGCATGTCACATGACTGGGTAATTTGACTCGTTAATTTAATTCCTCATTTATATATCAATGAGTGATTAATTTATAGGCTGGTAATGACAGGTTGAAATAACAATTAACATAACAATAGGTTGAATTAACAATTGGTTAACTTATCAACAAGTTGAAATAATGATTGGTTAACTTAACGACAGGTTGAAATAACAGTTGAACCACACCTGGGGCCAAGTACATTTTCATGAGTACAAGTACGAGTACATTGGTGATGGGCGAGTATGAGTACGAATACATTGCTAAAAGCTGAGTACGAGTACATTCTCATGAGTACGAGTAAAAGTACGACTCCTTTTTTATGACATTTCCATTCCCAAACATACGGTTACCTTTTACGAACCCCTTTTACAAACAGACAGACATGGTATGACTCATAAAATAAGTTTTTGTTAACTGCAATTAAAAATTAATAAACCACATATTTTGATACAATAATTATTCCCATTAAATCAATATTAGTAGTTAGAGTACTAGTTACTAAACATTACCCCCCCCCTAAAAAAACATGTACATCATTTGAAAGGGTAGACCTGGGAAGATTTGTCCAAATTGTTACAAAGGGGATGTGTGGCAATTTGAATAAAGTGTGTTTGTACTTGTTTTGAATAAAGACCACAAGACCAATTTACATGCTGATACTTCAGTTCAGTTTGTCTTCTTTTGGTGTACAAAGGCTGTGTTGCAACTTGTAATTTGTTTATATTGGAAGTTTGTAATTTATGTTTTCTGCTCTTAGACTACTGGTTGTTGAGAGGGTTAGCACATGCCAATTTATAACAAGCTCAAAATACACTTTGTACTTTTTAGTCAGACTGCTGGCACCAGATTATACTTATACTGGTGTAGGGCTGCAGGCAGTCTGACTTGAGTCACGTTACTTCAAGAGAGGAAGACTCAGCTGGCAGTTCTTAACACTGTCAGTCAGTGCCCAGTGGCATGGTCTCCTGACTGCATTAAAGGCATCCCATGGCTAACTGATGGGTTAACTGATGAATGGCTCTTTGTGGACATCCTGTTAAACAACCAGGGAGAATGGCCTGAACTGGCAGCCTACAATTGTTGTTTTAACTGGGTGTTTCTGACTGGGAAAAGATGCTGTCTGTTGCCTTTTTTGGGTATCGTAGTCATGGGAGAATGCCACCATGGGGTGTAGGGATGGTAAGGGGGTAACGATCTCGGGAGGTACTGGGACATGGTGGTATCATAGTCATGGGAGAATGTCACCATGGGGTGTAGGGATGGTAAGGGGGGTAACCATCTCGGGAGGTACTGGGACATGGTGGTATCATAGTCATGGGAGAATGTCACCATGGGGTGTAGGGATGGTAAGGGGGGTAACCATCTCGGGAGGTACTGGGACATGGTGGCATCATAGTCATGGGAGAATGCCACCATGGGGTGTAGGGATGGTAAGGGGGGTAACCATCTCGGGAGGTACTGGGACATGGTGGTATCATAGTCATTTGCACTTCTCCCCCCGGCAGACCTGTTCCTTTACACTTCTCCCCCCGGCATACCTGTTCCTTTACACTTCACCCCCCGGCAGACCTGTTCCTTTACACTTCACCCCCCGGCAGACCTGTTCCTTTACACTTCTCCCCCCGGCAGACCTATTCATTCCAACGCCAGTTCGACTTCTCTGGGAAGCTTTCAGCCACATTGCAGTTATTGCAGGTTCATATATCCTCCGTTCACATATGCAGTCAGGTACTCCTCATTTACAGCTGAGTAAATTGAAGCAAAGTGGAGTAATCAAAGTTGCCCAATCTTCGAAACGGCACCAAGAAGATTCAAACCCGGGTTCTCGATTGAGGGTCTGATGTTATAATCTATAAGCCACCGTGCCTTACTTTGTAGGAAACACCTGGGCAAACTAATGGGTTATTGAAGTCATAGATGTATTTGCATGTAATGTATACATAAAACTCCATCCTTAACTGACTTAGCCTTTCGAGAATGCACTTCATTGATGTCCAAATATGTAGTGTGTGAATAGTTTAAAGTAATATCTGTTTTTATGTTGAATAGGTCTTGCTGAACAAAGAATATGTTCACTTTTTTATGCCATACCCCGTTTCCCTGGCAACAAAAATAACCACCATTTTAGTCAAATACAGACACGTTTATAGTCTTGGCAATTTGTTGTTGAATAAAAAAAATCTTTATTTTTAAATACATTTTTCTCTGTGTTTCAATACACAGCCTGTACATTAGTACAACATTTTCTCTCTAAAACTCAAAATATTTAAATTTATGCAAACTTGCCCATAAATCTATACTCATAAACATCCATAACTCAAATGTTCCCTCCAAAATGACAAGGTGCAGGCTGTTACAATACAGTGGCCTTTTATTCTTCGAATTAATTACAAATAACTTACAAATAATAATTTCAGGGTTTCCTTCTATAGGGTTAGTAAATCATCTATAGCTCTCTGCGTCCCCCCATGGGCTGAGGACCCCCGGTTGAGAAACGCTGATTTACTGTGTACACAGCATGTTTTGTCCATCCCTAATCAACACAACGAAGACAATACTGTTGAATGGCAAAACATAAAATGGCAATTTTTCAAGTTCCAAAATAGCAGAAAGTGTACCGGTATTTGTTCACAAAATGGCAATGAGTTAGGCTGAAGTCCTTGTCAAATAGGGTCGGTTACTCCATAAGTCCCATCAGGAGGGGAAATTTTGAAGAATCCCTTCACACATATGGACAATAATATGAGCGACTTAAGAGGCACGTAAAAAGTTGTAAAAGCTAGGATCTAAAAAAGCCAGAGCTGTTTTCCTCACTTTGTGGGAAATGTAGAAGGCAAAGCAGATCAAATTGTCTACCAGGCTAAGGACAGCTGAACTCAAATATGTGTGTGTGCCGGTGTGTATGTGTGCAGTTTTTCACTATATGATTGTATCTCCGTACATAATACTAAGATTGGACCAATTGGGCATTGATCATTGGTCCAACCAGATGTCAATCATTGGTCAAATCAGACGTCTATCACTGGTCCAGTCATGTTGAATTGGTCTAGTCAGACGAAGACCAGATGTCGATCATTGGCCCAATCAGACATTGATCAATGTTCCAATCAGACGTCGATCATTGGTCCAATCAGATGTTGATCATTAGTCCAATCAGATTTGATCATTGATCCAATCATACAACGATAATTGGTCCAATGATATGTTGATCATTGGTCCAATCAGATGTCGTTCATTAGTCCAGTCATACATCAATCATTGGTCCAATCAGACGTCAGTTATTTGGGTTAGTCAGACATTGCTGATCATTGGCCAGTCAGATGTTGATCACTTGTCCAACCAGTCGGTGCTTGTAAAAAAGAATCGGTCAAAAAGGGTCAGTCACTCCATAAGTGTCTTTAGGAGGGAAGCTGTAGCAAAATCTCCTTTACGTGCATGGGCAGTAAAATCAGCGAAATAAGACACATGTAAAAAAGTAGGATCTATAAATGCCAGAGCTGTTTCCTTACTTTGTGGGAAATGTGGAAGGCAAATATGTGTGCGTGCCAGTCCAATTTTTAGTCCAATCAGACGTTGTCGATCATTGCTCCAATCAAATGTTGATCATTGGTCCAATCGGACGTCAACCATTTTGTCCACACCCCAGCATAAACACCGGGTAGAAAGGATCAAAGACTTTGGTGTCTCTTCTGAAAGACACGAACATTTAAATGTGTTGATAATTGTTTGCCAAGGCTCTTGCAATAGACAACCCAGAATAGTGATGAGGAGTATGTCGAATGTCAACAAGATGTTTGTCAAATGTATGGAGTTTGTGTTTCTTTTGGTGTTTTAAATATGCTATAACAATACAATTTGTCGCCATAGTGTACAAGGCTCATCAGTTAAGATTACATGTGGTATGTGTATATCCAAGAGTGGCTGACATAATTTGTCACCATAGTGTACAGGACTCATCAGTTAAGATTACATGTGGTATACGTATGTCCATAAGTGGCTGACATAATTTGAAATGAACAGTTACATACCTAAAAGATTCTCATGATTGTTTGCCATATGCCAAAAATGCTGCTTTTGACAAAATCGATCACTTTATTTTGTTACATCGACTAGAAAACAGATTCGGCGTGAGTGGCTCTGCAGTGGCATAAATCGTGTCCTTTGTGTATGTAAGATAACACAGCATTCGTATTGGAAGCCACTGTCAATCAAGATGTGTATTTTTAGGGTTCAGTTCAGTGTTGCTTGTGACATTAATGCTTGGATGTGCCAGAATCACCATTATTGACTCGGTTTTACCTCAAATTATCCATTTCCCATGTCCACTTGTATATATGGTATTGTTATTTTATTGTATTGTGTTGGAGTGTAGGGGTGGAAATGTTGGCTTCGTTTCGTGAGTTGATACTAGGACGAGTTGGTAAACACACGGTTCATTGGCAGAAAACGAGAGATGTTTCGCCTGGCTTTCGCATCTTGTTATGCGAAGCGAGACGGTTGAATGTCACTATGACACCATATTTGGACGTGCTGGATGTTAGGTATTGAACGTAACGGAAACGACGGGAAAGTTTTTGGTAATCGTTTACTTAACTGGCCTAAATTATTAGGGCTTTATGCCGACGATTTTTCCAGAATTTTTTTACCTGAATGCGTTCCTTGCACCATTCCGCATATGTTCCAGTAAAAAAAGTTCATATATTCTTTAAAAATATTGTGTTTTAGGCCACTTTTAATCAGTTTGACACATCAAAACAGCAAAGCTGATTGCATGTTAAAGATTGCGCGTGTGCGATTTGCGCATTAGTCACGCCTCGGTGCCATCAGAACCGCGAAGGCGATCTTTGTGCGTATCGAGCGCACACTTACGCATCGTAAAACATTAATTAAAAGAGAAAAAAGAGAAAGTAGGCTCAAACAATTTTCAAACGAAATAATTATAAAATAAAATATTCTCCACAGTTTTTACATTAAACGCAACATTTGTAGAGCACATACAGTTAATTGTAAAGTAATTTTTCATAGTTTATTTAATTAAATATTTGATGTTGCAAATATTATTTTTTGGTGAAAGTTTTATGCTTGATATTGGATGCTATGCACATGCGCAACTACAATGGGGCATCTCATTGCATGTCATTGTTAATATAATAAAATGTAAAAGAATGCATGGGTTAAATTGTCTGTTTTTTCGTGAACAAAGACTATTGTTTTTGTAATTAAAAATTCTACTGTTTATATTGCATGTCATGCGCATGCGCAACTACAATGGGGCATCTCATTGCATTTCATTGTTAATATAATAAAATTTTATTTAATTGAATTCATATTATCTGTCGTTTGGTGAACAAAGACTATTGTTTTTGTAATAAAAAATTATACTGTTGATATTGCATGTCATGTGCATATGCTTTAAAGGGACAACTCATTGCATGTCATTGTTAACATAACTAAATTGAAAAGAATGCATGGGTTAATTATCTGTCGTTTGGTGAACAAAGGTTATTGTTTTTGTAATAAAAAAATATACTGATGATATTGCATGTCATGCGCATGCGCAACTTTAAGGAGGGATTGACGGAGTACTCTAATTTAATTAAGTCAATTTATATAAATTTAAGTCAATTTATATAAATTTACAATTTAATAATTATAATCTCTTTACATTAACATGTTCATTTAAATAATTTACTTATTTATTTATTTTATTACTTATTTAGTTTTTTCAATAATTCTAAACTGGTGAGTAACCAAACCACATATGTATTGCTTTTTACGTATATGCTGTGTCTATGTGCAGTTGTAGTATCACTGGATTTGTCTGAATACACATTTCTTGATCGAATGACTGATAACACATTCACAGCTCAGATCCAGTGGATACACAAACCTGTGCATTCAATGTGTATTCGACGGTTATGCGCCAGTCATGGCAGTTCGTGCAAATGCCACACAATTTCTTTTGTGCAACTGCCTCGGACCGAGGCCCTCGGTGCGCGGAAGAAAGCCACATGACGTAAATACTTACTAAATAGTGTTATTATTTAGGCTTGGACAAGGATTTCCTACAGCAATTTACCTTATTTTTGCCAAGCAGCAGTATGAGTTACACCAGCAGACACCTTTAAAACACCATTGCTACTTAGCGATTTTCCTTCAAATAAATATAAGAAACTTTTACAATAGTTGGTTCATGGAGTTCTTTACATATAACTGGCCATTGATGGTAATGATAATGAAACTGACAATGATGGCTTGTAATGATAATGAAAAGTTATGTAGTCCCATAATGATAATAATACATTAAATGTATTATTATTCAGGTTTCTTAGAGGGATGGAGTCATCATAGAGTATTCAGTATCCTTGCCACAATAATTATGTAAAAACATAATTTTTTTGTTTTTACGTAATTATTGTGGCAAGGATACTGAATACTCTATGACTCCATCCCTCTAAGAAAGCTGAATAACTGTAAACTGTTGTGTTTTATTTATTACACGCCAAAATCACACTAGCAGTTACAATAGTGTAGCACGTTGATTAATTAATTATTAATATGTTAATTAACGTTATATATTTTGCTGAACGTGTGTATGCGCAATGAAAGGATGCTTTTAATTCACATGTATTATGAGAAAGTAATTAATGTTATTTAATATGAACAATTAAAATTGTTTCGGAGCTATATCTTCTTCTTCCCATTAATCACTGGCAAGGCGGTACTACATCACGATTTCTCCGAATGATATTTCTGTGAAAAGGACAACACAGAATACCTCCCTACCTCCCTCCCAACAATACCCCTCCCCATCAGAATGAAACCATGTAGACAGATAATTTAACCCCTGCATTCTTTTTAATTTAATTATATTAACAATGACATACAATGAATTGTCCCTTTAAAGATGCACATGACAGTCAATATCATCAGTATGTTTTAATTACAAAAACAATAACCTTTGCTCACCAAACGACAGATAATTTAACCCATGCAATCCTTTATAATTTAATTATATTAATTTTCATAAAAATAATATTTGCAACATCAAATATTTAATTAAATAAATATGAAATATTACGTTAGAAGTGACTGTATGTGCTCTACAAATATTGCGTTTAATATAAAAACTGTAGAGAATGTTTTAATTTTTTTTCTAGAATTTCTTCGCTTGAAACATTTTTGGAGCCTATTTTCTCAATTTTGTTCTCTTAATTTTTTTTACGTTGCGTAATTGTATGCCCAATACACACAAAGATCGCCTTCGCGGTTCTGATGGCACCGAGGCGTGACTAATGCGCAAATCGCACACGCGCCATCTTTAACATGCAATCGGCTCCGCTGTTTTGATGTGTCAAACTGATTAAAAGTGGCCTAAAACACAATATTTTTAAAGAATATATGAACTTTTTTTACTGGAACATATGCGGAATGGTGCAAGGAACGCATTCAGGTAAAAAAATTCTGGAAAAATCGTCGGCATAAAGCCCTAATAATTTAGGCCAGTTAAGTAAACGATTACTATTTGACTTATTTCTGGGTAGACTTACAATGACGCTGCCCAGAAGTGGACTGGGGTTGCTATGGGGACAACCACACCCAAACTCGTCTTTGGGCCTGGAACGACCGAAGGCTATAGTCCCCTATACAGGGTAAGTTCAATGCCGATGCCAGGCCCATGGGGGTCAATAGTTAGAACCCAGTCTAGGGTCATTTTAAACAACACAATATGGATTCTCATTAAGTTGAAACTTAATATACATGTTTTTATTCACAAAAAAAAACCTTTAGGAGTACATGTGTACAAGGTATATAAATAAAAAAAAATATTGAACCCCCCAAATAAATAATCTTGGTAGTTTTTGTTCTACCTGCCCAGTCTACATTTGAGAAAATAATTGCAACATGGTAATTTATATTTACTGAGAAATAATACTTAACAAACTTGTATGAAGGAGAGGCTTTCAAATATTAGGATTGTTTGCATGTGGACTGATATGGTGACTTTACCGAGGCGCGGTGTTCGAGTGGTAGAGCATCGGACTTTTCGGTCGAAGGGACCAGGGTTCAAAACCACCTACTGCTGTTTCGAAGCTTGGGCAACTTCGTTCACCCCACTTTGCCTATGACTTTCGGAGGAGACAGTAAAACCCGTTGGTCCGTTCTATCTGGTGTCTACGCCCGGGGAAGTAAAAGACCTCACACTCGGAAATGGAAAAACCCTGCAGTGGACTCACAGAGCTGGTGGTCTCATTCTGTAAACCACCACTAGCATAAATATCCTGACTTATGGACTCTGCGAAGTAGAAGTTTACATGTTAGAAATCAGTCTTTGTCAGAATTCACAATTGTCATTTAGCTTTGCATAGCATTTTTTATGCTTAATTAATAACAAGTATCATGTCTGATTAATGTTGAATGTTATAAGGATTAATTTTCTGGGAAATCCTACACCATGTTAGCTTCTAAATAATACTTTAATCGTCTAAGTATCTTTTCAGTAAGATGCCACCTTCACTCTCGCAGCCAATCAGACATGGACATCACATAAGACTCAGTGTCGCGATCACCTTTTTGTGCCGTCTTCTTCTGTCATTCCAAAAAAGGATGAGGGGACTTACTTCATCGATGCAGGAGTGAATCAGGTAGATAAATCTGTTCATTTGGAATGACTTGGATACCATAATTTTCCATGTATAATACACCCCCAAGTATAATACCCTAACGTTTTGTTAAAATCTGACAGAATTTCTATATCACCATGTATAATACTCACCCCCACTTTTTAGTATCAACCCCTGATTTCCCCAATTCCAACAATTTGGTTGAAGCACAGTTTAGAGAGTCCCTTGGCCTGGTGCACCTTTTTGGTCCAAGTAGCTACCTTTAACAAAATTTAAACATTGATAAACAGTTGTTCCAAAAAAGGATGAGGGGACTTTTCTTCATCAATGCAGGAATTAATCAGGTAGAGAAACCTGTTCAGTTAGAATGACTCAGATACATGGAATTTGGTCCGACCACATTTTTTAGCCTTGCATGTTATCATGTACACCTGGACTTTTTAAGTAACACACAAAGAGAAAAATACACATTATACAGAAAATTGCGGTATTTGGCTTTTGTAGTGCTACCTTTCAAAAATGTCTAAACATTAATAAACAATTGGAGCATAGGCCATCCACAACATTTCTCCAGCGCCTCATGTCTTGGGCAATCCTCTTCAGTTGTTGCCAGCCATTCCCTGTTTGCTTAATGTCTGCCTCGAGGTCACGTCACCAGGTGTTTTTTGGTATCCCCCTCTTTCTCTTGCCTTAGGGGTTCCACGTCAGGACCTGTCTGGTTATGTTTGTGCTTGGCTTTCTCAAGGTGTGGCCAAGTTATCCCCATCTCCTCTTAAGGATCTCTATCTCTATTTGGGCTTGGTGCGTTCTATCCCAGAGGTCTTTGTTGTTAATAATACTAAATCATTAAAATCACTGCTAAGTATGGGTTGTTTAACACTCGTGGTCCACTGAATTCATGTCTTGCAGTAGTGTTAGTGTGGCTGGTTAACACTCATTATTGTGCAGAAAGTAGCTTCAGAAGCTAAATATTTATATGGCAGCCAATTTATATATCTCTTAGGGGTGTAGCTCTTAATTTGTATTAATGTTTGCAATGCATACATATAGTTTTTTTATCATGTGTATGTGGGCAGTTGAAATTAATTAGGGGGTGTTCACAATACAACAGTCACTTTCTAAGCCAACAGTGAATGTTGTTCAGCGTTAGTTCCAAACTGTTGATACAATGCAATAAACTGCATTATCCATCATATTGTTTTGAATCAGTTACACAGTTGCCATGACTACAGTGTTTGAGTTACGTACATTGTGTAATTCTTTTCTTGTAGTTCAAGCCCGTGTTTCTGGGCACTGTCGACCCACAAAGTGACATGGTGTCATACCGACGTGTCATCAACAGTCAGAAGTGTATCTGTGTTTGAGGTAAACACAATGACCTTGACGATGTAAGCAATGACCTGTACCATCACACTTTCTTTAAGATGCTGGGAAACTGGTCATTTGGACACTGTTTCACGGTTCGTGCAGTTAATTTGTATTGGTCACATTATGAAAACACTGACTATCAATGTTATCTGTTTGGTGCCATAGACAAAACACTGACTATCAATGTCATCTGTTTGGTGCCATAGACAAAACACTGACCATCAGTGTTATCTGTTTGGCGCCATAGACAAAACACTGACCATCAGTGTTATCTGTTTGGCGCCATAGACAAAACACTGACCATCAGTGTTATCTGTTTGGTGCCATAGACAAAACACTGACCATCAGTGTTATCTGTTTGGTGTCATAGACAAAACACTGACTATCAGTGTTATCTGTTTGGTGTCATAGACAAAACACTGACTATCAGTGTTATCTGTTTGGCGCCATAGACAAAACATTGACTATCAGTGTTATCTGTTTGGTGTCATAGACAAAACACTGACTATCAGTGTTATCTGTTTGGCGCCATAGACAAAACATTGACTATCAGTGTTATATGTTTGGCCCCATAGACAAAACACTGACTATCAGTGTTATCTGTTTGGCGCCATAGACAAAACCATTATCGTGTATGAAACTTACTTTAAAACATTAAAACACTATTTTCTGTGTGCCATTTTATGAATAAATTGTTTCCTATTAATTTTTATTACAAATGTTCAATTTTAAATAATTTATAATTTGCATGTCATTAAATTGAGGGAATATGATACTTGTGGGCAAACATTATTTTTCTGCTAATCTCCAAGGCCTTTGAAGCAGGGTAAATTACCATATTTACATCAGAACTAAGTCCAGGTCTTTGATTTTACAAAATAGAACAAAGTGACCCAGAGAGGTTTGATAGCGTTCTATGTCTCCAGCATATTTCAAGCATCACATTTGTGATGTTTTTTTTATTAATTAATGTCTGAATTCTATCTAACACTCTATTCTGAGGTTTATATCACCAAATTTGAAAATATCAAATGTTTGAATCGTGAAGCACCATGGCCAGTGCCTTAAATATACTTAAGGCCATTATTGTTTGGGCATAAGTAAAATTTTCTTTCATCAATAAATTAATATTGTGACTATTTTTCGCATATAGAAAGAAGCCTGTACAATGGCGTGGGATCTGCTCACCAACATTTATGGACTACCTCAGTGACTTTCTTTTAAATTTGAGTCGTCTCAGCAGGGTTCAATCTAGGATGTTTGCTAAGTGGGCCATTGGCCCGTCTAGGTTCTAGAAGTGGGCCATTAGCCCATCTAGATTGTAAAAATGGGTCAACGGCCCATCTAGGTTGTGAAATGCTGTGAAATGTCAACAAAGCTAGAACAGTTGAGCATGCTATGAAATGTCAACAAAGCTAGAACAGCTGACTCATGCTGTGAAATGTCAACAAAGCTAGAACAGCTGAGCATGCTATGAAATGTCAACAAAGCAAGAACAGCTGAGCATGCTATGAAATGTCAACAAACCTAGAACAGCTGAGCATGCTGTGAAATGTCAACAAACCTAGAACAGCTGACTCAAGCTGTGAAATGTCAACGAAGCTAGAACAGTTGAGCATGCTATGAAATGTCAACAAAGCAAGAACACCTGAGCATGCTGTGAAATGTCAACAAAGCTAGAACAGCTGAGCATGCTGTGAAATGTCAACAAAGGTAGAACAGCTGAGCATGCTGTGAAATGTCAACAAAGTTAGAACAGCTGAGCATGCTGTGAAATGTCAACAAAGGTAGAACAGCTGAGCATGCTATGAAATGTCAACAAAGGTAGAACAGCTGAGCATGCTGTGAAATGTCAACAAAGCTAGAACAGCTGAGCATGCTATGAAATGTCAACAAAGTTAGAACAGCTGAGCATGCTGTGAAATGTCAACAAAGGTAGAACAGCTGAGCATGCTATGAAATGTCAACAAAGGTAGAACAGCTGAACATGCTGTGAAATGTCAACAAAGCTAGAACAGCTGAGCATGCTATGAAATGTCAACAAACCTAGAACAGCTGAGCATGCTATGAAATGTAAACAAAGCAAGAACAGCTGAGCATGCTATGAAATGTCAACAAACCTAGAACAGCTGAGCATGCTGTGAAATGTCAACAAACCTAGAACAGCTGAGCATGCTGTGAAATGTCAACAAAGCTAGAACAGCTGACTCATGCTGTGAAATGTCAACAAAGCTAGAACAGCTGAGCATGCTGTGAAATGTCAACAAAGCAAGAACAGCTGAGCATGCTATGAAATGTCAACAAAGCAAGAACAGCTGAGCATGCTATGAAATGTCAACAAAGCAAGAACAGCTGAGCATGCTGTGAAATGTCAACAAAGCTAGAACAGTTGAGCATGCTATGAAATGTCAACAAAGCTAGAACAGTTGAGCATGCTGTGAAATGTCAACAAAGCTAGAACAGCTGAGCATGCTGTGAAATGTCAACAAAGCTAGAACAGCTGAGCATGCTATGAAATGTCAACAAAGCTAGAACAGCTGAGCATGCTGTGAAATGTCAACAAAGCTAGAACAGCTGAGCATGCTGTGAAATGTCAACAAAGCTAGAACTGCTGAGAATGCTATGAAATGTCAACAAAGCTAGAACTGCTGAGCATGCTATGAAATGTCATCAAAGCTAGAACAGTTGAGCATGCTGTGAAATGTCAACAAAGCTAGAACTGCTGAGCATGCTATGAAATGTCATCAAAGCTAGAACAGTTGAGCATGCTGTGAAATGTCAACAAAGCTAGAACTGCTGAGCATGCTATGAAATGTCATCAAAGCTAGAACAGCTGACTCATGCTGTGAAATGTCAACAAAGCTAGAACAACTGAGCATGCTATGAAATGTCAACAGCTGATACAGAGGCTCTAGATACTGGCACAACTGTGAATCATTTGGGGGCGGGGTTTCTATATACCAGATAGTGATTACAATTCTGGTTCCCTATACCCAATCAGATATCACCCCTTTATGTCTGCTATTTGTTTCCATTAATATCATTGCATCCATAACAGTGTACAACAGTCGTTTCCCTGGAGGCCTGCAGTATGGCATCAAGTCCTCTACAGGTTACACATTTACCGCCTGGGTGGAGTCTTTTGGGGATGATCTCAGAACAAAAATGTACATCACAACATTGTCCTTTCCCCTCAGTCCGCCACTCCATCAAACTTTAACTACCCTGTGAAAGTTTCCTCGTCAGTTCGTGCTGTTGCCTTCACATACCCTTCATACTCAGCCATCAGCACAGGACTGCCCGATGTGCGCTTTTAAAAAATAATTCGTTATCTTATATTGATGTGTTTAAAACATCAATGTACAGCGCTAAGTGAAACAATTGCTAACCCACCCAACAAAACAACTGCTAACCCCCCAACAAAACAACTGTTACTCCCCCAACAAAACAACTGCTAACCCCCCAACAAAACAACTGCTGACCCCCCCAACAAAACAACTTCTAACCCCCCAACAAAACAACTGCTAACCCCCCAACAAAACAACTTCTAACCCCCCAACAAAACAACTGCTACCCCCCAACAAAACAACTGCTAACCCCCCAACAAAACAACTGCTGACCCCCCAACCAAACAACTCCTAACTTCCAACAAAGCAAATGCTAACCCCCCAACAAAACCAATGTTGTGCAGTGTCATACATCTGTGTTTTGAGGTGACCCCTGACTTCCCCTGGCATTGACATCAGGCAGAAGGCACCTACGACTTTTACCGTTACAGTCTCATCCATGTACATTTCAAACTACCTTACCATGTGACAGTTGGTAAGTTTAACAAAATGACTGTGATTCAAACCGTGCCATTGTGTTTGTTACTGACACCGACAGGCAGGTGGCGCTTCTCAGTGGTCGGTCACATGAAAGCCTTGTTTTATTTGTTTGATTCCAAATACTGCACATGATAGAATCAGCTGTAATAAATTTCAAGATCTTATGTGAAATCACATGCATGAATGGGTAAATTAATGTTTGCATGAACTTTGGAAACTACATAATTATATGTGTATGCGTGCGCGTGTGGGTGCGTGCAACTGGTTAGACATGTCATGTTTCTGACTGTCAATGATCCAAAATATGTCCTCTTATATTTCCAAGTGTTACCTTTCCTCTTCTCTTCAGGTCTAGCGGCCCTTAAAACTGCAAATGTTGTGTTTCAGGGTGAAGCGTTCCCAGAAGTATAGAGGAATCCTGCAGATGTTTGTAATAAAAAACAACAGCAACGACAACATCAAGGACAACGACAACAGTAACGACAACAACAATAACAACAAACAATAATAGTGATGTAGATAACCTGTTGCTTTTGAAAAGTTAGTAATGTTCAGTCATCCCCCGTATCCCCGGCGGTTTCTACGTAAGTCAACCCCTGGTGGATACCGCAGGCACTATTTATATTTCAAATCACTATCACATCCACTGACTCAACTGAGGATGATACAACTAGATTTTTGGTTTGCATCAAATAAACTCGCTTATATACTACACAAGTTGAAATGTTCAACGTGTTATGCGTATGAAATGTGTTTATAAATTAATGACAGTTATCCAACTTTTTAAACACGGACGCGGGCTACATTTGCCAAATTGAGTTATTTCATAGGTAATGTTTATAAAATACTTGTAATGTAAAAAATACATAAAATACAGAACTATGCCTATTACTTTGTGTGTGTTACTTGTAAACCCTGAAATCAACTCGAAGCTTGTTTGTAAAGGTGAGAGGTTGTGTTACAGACACAGATGATTATAGACGAAGAAGAGGATCGCTACTTGCAGGTTATAGGAGAGGGTAACAAGGCCCTTGCGAAGGCCCTCAACAAATATGGGCCTGTTTCCTGTCTCACTGGTACGTATGTTGGCGTGTGTGGAATCTTAAATTTATAAAGGCTTGAAAACACATTTGATCTTGTCTTGAAAGTGGCTTTTGAAAGTCATAAAATAAAAAAATATATATGTCTGAATATTAAACTTGCCATTCAGCATGCAATGTAGACATGATATTTCAGGCGAAACATTCAAATTAAACAGAACGGTCAGATTGTCAGTTGATACTATGTAGTGCCGCCTGGTGGACAATGACAGTATTAGTATATACGTAGTGCCACTCAGTGGACAATGGCAATACTACTGTGCATGTGTGGTGTCGCATAGTGGCAGGTGTAGTAACCAGGTGATGGTCCTTCTGTTCCAGGGGATCAGATCCTAGAACTGGAGAGGGGACGGTTTGGGGGTCCATGTGCCAGTCCACATCCTCCAGGACCTGACTGAGGACCGAGGTCTTGGTCTCAACACCAAGGAATTCGAGGGATAGTCAACAGTCTAAAAGTACTCAACCACTATATGTTTCCATCAAGATACTGTGTGCTTACTCGTTGCGTCCTATATAAAGGGGTGAGACTAGTTCATAAACGGCTGCACTACCCCAGCTGTTATCCCTTTCCTTACTCCCTTTATAAAGGAGTGAGACTAGTTCATGTACTACTGCACCATCCCAGCTGTTATCCCTTTCCTTACTCCCTTTATAAAGGGGTGAGACTAGTTCATGTACTGCTGCACCACCCCAGCTGTTATCTCTTTACTTACTCCCTTTATAAAGGAGTGAGACTAGTTCATGTACGGCTGCACCACCCCAGCTGTTATCTCTTTACTTACTCCCTTTATAAAGGAGTGAGACTAGTTCATGTACGGCTGCACCACCCCAGCTGTTATCTCTTTCCTTACTCCCTTTATAAAGGAGTGAGACTAGTTCATGTACGGCTGCACCACCCCAGCTGTTATCTCTTTCCTTACTCCCTTTATATAGGAGTGAGACTAGTTCATGTACTACTGCATCACCCCAGCTGTTATCTCTTTCCTTACTCCCTTTATAAAGGGGTGAGACTAGTTCATGTACGGCTGCACCACCCCAGCTGTTATCTCTTTCCTTACTCCCTTTATAAAGGAGTGAGACTAGTTCATGTACGGCTGCACCACCCCAGCTGTTATCTCTTTCCTTGCTCCCTTTATAAAGGAGTGAGACTAGTTCATGTACTACTGCATCACCCCAGCTGTTATCTCTTTCCTTACTCCCTTTATAAAGGAGTGAGACTAGTTCATGTACTACTGCACCACCCCAGCTGTTATCTCTTTCCTTACTCCCTTTATAAAGGAGTGAGACTAGTTCATGTACTACTGCACCACCCCAGCTGTTATCTCTTTCCTTACTCCCTTTATAAAGGAGTGAGACTAGTTTATGTACTACTGCACTACCCCAGCTGTTATTCCTTTCCTTACTCCCTTTATAAAGGAGTGAGACTAGTTTATGTACTACTGCACTACCCCAGCTGTTATTCCTTTCCTTACTCCCTTTATAAAGGAGTGAGACTTGTTTATGTACTACTGCACCACCCCAGCTGTTATCTCTCCTTACTCCCTTTATAAAGGAGTGAGACTAGTTGATGTACTACTGCACCATCCCAGCTGTTATTCCTTTCCTTACTCCCTTTATAAAGGAGTGAGACTAGTTTATGTAATGCTGCACCACCCCAGCTGTTATCTCTTTCCTTACTCCCTTTATAAAGGGGTGAGACTAGTTGATGTATGGCTGCACCACCCCAGTTGTTATCTCTTTCCTTGCTCCCTTTAAAAAGAGTGAGACTTGTTGATGTACTACTGCACCACCCCAGCTGTTATCTCTTTCCTTGCTCCCTTTATAAAGGGGTGGGACTAGTTCATGTACGGCTGCACCACCCCAGCTGTTATCTCTTTCCTTACTCCCTTTATAAAGGAGTGAGACTAGTTCATGTACGGCTGCACCACCCCAGCTGTTATCCTTTCCTTACTCCCTTTATAAAGGGGTGAGACTAGTTCATGTACTGCTGCACCACCCCAGCTGTTATCTCTATCCTTGCTCCCTTTATAAAGGAGTGAGACTAGTTCATGTACTGCTGCACCACCCCAGCTGTTATCTCTATCCTTGCTCCCTTTATAAAGGAGTGAGACTAGTTCATGTAGTACTGCATCAGCCCAGCTGTTATCCCTTTACTTACTCCCTTTATAAAGGAGTGAGACTAGTTCATGTACGGCTGTTGTCCTGTGGCTAGTATTGATTTGTGTACAGTGTCCGGGGGCTGTTGTTGGTTGTTGTTCAGTAGTGTCCTGGAGCTGTTGTTGGTTGTTGTTCAATAGTGTCCTGGGGCTGTTGTTGGTTGTTGTTCAATAGTGTCATGGGGCTGTTGTTGGTTGTTGTTAAATAGTGTCCTGGGGCTGATCAGTGGTCACCCTACTCAGTGGTCACCCTGGTCTGGCTTCCCACACCTCTTGAGGACTTCCCAAACTTCTCTAAGGTTTCCCACACTTCCTAAGGCTTCCCACACTTCTTGAGGACTTCCCAAACTTTTCTAAGGTTTTCCACACTTCCCAAGGCTTCCCACACTTCTTGAGGACTTCCCAAACTTTTCTAAGGTTTCCCACACTTCCCAAGGCTTCCCACACTTCTTGAGGACTTCCCAAACTTTCTTAAGGTTTTCTATACATCCCGCGGATTTGTAGGAATCATATGGATGTATACTATGTTGGGAATTGGTAAATATCATCAATCATTGGATTATCTAACCAATTAATTATTGATCATAACAGTTAATCAATATATTTGATAAATGTCACTGGTTAATAATACGGAGGCTTTTATTGGTCAGTAACCAGGAGAAAGGGGCATAATAGCCAATCAGAAGTTTTCTATCTTCCTGCAATGTTCGTTCACACTCTCTTGTCACAATCTCTGTGATTCTCTGACAAATAAGTCATGGATCGATGGGGAATGACATTCAGAATGAATGTAATCAAAACTGATCTATCATACAAGATTGTGATCAATTCATTGATCAAAAGGATGAACCAGTCAATCATTGACTAAATCGATTAATTGGAACAGCACTAATGTAACCACCTCTCCCCCTCAGGTTTATCCGACCTCCGTCTGTGTGGTTTCTCTCGGTGTCCCTGTCAACGAACTGCTGGCGGATCCAAAAAGTGAACTCGGCCTACAGCACTCGGTTGAACTCTGTTGAGGATCGTAAGTGGATCTTTGAAATATTCCCGCTATCTGTGGCTTTCTTTAATTGTTCCTTCCATTTTCCCATTGACATTTCTATTTGGGATTTATTTTATGTGTACCTATTTCTCTCCTTCAACCTGCTCTTCCCAAAACACCTGTTTTATTTTATCCATGTCTTGTTAATTACCAGGTATTGTAGGTAAATCGGTTTCATATTTTCTATTCAAGTGTCACTCATCTAGTCAACTTGCCCCAAGCCCAGACATACCAATGCCTCTTCTTTACTAACTGCCGTGTTTTCCTTCATCCGGTCATCAACAGAGTGGTTCAGTTGCTATATCAGAACTCAGGATGAGATTTATTGAACTTTTTTATGAATGAATATAAAAAGTGTTAAAAATTGCAATATTGGAGGATACAAAAGCCACATGGGCTGGTGACCTGACAGACAGAACTGGCCCAAGTGCAATAGTACCGGCCATTGGCTACCGGGGCAGTGTTAGCTTGCGGCCCTGATTGTGATAGTATGGGCCATTGGCCACCGGGCCAGTGTTAGCTTGCAGCCCTGATTGCGATAGTATGGGCCATTGGCCACCAGGCCAGTGTTAGCTTGCAGCCCTGATTGCAATAGTATCACAGAATAGTGAAGAGCCAGGAAAACTGTCCCAACTCGTAATTGATGGGCGTCGGTTTTGCGTAGCTTTGGAGGTAGTTAATTAAAATTGCTGAATCTGTGAATGAAGCTACTCTATTTGATGATTGTTGATGTTAGGTCAATAAATAAATAAAATTAATAATCTATAATTTGATGTATTGTTTCACTGTAATATCAATAGCATCTGTGTATAAAATACAAGAGACTAACAAGGTAATAACTTATCCACTCGTACACAATGGGTTTGTATAATCTCATTCTTCAGACATGTTCACAACACTGGCCACCTGGGGGCGCTAGTGGTAACCATCTTCCTGGGTATAACGCAAGGTACCAAAAGGGTAATAGCCGTGACAGGCGCGCCAGCAAGGCAGGTGGGTATGAATTCTGATTGGGCATTTGTTAGGTTAAGATTGTAATAATAATTAATTGCTGCGATTATAGTAATACTTGTATCAAATGTATAAGTGTAATTGCATATTGATATTTAACACTTATATCCTGTTTACGCTGTCAGATTAATCATGTTTTTAAATATATTCTCACTACTTCCAAATTGATACATCATCAGTAAGCAGCGTGTTCCATTCCATGAGAAGGAATACTTTCTTACTCCTAATTTACACTGTACTTTTATTAAGATTACTCCATGCCCTCTAGTTCGTCTACCTTCAGTTTGAAGATAACATTCCTATCAATATCTTGTCTGTTTAGTATTAAACAAAATCCATCTTATTCGTCTTGTTTAGTGTTGTTTGTCAAGCAATGTCAACAAGTTGTCCTTTAGTGCACTGTTCTAACAATAAAATGATTTGTCACCTTGATATATTGATCCAAAATGACTTCAATGACTTTGTAGGCAATAGCCAATGGGAAAACCTTAAGGTCACAACTTGACCGTCTCCGGCAGTGGACAAGTACTGGCCAGAAGAGGACACTATGGGTGGAAGAAGCTCAAGCCATTGAAAAGGTAGTTGTGGTGAAGCGCAGACCTGCTGGTTTAAACTGGTTTGCACTGGCTTGAACTGGCATGGATCAGTTGTTGTTCTCAGCACAGGTCAATGCATCTTTAGGATCTAGAAAATTACAATTTTATAGTGAACTATTTGACGCAGAATCTGATGCAGCAAAATAGTACTAGACAAGCCAGTAGGTGGGGCTGTTGGCCGTCTTATACAGTTGCATCATATTGAGTTTGTGTTTATTTAATGGGTGGTTCCCATGCTAGTGACATTTTATGTTTTAATGGTAATCCTTACAAGGTATTTTGAAAATTATTTGATTTCAAATCAATCAATAAACTAAAACCGAGTCGTAGTCATCTCTTAACAATTTTATGGCCGTCCTAAAATAAATATGATGGTCGTATTTTGAAAAAGATGACTCTGTGGCAGGTCAATCATGAAGTCTGATTACGTTATACAGTTTGTCAGGACAAGACATTTTGCTGTCAAAGATTGACCATGATGACATAAAGAGGACGCTATTTTATGTGTACCTGTTTCTCTCCTTCAACCTGCTCTTCCAAAAACACTTATTTTATTTTATCCATTTCTTGCAGCCCTGATTACAATAATACAGGTCATTGGCCACCGGGCCAGTGTTAACTTGCAGCCCTGATTGCAGGAATACAGGTCATTAGCCACCAGGCCAGTGTTAGCTTGCAATCCTGATTACAATAATACAGGTCATTGGCCACCAGGCCAGTGTTACCTTACAGCCCTGATTGCAGTAATGCAAGTCATTGGCCACCGGGCCAGTGTTAGCTTACAGCCCTGATTGCAATAGTACAGGCCATTGGCCACCAGGCTGGTGTTAGGTTGCAGCCCTGATTGCAATAGTACGGGCCATTGGCCACCGGGCCAGTGTTAGCTTGCAGCCCTGATTGCAATAATACAGGTCATTGGCCACCGGGCCAGTGTTAGCTTTCAGCCCTGATAGCAATAATACAGGTCATTGGCCACTGGGCCAGTGTTAGCTTGCAGCCATGATTGCATTAGTACAGGCCATTAAGCTTGCAGCCATGATTGCATTAGTACAGGCCATTAACCACCAGGCCAGTGTTAGCTTACAGCCCTGATTGCAATAGTACACCCCATTGGCCACCGGGCCAGTGTTAGCTTTCAGCCCTGATTGTGATAGTACCGGTCATTGGCCACCGGGCCAGTGTTAGCTTTCAGCCCTGATTGCAATAGTACAGGCCATTGGCCACCAGGCCAGTGTTAGCTTTCAGCCCTGATTGCAATAGTACAGGCCATTGGCCACCTTGCCAGTATTAGCTTTCAGCCCTGATTGCGATAGTACCGGCCATTGGCCACAGGGCCAGTGTTAGCTTCCAGCTCTGATTGCAATAGTACAAGGCATTGGCCACCGGGCCAGTGTTAGCTTGCAGCACTGATTGCGATAGTACCGGCCATTGACCACTGGGCCAGTGTTAGCTTGCAGCCCTGATTGCAATGGTACAGGCCATTGGCCACCTGGCCATTGTTAGCTTGCAGCACTGATTGCGATAGTACAGGCCATTGGCCACCGGGCCAGTGTTAGCTTACAGCCCTGATTGCAATAGTATCACAGAATAATAGCCAGGAATTCAATCCCAGCCTGTAATTGATGGGCGGCCGTATTGCATAGCTTGACAGGTGGCTGATTAAAATTGCTGAATCCATGAACAAAGCTACTCTATTTGATGATTGTTGATGTTAGTTAGGTCGATAAATAAATAAATATGATGGTCGCATTTTGAAAAAGATGACGCTGTGGCAGGTCAATAATGAAGTCTGATTACGTTACAGAGTTTGTCAGCACAAGACATTTTGCTGTCAAAGATTGACCGTGATGACATAGAGAGGGCGCTACAATCGCTCCAGATCAACGTCCGTAGTGCAGAGAATAACAAATCAGTTAAAGATGACCTTCGACAGGTAAGATTCCCCAAACGGGTAGACACCCCACTTTAGGGAATTTGTTTATATTGAATCATTGCAGTAAACAGTTCACCCATTATATTGAATAATTCTTGTTGAGTAAAGAATATATTCACATTCACGTGAGTTTGTACAGATTGGCAGCGTTAGTTAAAGGTTGCTCCTCAATTCTCTTAACGGTCCATCCTCAATTCTCTTAAAGGTCCCTCAATTCTCTTAAAGATCCCCTCAGTTCTCCTAAAGGTCCGTCCTCAATTCTCTTAAAGATCTCCCTCAGTTCTCTTTAAAGTCCCCCTCAAATATCTTAAAGATCCCCCTCAATTATCTTAAAGGTCCCTCCTCAATTATCTTAAAGGTCCCTCCTCAATTAGATTAAAGGTTCCCCTCTCAATTATCTTAAAGGTCCCTCCTCAATTTGATTAAAGGTCCCTCCTCAATTCTCCTAAAGTCCCTCCTCAATTGTCTTAAAGGTCCCTCCACAATTCTCTTAAAGGTCCCCCTCATTTCTCTTAAAGGTCCCCCCTCAATTATCTTAAAGGTTCCTCAATTCAATTAAAGGTCCCCCCTCAATTAGATTAAAGTTCCCTCCTCAATTCAGTGTTTTCACTAGTCTTATTTCAAATTCATTTTGCAAAAAAATCAAATGTACCTACTATCCACTGCAATATGCTAGCTCGTTAGCGCAACTGTTGTATATTTTGTTTGTGAAATCATGAGACAAACTAGTAAATTACTTAATGTTTACTCAAACATTAATTAAAGTGAAAATGGAAACGCTGAAAAATCACGATGAAATTTCATAACTTTGTCATATGATTGGCGAGAAGATGGAAGTCGCGCCCATGATTCGCTTTGACTCGCACAGTGTTTACCATTTTAGACATCCACTATTTAGAGCCTTACCAGATCTAATCACTAAAGTCAATTCTTTCAATGATTTTTTAAAAAATCACACATTTAAAAGATTAGACCAACCACGAATATTTGGACATAGAAGAACTGGATTTGTGAATTGTAAAAAATTCAAATAATCCCCCCAAAAATAGATCTGATTGAATGAGTCGAGGATATACTTGGATTATCACGCCAACATTTTTTTTTTATAAAATATTTACAAATCCCAAGTCCGTATATAGAACATGTTTATTGTGACTTCTTCATATTTTTTTGGTAAATACAATGAAGGAAAACTGGGGATTAAATGCAGTCATCCAGGATTTGTAGAGCAGCAAGGCGATTTGAATATTGGTCCTTTAGAGATACAAGGTCTGATCAATGGTAGTGTAAAATCATATTACATAGTATAAACATATATTCTCACATCTTCACTGTACAAATGTGTTTTAGTGAAGCACATTTAAACAAATTTAATTTGACCATTATCTGTTTATGAATATCGACCTTGCCATTCAACATGACATTCCTCCCAAACTTTTGAATTAAATAAATAACAGTCAAATTATAAAACAAAATGGTAGTTCACTAAAACACACTTGTGTGGGTCAAAATGTAAAAATATTTCTGATTTAAACTTTATGGCATGATTTTACAATAATACTTTATAACGATCAGACTTTGTACCTTTCACTTGCCAGTTGTCAGGTCTTTTAGACTCACAATATTACATATTGGTGTCAACTTTGACTTGCCATTTGTCATATCTTTTAGACTCACAATATTACATATTTGTGTCAACTTTGATCTGCCACTTGTCAGATCTTTTAGACACACAATATTACATATTTGTGTCAACTTTGACATGACATTTGTCACATCTTTTAGACTCACAATATTACATATTTGTGTCAACTTTGATCTGCCACTTGTCAGATCTTTTAGACTCACAATATTACATATTTGTGTCAACTTTGACTTGACATTTGTCAGATCTTTTAGACTCACAATATTACATATTTGTGTCAACTTTGATCTGCCACTTGTCATATCTTTTAGACTCACAATATTACATATTTGTGTCAACTTTGATCTGCCATTTGTCATATCTTTTAGACTCACAATATTACATATTTGTGTCAACTTTGATCTGCCATTTGTCACATCTTTTAGACTCACAATATTACATATTTGTGTCAACTTTGATCTGCCACTTGTCAGATCTTTTAGACACACAATATTACATAATTGTGTCAACTTTGACTTGTCATTTGTCAGATCTTTTAGACACACAATATTACATATTTGTGTCAACTTTGACATGACATTTGTCAGATCTTTTAAACTCACAATATTACATATTTGTGTCAACTTTGACTTGTCATTTGTCAGATCTTTTAGACACACAATATTACATAATTGTGTCAACTTTGCTGACTTCTGTGTTCTTTGACTTTTCTAAATACATTTTTAACGCTTTGACGAAATTGCTATTTATATCCTTCCACAAGTTGTTTGTATAACTGTTGAATAACTTACATACGTAATCCTCGTCCAGGTGTGACATAAAAGGTTCGCACAAGTTCTTGCCAGTTCCCTCTGCCTTGGGCTCTCCTTGCTGCTGTGTCCCATGTCAGCCCAGCAGCCTTCAGTTCCCTTCAGCTGTGTCCCATGTCAGCCCAGCAGCCTTCAGTTCCCTCTGTCTTGGGCTCTCCTTGCCGCTGTGTCCCATGTCAGCCCAGCAGCCTTCAGTTCCCTCTGTCTTGGGCTCTCCTTGCCGCTGTGTCCCATGTCAGCCCAGCAGCCTTCAGTTCTCTCTGTCTTGAGCTCTCCTTGCCGCTGTGTCCCATGTCAGCCCAGCAGCCTTCAGTTCTTCCTTCGCTCGTCTCAGCATTGTTTTTGATTTGGACCTTTTCGCTTCCCTGCTGGGGCGAAGGTCAAGGCTATTTTCACTGACATGTGATTGGTCACTCTGAAAGCACGGCCGAGTCATTTCTCCTTTTCAGAATGATGCCAATGTTCTCATGTTTTGTTGTTTGTGGAAATCTGTTGTTGAATATGGACCCAGGTCAATACACTTGAGAATGGTGTAGTTTCAAATTGGCTGTCCTGGCATTCAAATCTTATCTCTGCACAGATAGTTGCTGTGTTGGCCACGACAAACCTGATTATGGCATTGGTGCTTCTGGTGCCATCTAGTGACAACGAGAAGCGGAAGATCATCCAGGGTGTCATATATATTCCACAGGTAAGTTGAGACCATGTTCATGAACCTGGTTGCGTGGAGGCAACTATGCAACCAAGCCTGTTGCTTTGAAACGTTTTCTCAGTGAAAAAAAAAACATAGAAATATCTTTCGAAGGTTTTCAAAATATCCAGCTTGCTTCAACTCCATGTGAAAACAACTGAATTTCTTGAGAAAAAGTTATGATGTCCTTCAAATCACATTAAACATTGCAATAACATCATGTTATATAATATAAACTATATCTAGTCTAACACTATAACTGTTCAGATATCTTAATGAATCACATTTAATATTACAATAGCATCAAGTTATATAATATCAACTGTATCCAGTCTAACACATCCATTGTTCAGATATCTTAATGAATCACATTTAATACTACAATAACATCAAGTTATATAATATAAACTGTATCCAGCCTAACACTATGACTGTTCATATATCTTAATGAATCACATTTAGTACTACAATAACATCAAGTTATATAATATAAACTGTATCAAGTCTAACACTATGACTGTTTATATATCTTAATGAATCACATTTAGTACTACAATAACATCAAGTTATATAATATAAACTGTATCAAGTCTAACACTATGACTGTTCAGGTATTTTAATGAATCACATTTAATACTACAATAACATCAAGTTATATAATATAAACTGTATTCAGCCTAACACTATGACTGTTATGATATCTTAATGAATCACATTTAATATTACAATAACATCAAGTTATATAATATAAACTGTATTCAGCCTAACACTATGACTGTTATGATATCTTAATGAATCACATTTAATATTACAATAACATCAAGTTATATAATGTAAACTGTGTCCAGTCTGACACATCAACTGTTCAGTTATCTTAATGAATCACATTTAATACTACAATAACATCACGTTATATATAAACTGTGTCCAGTCTAACTGTATGACTGTTCAGGTATTTTAATGAATCAATCAACTATTCAGATATCTTAACGAATCACATTACTATTACAAAAACATCAAGTTATATAATATGAACTGTATCCAATCTAACACATCCACTGTTCAGACATCTTGATGAATCACATTTAATACTACAATAGCATCAAGTTATATATAAGGTGACTTATATAAGTTGACCATTATATGTTTATACATATCGACCTGTACAGTATTTACCATTTTGGATATCCACTATTTTGCGACTTACCAGATGCAACACCTATAATAAATTATTTCAACGATTTAAAAAAAATAGGCATTTGCTTATTAAATTGACTGCGACTATTCACACACTGCATATTTGGACATCAACAAGCCAGATCTACGATAAGCTAAATCAGTTGAGGATGGAGTTTTAACAAATTGCACTTTGTTAACACATTTTGGCTGTAATTTGCACCAGTTTGATTAATTAGCAATAAATATCGATAATTTGTTTGTACCCTGAAAAACGGGCCAATCTTAAAATTTCTGTAGAGATTTTATGCAAACAATGAAATGCATGAATGAAGAATTACTGAATCTGGCATTTATCTTGCAGAACTTCAGTTGTCAGATCACCGCCATGGAGGTCGGAGGGCACATGTGCCGCTGTCACCAATGGCAACCACCGGTCACCAAAAGGAAAATATGCAAAGAAAACAAACATCGAGATTTTCACCTTCAGTGGCAAAGATTCGTTACAGTTGATGCAAGCAGTGCAAGGTGGGAAATCAGTTCTGGAATTAAACTCATAGCGTGTCACCATCTTGTTTTGTTTAGCCAAGAATCTCGGGGTTGTTGTGTTTTGGGGTAAGTGAACCTGCACACTGGAACTAACTTTTATTTTGGGACCAATGTGGACCAGAAGACCTGAGATGTTTAAAGAACTACTTTGTTGGGTTCTTGGCTATTTCTCACTGGAAACTGTGATTTCCTCTGGTTTCCCAGCAACGTATTTGGTTCACAAGGACAACATTACAACTTGTGTAGTTTGTTATGGTCAGCACAAGGTGTGTTTTTACAAGACAATAAATGTTTAGTGTTTTACCAGCACCAGTGAGCACACAGTTTGTGATGTCAGTTGCTCCATCATTATCAGCTGGCAACATTAGACTGTAGCATACTCATACAAATGGAGCATTAGACTGTAGCATACTCATACAAATGGAGCATTAGACTGTAGCATACTCATACAAATGGAGCATTAGACTTTAGCATACTCATACAAATGGAGCATTAGACTGTAGCATACTCATACAAATGGAGCATTAGACTGTAGCATACTAATACAAATGGAGCATTAGACTGTAGCATACTCATACAAATGGAGCATTAGACTGTAGCATACTCATACAAATGGAGCATTAGACTTTAGCATACTCATACAAATGGAGCATTAGAATGTAGCATACTCATACAAATGGAGCATTAGACTGTAGCATACTCTCTCCCGGTTTCAAATCCCACTGCGGTCTCTTCGAACCTTTGGCAGGTTTGATCACCCCACTTTGCCACAATTCATTCAGCTGTATAAATGACTACCACCAATACAGACGATGATGGAAATGTGAACGAATAGTCTTCGCGCAATTGCAGCGTGGCTGAATGGTTCCCAGAGAAGTTGAAATGGCCTTGGAATGAACAGGTCTGTCAGGGGGTGAAGTGTAAAGCATTAGACTGTAGCATACACATGCAGATGGTGCATTAGACTGTAGCATACTTATGAAACAGAGCATTAGACTGTAGCATACTCATGCAAACAGAGCAGTAGACTGTAGCATACTCATGCAGATGGAGCATTAGACTGTGTAGCATACTCATGCAGATGGAGCATTAGACTGTGTAGCATACTCATGCAGATGGCACATTAGACTGTAGCATAATCATGCAGATGGAGCATTAGACTATAGCATACTCATGCAAATGGAGTATTACACTATTATACTTATACAAATGGAGCATTAGACTGTAGCATACTCATGCAAATGGAGCATTAGACTGTAGCATACTCATGCAAACATAGCATTAGACTGTAGCATACTCATACAAATGGAGCATTAGACTGTATCATTACTCATGCAAATGGAGCATTAGACTGTAGCATACTCATGCAGATGGCGCATTAGACTGTAGCATACTCATGCAAATGGAGCATTAGACTGTAGCATACTCATGCAGATGGAGCATTAGACTGTAGCATACTCATACAGATGGAACATTATACTGTACCATAGTCATGCAAGCAGAGCAATAGACTGTAGCATACTCATGCAAACATAGCATTAGACTGTAGCATACTCATGCAGGTGGAACATTAGACTGTAGCATACTCATGCAAACGGGCATTAGACTGTAGCATACTCATGCAGATGGAGCATTAGACTGTAGCATACTCATACATATGGAGCATTAGACTGTAGCATACTCATACAGGTGGAGCATTAGACTGTAGCATACTCATACAAATGGAGCATTAGACTGTAGCATACTCATGCAAACAAAGCATTAGACTGTAGCATACTTATACAAATGGAGCATTAGACTGTATTATTACTCATGGAAATGGAGCATTAGACTGTAGCATACTCATGCAAACAAAGCATTAGACTGTAGCATACTCATGCAAACAAAGCATTAGACTGTAGCATACTCATACAAATGGGGCATTAGACTGTATCATTACTCATGCAAATGGAGCATTAGACTGTAGCATACTCATGCAAACAAAGCATTAGACTGTAGCATACTCATACAAATGGAGCATTAGACTGTAGTATACTCGTGCAGATGGAGCATTAGACATTAGACGCAATCAGCAATGTGTAGCATACTCATGCAGATGGAGCATTAGACTGTGTAGCATACTCATGCAGATGGCGCATTACTTATCTGTAGCATAATCATGCAAATGGAGCATTAGACTGTAGCATACTCATGCAAATGGAGCATTAGACTGTAGCATACTCATGCAAATGGAGCATTAGACTGTAGCATACTCATGCAAATGGAGCATTAGACTGTAGCATACTCATACAAATGGAGCATTAGACTGTAGCATACTCATGCAAACAAAGCATTAGACTGTAGCATACTCATACAAATGGAGCATTAGACTGTATCATTACTCATGCAGATGGAGCATTAGACCGTAGCATACTCATACAAATGGAACACTAGACTGTACCATAGTCATGCAAGCAGAGCAACAGACTGTACCATACTCATGCATACAGAGCATTATACTGTAGCATACTCATGCAGGTGGAACATTAGACTTTAGCATACTCATGCAAGTGGAGCATTAGACTGTAGCATACTCATGCAAATGGAGCATTAGACTGTAGCATACTCATGCAAACAGAGCATTAGACTGTAGCATACTCATGCAAACAGAGCATTAGACTGTAGCATACTCATGCAGATGGAGCATTAGACTGTAGCATACTTATGAAACAGAGCATTAGACTGTAGCATACTCATGCAAACAGAGCAGTAGACTGTAGCATACTCATGCAGATGGAGCATTAGACTGTAGCATACTCATGCAGATGGAGCATTAGACTGTGTAGCATACGCATGCAGATTGCACATTAGACTGTGTGGCAGATGGTGCATTAGACTGTAGCATACTCATGTATATGGAGTATTACACTATTATATTTATGCAAGTGGAGCATCAGACTGCAGCATACTCATGCAAATGGAGCATTAGACTGTAGCATACTCATGAAACAGAGCATTAGACTGTAGCATACTCATGCAAACAGAGCATTAGACTGTAGCATACTCATGCAGGTGGAGCATTAGACTGTGTAGCATACTCATGCAGATGGCGCATTAGACTGTAGCATACTCATGCAAATGGAGCATTAGACTGTAGCATACTCATGCAGATGGAGCATTAGACTGTAGCATACTCATACAGATGGAACATTATACTGTACCATAGTCATGCAAGCAGAGCAATAGACTGTAGCATACTCATGCAAACATAGCATTAGACTGTAGCATACTCATGCATACAGAGCATTATACTGTAGCATACTCATGCAAACAGGGCATTAGACTGTAGCATACTCATGCAGATGGAGCATTAGACTGTGTAGCATACTCATGCAGATTGCGCATTAGACTGTGTAGCATACTCATGCAGATGGCGCATTAGACTGTAGCATAACCATGCAGATGGCGCATTAGACTGTAGCATACTCATGCAAATGGAGTGTTACACTATTATATTTATGCAAGTGGAGCATCAGATTGCAGCATTCTCTTGCAAATGGAGCATTAAACTGTAGCATACTCATGAAACAGAGTATTAGACTGTAGCATACTTATGCAAACAGAGCATTAGACTGTAGCATACTCATGCAGGTGGAACATTAGATCGTAGAATATTCATGCAGATGGTGCATTATACTGTAACATACTCATGCAGATGAAGCATTACACTTTAGCATACTCATA
Source organism: Lamellibrachia satsuma (assembly GCA_033239005.1). Lineage (NCBI taxonomy): Eukaryota > Metazoa > Annelida > Polychaeta > Sabellida > Siboglinidae > Lamellibrachia > Lamellibrachia satsuma. Next base: position 5,367,572 of record BSQZ01000019.1, read on the forward strand.
CATTTGGAGCATTATGCTGTAGTATACTTATGCCGATGAAGCATTAGACTGTAGCATACTCAGGCAAATGGAGATGGAGGCCGACAGGAAATCAGCAAACCTTGTGTTTTTCTTTTTAGAAAGGTTTAAATCCTCAACTTTGTGTGTCTTATTTAAAAATGTTTTAAAGTCCTCAACGTTGTGTTATGGTATATACTTTTAATTTTGATGGAGCTCTCACTTTGATCTGTTTAAAAAAAAATTAGGTCATTTTCTTCAATGCCGCCTTTGTGTCTTAAGAATTATTCAGTGTTAACTGACAATTTTCAGAGAACAATGAGTAATGGTTTTACTAATTAGGTATTTTAGAATTTGCCCATCAATTACTTGGTCAGAGTTAGCCTGTAGAAATGCAGGATAAAACATTTTAAATGTAGCCATAGGTTTGCTTTTAAATATATGTTTATACGTTTGATTTCTTGTATACCGTATATATAATAGTGAATCTGGGATATAGCTAGTATATTTATGTTTAGCCACATTATATTTGCACAGATCCAGTGTTTTAATAGCATGCATACAAGTACAGATCTCCTAAACTTCATGCATGGTATCACTGTCGTGGTGTCCATACCCGTCCTTGGAGGGGGCATAGTTCATCATGGAATTTTGATCGGATACGGTCGAATGATATTGGACTTTTTAAGCATAACAACTAAAATATGCAATAGAAGGGAATCGAATACGCAGATAAGCGGAAACTTCTACAAACGCTACTGTCTTCCCCTACAGCTACAGTACGTAGGGGAAGGCAAGTAGTTATAGTGGCTTTTGGGGGATCAAAACAGTCGACCAGTAGGGAGGGGACCATTGACTTCCGGTATAGAGGATTGTGGGTAGCCCCAGCGCCCCTAGCGGTGACCTATATCCACCACGAGCGCCCCCTAGCGACTGGAGTTAACCTTAATTGTTTTTATATAGGAGTGTTCTAGCGACTGGAGTTAACCGTAAGGGTCATAACCCTAATTAGTTGACATGATCCTGACGTGATCTCATTAGTGTTTATCCATGACCCTAACGTAGTGACCACGTAGTGACCGCTCGCAACACGGTATGGTACGAGTGCACACGTATTTTATTGAACAACACAAGCAGCATGGCGATACATAGTTTTAAATAACATGGCTATATGTAGTCATATTAGCGTTTTAAAGCGCTGGTTCGTCCACTGGATGTATGCAAGTCTGAGCACGTTGAAAGATAGCGTTTCACGGAATGCGGTGGGCTACATACCATGTTAGGAATGCGGTCGTGTTTCATTCCGTAATATGACACGGGAAATGCGCGTTTTAAATAACATGGCTATATGTAATCATATTAGCGTTGTAGTTAAAGCGCTGGTTCGTCCACTGGATGTATGCAAGTCTGAGCACGTTGAAAGATTAGCCCGTCATTTGCACAATACTGTGCAGTAATTTATTCGATGCCAGCTATGATGAAAATCGGATTTCATTATTGTTATTACCACATGACGTCTTGTCTGCATAAATAATAAAGACAGCTGGGTATATATCAACGAGTTTCTGTATGCGTACATGTATCTAACATATTTAGGGTATTGGTTATCGTATGAATTATACATAGACCGAGTAATGAGAAAGAGTACCGATTTGTCTAAGAGAATACCGCTTTTATATGTATTTTGTCACTTACCATATTTAGTTGCAAGTTAACGCTTTTAAGTTAAGTAATTACCACATATGTTAAAACTCTTTAACTAAATAATTACCACATTTAGTTGTATGTTAACGCTTTTAAGCTAAGTACTTACCAGATTTAGCTGTATGTTAATGTTTTTTAACTAAGTAATTACCGCATTCAGCTGTGTGTTAACGGTTTTAGCTAAGTAATGACCACATTTAGCGGTATGTTAACCTTTTTAACTAAGGTATTTAGCTGTAAATGCTTTTAACCAAGTAATTATCGATTTAGTTGCATGTTAGCGCTTTGAAACGAAATTTTAACACATTCACCTGTATGCTAAGGTACTCGGAAATACGCGTGATAAATAACACGGTTTTCTGTAGTGATATTAGCATTGTTGTTAAAGCGTTGGTTCGCACACTGGACGTATGCAAGTCTGAACAAGTTTAATGATAAGCCAGTGGACTGTGGACTCCGGTTGTCTTAGCAACGAACGAGATGCGGCTAGCGCTGTTATGATCGATGTAACAACCTGCATAGTTGTTGTAATTTTTGCTGTACCATTTTTTACTGAATGTATGACAGATGGCCGCACCGGGTATCTGGTCATATGATACCCCTTTATAGTGGCGTATCGAAATTACACCGTTCGCCTTGTATCTTACCAACTAGAAGTATAAAAGCAGTGACCCAAACAATACAATTTGACACGTCTGGAATTTACCCGATATCCTGTTAAAACTGACACAATTTTATATTTTCTTACAAAGTTATGGCATGTTTGGTATAAAAAAATCAATATGTTATGTTGTCACACTCTTGTGGTCTGCATCATCGTATAGTTATCTTCGTCATTACATTATATTCCAATCACATATTATTCCAAAAGTATATTGTTCTTCTTTATCTTATCGTCTCTCCTACCTCCAGCCAAATCCCTGCTCCGTACACGCTGCCTCAACCATACAGTCCTCTGTCTCTACTACCTCCAGCCACATTCTGACGCATTACACATTGCCTCCGCCATAGAGTCCTCTGTCTCTCCTACCTCCAGCCACATTCTGGCTTCCGATACATTGCGTCCACCATACTATCCTCTGTCTCTCCTACATACAGCCACATCATTGCTCCTGATACATTGCCCCCACCATTCAGTCTTCTGTCTCTCCTACCTCCAACCACATCCTGGCTCCTTACACACTACCTCCACCATTCAGTCTTCTGTCTCTCCTACCACTAGCCACATCCTGGCTACTTACACACTGCCTCCGCCATACAGTCCTCCGTCTCTACTACCTCCAACCACATACCTGTTAAAACTGACACAATTTTATATTTTCTTACAAAGTTATGGCATGTTTGGTATAAAAAAATCAATATGTTATGTTGTCACACTCTTGTATTGAGATGTGGCATGCCTCATCGTATAGTTATCTTCGTCATTACATTATATTCCAATCACATATTATTCCAAAAGTATATTGTTCTTCTTTATTTTATCGTCTCTCCTACCTCCAGCCAAATCCCTGCTCCATACACGCTGCCTCAAACATACAGTCCTCTGTCTCTACTACCTCCAGCCACATTCTGACGCATTACACATTGCCTCCACCATAGAGTCCTCTGTCTCTCCTACCTCCAGCCACATTCTGGCTTCCGATACATTGCGTCCACCATACTATCCTCTGTCTCTCCTACATACAGCCACATCATTGCTCCTGATACATTGCCCCCACTGTCTTTCCTACATACAGCCACATCATTGCTCCTGATACATTGCCCCCACCATTCAGTCTTCTGTCTCTCCTACCAATAGCCACATCCTGGCTACTTACACACTGTCTCCACCATATAGTCCTCCGTCTCTACTACCTCCAACCACATCCCTGCTCCTTACACACTGCCTGCACCATACATTCCTCTATCTCTCCTACCTCCAGCCAAATCCTGGCTCTTTACACATTGCCTGCACCATATATTCCTCTGTCTCTCCTACCTCCAGCCACATTCTGGCTACTTACACACTGCCTCCAACATACAATCCACTGTCTTTCCTACCTCCAGCCACATCCTGGCTCCTAATACATTGCACCCTTCATACAGTCCCCTGTCTCGTCTACCTCCAGCCACATCCTGGCTCCTGATACATTGCGTCCATCATACAATCCTCATCATACAATTACCTCCACCACACTGTCCTCTGTTGCTCCTACCTCCAGCCACATCCTGGCTCCTGATACATTGCGTCCACCAAACTGTCCTCTGTCTCTCCTACCATTAGCCACATCCTGACTACTTACACATTACCTCCACCATACAGTCAACTGTCTTTTCTACCTCCAGCCACATCCCTGCTCCTTACACACTGCCTCCGCCATACAGTCCTCCGTCTCTACTACCTCCAACCAAATTCTGGCTTTTTACACATTGCCTACACCATACAGTCCTCTGTCTCTCCTACCTCCAGCCACATCCTAGCTACTTGCCACTGCCTCCTCCATACAGTCCACATACTTTCCTGTATTGTAGGTCCAAGGACCTACAACTTTATGTATTGTAGGTCAAAAGACCTACAACTTTATGTATTGTAGGTCCAAATACCTACAACTTTATGTATTGTAGGTCCAAGGACCTACAACTTTATTTACTGTAGGTCCAATGACCTGCTACTTTATGTTTTGTGGGTTCAAGAACCTACAACGTTATGTATTGGAGGTCCAAAGACCTGCTACTTTAAGTATTGTATGTCCAAGGACATACAACTTTATGTATTGTAGGTCCAAATACCTAAAACTTTATGTATTGTAGGTCCAAAAACAAGACTTGCTACTTTATGTATTGTAGGTCCAAAGATCAGCTACTTTATGTGTTGTGGGTTCAATGACCTACAACTTTGTGTATTGTAAGTCCAAATACCTACCACTTTATATATTGTATGTCCAAAGACCTACCACTTTATGTATTGTAGGTCCAAAGACCTGCTACTTTACGTATTGTAGGTCCAAAGACCTGCTACTTTATGTATTGTAGGTCCAAAGACCTGCTACTTTATGTATTGTAGGTCCAAGGACCTACAACTTTATGTTTTGTAGGTCCAAAGACCTGCTACTTTATGTTTTGTAGGTTCAAGGACCTACAACTTTATGTATTGTAGGTCCAAAGACCTGCTACTTTATGTATTGTAGGTCCAAGGACCTACAACTTTATGTATTGTAGGTCCAAAGACCTGCTACTTTATGTATTGTAGGTCCAAGGACATACAACTTTATGTATTGTAGGTCCAAATACCTACAACTTTAAGTATTGTAGGTCCAAGGACCTACAACTTTATTTACTGTAGGTCCAACGACCTGCTACTTTATGTTTTGTAGGTTCAAGGACCTACAACTTTATGTATTGTAGGTCCAAAGACCTGTTACTTTATGTATTGTAGGTCCAAGGACCTACAACGTTGTGTATTGTAAGTCCAAATACCTACCACTTTATGTATTGTATGTCCAAAGACCTACAACTTTATGTATTGTAGGTCCAAAGACCTGCTACTTTACGTATTGTAGGTCCAAAGACCTGCTACTTTATGTATTGTAGGTCCAAAGACCTGCTAATTTATGTATTGTAGGTCAAAGGACCTACAACTTTATGTATTGTATGTCCAAGGACATACAACTTTATGTATTGTAAGTCCAAGGACCTACAACTTTATGTACTGTAGGTCCAAAGACCTGCTACTTTAGGTTTTGTAGGTCCAAGGACCTACAACTTTATGTATTGTAGGTCCAAATACCTGCTACTTTATGCATTGTATGTCCAAGTACATACAACTTTATGTATTGTAGGTCCAAATACCTAAAGCTTTATGTATTGTAGGTCCAAGGACCTACAACTTTATTTACTGTATGTCCAAAGATCGGCTACTTTATGTTTTGTGGGTTCAAGGACCTACAACTTTATGTATTGTAGGTCCAAAGACCTGCTACTTTATGTAATTTGGAGGTCCAAGGACCTACAACTTTATGTATTGTAGGTCCAAATACCTACCACTTTATGTATTGTAGGTCCAAAGACCTGCTACTTTATATATTGTAGGTCCAAAGACCTGCTACTTTATATATTGTAGGTCCAAAGACCTGCTAATTTATGTATTGTAGGTCAAAGGACCTACAACTTTATGCATTGTAGGTCCAAGGACATACAACTTTATGTATTGTAAATCCAAGGACCTACAACTTTATGCACTGTAGGTCCAAAGACCTGCTACTTTTGGTTTTGTAGGTTCAACGACCTACAACTTTATGAATTGTAGGTCCAAGGACCTACAACTTTATGTATTGTAGGTCCAAAGACCTACAACTTTATGTATTGTAGGTCCAAATGATGGACAAAACTAACAAAATGGCGGACAAACTAACAAAAATGATAGACAAAACTCACAAAATGGCAGACAAACTAACAAAAATTATGGACAAACTAACAAAATGACGGACAAACTCACAAAATGGACCTACAATACATAAAGTTGTAGGTCCTTGGACCTACAATTCATAAAGTTGTAGATCGTTGAACCTACAAAACCAAAAGTAGCAGGTCTTTGGACCTACAGTGCATAAAGTTGTAGGTCCTTGGACCTACAATTCATAAAGTTGTAGGTTCTTTGACCTACAATACATAAATTAGCAGGTCTTTGGACCTACAATATATAAAGTAGCAGGTCTTTGGACCTACAATACATAAAGTTGTAGGTCTTTGGACATACAATACATAAAAAGTATTTGTAGGTCCTTGGACCTCCAAATTACATAAAGTAGCAGGTCTTTGGACCTACCATAAGTTGTAGGTTCTTTGACCTACAATACATAAATTAGCAGGTCTTTGGACCTACAATATATAAAGTAGCAGTCTTTGGACCTACATACATAAAGTTGTAGGTCTTTGACATACAAAGTGGTAGGTATTTGGACCTACAATACATAAAGTTGTAGGTCCTGGACCTCCAAATACATAAAGTAGCAGTCTTTGAACCTACAATACATAAAGTTGTAGGTCCTGAACCCACAAAACATAAAGTAGCCGATCTTTGGACCTACAGTGCATAAAGTTGTAGGTCCTTGGACCTACAATTCATAAAGTTGTAGGTTCTTTGACCTACGATCATAAATTAGAGTCTTTGGACCTACAATATATAAAGTAGCAGGTCTTTGGACCTACAATACATAAAGTTGTAGCAGGTATTTGGACCTACAATACATAAAGTTGTAGGTCCTTGGACCTCCAAATTACATAAAGTAGCAGGTCTTGGACCTACAATACTAAAGTTGCAGGTCCTTGACAAAACATAAAGTACAGACCTACAGTAAATAAAGTTGTAGGTCCTTGACCTACAATACATAAAGTTTTAGGTATTTTACAATACATAAAGTTGTATGTCCTTGGACATACAATGCATAAAGTAGCAGGTATTTGGACCTACAACATAAAGTTGTAGGTCCTTTTGACTAAGTAGAGGTCTTTGACCTACAGTACATAAAGTTGTAAATTAGCATAAGTTGTATGTCTTGGACTACAATACATAAAGTAGGTCTTGGACCTACAAACCTAAAGTAGCAGGTCTTTGGACCTACAATACATAAAGTTGTAGGTCTTTGGACATACAATACATAAAGTTGTAGGTATTTGGACTGCAGTCTTGGACCTACAATACATAAAGTATAGGTCCTTGGACCTACAATACATAAAGTAACAGGTCTTTGGACCTACAATACATAAAGTTGTAGGTCATTGAACCCACAACACATAAAGTAGCCGATCTTTGGACCTACAATACATAAAGTAGCAAGTCTTGTTTTTGGACCTACAATACATAAAGTTGTAGGTCTTTGGACCTACAATACAAAAATATGTATGTTTTTGGGCCTACAATACTTAAAGTAGCAGGTCTTTGGACCTCCAATACATAACGTTGTAGGTTTTGAACCCACAAAACATAAAGTAGCAGGTCATTGGACCTACAGTAAATAAAGTTGTAGGTCCTTGAACCTACAATACATAAAGTTGTAGGTATTTGGACCTACAATACATAAAGTTGTAGGTCTTTTGACCTACAATACATATAGTTGTAGGTCCTTGGACCTACAATACAGGAAAGTATGTGGACTGTATGGAGGAGGCAGTGGCAAGTAGCTAGGATGTGGCTGGAGGTAGGAGAGACAGAGGACTGTATGGTGTAGGCAATGTGTAAAAAGCCAGAATTTGGTTGGAGGTAGTAGAGACGGAGGACTGTATGGCGGAGGCAGTGTGTAAGGAGCAGGGATGTGGCTAGAGGTAGGAAAGACAGTTGACTGTATGGTGGAGGTAATGTGTAAGTAGTCAGGATGTGGCTAATGGTAGGAGAGACAGAGGACAGTTTGGTGGACGCAATGTATCAGGAGCCAGGATGTGGCTGGAGGTAGGAGCAACAGAGGACAGTGTGGTGGAGGTAATTGTATGATGAGGATTGTATGATGGACGCAATGTATCAGGAGCCAGGATGTGGCTGGAGGTAGACGAGACAGGGGACTGTATGAAGGGCGCAATGTATTAGGAGTTCATTACCAGATGCAATAGTCAACATCACAGAACCACAGCAATTTAAGCAAGCACTCACACACCTAGCCCCAAACAAACATGACTAAATAGCATTCATACCCAACCCTGACCGTTTGACTCCATAGGAGTGTTGGCCAGTAACAATACAAGACAAGGAGCCAGGATGTGGCTGGAGGTAGGAGGGATGTGGCTGGAGGTAGGAAAGACAGTGGATTGTATGTTGGAGGCAGTGTGTAAGTAGCCAGAATGTGGCTGGAGGTAGGAGAGACAGAGGAATATATGGTGCAGGCAATGTGTAAAGAGCCAGGATTTGGCTGGAGGTAGGAGAGATAGAGGAATGTATGGTGCAGGCAGTGTGTAAGGAGCAGGGATGTGGTTGGAGGTAGTAGAGACGGAGGACTATATGGTGGAGACAGTGTGTAAGTAGCCAGGATGTGGCTAGTGGTAGGAGAGACAGAAGACTGAATGGTGGGGGCAATGTATCAGGAGCAATGATGTGGCTGTATGTAGGAGAGACAGAGGATAGTATGGTGGACGCAATGTATCGGAAGCCAGAATGTGGCTGGAGGTAGGAGAGACAGAGGTCTATGGCGGAGGCAATGTGTAATGCGTCAGAATGTGGCTGGAGGTAGTAGAGACAGAGGACTGTATGGTTGAGGCAGCGTGTACGGAGCAGGGATTTGGCTGGAGGTAGGAGAGACGATAAGATAAAGAAGAACAATATACTTATGGAATAATTTGTGATTTGAATATAATGTAATGACGAAGATAACTATACGATGATGCAGACCACAAGAGTGTGACAACATAACATATTGATTTTTTTATACCAAACATGCCATAACTTTGTAAGAAAATATAAAATTGTGTCAGTTTTAACAGGATATCGGGTAAATTCCAGACGTGTCAAATTGTATTGTTTGGGTCACTGCTTTTATACTTCTAGTGGGTAAGATACAAGGCGAACGGTGTAATTTCGATACGCCACTATAAAGGGTATCATATGACCAGATACCCGGTGCGGCCATCTTTCATACATTCAGTAAAAAATGGTACAGCAAAAATTACAACAACTATGCAGGTTGTTACATCGATCATAACAGCGCTAGCCGCATCTCGTTCGTTGCTAAGACAACCGGAGTCCACAGTCCACTGGCTTATCATTAAACTTGTTCAGACTTGCATACGTCCAGTGTGCGAACCAACGCTTTAACAACAATGCTAATATCACTACAGAAAACCGTGTTATTTATCACGCGTATTTCCCGAGTACCTTAGCATACAGGTGAATGTGGTAAAAATTTCGTTTCAAAGCGTTAACATGCAACTAAATGCGATAATTACTTAGTTAAAAAGCGTTAACATACAGCTAAATATGGTAGTTCCTTAGCTAAAAAAACGTTAACACACAGCTAAATGCGGTAATTACTTAGTTAAAAAACATTAACATACAGCTAAATGTGGTAAGTACTTAGCTTAAAAGCGTTAACATACAACTAAATGTGGTAATTATTTAGTTAAAGCGCTAACATACAGCTAAATGTGGTAATTACTTAGCTAAAAAGCGCTAACATACCGCTAAATGTGGTCATTTATTAGTTAAAGAGTTTTAACATATGTGGTAATTACTTAACTTAAAAGCGTTAACTTGCAACTAAATATGGTAAGTGACAAAATACATATAAAAGCGGTATTCTCTTAGACAAATCGGTACTCTTTCTCATTACTCGGTCTATGTATAATTCATACGATAACCAATACCCTAAATATGTTAGATACATGTACGCATACAGAAACTCGTTGATATATACCCAGCTGTCTTTATTATTTATGCAGACAAGACGTCATGTGGTAATAACAATAATGAAACCCGATTTTCATCATAGCTGGCATCGAATAAATTACTGCACAGTATTGTGCAAATGACGGGCTTATCTTTCAACGTGCTCAGACTTGCATACATCCAGTGGACGAACCAGCGCTTTAACTACAACGCTAATATGACTACATATAGCCATGTTATTTAAAACGCGCATTTCCCGAGTACCAAAATCCACTAGTGCCGCTGTTAGCATCGCCTTAATGCGTCCTTTCGGGAACGCAGTAGAGCGGTGTCATATTACGGAATGCAACACGACCGCATTCCTAACATGGTATGTAGCCCACCGCATTCCGTGAAACGCTATCTTTCAACGTGCTCAGACTTGCATACATCCAGTGGACGAACCAGCGCTTTAAAACGCTAATATGACTACATATAGCCATGTTATTTAAAACTATGTATCGCCATGCTGCTTGGTTGTTCAATAAAATACGTGTGCACTCGTACCATACCGTGTTGCGAGCGGTCACTACGTGGTCACTACGTTAGGGTCATGGATAAACACTAATGAGATCACGTCAGGATCATGTCAACTAATTAGGGTTATGACCCTTACGGTTAACTCCAGTCGCTAGAACACTCCTATATAAAAACAATTAAGGTTAACTCCAGTCGCTAGTGGTGGATATAGGTCACCGCTAGGGGCGCTGGGGCTACCCACAACCCTCTATACCGGAAGTCAATAGTACCCTCCCTACTGGTCCACTCTTTTGATCCCCCAAAAGCCACTATAACTACTAAGGCAGTGTTAGTTGAGCCGCTGGGTTAGTTGAGCCACCCATGTTTCCCAGAAAACTACAGCAGCAACAGTTAATTGGTGCCAGCCAATGATTGAACATGTTATTAGAACAAAATTGGATTATAATAGATTACGGTTGTCACAATGGTCAGAACACGTGAGCTAAAAGTATGTTTTTATATGTTTTTCGAAACTTTTACGAATTGTGATTAATGTCCGATGGTGTATAAACTATCACTACACGTGACCATACTTTGTTGTTTGTGCCACTTACAAATGGTTTAACTATGCAGTGAGAAGAAGATTATTTATATCACTTCACGCATTAATGAGACATTAATTAAATAAACTTAATTGTCGAAACGGGGCTAATTGAACCACCCAAGACCCAAAGGAAGTTTTGTTGAGCAGCGGTTAAAGAACGTAGACGAGTATTCTTTACCTCAAAATACACAAAGAAATTAATTTTTCCGAGCAAACTGAGACATCGGATAACTTCAAGGCAACACAATACCAGTTAATTACACTGGTTGCAATTTACCTATCAGTCTATAAATTAAGTGTGTTGATTTATTAATTACGCGTGTAGACTTGTCAGAGACGTGTTGTACACATTTGGGTAGATGTGTTGGCTGAGCTGTTACGATTTTTGTATACAAAGCCTACGTAAATTATACAAATAAAGCATTTACGCAACTTACGCTGCACTGTGGCTAACACTTTGTGTGGGATAAGTTTACCAACCCTATTTGAATCATCTAGATATAATTATCTATGCATGCTAGACATATTATCTAGGTATAAAATGATATATTAATAATTGTTGTTTATGTGAGTAAAAACCATTTTAACTTATGAATGTGATTGCGCCCTAGGCATCAAAAAGAATGACAAATGGCTCAAAGATCTACTTCGTTCAACACTGCCTTCCCCTAGTTCGGCGGAAACCGCGAGAAATGCGCGAAGATTCATAAGACTGCCGATGATGTCATGTTATGGGCTTCATAGTAATTTCCTATGATTCTGTTCTTGCGTACCAAGAACGTATTGCTTTATGTAACTGTCGAGAAGTCATGTAAGCAATGAGTATCAACTGTATCAGTAATATTATTCTGACAGGTGTATCTAATACATTTGTTTGTGTGCCATAGGAGAGACCGGGGTTGGTTGTCACTGTGCCTATATCTGTTCCGCCAGATGGCGGTTGCGTGCGGGATTTGAACATTTCTGTTTCGCGTCTACACGTTGGCGAGTTAGCGACGTGTTCTCATTTTTTTATACCGTGAGTAATCTTTTGAGATGTTGATATTTATGATACAGCACAATGTAGTATTGAGTTGTGTTTGAAGAGATTGTCATGTTCGGTAGGACTGCTTGTGAGCTCTCAAGGGGCTAAAAAAAAAACATTTGCACTACACATGTTAATTCAGGACAGATAGTTTTATGCCATGTGTTGTTGGGGTAGGTGGTCAAATAACATTTGGGGTTGTCACATGTCACAACCAACCCCAACAACAACCCATAGCACATTGACATGACACTAGGCATACATATGGGCGTAGTGCATACGCGCACACACGCAAGAAATGCACAACCGGCGTAATGAATTCTGAGTTTCTACCAATGTGCATATTTAACTATATTCTAAAGTACACCACCCCGTGGACTGTAGTCTTCTGGTACAACCGACGCCACCTTTTCAAGAAATTACAAGAAACGATAAGTGCAGATAAACATTTATCAACTTTTGTTCGGTATCAGCATTACAACCAGGACAGCAAAACCATTGGGTGGTTCGAGGCCTTTTTAATACGCAGACGACAGCGAGTTGTGGTTGACGGATTTACCTGAAGCCCCGACACTACATCGAACATAAGACTTTTCGCTAATAATTGTCTGCTAAACTGTGAAATCAAGACATACTGACATGAGGCAACTACAAGACGATCTAAACTAATTACACGAGTGGAGCAAGACGGATACTGACATGAGGAAACTACAAGACGATCTAAACTAATTACACGAGTGGAGCAAGACGGATACTGACATGAGGGAACTACAAGTCGATCTAAACTAATTACACGAGTGGAGCAAGACAGATACTGACATGAGGGAACTACAAGACGATCTAAACTAATTACACGAGTGGAGCAAGACGGATACTGACATGAGGGAACTACAAGACGATCTAAACTAATTACACGAGTGGAGCAAGACAGATACTGACATGAGGGAACCACAAGACGATCTAAACTAATTACACGAGTGGAGCAAGACAGATACTGACATGAGGGAACTACAAGACGATCTAAACTAATTACACGAGTGGAGCTAGACAGATACTACCATGAGGGAACTACAAGACGATCTAAACTAATTACACGAGTGGAGCAAGACATATACTACCATGAGGGAACTACAAGACGATCTAAACTAATTACACGAGTGAAGCTAGACAGATACTGACATGAGGGAACTACAAGACGATCTAAACTAATTACACGAGTGGAGCAAGACAGATACTGACATGAGGGAACTACAAGACGATCTAAACTAATTACACGAGTGGAGCTAGACAGATACTGACATGAGGGAACTACAAGACGATCTAAACTAATTACACGAGTGGAGCAAGACAGATACTGACATGAGGGAACTACAAGACGATCTAAACTAATTACACGAGTGGAGCTAGACAGATACTGACATGAGGGAACTACAAGACGATCTAAACTAATTACACGAGTGGAGCTAGACAGATACTGACATGAGGGAACTACAAGACGATCTAAACTAATTACACGAGTGGAGCAAGACAGATACTGACATGAGGGAACTACAAGACGATCTAAACTAATTACACGAGTGGAGCAAGACAGATACTGACATGAGGGAACTACAAGACGATCTAAACTAATTACACGAGTGGAGCTAGACAGATACTACCATGAGGGAACTACAAGACGATCTAAACTAATTACACGAGTGGAGCAAGACATATACTACCACGATGGAACTACAAGACGATCTAAACTAATTACACGAGTGAAGCTAGACAGATACTGACATGAGGGAACTACAAGACGATCTAAACTAATTACACGAGTGGAGCAAGACAGATACTGACATGAGGGAACTACAAGACGATCTAAACTAATTACACGAGTGGAGCTAGACAGATACTGACATGAGGGAACTACAAGACGATCTAAACTAATTACACGAGTGGAGCAAGACAGATACTGACATGAGGGAGCTACAAGACGATCTAAACTAATTACACGAGTGGAGCAAGACGGATACTGACATGAGGGGACCACAAGACGATCTAAACTAATTACACGAGTGGAGCTAGACAGATACTACCATGAGGGAACTACAAGACGATCTAAACTAATTACACGAGTGGAGCTAGACAGATACTACCATGAGGGAACTACAAGACGATCTAAACTAATTACACGAGTGAAGCTAGACAGATACTGACATGAGGGAACTACAAGACGATCTAAACTAATTACACGAGTGGAACAAGACATATACTACCATGAGGGAACTACAAGACGATCTAAACTAATTACACGAGTGGAGCTAGACAGATACTGACACGAGGGAACTACAAGACAATCTAAACTAATTACACGAGTGGAGCAAGACAGATACTGACATGAGGGAACTACAAGACGATCTAAACTAATTACACGAGTGGAGCTAGACAGATACTGACATGAGGGAACTACAAGACGATCTAAACTAATTACACGAGTGGAGCAAGACAGATACTGACATGAGGGAACTACAAGACGATCTAAACTAATTACACGAGTGGAGCAAGACAGATACTGACATGAGGGAACTACAAGACGATCTAAACTAATTACACGAGTGGAGCAAGACAGATACTGACATGAGGGAACTACAAGACGATCTAAACTAATTCCACGAGTGGAGGTGATTTATTATCCGTCATTGACTTTGTTTTCTTCGTTACAATTTCTATAGTTACCATAAACTGCCCTAAATAGTCAGATGTAGCCTCCTGAAATTGTAGTATCTGGAACTGGTAATGAACTAATATAGTAGGCCATGGGCCAGTATCTAACATTTGACCAATTGGTACCATAAAAACGAACTAAATTGAACAAGGCTTTTTTATTAGCTATATGTCCGTAGAACATGGAATAATATGATGGACCTGTGTATGGAGCAGCTTAAGGTAAGTAATCAAGACATGTTGTAAGTGACCCCTAGGTCAAAATATGGGCCTTTATTTTGATCCCCATTTTACGTTCATAAATAGCAATAATTGAAATAGTGGGCCTGTGAGGAAGTCGTTAAACACGACTGTTTTACCGTTGACAGCTCCTTCAAACCCCCATTTCACATACATAAATAGCAATAAGTGAAATAGTGGGCCAGTGAGGAAGTCGTTAAACACATACGTGCAAAAAAGCAATGCCTGCAGTAATGTTGGGTCAAAAGTGAAGTTCCAAGTGGTTATATGCTTTATGCTATTGCTTACTGCTACTTTCTTCAAGAACAGTGAAAATGGCTTATAGCGGGCTTAAACTACCGAATTGAAATGTCCATAATACATTTTTATCGTAGTTTGGGCACCCCTAAACACTAGTACCAACGTTTTTTAGTTCCATTTTTAGTATTAGTATATTCTAGGCTGGCCGATGGGCTATAGTATAGATACAATGTCATGAAACAATGGGTCTGAGAATGTAATAGAGCCTAGGCGCAGCCACACATCTAAGATGGAGCGTAGACTGTTTACTGAAAGACGTCTTAGCTGACTGACTATACTACAACCAGGTATTGCGTAACACCAGCAACATTCTAAACAGTCCGTGTACCAGTCTTGCATAACAACTCCGAGTGGCCAGCGTATTGCCGGTTGTGTCGTTGGGATGTTCCAATGTTGAGCAGCGGGGTGTATTTTCGCTTCAGAACTATGAATTTGACGTATGCATGTTCGATCTTTGAATGTATGTGAGAATTATATATTAGCAGTATTACGGATTTTTGTAACGAAAACTCACCTTTATATGGCAAAAATTAATTATTTGCTAAGGATGGGATCTTACCCACGAGGCCATCCATTATTCAGTGGGTGTTTATTGGTTGCAAGTTGGAAGTGACGTTGGACGGGCGTGTCGTTGCAGACGAAGGGAGATCGGGCATATTCGCGCATTCACAATTGGGTGACGTAAAACGAGTGTGTAATAAGGTTGGCAACAGAAGATGCGTCCATGCAGACAATGTCTGTAGTAAAGATCTGCTTCGTTCATTCGAGAATACACGTTTGTGCTGAAAGTTGGACCCAAATGTCTTGAGAATATTACTCGGGAGGTATGCGTTGTCTAATCAGATACACTTATAGTTATATTAATAGGTTTACTTAGCATGTATAGTAAGTTTCAGGAATCCGGTTATATGACCGGACATTTGTTGTATATGCACTTGGCCTTTGGTGATTAACATAGACGTTTGCATGTGGTGCACACATACATGTGAAACGTTATGTCAAAATAGTGCACATAATACGTGTATGTGTATTCAGATGGCCTTGTTATGCGGATGGGTGGACTGGTGGAGCTAAAGTAGACATGCTCACAGCACGCTGAGATCAGAGAGGGATGAATTGAAGGTGTTTCATTATTTTTTTTGGTGGGAGTAGGTTCCAGGCATTGACGACTCTGGAATAAAATGAATATTTATATATATTTATTCGTGTATTTGTATAATTTTGTTGGGATTACTGTTTCGAGTGCGGGTGAATGGGATTATAAGGTGTTGTGGCATAGTAACGTTTAGGAGTTGTTTTATTTTGTAGAAATGAGTAAATTGGTGTTGTGCTGTATCGTGGTTATAGAAGCCTCGTATGCAATCTCTGAAATGGAGTTTGATTGATGTCAGTAGATAGCCCTTAATATCAGAGATGTTGAATGGCCCTATTTGTAATTAGTCAGACACGTGACACACACGTGACACGTACTGACTGTGCTTAGTTCGTTGCTTGTTCATTTGTTTTTTTTTGCTTTCATAGACTTACTTGGTATATGTAATTATTATGATATGACATCCTTTTCAGTGTCGAGCCTCGGTGAAGTCATGTGTCCGCCGGGGTCGTGCCGCGACCTGAATGTTCGATTCGTCTTCAACACTACACAGAACAGAGTCGTGTTATGTCTTGTTGGGAGACAGACACTTTGTCGACCATTGAACTGTGTGGCCGCCATTGAACTGTGTGGCCGCCATTGAACTGTGTGGCCGCCATTAAACTGTGTGGCCACCATTGAACTGTGTGGCCGCTATTGAACTGTGTGGCCGCCATTGAACTTTGTGGCCGCCATTGAACTGTGTGGCTGCCATTGAACTGTGTGGCCGCCATTAAACTGTGTGGCCGCCATTGAACTGTGTGGCCGCCATTGAACTGTGTGGCCGCCATTGAACTGTGTGGCCGCCGATTTCCGTGACAGTTATCCACCACCTGCCTTACTGCATTGTCAAGGCGATGACTTGTGGAAGTCGCCAAGTTCTACGATCGGAGAAATGACGAGAACTTCTCTTCAGTTCAGAATTCACCACAGATTATACAAGTTCTTTACCAGTTCCATATCCGTATTTCAGGAGGCTAAACCGGACTATTTATTGCAGTTAATTGTAACTCCAGAAATGATAGCTTAGAAAATAAAGGCAACGAAGGACAATAAATCACATGGAGTGGATGAAATTCCTCAAAAACCACTAATGGAAACAGCAGAACAAATTAATATACTACATGCAAGAGTGTTCAACTTTAAAAATGGTTTGAGTAATAAGCCAGATAATTACAGCCCAGATAGTTTAACAGCACTGATTGGTAAATTATTAGAAAGGTTAATTAAAGAACATGTGGTGGACTTCCTTGTTAGGCATAAATTATTAAATCCATCTCAACATGGATTCCTAAAAGCGACGTCATTCTTAACAAATCTGTTTTTTGGAAGAAATCACTCTATTATTATCAATATACATCAATAACTTGAATGATACTCTAACAAGCAATGTACTGAAATTTGCGGACGACACACAAGTGTTTAACAGGGTTAACAATGATGGTGATAAACAACATTTACAAAACGATCTAGACAATTTAGTTAAATAGTCTGTGAAATGGCAGATGTTTGTTAAATTTTGGGAAATGTAAATGCCTTCATAAAGGACACGGGAACTTGGATGTAAACTATGGAATGGGAGATAATGTTCTAAGTAGTATTCCATAAGGAAAGACTTAGGAGTTATTACAGCTTGAAATGGTAATGAAAGTGTTGCATTGATTAGGAGAAATATAACATACAAGATAAAAGCTAATTATACCTCAATATAAAGCGATAGTTAGGCCTTATTTAAAGTACTGTATAATGTCTTGGAGACCATACCGTAAGAATATATATGTACGCTTGAAAGAATACAGAGGAGAGCAACTAAAATCATTCAAGAACTGGGAGACCTTGGCTATGAAGAACGACTGAAAGAATGTAGTTTAACAAACCTAGAGACAAGGCGATTAAGAGGAGATCTAATTGAAGTTTTTAAAATATTTAATGGGTATGAAAATGTTTATAGAAATATTTTTTTCTCACTCAAAAAAAGATAACAAAACTAGATGACGTAAGGAAACATTAGTAAAGGATCATTGTAGATTGGATATCAGGAAATACTTTTTCCCACAGAGGACAATCAATTAATGGAACAAATTACCTATATATTGCGTAACTGCTAGCAGCGTGAATATGCTTAAAAACAAGATTGACACATATCTCAGGAGGGCGGATTACACATATATTAAAACTGTTATACTCTCGGTAAGCCAATTGCTTCCTTGTCCACTTGCCACCTGGGCCTTTGCGTTGGATGGCAAGCTTGTTCAATCTTGTTACATCTAAACCTACTTAATGCATTTTGGAGGTTACTCTAGCTTAATTGTCTCAAGCTTAGTTGTGTGGTTTGCTGATGTCTTATTTGCCTTGTATGTTAAAGCTTGAAATAAAGTATATTAAGTTGATCGCCAAATGTTGTCCGTTAAATGCAATTGCGCCACATCCAGAACATACTTTACATGTTGCTATAGCCCTTTGATGCACATTATTACAACTCATCATGTATAACATATAACCATATTTGTTTTTAAAAAATCAAAGGAAAAGATATTGCTCACTTGAACTTTTTATTTTAATTAGTATTTAGAACAAAAGAGATATGGATGGAGGTTGACGCCCTAGATCCCCAACTACCATATTAACCGTCACTTCGTACGGCGTATAGTAGTACGGCGGCTAGTAGCGGAGCAACTACAACCTTTAGCATGAAACGTCCTTGCCATTCTCTCCCAGTCGATAATGTGCGTGCATCTCAAGGGAAACGATAAGTCAGGACCCTAATCCCTCCCGTACTCCAGGAAACTCCACATCCCGGCGAGATAGCGGCTTGCCAAGCGCTATAGACTTATGCCTGTGTTTGTTTCGACACACCGAACTGTACGTTAACGAACTCGTTAGCTTTGATATATAAACCCGTGTCTCCGCAATATGTTGAAAATGTGGTGTGACACCTCATTAGCATACGATAGTGTAATATACTTCTATATTCATAAAATACAGATATTACTGAGTTCAATATATTGATAGAATGTTGTTAATATATTATGGCATATGTTGCGATACAAGATTGATAAGGAAATGCATATAATAAATTAATAATCAATCCTATAATTTGTCTCGTTATACATTTGTCACATTGTGACAGAACTCACACCAGATGGCGGCATAGATTACTGGCCCTGTCCATGTGTTGAAATCAGTAATGTCGTTTTAATGATGTGACAACGTACAACGTGAATGTATTTTATAGATTATAAGCATCACACAATAAATATGTGCGGATTGTATGTGTTGCATTAAATAGTGAATAAATTATTAGGTTAGGTTAGGTTAGGTTAGGTTAGGTTAGGTTAGGTTAGGTAGATATGCATTGATCAATACTTGATATCCTAAAATGTATTAGGTCATTCATGGATATGTTTCAAACACGTTTAGCATCAACATGTTTCATGTCCAGCGCATGTCCGTGGTCATTAGCTAGATTGATTTAGATTTATCAGATCACCATACTTTAACAATTTACTTGTAGCTCCAAGTCCAAGACCTGAACAATTACCACTTTCCAACCGATAAATAAAATGAAAAGACACATCCTTGATGAGGATGTTGCCAATTCTGGTATGTTGATACAACCTAAATCTACATTAAGCAAGCTTGTTAATCAGTACTACGAAACAATAAGTACACTCCTTGATAGACAAGTTCGACTTTCCACCGTCATGGATGCCAATTGATATTTATACCCTGCTGATGCTTAATGGCAGAACCCTGAGCTCGTTTGCTACAGGAACACACAAAGAGTGGTTGTTGGTAAAGGTCCAACAGAAAATAATATGAATCACTCAAAAAGTAGCTTGGCAGCTAGCACAAACATGCTCATCAAGAAAAATACAGTAAAATACAATACATGTATATCAAATGAGACATCGCTTAGTTGCCAATACAAAGTTGCTCATTGAGAAACAATTATTAAATGACAAAAGTAGAAGTAGCAAAGGTGGGGCAGTCCTTTGTCCCACCAGGCCTCCAGTAATAGAGGCCCAACCCCCACCATATACCTGTAGTGAAACGTCATAGTCATCGAACTCATTTTCCATTTGATCGTTCCGTTACACTAAGCAACATCTATGCAATGATATGATATCAAAAGTAAATTCTAGATGTGAAATTCGATAAAAACATCGGGAACAAATATAAATCACTGCCTGATAACTCTTAACTTAACTGTGCAGCTCATTAAAAAAAATACTTCTCTGAAAAGATTGTTCGCATAATTTCGCATTCAAACAAACTGTTGTAAACCATCTTATTAAAAAACAAACTGTGCAAAAATTACCTAAAGAATTACCATCACGTGTCCAATCTCAGTTTTTATGTCAAAAGTATTGGAAACCGTAGTCCGAGTTGGTGGTGTTGTGTCGTGTGTGTGTGTGGGTAGGTGGACGTGCGTGCGTTGGCTCATCCTGACGCCTCTCTCGCCAAGCTGATTAGGTCGCGGCTTCACGTTCCCAGGTGGTGCTATTGATCTGAGCAGCTTTGGGGTGCAGTGTCAGGACGTTTATGCATCGGACTCGTTGTCTTCCCACTGATCTATGCCTTTCTTTCAGTTTGCTGAAGACACAGTCTTCGGGTATCTTCTATCACTAAGTGGATTGACGAGAGATAGCAGGTAGATATTATCTACTTAGATTTTCAGAGAGCTTCACATCAAAGATTACTACTTAAATTAAAAGCCCATGGTATCGTGGACGGCTTAATTGATTGGACAGAACAACAGCGTGTTGTAGTAGATGGAGAATTTTCAAGCTGGAAATCAGTTTTGAGTGGGGTAGCACAAGGATCAGTATTAGGACCTTTATTATTCTTAATATATATCAATGATGTGGACGACAATATAACAGGTAACTTACTCACATTTGCAGATGACACAACAATGTTTAGAAAGGTTAACACTGATGGTGATAAACAACATTTACAAAACGATCTAGTCAAATTAGCGACCTGTGGCCACTGCCTGGCCACAGGACACCAGCCAGATGTTCAAGGAGCATACGAACCTAGATAAACCTACAGGAGTAGGAGACCACTGCCTGGCCACAGGACACCAGCCAGAGGTTCAAGGAACATACGAACCTAGATAAACCTACAGGGGTAGGAGACCACTGCCTGGCCACAGGACACCATCCAGAGGTTCAAAGGACATACGAACCTAGATAACCCTACAGGGGTAGGAGACCACTGCCTGGCCACAGGACACCAGCCAGAGGTTCAAGGAACATACGAACCTAGATAACCCTACAGGGGTAGGAGACCACTGCCTGGCCACAGGACGCCCAGTGTCCTTGGATAACACGAAGATCCTGGCCAGGGAATCTACATCAAGCAGAGAATGAATCGAGACAAGGGATACTACCTACCCGCCATCTACAACCAGATTATTCCGCTAGAATCTGAGCCACAACATAGAACATCAGGCCGTGAAAAAGGTCGGCAGTAGACGGATCGAAACGTTGCATTCATTTCAAATTTTAGTCCAAAGTAAGTGTGATTAAGTACTTTCTAATCTTATATCTTGTTTTGTATATTCATACATATTACGTGGTCAACTCCGCCCATATAAATAATATCAACATAACCAGCTGTGCTTTATATAATGATAATGCCAATATTTTGGGTATATCTACCGAAGTAGATGCCTGATATTGGTGTGTCTCACATACAGACTACATAAAAAGCCATGCGACGAAGAAAACCAAAAGACAGAAGACAAACAGCATTATAATTAGGCCCTATACACTCCAATATATATAACCAATGAATCCACATTTACTATCCTGTTATAGCATTACTGTCTTTAACACATCCTACCTCAAAATCACACCTCTCATCCACCTATTTTAGGCCAACTTCCCACCTATTTTTAGGACCCACCTCCCACTTCCTGCCGCACGGGTTAGCTGGTGGTTTAGCTGACGAGTATCCCCATCGGCGTATGGCATATATCATATACGACTCATGCACCCGTATATACGGAAGAACCAAATTAAATATACATTTTGATAACATCTACATCATGACGTCACGTTGTGTAGATGAACTTATTAACTTACTGCACTGGGGTATATCTGCACATGATTGGGGCATATGCCCGAGTCGACCTACGGGAGAAGATTGTCAATTTTAATGTAAACGCACGAGGCGCCGTATCGCCAAAAGGCTGATGAAGCGGCATAACCTGTCGAGTTCTGCGAGAACCGTCCAGTTATGCAACATAAAAGTGGCTAAAAGTTACCATAACAGAGTAATTTATATTTAATATATACTGCCTGTCCAGTAATTAGGACATTATGGCCGTTTTTACACAGCCATAATACTTCTTCGGCGTGCATCATCTTGGAAATTTCTGTGAAATATAAATATAAAATCACATGTGTAGAGGCAGAGCACACACGCACGAACGCACGCACGCACGCACGCACGCACGCACGCACGCACGCACGCACGCACACATGCATACATTCATTATCTTTATACACGGTATAAATATAATTATATATATATATATATATATATATATATATATATATATATATATATATATACATATATATCCATTGTAGTTGTCTAACAATCTAAAAACACTCAAAACATTTTTTATTCATTGTGGAATTACAGCATCATATTTTCGAGTTAAAACATTATGATATGTGCACTCGTTGCAACATGCTGGCAGGGAAAAAAATTACAAGCTCATAAAGTCATATGGAATATTTTTTTACAAAGTGCTTTGTACGTTTGCAGGACAGAGCAATAGTAGTTCTACGCCCTTCTCTTCCTACACTCCCAGAAATAAATGTACAACAACTTTCAGTGGACAAATTTTGCGAAAACCTTAAATTGCATATACGACTTACCAAAAGGTTATGTTTTCCGACGTCTTCATTGATAGATCAAAAATATAACCGCACAACTGTCACCCTACGTAGAAGCTGTCAGACAGAGACGGTGCTGACTTTTTGTAGGGTCGACTATTTCGTCTGCGTTGTCACGTGGTGACGTTTCGTCGCATGTGCTTTTATGCGCGCAGTCGTTAAATATGTCTTTTTGTTAAGACATACAGACATATGTGTAATCAAAAGTAGGTATAGTGAAAGTTTATTCATTTGGACATGTGTGTGTGATCGTAGTAATCGGATTATGCATTGCAAAGCTCAGATACGGATGTTGAAAGGTGAGTGGTGGCATTCCTTGTTGCATACCCTTTAGTTAGTATATAAAAATATTAGTTAAAAAGGCCCAAGTTGATTCAGTTGCCCGTGGTATTAAGTGTGTCTTAGTAGCGACTAAACAACTAAACTGGTTATGACGTTAAAGAGCAAATAGGATGTGTAGCCGGTCACCCTTTTTACCCTTTTCTTGCCGACATTGCCGCTTTTTCATTGCTTCTCCATTCACTAGAATGCAGTTAATTCAGTTAGTAGGTATGTGACAAAAAAAGTCAACCTACATGGGTAGACATCAATTGAGTATCATTGTACACAGCCTGAAAAAAACTTTAAAATGCCTTTGAGATATTTGTTCTTGGTTGAATGTTATAACATTTTAAAGATTAGGTGCACCACCCGTTTTTCGGCCTTGTTTTACTAGAAAAACAAAAGAAAACTTGTGACCTTTTGGTTCACTTTGAGAATACAAAGTGTCATAACTTTTTTAATACTAAAGAGATTCTAATGAAACTTTAAGGGAGATAGCCCCTTTAAAACACAAACTGCTGATGCAGTCTTCACTTAATTAATGATCTTAATTACTTTGATTGATAAACAATACGCATTCATTGATAAATGAAAATATCAGAATGCAACATTTCCCCCCAATTTTTATTATCGTATTTTCTTCTTTTCTTTGCATCTATACCAAGAAATAACAAATGTGATCATAGCACACTGTTTCTTTAGCTTTTTCCTATCTTTTTAGTAATAACTTGATGTTATTATTAATTAATAATTAGCTAAATTAGTGAATATCAACCGTTTCAGGGCAGACCTGAATTCAATAAACCTCTGAAGTAAAAGACATGTAAAGTTCTGCATATCAAGATATTATAATTAGGTCACCCTTAATTAACTGTCTGCCATAATCGACCGACTCACTGGCCCATATGTGATGACACAAATGTTTTTTTTCATAGTTTCGATTGATTTTTGAGGGGTCTTTCATGTATTTTTTCAAAACTTTACTCGATAACTACCCAGCCTAAACACCTTGGGTAGGGTTACTATTAGTATCATGAATAAGGTAGAAACAAATGTTTAGAAAGTTCAAGTTAATGTTTGAAGTAATGATAATGTTTTTTAGCAGAATCAACAATCCACAAAATTAACTTAAATTCATAAAATAGAAGGTGCTAAATAATACAGCAATAAAAGCACATGGTCCCTTGTGTTTGTAAACAGCACCAGCCAATCACATTGCAAGAATAGGGTCACGTGACCTAAATGCCAGGAATAGCTCTATTTTTAACATGAATAGTATCCTTCAAAATCTTTAATCATCGGCGTTACTAAGGCATTATTTTCATGAAATTCATCGGGAAACTATTAAATACACCAAAAAGAATTATTTTAGTATGATCATGGTGGGCCACGGTCATTTAAACGATAACAAACAGAGGGGATTGTCGCTGTGAAATTCACCCCGATCAACCATTTGTCGGTTTGACATGAAATTTTGCTAACTCTAGAAAACAATGTGCTAATAGTTTAATTTGCCTCAGATTTGGCACACACATAGACAAGTATATGGAAATACAAATTGTAAAGGTTTGAAAGAAAAATTTAGCTACCTTCAGGTAAATGGTCGATGACTTTGACAGTCAAAAACTTTGACGTAAATATTTTTTGACTTCTACAAATAGGATTGGAAAATTTCGAAAACGACACGTCAGCGGAACATGTTAACTACATCATCACAATGAGTGTTCTTCGGGAGCTCCTAAAATACACCAGCCAAACGCGCAGCAAAAACACGGTCACCGGGCGAACGAACGAGCACGGAGATCGACGTCGCGGCCAAAGCGACTAGCGCGGATGTAGGCCGATTGTTGCGTACCTACAGTTAGTATATAGTTACCGGTGCAGTTTTCGACCCACGCCAGTTTTCGATCCATTGAAATCTCGCTTGATATCGCATTAGAGACGTCACAGCGTCTGTTTACGACAATAACCATACAGAGTCTTGTCTGAGCAAAATATATTTTTATATATAATATGACATGGAACACGTTTATGATATACATACCTTGATAAAAAAACCGACTAGACATTATTATTGAGCGTCTGCTGACGCATGTCTCGTTCTTGGCCACGTGACAATAATAGCCCTTTTTGTGGTAGATGTATGGCAAGCTAGTCTTGTCATAAAAGTAGGAATAATTAAAACAATTTAAATATACGAGAAAAAATGTACTACATTAACATTATATATTCCATGCAAATATATGTGTATGTGTTTTATAAAGCGCTATGTCAAGCCTGGTTGTTAAAAAGGTTGACATAATTGGAACAAAGTGGTAAAATTAAAAACGATTGTCTGTATGGCTTGCCATAAACATAAGTCGAATTCCGCCGGTTTCCTCGACTAGCACGACATGGTTCAGACATTCAATATTTGTAAGTTTTTTACTCAAAACAACTGTTTTAATACCTTGTTTGCATTGAATAAATGAAGTAGCTTTTGCTGATTTGGTATATCGATCTCTTACATAAAATGTTTCTTCAAATTTTTTTTTACGGCATATTCTATTAAGTAGGTCGAAAACTACATCGACCAATATACTGAATTTGCGTAAATGTGGCGTACATTTTTGCGCAAAGTTACTACAATGTAAGTCTAAGAGGTCAGGTAACTTTTTCGTAAGTTCTGTGCCCTGTATTCAGACGGCGATTTCACCGTAACCGAGTGTTACGATGTCGTGAAAATGTATTTGTGGGTCTAAAAAATTTTCAATCTTTATGTAACAGCTAACAACTGCAGGGGTTTTTGGTAAGATTTTTGTGCAAAAATGTGTTTGCATGATTATTAAAGTTAAGGGGGATTATTTTCCCCCCGCTTGTGTATAGTGAAGTGGGGGATTACTACCCCCCGCTTTTGTGTTGATTGAATTGTAAATAGTGTCGCTCGTACTATGCTTGTGCAATTTGTATTTGTGGATCTTTTTCCTTTGTATTTAACAATTTATAACGTTATGGAATTTGACTAATTGAGAAGTTTAGCTTTGAAGGAATTGACAGGTTAAGTTGAATCTTGTGTATATTTACATCTGTATAATATCTGCTGACTGGCAGGAGCTGATCCAGCAGTTTATTGCAAGTTTACCAATTAGGTTATATAAAGTTATGGAATTTGACTAGTTGAGAAGTTTAGCTTTGAAGGAATTGACAGGTTAAGTTGAATCTTGTGTATATTTACATCTGTATAATGTCTACTGACTGGCAGGAGCTGATCCAGCAGTTTATTGCAAGTTTACCAATTAGGTTGTATAAACTTATGGAATTTGACTAGTTGAGAAGTTTAGCTTTGAAGGAATTGACAGGTTAAGTTGAATCTTGTGTATATTTACATCTGTATAATGTTTGTTGACTGGCAGGAGCTGATCCAGCAGTTTATTGGAAGTTTACCATTTACGTTGTATAATGTTATGGAATTTAACTAGTTGACAAGTTTAGCTTTGAAGAAATTCACACATTAAGGTGAATCTTTTATATATCTACATCTGTGTAATAGTGCTGAATTTTAAAACAATAATGTGCTTTTCAGTGCAAAATAAAAACAGACTGAATACAATGTGATTATAGAACACATGCTCGTCTTTCTGAAAGATTGTGTTAGGAATTCACACAAGGTAGCTGAGAAAATATGTATTTTAAGAGTTGAGGTGAATTACAGGCTGTTACACAGCGGTCTCCTTCCCTCCAGGTGGCTGCTAGTATTGTTGTTCCCGTGTAACCTGGGCCTTCCTCCGCATCTCCTTCCCTCCAGGTGGCTGCTGGTATTGTTGTTCCCATGTAACCTGGGCCTTCCTCTCTGTCTCCTTCCCTCCAAGTGGCTGCTGGTATTGTTGTTCCCGTGTAACCTGGGCCTTCCTCTCTGTCTCCTTCCCTCCAGGTGGCTGCTGGTATTGTTGTTCCCATGTAACCTGGGCCTTCCTCCCCGTCTCCTTCCCTCCAGGTGGCTGCTGGTATTGTTGTTCCCATGTAACCTGGGCCTTCCTCTCTGTCTCCTTCCCTCCAGGTGGCTGCTGGTATTGTTGTTCCCATGTAACCTCGGCCTTCCTCCCCGTCTCCTTCCCTCCAGGTGGCTGCTGGTATTGTTGTTCCCATGTAACCTGGGCCTTCCTCCCGGTCTCCTTCCCTCCAGGTGGCTGCTGGTATTGTTGTTCCCGTGTAACCTCGGCCTTCCTCCCCGTCTCCTTCCCTCCAGGTGGCTGCTGGTATTGTTGTTCCCATGTAACCTCGGCCTTCCTCCCCGTCTCCTTCCCTCCAGGTGGCTGCTGGTATTGTTGTTCCCATGTAACCTCGGCCTTCCTCCCCGTCTCCTTCCCTCCAGGTGGCTGCTGGTATTGTTGTTCCCGTGTAACCTTGGCCTTCCTCTCGGTCTCCTTCCCTCCAGGTGGCTGCTGGTATTGTTGTTCCCATGTAACCTCGGCCTTCCTCCCTGTCTCCTTCCCTCCAGGTGGCTGCTGGTATTGTTGTTCCCATGTAACCTGGCCTTCCTCCCGATTTCCTTCCCTCGAGGTGGCTGCTAGTATTGTTGTTCCCGTGTAACCTCGGCCTTCCTCCCCGTCTCCTTCCCTCCAGGTGGCTGCTGGTATTGTTGTTCCCATGTAACCTCGGCCTTCCTCCCGGTCTCCTTCCCTCCAGGTGGCTGCTGGTATTGTTGTTCCCGTGTAACCTCGGCCTTCCTCCCCGTCTCCTTCCCTCCAGGTGGCTGCTGGTATTGTTGTTCCCATGTAACCTGGGCCTTCCTCCCTGTCTCCTTCCCTCCAGGTGGCTGCTGGTATTGTTGTTCCCGTGTAACCTGGGCCTTCCTCCCGGTCTCCTTCCCTCCAGGTGGCTGCTGGTATTGTTGTTCCCGTGTAACCTGGGCCTTCCTCCCGGTCTCCTTCCCTCCAGGTGGCTGCTGGTATTGTTGTTCCCATGTAACCTGGGCCTTCCTCTCTGTCTCCTTCCCTCCAGGTGGCTGCTGGTATTGTTGTTCCCGTGTAACCTGGGCCTTCCTCTCTGTCTCCTTCCCTCCAGGTGGCTGCTGGTATTGTTGTTCCCATGTAACCTGGGCCTTCCTCTCTGTCTCCTTCCCTCCAGGTGGCTGCTGGTATTGTTGTTCCCATGTAACCTCGGCCTTCCTCCCCGTCTCCTTCCCTCCAGGTGGCTGCTGGTATTGTTGTTCCCGTGTAACCTGGGCCTTCCTCTCTGTCTCCTTCCCTCCAGGTGGCCGCTGGTGTTGTTGATCCACCGTAACCTGGGCCTTCCTCTCCGTCTCCTTCCCTCCAGGTGGCTGCTGGTATTGTTGTTCCCATGTAACCTGGGCCTTCCTCTCCGTCTCCTTCCCTCCAGGTGGCTGCTGGTATTGTTGTTCCCATGTAACCTGGGCCTTCCTCTCGGTCTCCTTCCCTCCAGGTGGCTGCTGGTATTGTTGTTCCCATGTAACCTGGGCCTTCCTCTCTGTCTCCTTCCCTCCAGGTGGCCGCTGGTGTTGTTGTTCCACCGTAACCTGGGCCTTCCTCTCGGTCTCCTTCCCTCCAGGTGGCTGCTGGTATTGTTGTTCCCATGTAACCTCGGCCTTCCTCTCCATCTCCTTCCCTCCAGGTGGCCACTGGTGTTGTTGTTCCACCGTAACCTGGGTCTTCCTCTCTCTCTCCTTCCCTCCATGTGGAAACTGGTGTTGTTGTTCCACCGTAACCTGGGCCTTCCTCTCTGTCTCCTTCCCTCCAGGTGGCCGCTGGTGTTGTTGTTCCACCGTAACCTGGGCCTTCCTCTCTGTCTCCTTCCCTCCAGGTGGCTGCTGGTATTGTTGTTCCCATGTAACCTGGGCCTTCCTCCCCGTCTCCTTCCCTCCAGGTGGCTGCTGGTATTGTTGTTCCCATGTAACCTGGGCCTTCCTCCCGGTCTCCTTCCCTCCAGGTGGCTGCTGGTATTGTTGTTCCCGTGTAACCTGGGCCTTCCTCCCTGTCTCCTTCCCTCCAGGTGGCTGCTGGTATTGTTGTTCCCGTGTAACCTGGGCCTTCCTCTCGGTCTCCTTCCCTCCAGGTGGCTGCTGGTATTGTTGTTCCCATGTAACCTGGGCCTTCCTCCCTGTCTCCTTCCCTCCAGGTGGCTGCTGGTATTGTTGTTCCCATGTAACCTGGGCCTTCCTCTCTGTCTCCTTCCCTCCAGGTGGCTGCTGGTATTGTTGTTCCCATGTAACCTGGGCCTTCCTCCCCGTCTCCTTCCCTCCAGGTGGCTGCTGGTATTGTTGTTCCCATGTAACCTCGGCCTTCCTCCCCGTCTCCTTCCCTCCAGGTGGCTGCTGGTATTGTTGTTCCCGTGTAACCTGGGCCTTCCTCTCGGTCTCCTTCCCTCCAGGTGGCTGCTGGTATTGTTGTTCCCATGTAACCTGGGCCTTCCTCCCTGTCTCCTTCCCTCCAGGTGGCTGCTGGTATTGTTGTTCCCATGTAACCTCGGCCTTCCTCCCCGTCTCCTTCCCTCCAGGTGGCTGCTGGTATTGTTGTTCCCATGTAACCTGGGCCTTCCTCCCCGTCTCCTTCCCTCCAGGTGGCTGCTGGTATTGTTGTTCCCATGTAACCTGGGCCTTCCTCTCTGTCTCCTTCCCTCCAGGTGGCTGCTGGTATTGTTGTTCCCATGTAACCTCGGCCTTCCTCCCCGTCTCCTTCCCTCCAGGTGGCTGCTGGTATTGTTGTTCCCATGTAACCTGGGCCTTCCTCTCCGTCTCCTTCCCTCCAGGTGGCTGCTGGTATTGTTGTTCCCATGTAACCTGGGCCTTCCTCTCTGTCTCCTTCCCTCCAGGTGGCTGCTGGTGTTGTTGTTCCACCGTAACCTGGGCCTTCCTCTCGGTCTCCTTCCCTCCAGGTGGCTGCTGGTGTTGTTGTTCCCATGTAACCTGGGCCTTCCTCTCTGTCTCCTTCCCTCCAGGTGGCTGCTGGTATTGTTGTTCCCATGTAACCTGGGCCTTCCTCTCCGTCTCCTTCCCTCCAGGTGGCTGCTGGTATTGTTGTTCCCATGTAACCTGGGCCTTCCTCTCGGTCTCCTTCCCTGCAGGTGGCTGCTGGTATTGTTGTTCCACCGTAACCTGGGCCTTCCTCTCGGTCTCCTTCCCTCCAGGTGGCCGCTGGTGTTGTTGTTCCACCGTAACCTGGGCCTTCCTCTCTGTCTCCTTCCCTCCAGGTGGCCGCTGGTGTTGTTGATCCACCGTAACCTGGGCCTTCCTCTCGGTCTCCTTCCCTCCAGGTGGCCGCTGGTGTTGTTGATCCACCGTAACCTGGGCCTTCCTCTCTGTCTCCTTCCCTCCAGGTGGCTGCTGGTATTGTTGTTCCCATGTAACCTGGGCCTTCCTCCCCGTCTCCTTCCCTCCAGGTGGCTGCTGGTATTGTTGTTCCCATGTAACCTGGGCCTTCCTCCCCGTCTCCTTCCCTCCAGGTGGCTGCTGGTATTGTTGTTCCCATGTAACCTGGGCCTTCCTCTCTGTCTCCTTCCCTCCAGGTGGCTGCTGGTATTGTTGTTCCCATGTAACCTGGGCCTTCCTCCCCGTCTCCTTCCCTCCAGGTGGCTGCTGGTATTGTTGTTCCCATGTAACCTGGCCTTCCTCCCGGTCTCCTTCCCTCCAGGTGGCTGCTGGTATTGTTGTTCCCATGTAACCTGGGCCTTCCTCTCTGTCTCCTTCCCTCCAGGTGGCTGCTGGTATTGTTGTTCCCATGTAACCTGGGCCTTCCTCTCTGTCTCCTTCCCTCCAGGTGGCTGCTGGTATTGTTGTTCCCATGTAACCTCGGCCTTCCTCCCCGTCTCCTTCCCTCCAGGTGGCTGCTGGTATTGTTGTTCCCATGTAACCTGGGCCTTCCTCCCGGTCTCCTTCCCTCCAGGTGGCTGCTGGTATTGTTGTTCCCATGTAACCTGGGCCTTCCTCCCGGTCTCCTTCCCTCCAGGTGGCTGCTGGTATTGTTGTTCCCATGTAACCTGGGCCTTCCTCCCTGTCTCCTTCCCTCCAGGTGGCTGCTGGTATTGTTGTTCCCATGTAACCTGGGCCTTCCTCTCTGTCTCCTTCCCTCCAGGTGGCTGCTGGTATTGTTGTTCCCGTGTAACCTGGTCCTTCCTCCCGGTCTCCTTCCCTCCAGGTGGCTGCTGGTATTGTTGTTCCCGTGTAACCTGGGCCTTCCTCCCCGTCTCCTTCCCTCCAGGTGGCTGCTGGTATTGTTGTTCCCATGTAACCTGGCCTTCCTCCCGGTCTCCTTCCCTCCAGGTGGCTGCTGGTATTGTTGTTCCCGTGTAACCTCGGCCTTCCTCCCCGTCTCCTTCCCTCCAGGTGGCTGCTGGTATTGTTGTTCCCGTGTAACCTGGGCCTTCCTCCGCGTCTCCTTCCCTCCAGGTGGCTGCTGGTATTGTTGTTCCCATGTAACCTGGGCCTTCCTCTCTGTCTCCTTCCCTCCAGGTGGCTGCTGGTATTGTTGTTCCCGTGTAACCTGGGCCTTCCTCTCTGTCTCCTTCCCTCCAGGTGGCTGCTGGTATTGTTGTTCCCATGTAACCTGGGCCTTCCTCTCTGTCTCCTTCCCTCCAGGTGGCTGCTGGTATTGTTGTTCCCATGTAACCTGGGCCTTCCTCTCTGTCTCCTTCCCTCCAGGTGGCTGCTGGTATTGTTGTTCCCATGTAACCTCGGCCTTCCTCCCCGTCTCCTTCCCTCCAGGTGGCTGCTGGTATTGTTGTTCCCGTGTAACCTGGGCCTTCCTCTCTGTCTCCTTCCCTCCAGGTGGCTGCTGGTATTGTTGTTCCCATGTAACCTGGGCCTTCCTCCCCGTCTCCTTCCCTCCAGGTGGCTGCTGGTATTGTTGTTCCCATGTAACCTGGGCCTTCCTCTCTGTCTCCTTCCCTCCAGGTGGCCGCTGGTGTTGTTGTTCCACCGTAACCTGGGCCTTCCTCTCTGTCTCCTTCCCTCCAGGTGGCCGCTGGTGTTGTTGTTCCACCGTAACCTGGGCCTTCCTCTCTGTCTCCTTCCCTCCAGGTGGCCGCTGGTGTAGTTGGTCCACCGTAACCTAGGCCTTCCTCTCTGTCTCCTTCCCTCCAGGTGGCCGCTGGTTTAGTTGATCTACCGTAACCTTGGCCTTCCTCTCGGTCTCCTTCCCTCCAGGTGGCTGCTGGTATTGTTGTTCCCATGTAACCTGGGCCTTCCTCCCTGTCTCCTTCCCTCCAGGTGGCTGCTGGTATTGTTGTTCCCATGTAACCTGGGCCTTCCTCCCCGTCTCCTTCCCTCCAGGTGGCTGCTGGTATTGTTGTTCCCATGTAACCTCGGCCTTCCTCCCCGTCTCCTTCCCTCCAGGTGGCTGCTGGTATTGTTGTTCCCATGTAACCTCGGCCTTCCTCCCCGTCTCCTTCCCTCCAGGTGGCTGCTGGTATTGTTGTTCCCATGTAACCTGGGCCTTCCTCCCGGTCTCCTTCCCTCCAGGTGGCTGCTGGTATTGTTGTTCCCGTGTAACCTGGGCCTTCCTCCCGGTCTCCTTCCCTCCAGGTGGCTGCTGGTATTGTTGTTCCCGTGTAACCTGGGCCTTCCTCCCTGTCTCCTTCCCTCCAGGTGGCTGCTGGTATTGTTGTTCCCATGTAACCTGGGCCTTCCTCCCCGTCTCCTTCCCTCCAGGTGGCTGCTGGTATTGTTGTTCCCATGTAACCTGGGCCTTCCTCCCCGTCTCCTTCCCTCCAGGTGGCTGCTGGTATTGTTGTTCCCATGTAACCTGGGCCTTCCTCCCGGTCTCCTTCCCTCCAGGTGGCTGGTGGTATTGTTGTTCCCATGTAATCTGGCCTTCCTCCCGGTCTCCTTCCCTCGAGGTGGTTGCTGGTATTGTTGTTCCCGCGTAACCTCGGCCTTCCTCCCTGTCTCCTTCCCTCCAGGTGGCTGCTGGTATTGTTGTTCCCATGTAACTTGGGCTTCCTCCGCATCTCCTTCCCTCCAAGTGGCTGCTGGTATTGTTGTTCCCGTGTAACCTGGGCCTTCCTCCTCGTCTCCTTCCCTCCATGTGGCCGCTGGTGCTGTTGATCCACCGAAACCATGGGCCTTCCTCTCCATCTCCTTCCCTCCAGGTGGCCACAGGTATAGTTGATCCAGCATAAACTCGGCCTTCCTCCCTGTCTCCTTCCCTCCAGGTGGCTGCTGGTATTGTTGTTCCCATGTAACCTGGACCTTCCTCCCTCTCTCCTTCCCTCCATGTGGCTGCTGGTATTGTTGTTCACGTGTAACCTGGGCCTTCCTCCGCGTCTCCTTCCCTCCAGGTGGCTGCTGGTATTGTTGTTCCCATGTAACCTGGGCCTTCCTCTCAGTCTCCTTCCCTGCAGGTGGCTGCTGGTGTTGTTGTTCCCGTGTAACCTCGGCCTTCCTCCCCGTCTCCTTCCCTCCAGGTGGCTGCTGGTATTGTTGTTCCCATGTAACCTGGGCCTTCCTCTCTGTCTCCTTCCCTCCAGGTGGCTGCTGGTATTGTTGTTCCCGTGTAACCTCGGCCTTCCTCCCCGTCTCCTTCCCTCCAGGTGGCTGCTGGTATTGTTGTTCCCATGTAACCTGGGCCTTCCTCCCGGTCTCCTTCCCTCGAGGTGGTTGCTGGTATTGTTGTTCCCGCGTAACCTCGGCCTTCCTCCCCGTCTCCTTCCCTCCAGGTGGCTGCTGGTATTGTTGTTCCCATGTAACCTGGGCCTTCCTCCCTGTCTCCTTCCCTCCAGGTGGCTGCTGGTATTGTTGTTCCCATGTAACCTGGGCCTTCCTCCTCGTCTCCTTCCCTCCAGGTGGCTGCTGGTATTGTTGTTCCCATGTAACCTCGGCCTTCCTCTCCATCTCCTTCCCTCCAGGTGGCTGCTGGTATTGTTGTTCCCATGTAACCTCGGCCTTCCTCCCCTTCTCCTTCCCTGCAGGTGGCTGCTGGTATTGTTGTTCCCGTGTAACCTGGGCCTTCCTCTCGGTCTCCTTCCCTCCAGGTGGCTGCTGGTGTTGTTGTTCCACCGTAACCTGGGCCTTCCTCTCTCTCTCCTTCCCTCCGGATGCCACTGGTGTTGTTTTTCCACCGTAACCTGGGCCTTCCTCTCTGTCTCCTTCCCTCCAGGTGGCCGCTGGTGTAGTTGATCCACCGTAACCTAGGCCTTCCTCTCTGTCTCCTTCCCTCCAGGTGGCCGCTGGTGTTGTTGTTCCACCGTAACCTGTGCCTTCCTCTCTGTCTCCTTCCCTCCAGGTGGCTGCTGGTGTTGTTGTTTCACCGTAACCTGGGCCTTCCTCTCTGTCTCCTTCCGTCCAGGTGGCCGCTGGTGTTGTTGATCCACCGTAACCTGGGCCTTCCTCTCTGTCTCCTTCCCTCCAGGTGGCAGCTGGTGTTGTTGTTCCACCGTAACCTGGGCCTTCCTCTCTGTCTCCTTCCCTCCAGGTGGCCGCTGGTGTTGTTGTTCCACAGTAACCTGGGCCTTCCTCTCAGTCTCCTTCCCTCCAGGTGGCCGCTGGTGTTGTTGTTCCACCGTAACCTGGGCCTCCCTCTCGGTCTCCTTCCCTCCATGTGGCCGCTGGTGCTGTTGATCCACCGTAACCTGGGCCTTCCTCTCCATCTCCTTCCCTCCAGGTGGCTGCTGGTATTGTTGTTCCCGTGTAACCTGGGCCTTCCTCTCGGTCTCCTTCCCTCCAGGTGGCTGCTGGTATTGTTGTTCCCGTGTAACCTGGGCCTTCCTCTCGGTCTCCTTCCCTCCAGGTGGCTGCTGGTATTGTTGTTCCCATGTAACCTCGGCCTTCCTCCCCGTCTCCTTCCCTCCAGGTGGCTGCTGGTATTGTTGTTATGTAACCTGGGCCTTCCTCTCGGTCTCCTTCCCTCCAGGTGGCTGCTGGTATTGTTGTTCCCATGTAACCTCGGCCTTCCTCCC
Organism: Lamellibrachia satsuma; assembly: GCA_033239005.1. Lineage (NCBI taxonomy): Eukaryota > Metazoa > Annelida > Polychaeta > Sabellida > Siboglinidae > Lamellibrachia > Lamellibrachia satsuma. The sequence continues at coordinate 5,403,248 of BSQZ01000019.1, forward strand.
CGTCTCCTTCCCTCCAGGTGGCTGCTGGTATTGTTGTTCCCATGTAACCTGGGCCTTCCTCCCAGTCTCCTTCCCTCCAGGTGGCTGCTGGTATTGTTGTTCCCATGTAACCTGGGCCTTCCTCTCTGTCTCCTTCCCTCCAGGTGGCCGCTGGTTTAGTTGATCTACCGTAACCTTGGCCTTCTTCTCGGTCTCCTTCCCTCCAGGTGGCTGCTAGTATTGTTGTTCCCATGTAACCTGAACCTTCCTCCCGTCTCCTTCCCTCCAGGTGGCTGCTGGTATTGTTGTTCCCATGTAACCTGGGCCTTCCTCCCTATCTCCTTCCCTCGAGGTGGCTGCTGGTATTGTTGTTCCCCTGTAACCTCGGCCTTCTTCCCCGTCTCCTTCCCTCCAGGTGGCTGCTGGTATTGTTGTTCCCATGTAACATCGGCCTTCCTCCCCGTCTCCTTCCCTGCAGGTGGCTGCTGGTATTGTTGTTCATGTGTAACCTGGGCCTTCCTCCCGTCCTCCTTCCCTCCAGGTGGCTGCTGGTATTGTTGTTCCCGTGTAAACTGGACCTTCCTCCCGGTTTCCTTCCCTCCAAGTGGCTGCTGGTATTGCTGTTCCCATGTATTAACCTGGGCCTTCCTTTCTGTCTCCTTCCCTCCAGGTGGCTGCTGGTATTGTTGTTCCTATGTAACCTGGGCCCTTCCTCCCGGTCTCCTTTCCTCCAGGTGGCTGCTGGTATTGTTGTTCCCGTGTAACCTGGGCCTTCCTCCCCTTCTCCTTCCCTCCAGGTAGGGTTGGAAAAAAAATTGTAAAAACCTAAATTTTTTCGAGAGCTATGTGCAATAACTTGTTTCGAATCATCGTTTTAATTAGTGATGGGCATCAACGTCAGTTAGCTGTCATGACTAGTGTTGTATCGTGTGTGATGGTCTCTAGGTGTTTATATCATTGTGTTCCCAGAGATGTTAGTAGGCAGATAGTAAACACTGCATGAAATATATTGCAAGTTTGTTAATTAGATTGTATAATATTATGGAATTGTACTAGTTGAGAAGCTTAGGTTTGAAGGAATTGACAGGTTAAGGTGAATCTTGTTTATATTTACATCTGTATAATGTCTACTGACTGGCAGGAGCTGATCCAGCAGTTTATTGCAAGTTTACCAATTAGTTTGTATAAAGTTATGGAATTTGACTACTTGAGAAGTTTAGCTTTGAAGGAATTGACAGGTTAAGGTGAATCTTGTGTATATTTATACTTTTATAATGTCTCCTGGCTGGCAGAAGCTGATCCAGCAGTTTATTGCAAGTTTACCAATTAGATTGTATAATGTTATGCAATTTAACTAGTTGAGAAGTCTGGCTTTGAAGGAATTCACACATTAAGGTGAATCTTGTCTATATCTACATCTGTGTAATAGTGCTGGAGGTAAATAAATAATGTGATTTTAAGTGCAAAATAAAAACTGGCTGAATACAATGTGATTACATAACACATGCCGGTCGTTCTGAAACAGTGTGTTAGGAATTCATACAAGCTAGCTGTGAAAATATGTACTTTTAAGAGCTTAGGTGAATTACAGGTTGTTACGCACTCAAGTTGCTATCCTGTGTATGCACTGCCCAGTCTGAATCTATGATATATCTGGTTCTGCTCAAATGTTTCTAGAAATCAAACATGTAGATGGATGTAATATTTTTTTGTAGGGTGCACGATATATGCTTGTCTCTAAAATACGTTCACTTCCATTTTTTTTGCAAACATTGTCATGTAAAAATAGGTACTTTACCAATAGAAATGCAGTAGCCATTGACCAGACAATTAGGAGGTTTTTTTATTAAAAATATAGTTGTAATATGCAAGAAAACTGATGCCTTTCACCAAGCAATGAGTGTGTACAAAGGACAACCTGCACAAAAGAAAGAATTGTGAAATATGGAGTTTCTAACTGACAAATCAGATGTGACTAGTCGTGCAATGACTGTTCATATAGGCTCAGCTTTGAAGGAATTGTCAGGTTAAGGTGAATCTTGTGTATATTTATACCTGTATAATGTATGCTGACTGGCAGGAGCTGATCCAGCAGTTTATTGCAAGTTTACCAATTAGATTGTATAATGTTATGTAATTTAACTACTTGAGAAGTCTGGCTTTGAAGGAATTCACACATTAAGGTGAATCTTGTCTATATCTACATCCGTGTAATAGTGCTGTATGTAAACAAATAATGTGATTTTAAGTGCAAAATAAAAACTGGCTGAATACAATGTGATTACAGAACACATGCCGGTCGTTCTGAAACATTGTGTTAGGGAATTCATTCAAGCTAGCTTAGAAAATGTGTACTTTCAAGAGCTTAGGTGAATTACAGGTTGTTACGCACTCAAGTTGCTATCCTTTGTATGCACTACCCAGTCTGAATCTATGATATATTATCTAGTTCTGCTCAAATGTTTCTAGAAATCAAACATGTAGATGGATGTAATATTTTTTGTAGGGTGCACGATATATGCTTGTCTCTAAAATATGTTCACTTCCATTTTTTTGCAAACACTATCAATGTAAAAATAGGTACTTTAGCAATAGAAATGCAGTAGCCATTGACCAGACACGTAGGAGGTTTTTTTTATTAAAAATATAGTTGTAATATGCAAGAAAACTGATGCCTTTCACCAAGCAATGAGTGTGTACAAAGGACAACCTGCACAAAAGAAAGAATTGTGAAATATGGAGTTTCTAACTGACAAATCAGATGTGACTAGTCGTGCAATGACTGTTCATATAGGATCAGTTACATGCTTTCACATAGAGTCACTCTAGTTGACCCATGCTTAGATGCTAATCATCTGTGTCATCATAGCCTTTGTTTAAAACAAAACCATATATCTATTGCGCCACACTCTGAAAATGATAATATGCAATTTATATAATTCAAATCATATGGTTTGGTCACGAGGAACACTCCCCAATGGCTGTTAGGGTTGAAATAAAAAATTTGTAAAAACCTAAATTTTTCGAGAGCTATGATCAATAACTTGTTTCGAATCATCGTTTTAATTAGTGATGGACATCAACGTCAGTTAGCTGTCATAACTAGTGTTGTATCGTGTGTAATGGTCTCTAGGTCTTTCTATCATTGTGTTCGCAGAGATGTCAGTAGGCAGATAGTAGACACTGCATGAAATATATTGCAAGTTTGTTAATTAGATTGTACAATATTATGGAATTGTACTAGTTGAGAAGCTTAGCTTTGAAGGAATTGTCAGGTTAAGGTGAATCTTGTGTATATTTATACCTGTATAATGTCTACTGTCTGACAGGAGCTGATCCAGCAGTTTATTACAAGTTTACCAATTAGGTTGTATAATGTTATGCAATTTAACTAGTTGAGAAGTCTGGCTTTGAAGGAATTCACACATTAAGGTGAATCTTGTCTATATCTACATCCGTGTAATAGTGCTGTATGTAAACAAATAATGTGATTTTCAATGCAAAATAAAAACAGGCTGAATACAATGTGATTACGGAACACATGCTGGTCTTTCTGAAACATTGTGTTAGGAATTCACACAAGCTAGCTGAGAAAATGTGTATTTTAAGAGTTGAGGTGAATTACAGGCTGTTACACACTAAAGTTGCTATCTTTTGTATGCACTGCCCAGTCTGAGTCTATGATCTATCTGGTTCTGCTCAAATGTTTCTAGAAATCAAACATGTATGTAATATTTTTTTGTAGGGTGCACGATATATGTTTATCTCTAAAATATGTTCACTTCCATTTTTTTTGCAAACATTGTCATGTCAAAATAGGTACTTTAGCAATGGAAATGCAGTAACCATTGACTATACACGTACGAGGTTTTTTATTAAAAATATAGTTGTAAAATGCATGAAAACTGATGCCTGTCACCAAGCAATGAGTGTGTACAAAGGACAGGCTGCACAAAAGAAAGAATTGTGAAATATGGAGTTTCTAACTGACAAATCAGATGTGACTAGTCGTGCAATGACTGTTCATATAGGATCAGTTACATGCTTTCACATAGAGTCACTCTTGTTGACCCATGCTTAGACGCTAATCATCTGTGTCATCACAGCCTTTGTATGAAAGAAAACCATATATCTGTGGAGCCACACTCTGAAAATGATAATATGCAATTTTATATAATTCAAAACATATGGTTTGGTCACAGGGAATATACCCAATATCTGTTGAAGTTGAAAAAAAAATTGTAAAAACCTAAATTTTTCGAGAGCTATGTGCAATAACTTGTTTCTAATCATTACAGAACACATGCTGGTCTTTCTGAAACATTGTGTTAGGAATTCACACAAGCTAGCTGAGAAAATGTGTATTTTAAGAGTTGAGGTGAATTACAGGCTGTTACACACTAAAGTTGCTATCTTTTGTATGCACTGCCCAGTCTGAGTCTATGATCTATCTGGTTCTGCTCAAATGTTTCTAGAAATCAAACATGTATGTAATATTTTTTTGTAGGGTGCACGATATATGTTTATCTCTAAAATATGTTCACTTCCATTTTTTTGCCAACATTTTCATGTCAAAATAGGTACTTTAGCAATGGAAATGCAGTAGCCATTGATCATACACGTAGGAGGTTTTTTTTATTAAAAATATAGTTGTAAAATGCATGAAAACTGATGCCTGTCACCAAGCAATGAGTGTGTACAAAGGACAGGCTGCACAAAAGAAATAATTGTTAAATATGGAGTTACTAACTGACTCAAGTCTCAAGTAGTTATACTCAAACAGCCCAATCTTGAGCTAACGCAGGAGTTTGGACCTAACGGCTTTTAGTCCTTCATTTTTTTACCCGTCCTCTCGATCGACAGGCGGGTGCTCTAACCATTAGACCACCGCTCCCCACAACTCAGATGTGACTAGTCGTGCAATGACTGTTCATATAGGCTCAGTTACATGCTTCCACATAGAATCACTCTAGTTGACCCATGCTTTGATGCTAATCATCTGTGTCATCACAGCCTTTGTTTGAAAGAAAACCATATATCTATTCAGCCACACTCTGAAAATGATAATATGCAATTTTATATAATTCAAAACATATGGTTTGGTCACGAGGAACACTCCCCAATGGCTGTTAGGGTTGAAATAAAAAATTTGTAAAAACCTAAATTTTTCGAGAGCTATGTTCAATAACTTGTTTCGAATCATCGTTTTAATTAGTGATGGGCATCAACGTCAGTTAGCTGTCATGACTAGTGTTGTATCGTGTGTGATGGTCTCTAGGTCTTTCTGTCATTGTGTTCGCAGAGATGTCAGTAGGCAGATAGTAGACACTGCATGAAATATATTGCAAGTTTGTTAATTAGATTGTATAATATTATGGAATTGTACTAGTTGAGAAGCTTAGGTTTGAAGGAATTGTCAGGTTAAGGTGAATCTTGTGTATATTTATACCTGTATAATGTCTACTGTCTGACAGGAGCTGATCCAGCAGTTTATTACAAGTTTACCAATTAGGTTGTATAATGTTATGCAATTTAACTAGTTGAGAAGTCTGGCTTTGAAGGAATTCACATATTAAGGTGAATCTTGTATATATCTACATCTGTGTAATAGTGCTGGAGGTAAAACAATAATGTGCTTTTCAGTGCAAAATAAAAACAGGCTGAATATAATGTGATTACAGAACACATGCTGGTCTTTCTGAAACTTTGTTTTAGGAATTCACACAAGGTAGCTGAGAAAATGTGTATTTTAAGAGTTGAGGTGAATTACAGGTTGTTACGCACTCAAGTGGCTATCCTGTGTATGCACTGCCCAGTCTGAGTCTATGATCTATCTGGTTCTGCTCAAATGTTTCTAGAAATCAAACTTGTAGATGGATGTAATATTTTTTTGTAGGGTGCACGATATATGTTTGTCTCTAAAATATGTTCACTTCCATTTTTTTTACCAACATTTTCATGTCAAAATAGGTACTTTAGCAATGGAAATGCAGTAGCCATTGACCATACACGTAGGAGGTTTTTTTTATTAAAAATATAGTTGTAAAATGCATGAAAACTGATGCCTGTCACCAAGCAATGAGTGTGTACAAAGGACAGGCTGCACAAAAGAAATAATTGTTAAATATGGATTTACTAACTGGCAACTCAGGTTGTGCGATGACAGTTCATATAACTCAGTTACATGCTTTCACATAGAATCACTCTTGTTGACCCATGCTTAGATGCTAATCATCTGTGTCATCACAGCCTTTGTTTAAAAGAAAACCATATATCTATTGCGCCACACTCTGAAAATGATAATATGCAATTTTATATAATTCAAAACATATGGTTTGGTCACGAGGAACACTCCCAATGGCTGTTAGGATTGAAATAAAAAAATTTTTTTAAATACATTTTTCAAGAGCTATGTGCAATAACTTGTTTTTAATCATCGTTTTAATTAGTGATGGGCATCAACGTCAGTTAGCTGTCATGACTAGTATTGTATCGCGTGTGATGGTCTCTAGGTCTTTCTATCATTGTGTTCGCAGAGATGTCAGTAGGCAGATAGTAGACACTGCATGAAATATATTGCAAGTTTGTTAATTAGATTGTATAATATTATGGAATTGTACTAGTTGAGAAGCTTCGGTTTGAAGGAATTGACAGGTTAAGGTGAATCTTGTGTATATTTACATCTGTGTAATGGCTACTGACTGACAGGAGCTGATCCAGCAGTTTATTACAAGTTTACCAATTAGGTTGTATAATGTTATGTAATTTAACTACTTGAGAAGTCTGGCTTTGAAGGAATTCACACATTAACATGAATCTTGTCTATACATCTGTGGAATAGTGCTGGATGGAAACAAATAATGTGATTTTCAATGCAAAATAAAAACAGGCTGAATACAATGTGATTACAGAACACATGCTGGTCTTTCTGAAACATTGTGTTAGGAATTCACACAAGCTAGCTGAGAAAATGTGTATTTTAAGAGTTGAGGTGAATTACAGGCTGTTACACACTAAAGTTGCTATCTTTTGTATGCACTACCCAGTCTGAATCTATGATCTATCTGGTTCTGCTCAAATGTTTCTAGAAATCAAACATGTATGTAATATTTTTTTGTAGGGTGCACGATATGTGTTTGTCTCTAAAATATGTTCACTTCCATTTTTTTTACCAACATTTTCATGTCAAAATAGGTACTTTAGCAATGGAAATGCAGTAGCCATTGACCATACACGTAGGAGGTTTTTTTATTAAAAATATAGTTGTAAAATGCATGAAAACTGATGCCTGTCACCAAGCAATGAGTGTGTACAAAGGACAGGCTGCACAAAAGAAATGTGACTAGTCGTGCAATGACAGTTCATATAGGCTCAGTTACATGCTTTCACATAGAGTCACTGTTGTTGACCCATGCTTAGATGCTAATCATCTGTGTCATCATAGCCTTTGTTTAAAACAAAACCATATATCTATTGTGCCACACTCTGAAAATGATAATATGCAATTTTATATAATTCAAAACATATGGTTTGGTCACGAGGAACACTCCCGAATGGCTGTTAGGGTTGAAATAAAAAAATTTAAAAACCTAAATTTTTCGAGAGCTATGTGCAATAACTTGTTTCGAATCATCGTTTTAATTAGTGATGGGCATCAACGTCAGTTAGCTGTCATGACTAGTGTTGTATCGTGTGTGATGGTCTCTAGGTCTTTCTATCATTGTGTTCGCAGAGATGTCAGTAGGCAGATAGTAGACACTGCAGTGAATTACATTGCTGTTGTTAATAGGTCTCCTATAAATCCATGGAATGGCTGCTTGGTATTGTATGTTTTGTAACCTGACAGGCCTTCCTAATCTCCTTCCCTCAGAATGCTAAACTGTATTGTTGTTTCCATGTAACCTGCAGGCTTCCTCTCCATCTCCTTACCCTACCAGGTGGCTGCTGTATATGTTATGCAATGTAACCTAGTTAAAAATGGCCTTCCTCTCTGTCTCCTTCCTCAGGTAAGCTGCTGGTATTATTTCCCATGTAACTGCTCCTCCAGTTTCCTCAATGTGTTTTTTTATGCATTAAACTGGCCTTCTACGTCTCCTTCCTCCAGGTGGTCTTTTGAAAGATTGTGTTGGCTAGCTAAAAATGTGTATTTTAGATTAGTGAATTACGGCTGTTACACAGCAGTCTCCTTCCCTCCAGGTGGCTGCTGGTATTGTTGTTCCCATGTAACCTGGGCCTTCCTCCCGTCTCCTTCCCTCCAGAAGGCTGCTGGTATTGTTGTTCCCATGTAAACTGCGCCTTCTTCTCCATCTCCTTTCCTCCAGGTAGCTGCTGGTATTGTTGTTCCCATGTAACCTGGGCCTTCCTCCCCGTCTGCTTCCCTCCAGATGGCTGCTGGTATTGTTGTTCCCATGTAACCTGTGCCTTCCTCCCAGTCTCCTTCCCTCCAGGTGGCTGCTGGTATTGTTGTTCCAGTATAACCTGGGCCTTACTCCCCTTCTCCTTATCTCCAGGTGGCTGCTGGTATTGTTGTTCCCGTGTAACCTCGGCCTTCCTCCCCGTCTCCTTCCCTCCAGGTGGCTGCTGGTATTGTTGTTCCCATGTAACCTGGACCTTCCTCCTGGTCTCCTTCCCTCCAGATGGCTGCTGGTATTGTTGTTCCCGTGTAACCTGGACCTTCCTCCCGGTCTCCTTCCCTCCAGGTGGCTGCTGGTATTGTCGTTCCCATGTAACCTCGACCTTCCTCCCAGACTCCTTCCCTCCAGGTGTCTGCTGGTATTGTTGTTCCCATGTAACCTCGGTCTTCCTCCCCGTCTCCTTCCCTCCAGGTGGCTGCTGGTATTGTTGTTCCCATGTAACCTGGCCTTCCTCCCCGTCTCCTTCCCTCCAGGTGGCTGCTGGTATTGTTGTTCCCATGTAACCTGGGCCTTCCTCCCGGTCTCCTTCCCTCCAGGTGGCTGCTGGTATTGTTGTTCCCCTGTAACCAGGGCCTTCCTCCCCGTCTCCTTCCCTCCAGGTGGCTGCTGGTATTGTTGTTCCCGTGTAACCTGGGCCTTCCTCCCAGCCTCCTTCCCTCCAGGTGGCTGCTGGTTTTGTTGTTCCCGTGTAAACTGGGCCCTTCCTCCCAGTCTCCTTCCCTCCAGGTGGCTGCTGGTATTGTTGTTCCCATGTAACCTGGGCCTTCCTCCCGGTCTCCTTCCCTCCAGGTGGCTGCTGGTATTGTTGTTCCCATGTAACCTGGGCCATCCTCCCTGTCTCCTTCCCTGCTGGTGGCTGCTGGAATTTTTGTTATAATAATAACATACCATTTACAGTATATATCACCCTTATATGATGGGTGCAACGCCACGGTAATTTTGTAATATCCTTTTTAACTTTGCCATTATCTTCGCTGGGCGGCGCCATATTGCTCTGCGGGGGGCTCAGCAGCAGAGTGGTTTGAGTACGAGCTCCTGGCATGGCGTTCACACAGTTAAAACCTCTCGGAAAAACGGCCGAAACGCATGGAAAATCGACTAAAAAGAAAACTGTTGTGCACTGGATGGCTCCTGGATATATCATCTAGTACTACCAATGCAAGGAAAAAACTTTTGATCGACTTCCGAGGAAGAATTTGCAGCGGAAAAGTTGTTGCAAATGCGGAAATTGCCGTGTTCGCCAGCCGCAGGCTCTGCGAGTGACCACTTTTCCGATGCAGATTACAAGACAAAAGACTATGTGATGAGCATGAACAGACGGTGAGCATCAATATGTCATTCTTGGTCAAAGACACCGTTCCATCTTAGATCTTTTTTTCCGCATATGACCATGCATCTACAGACTATTCTGTGACAAGGAAACGTCAGATATCAGAGCGATGCGTAGGAAGCGACGAGCCGAAACCAGGTTAGTAAATTGGATTACCGTTACCATTGTGACTTATCACTACGATTACAATATAGTTCCACCCCAATAAGCACAGCTGTGCTTCAACGTCAGCATATATATGACCCACAGTAAATCGAAATGTATGAATACAATAAAGTGCGAGTAAGTGTTAATAGTTTGATATAATTACGAGTGTTTTCCAATCCGCCGATTTATTTTCGACGTGATCAGACGTACCGTCATACGTGGCCGTACTCAAAACAATAACAATAACTCAGTAAGTGCTACAGGATATACTGCAGCCTTATAACATGGGCCATGGCGTATGTACTAGGCAAAATTATTCAAGAAAATAATTTGATATTATTTATTGACAGTCATAATAAGTCTCATACTCCTGTGTTCTAAATGCCTATAGAGCAAGCGGCAAGCGTAAGGCTAAGCCTGGGGGGGTTAGATGCATGGGAGAAATACGACCAAAAGACAGTATAGACTATAGTGCAACAGAAGCCTACTGTTGCTGTTTACATTTCAAATTCTTTATGGAAATATTTAAATATACAAATACTTTCATTGTGATTAAGTGCAAATGCAGTTACAAAAACGTTTTAAAAGTATTTAAATATTTAAGTAAAATGCATTTCACCCATGTAATGTCTAGCTGGAAAGGAAACTAACTAAGGCATCGTCATCTACCCAGTTGAGCACTATCAGATTACATGTCTGCTTTCTATAATGACACTTTACAATTTCTGTCTGAATTCTTGTGACTTGACAATAAGGCAAAATTATATAAAATTAATTTGCTTTAGTGATCAGATTAAACCCCACATGTAATAACCGGAAGTTCATAAAGAGATGTATTAATTACATTTTATTCTAAGTCGACTGATAACACTGTAATGAATATCGTGGGGGGAGGGGGCAACTGTCGGCAACCCACAATAGTATTAGTACAAGCTATACATATGAAGAAAGTATATCAGGCATGGGGTCAATTCTGTTTTGTCAATTCCTCTCTCTCTCTCTCTCTCTCTCTCTCACTCTCTCTCTCTCTCTCTCTCTCACTCTCTCACTCACTCACTCACACACACACACACACACACACACACACACACACACACACACACACACACACACACACACACACACACACACACACACACACACACACACACATCAGGTTTGCCATAAAAAACTTTAAAATGGCATCCAGCCATTTCACATGTACTTTCTGCTGCAACACCTCTCCTGGATTTTTGCTAACAAAACCAGACATTTTGGACAGCCCTGGACAGTTGGGTCATTAATCTGAGTTTTGAACAGTTTCCCCTGTTTATATCGGGTCCAGGTAATTTGCCCCCCTCCCGGACATTTGCCCCTTTGTCACTTGCCCCCCCAGACATTAGCCCCTTGCCTTATTCAAAATCTGGACATTTGCCCCCTGTCCGTAGCCTCTGGATTATTTGTAAGTTTTTTAAGAAATGTTTTTTTAACTTATTTTTTATTTCTGAACATGAATTCAAGATATATATTACCCTAATTGCAATTAATGTTCTTTGTGCCAGATCAGCCAAGTAAATTACTTTATATAGTTGGAGGTGATCCTGTAATCAAAGGATTATCTTTATTGCAATTGTGGAAGAAGCCAGTGACATTAGGACCTGGACCTGTTAGGACAATTGAGGATATTTGAAAGAAGCCATCTCAACAAGGTTTCTTTTGAATTGCATTTACCATGGAGAGTTGGAGTGACTCCATTTTCCTATAAAACTGGATGCACAAGCCAGAGTTGTCAGAATTCACTTATAACTTCACCATGGAAATTACTACTAGCATCTGCGGGGCACTCCAAACCAGCTGATCTCTGACTCGTTACTGTCCACCACTGTTTGTGGAAGCATCACCCCAAGAACCTATCTTCCACCACTGACTATCAATGATACCTGGAAGACAACTGGTGACAAGATCATCTCATACACACTCCAGGGGATAGGCCATTGCATTAGGCTAAAGTGACTTCGACTTGTCATTGAATGTTATGTTATTGTAATAATAATGATAAAACTGCAAACTGATTTTCACTTTTCAACTATCATAGAAAAAAGGGGCAGATGTCCGGGGGGGGGGGAGCAAATATACTAGGAGTCAGATTTATATCGCTATCAGTTGTGGTATCATTGATATTTCATCAAATTTACTGGAAAATTTGAGTCTTCAACATCCTAATCTCCAACATGTATTCTCCATGGGGACATTTTTAATTACTACAAAGGGCAAACCCTACAGCCACATGTAACAGCATTGTACAGATGACCAGTGACATGTTTAGTATGGGAAACTTGTGGGATGAACATTAGGCTTGGATAAACAAGAGGCTGCATTCAAGTGGGGCAGGCGTCCTCTCTCACACAAAGGGAATGTGCAGCCAGGTGCCCTTAATTGGCAATCTCTGTAAATAAACCTTGTACACTGAAAAAGAAAATGAGGCCCGAATGGTCTGATTTTGGTTTACTGTCTGTTACAGTAACAGTATTTCTTTTTGATGCAAATGCTTGATTATATTGTTCTTGGTCACAATGTTTCAATACCAGAGTAGACAGTGTCTATGCTGTAATGTTGACAACTTCCTGGCTGTTACCAGATTCTGGGTGACATGCTAAGAGCAGACAAATATGATTTTAAAAGTAATATAAGTAAATATAAGGGTAAATATTAACAGTATCAAGTCAATAATTCCAACCAAATCAATTCCAATTCCCAAAAAATAAATTTCTGAGAAAAAAAATGCCAATTAAAATATATATTTTGAAGTAAATTCCAATTCCGGAAGGGAATTGACCACATGCCTGAAGTATATTCATGACAATATCTTGCCTCTGTGTACTACAGCAACAGTCATGAACAGTATAATTGAATTGAAACAAGTTTATGTCTGTGGGGCTTTTGCCGGGAGGGGCTTTTGTCCATGCACCATACTATCTAGCAGATGCTTTCAGTATAATACCTAATAATTATATTTTTATATATATACATATATATATATATATATATATATATATATATATATATATATATATACACGTGTGGACAGGTATGTGTGTGTGTGTGTGCAGCATTTATAAGATAAAGATGTCACAAACATAGATCTGCATTTTGTCCAATAACAATATTCATGCATTATGTTATCTAAATCGAGTGTCAGATATAAAATAAGGAACCCCATAGAAAGTGAACCTGTGGCTCCATATTTTGTTATAGAATTTTGACCTCCCTGGCCCATTGAAAACAGTGCAATGTTGATTAGATAATATAATGCACTTTGGAGCTAGGATGCTACAATTTTGGTTACATGTGTTTGGTTATGTTACCAGTGGCATTCGTCAAACTGACCAAAGAGATTCATTAAAAACATTAAGAGATCAGTGAAAGACCCATTGGTTGAATTAACATGGCTCCATAGGGAAAACGCTTTTCCCTGTGGTTGATTACTTTATACATTCTATATGACACTGGCACTCTTATATTCTAAAAATAATATATACAAGAGAAAGTTTCTCACATTGTGATTCATTTTTATTATGCAAAAGATGAATTTTGTTAAATTTTCAAGTCACTGTATGTGTAATCTTTTCAGATGAAGGATTCACCATTGGTTCGTATAAGTACAGGTACTAGTTTTGAAGCATCCAGCGCTATGGGTGATGCCGTCAATCTTTACATTACGGATGTCACCTTTAGTGCCATCACTGCTACTACTGCTGTGACACCACATACAACTGATGCTGAAATGCAAATCGATCCGGTAACGATATTTAAAGTGCGACACTTCGCAAATGCTGCTGTAGTCACGGATGACATTATTGCACCAATGACCATTGATCATGACTACTCCTATGTGAAGCTTCCATCAGATTCAGTGAGAATAAAGACATTGGTGCAGATGATGCACACTATGTGATAACAGCGACATAACCGAGGGTGACTCAAGCAGCTCCGACACCTATGAGAAAGAGAAGAAGTTTGTCATTCGTGAGAAAAATTTAAGTCATTTTTCTGCACCTGCCACACACCAAACAGCCATAAACTGTGACACAGGTTGTACTCATGTCTGATCTATCAGCCAAGGTCTTTCGGATACTGGGGTGTCTGTCAGAGGAAAGTGTGCTGATTTCTACCCCTGGATGAGTGAAAGGTGAATTGAATATGTTAGGTGTACATGTACTATCAGTCAGAATAAGTAGTGTATTGGTGTATATTTAGTGCCAGTAGTGTATTGGAACAGATGGTTGGTGTGCAAGTACTATCAGTCAGAACAAGTAGTGTACTGATACATATGATTGGTGTACATTTACTGTCAGTACAAGTAGTGTATTTGGTAGAGAATGAGATGCTTGGTTTACATTTGCTGTCGGTAGGAACAAGTAGTAGATTCAGTCAGAACAAGTAGTATATTGGATACACATGATTGGTGTACATTTACTGTCAGAAGAAGTAGTGAAATGGTGCAGATTCCAGAATGAGATCATTGGTGTACATTTACTGTTGGTAGGAACAAGTAATGTATTGGTATGAATAATTGGTGTACGTCTACTGTCAGTCAGAACAAGTAATATTGTTACACATGATTGGTGTACATTTACTGTCCAATCAAAACAAGTAGTCTATTGCCATTGGTACAGATAATGATGGTGAAACAGTTAAAATGCCTTGGCTTTATAAAGATTAATTATTTCCTAAGCTAAACTACCAGTATATTTGATATGTTGTGGCATAATAATGATGTGTGTAACTGTGATATCCATGTTCCAGGTTGTATTTCCCGGTGGTAGTCACTGTTTTAGTCAATGTTTAGTCTTGGTTTCAGTCGTTCTAGTTAGCCTTATTTCTTTGGTAATTGTTTTTCTGTGTGAATAAACTGTTGATATATTTTATGTTGGTCTCAATATAAATGAAATTGTGTGTGTGTAGTGACATGCAAGATGCTGCAGGTAACATTTTTTTGACAGAAGTGGGATATGGATAAGAAGGCATTCACATCATTCAGTTATTAATATTTTAGTGGGAATTTTTTTAGTTTTCCAGGTTGTTTTTCGACCTGCTGCATACTGTGGGTGCCTCACAATTTGTCTATATCAGACTATCAGTACACTCACCTGTGTCAGGTCAATCTCCATAGCTAAACTTTCCATCAATTCAATTCAGTTCAGAATAGACATCACAGATCCTTCCCACATCGCAGGATGGGATTACTTGTCTTGCCTTTCCTGAGCCTGAAATATAATTTGTCAGGGTTAGTTTAACAAGATTTAACAAGATTTGCCATCCAAGCCAAAGGCCCAGATGGCAAGTGGACAAGGAAGCCATTGGCTTATCGAGAGTCCAACAATGTTCACCTACTTATAACCCGCCCTCCTGATATATGTGTCAACCTTGTTTTTAAACATATTCACGCTGCTAGCAGTTACACAATCTGTAGACAATTTGTTCCATTCATTTATTGTCCTCTGTGAGAACGAGTGCTTCCTGATGTCCAATCTACATTGATCCTTTACTAATTTTACCTCATGTCCTCTAGTTCTGCTATCCTTCTTGAGTGAGAAAAACATATTTCTATCAATATTTTCATACCCATTCAATATCTTAAAAATTTCAATCTGATCTCCTCTTAACCTCCTTGTCTCTAGAGTTGTTAAACCACATTCTTTCAGGCGTTCTTCATAACTAAGGTCTCTAAGTTCTGGAATCATTTTAGTTGCTCTCCTTTGTATGCGTTCAAGCGTATCTATATCCTTCTTACGATATGGTCTCCATGCTTGTATACAGTATTCTAAATGAGGTCTAACTATTGCTTTATAAAGAGGTATAATTAAATTTTTTCCCTTGTATGTTATGCTTCTTCTAATCAATCCAAGAATTTGATTACCCTTTGAAGCTGCAATACCACACTGCTCTGAAACTTTCATATCAGCGCTTATTGTAACTCCTAAGTCCTTTTCTTTTACAGTAGTACCCAGAACAGTATCTCCCATTTTATAGTTTACATTCAAGTTCCCATGTCCTGTATGTAGGCATTTACATTTCCCAAAATTGAATAGCATCTGCCATTTCTCAGACCATTTCACTAATCTGTCTAGATCGTTTTGTAAATGTTGTTTATCACCATCAGTATTAACCTTTCTAAACAGTTTTATGTCATCCGCAAATTTCAGTATGTTACTTGTTATACTGTCGTCCAAGTCATTGATATAAATTAAGAATAATATAGGTCCTAATACTGATCCTTGAGGTACCCCACTCAAAACCGATTTCCAATTTGAAACTTCTCCATCTACTACAACTCGTTGGCTTCTGTCAGTCAGCCATTGTTCTATCCAGTCAGTTATGCTATCCCCGATACCATGGGCTTTTAATTTAACTAGCAATCTTTGATGTGGCACTTTGTCAAAAGCTTTTTGAAAATCTAAGTAGATAATATCTACTGGCGATCCAACGTCTATCCACTTAGTGATTTCTTCCAAAAAACATAAAATATTTGATAAGCATGACCTCGCTTTAAGGAATCCATGTTGAGATGAATTTAATAATTTATGCTTAACGAGGAAGTCCACCATATGGTCTTTAATTAACCTTTTCTAATAATTTACAAATCACTGACGTTAAACTCACTGGTCTGTAATTCTCTGACTTATTTCTCGAACCCTTTTTAAATAATGGTATGATGTTTGCTTCTTTCCATTCAAACGGAACAACTCCCTCTTTTAATGACAAGTTGAATACTCTTGCAAGTGGTATACTGATTTGATCTACTGTTTCCATTAGTAATTTTGGAGGAATCCCATCCACTCCCGGTGATTTGTTATCCTTCATTGCCTTTATTTTCTTAGCTACCAATTCTGGAGTTACAACTAACGGTCCTAAATATTCAGATTTAGCCCCCTGAAATTTAGCATCAGCAACTGGTAATGAACTAATATCTTCTTTGGTAAACACTGAACTGAAGTAACCATTTAGGTCTTCCGCCATTAAAAACCCCTGTGATATTATATTTCCAGCACTGTCTTCTAGAGGTCCAACCTTGTCTTGTACGTTTTGTTTACTCCTGACATATGCATAACAACTCTTGCTGTCATTTTTTATGTTACATGCCAGTTTTTGCTCATAGCTTCTTTTAGATTGTCTGATTTCAGTTGTAGCTGCATTAAGTGCCTCTTTGTATTTTGCATAGTCTTCTTCCCTTCTGGTATGCCTATAAACCCTCCACATAGTTTGTTTCAGCATTATTTTTCTAATAGCCTCTTTTGACAAGTGTTTCTTTGTAGTTGATAGCACTAATTCCATAATTACCATAATAGTTGCAAAACTGTGAACATTACATACTGTCAGTAGTTAATTATTGTTATTTAAATGATTACATTGCACCAAACAACAAGGTGTTGTGGTGTGCTACAGAGGGGGGTGATTACAAGTACGAATATTAATGTAATCATGATTACAGTAATTATTGCAATCACAATTACTAATGTAGTCATGATTATAATCATTATTACAATCAGGATTACGGTAACATTTAAGAATATATATATATATATATATATTCACATAATGAATTAAATAAACCCTCATGTTATTATTGTCATCAATGTTATTCAACACAAAATCAAACACAATAATAAAATACAGTCACGGTACACTTCATTAGATTAGATACAAAATAAAGAGAAAAGCCTGCTTGCATTGCGATTGTAGTTCGGACCTCGCCCTCGGGCTAGGTAAAAGAAATATGCAGAAAAAATATGATTATTAAAATGGCAATGATTCGATAACAATTGAATTACTGACCTGCTAGCTATAGGGCGAATCAATGAGTCGGCACGCAAATCATGCAATGACAGCAGACCAACATCTAGCACCGCTCTGTTTGTGCATATCACTACAAAATCATCGTCTTCGCCTTCGTACGGTGATGCAAGCACCAACGCGGTCGGGCACACGGTGCTGCATAGCCATAGCCATAGCCTAGCCCTAGGCATGGTAGCTTCACCACATCACATTACCTAGTCAGGAATCGTTGACACTGACAGTCAAAGCGCTGTTGTAATTTTTCCTTAATCCAACGTCAACAAAGGCGAAGCCGACCTGGAGACTGGAGCGTGACTCGCACACTCGGTGACACTTTTCGACTGTCAACCGTTGTTTCCGTGTGGCCTGTCGAACTAGACTCTTCGTCTGTGGTTTCCATGTCTCCAAAGATAGACAACTATTACGGAAGTTCAGTAAACCACTAATCGCTAGTAGCAGATCTGGTAAAACTGTCACAAGCGATGCATCCATCTTGTCAACAAGTAAAAAATAGTTCCGGTATTCCGTTATCGCATATTCTCGTTGGTTAGCGTCTCGTGTGTTCGAGAAGTGTGGCGTTTTCCACGATTTTTTGCGTGCTTTAACTTTTTTATTTGGAACGAATAAAAACGCTATTTTGTTAACGTGTGTAAACACTTGTATATATAACAGATACCCATATCTTTTTTTTCGCTCCAGAATGCCTATTTACGAAATAAATCGCAAAAAAATCGAAAATTTACATTGATTAGATATACGCGACTCAAACCACTCGTTTCGACAACAAGATGGCGATACGCAGTGATGCATTTTGTCGATTTTTGTCTCGAACAAAATCAGTTTTTCAGTTTATCTCATAAATTAGCAGGTATCTGTCACCATTAATGCATAGTTAGATAATATATATTTAAATATACGACATAACACAAAATTGCTTCAGTTCCCCTTTAAGACAATGGAAAAGAAGCAAATTGCTTATGTTTCCTTTTTCAATTATCAATTAAATATATTATGTGCCACGATGTCTAGATCAAAAATAAAACCTCGGCCTTCCTCTCCATCTCCTTCCCTCCAGGTGGCTGCTGGTATTGTTGTTCCCAGGTAACCTCGGCCTTCCTCCCCGTCTCCTTCCCTCCAGGTGGCTGCTGGTGTTGTTGTTCCACCATAACCTGGGCCTTCCTCTCTGTCTCCTTCCCTCCAGGTGGCCGCTAGTGTTGTTGATCCACCGTAACCTGGTCCTTCCTCCCCGTCTCCTTCCCTGCAAGTGGCTGGTGGTATTGTTGTTCCCATGTAACCTGGGCCTTCCTCCCCGTCTCCTTCCCTACAGGTGGCTGCTGGTATTGTTGTTCCCGTGTAACTTGGGCCTTCCTCCCCGTCTCCTTCCCTCCAGGTGTCTGCTGGTATTGTTGTTCCCGTGTAACCTGGGCCTTCCTCCCCGTCTCCTTGATCCACCGTAACCTGGGCCTTCCTCCTCGTCTCCTTCCCTCCAGGTGGCTACTGGTATTGTTGTTCCCATGTAACCTGGGCCTTCCTCCCCATCTCCTTCCCTCCAGGTGGCTGCTAGTGTTGTTGTTCCCGTGTAACCTCGGCCTTCCTCCCCGTCTCCTTCCGTCCAGGTGGCTGGTGGTATTGTTGTTCCCATGTAACCTGGGCCTTCCTCCCCGTCTCCTTCCCTCCAGGTGGCTGCTGGTATTGTTGTTCCCGTGTAACCTAGGCCTTCCTCTCCGTCTCCTTCCCTCCAGGTGGCCGCTGGTGTTGTTGATCCACCGTAACCTGGGCCTTCCTCTCTGTCTCCTTCCCTCCAGGTGGCCGCTGGTATTGTTGTTCCCATGTAACCTGGGCCTTCCTCTCCATCTCCTTCCCTCCAGGTGGCTGCTGGTATAGTTGTTCCCATGTAATAATAATAATAATAATAATGTTTATTGTCTCAAATAACATAAATTTATATACATACAATCAATCAGCCGATCAACTACTAAACACATTTAAGACAATGGAAAAGAAGCAAATTGCTTATGTTTCCTTTTTCAATTATCAATTAAATATATTATGTGCCACGATGTCTAGATAAAAAAAAAACCTCGGCCTTCCTCTCCATCTCCTTCCCTCCAGGTGGCTGCTGGTATTGTTGTTCCCATGTAACCTCGGCCTTCCTCCCCGTCTCCTTCACTCCAGGTGTCCGCTGGTGTTGTTGTTCCACCATAACCTGGGCCTTCCTCTCTGTCTCCTTCCCTCCAGGTGGCCGCTAGTGTTGTTGATCCACCGTAACCTGGGCCTTTCTCTCTGTCTCCTTCCCTCCAGGTGGCCACTGGTGTTGTTGTTCCACCGTAATCTGGGCTTTCCTCTCTGTCTCCTTCCCTCCAGGTGGTCGCTGGTGTTGTTCCACCGTAACCTGGGCCTTCCTCTCTGTCTCCTTCCCTCCAGGTGGCCGCTGGTGTTGTTGATCCACCGTAACCTGGGCCTTCCTCTCTGTCTCCTTCCCTCCAGGTGGCCGCTGGTGTAGTTGTTCCACCGTAACCTGGGCCTTCCTCTCTGTCTCCTTCCCTCCAGGTGGCCGCTGGTGTTGTTGATCCACCGTAACCTGGGCCTTCCTCTCTGTCTCCTTCCATCCAGGTGGCCACTGGTGTTGTTGTTCCACCGTAACCGGGGCCTTCCTCTCGGTCTCCTTCCCTCCAAGTGGCTGCTGGTGTTGTTGTTCCCGTGTAACCTCGGCCTTCCTCCCCGTCTCCTTCCCTCCAGGTGGCTGCTGGTGTTATTGTTCCCGTGTAACCTGGGCCTTCCTCCCGGTCTCCTTCCCTCCAGGTGGCTGCTGGTGTTATTGTTCCTGTGTAACCTGGGCCTTCCTCCCGGTCTCCTTCCCTCCAGGTGGCTGCTGGTATTGTTGTTCCCGTGTAACTTGGGCCTACCTCCCCGTCTCCTTCCCTACAGGTGGCTGCTTGTTTTGTTGTTGATGTGTAACCTGGGCCTTCCTCCCCGTCTCCTTCCCTCCAGGTGGCTGCTGGTATTGTTGTTCCCATGTAACCTGGGCCTTCCTCCCGGTCTCCTTCCCTCCAGGTGGCTGCTGGTGTTATTGTTCCTGTGTAACCTGGGCCTTCCTCCCGGTCTCCTTCCCTCCAGGTGGCTGCTGGTATTGTTGTTCCCGTGTAACCTCGGCCTTCCTCCCGGTCTCCTTCCCTCCAGGTGGCTGCTGGTATTGTTGTTCCCATGTAACCTCGGCCTTCCTCTCCGTCTCCTTCCCTCCAGGTGGCTGCTGGTATTGTTGTTCCCGTGTAACCTGGGCCTTCCTCTCGGTCTCCTTCCCTCCAGGTGGCTGCTGGTATTGTTGTTCCCGTGTAACCTCGGCCTTCCTCCCCGTCTCCTTCCCTCCAGGTGGCTGCTGGTATTGTTGTTCCCATGTAACCTCGGCCTTCCTCCCGTCTCCTTCCGTCCAGGTGGCTGCTGGTATTGTTGTTCCCATGTAACCTGGGCCTTCCTCTCGGTCTCCTTCCCTCCAAATGGCTGCTGGTGTTGTTGTTCCCGTGTAACCTCGGCCTTCCTGCTGGTATTGCTGTTCCCCATTAATCTGGGCCTTCCTCCCCGTCTCCTTCCCTCCAGGTAGCTGCTGGTATTGTTCTTCCCATGTAACCTCGGCCTTCCTCCCCGTCTCCTTCCCTCCAGGTGGCTGCTGTTATTGTTGTTCCCGTGTAACCTGGGCCTTCCTCCCCGTCTCCTTCCCTCCAGGTGGCTGCTTGTATTGTTGTTACCATGTAACCCTGGCCTTCCTCCCGGTCTCCTTCCCTCGAGGTGGCTGCTGGTATTGTTGTTCCCGTGTAACCTCGGCCTTCCTCCCCGTCTCCTTCCCTCCAGGTGGCTGCTGGTATTGTTGTTCCCATGTAACCTCGGCCTTCCTCCCATTTCCTTCCGTCCAGGTGGCTGCTGGTATTGTTGTTCCCATGTAACCTGGGCCTTCCTCTCGGTCTCCTTCCCTCCATGTGGCTGCTGTTGTTGTTGATCCACTGTAACCTGGACCTTCCTCCCCGTCTCCTTCCCTCCAGGTGGCTGCTGGTATTGCTGTTCCCCATTAATCTGGGCCTTCCTCCCCGTCTCCTTCCCTCCAG
The DNA here is from genome assembly GCA_033239005.1 of Lamellibrachia satsuma. NCBI lineage: Eukaryota > Metazoa > Annelida > Polychaeta > Sabellida > Siboglinidae > Lamellibrachia > Lamellibrachia satsuma. The sequence goes on from BSQZ01000019.1 coordinate 5,425,030, forward strand.
GTGGCTGCTGGTATTGTTCTTCCCATGTAACCTCGGCCTTCCTCCCTGTCTCCTTCCCTCCAGGTGGCTGCTGGTATTGTTGTTCCCGTGTAACCTGGGCCTACCTCCCCGTCTCCTTCCCTACAGGTGGCTGCTGGTATTGTTGTTCCCGTGTAACCTGGGCCTTCCTCTCGGTCTCCTTCCCTCCAAGTGGCTGCTGGTATTGTTGTTCCCATGTAACCTCGGCCTTCCTCCCCGTCTCCTTCCCTCCAGGTGGCTGCTGGTATTGTTGTTCCCATGTAACCTGGGCCTTCCTCTCGGTCTCCTTCCCTCCAGGTGGCTGCTGGTATTGTTGTTCCCGTGTAACCTCGGCCTTCCTCCCCGTCTCCTTCCCTCCAGGTGGCTGCTGGTATTGTTGTTCCCATGTAACCTCGGCCTTCCTCCCCGTCTCCTTCCGTCCAGGTGGCTGCTGGTATTGTTGTTCCCGTGTAACCTGGACCTTCCTCTCGGTCTCCTTCCCTCCAAGTGGCTGCTGGTGTTGTTGTTCCCGTGTAACCTCGGCCTTCCTCCCCGTCTCCTTCCCTCCAGGTGGCTGCTGGTATTGCTGTTCCCCATTATTCTGGGCCTTCCTCCCTGTCTCCTTCCCTCCAGGTGGCTGCTGGTATTGTTGTTCCCATGTAACCTCGGCCTTCCTCCCCGTCTCCTTCCCTCCAGGTGGCTGCTGGTATTGTTGTTCCCGTGTAACCTGGGCCTTCCTCTCGGTCTCCTTCCTTCCAGGTGGCTGCTGGTGTTGTTGATCCACCGTAACCTGGGCCTTCCTCCTCGTCTCCTTCCCTCCAGGTGGCTACTGGTATTGTTGTTCCCATGTAACCTGGGCCTTCCTCCCCATCTCCTTCCCTCCAGGTGGCTGCTAGTGTTGTTGTTCCCGTGTAACCTCGGCCTTCCTCCCCTTCTCCTTCCGTCCAGGTGGCTGGTGGTATTGTTGTTCCCATGTAAACTGGGCCTTCCTCCCTGTCTCCTTCCCTCCAGGTGGCTGCTGGTATTGTTGTTCCCGTGTAACTTGGGCCTTCCTCCCCGTCTCCTTCCCTACAGGTGGCTGCTGGTATTGTTGTTCCCATGTAACCTGGGCCTTCCTCCCGGTCTCCTTCCCTCCAGGTGGCTGCTGGTATTATTGTTCCTGTGTAACCTGGGCCTTCCTCCCGGTCTCCTTCCCTCCAGGTGGCTGCTGGTATTGTTGTTCCCGTGTAACCTCGGCCTTCCTCCCGGTCTCCTTCCCTCCAGGTGGCTGCTGGTATTGTTGTTCCCATGTAACCTCGGCCTTCCTCCCCGTCTCCTTCCCTCCAGGTGGCTGCTGGTATTGTTGTTCCCATGTAACCTCGGCCTTCCTCCCCGTCTCCTTCCCTCCAGGTGGCTGCTGGTATTGTTGTTCCCATGTAACCTGGCCTTCCTCCCGGTCTCCTTCCCTCCAGGTGGCTGCTGGTATTGTTGTTCCCATGTAACCTGGGCCTTCCTCCCGGTCTCCTTCCCTCCAGGTGGCTGCTGGTATTGTTGTTCCTGTGTAACCTGGGCCTTCCTCCCGGTCTCCTTCCCTCCAGGTGGCTGCTGGTATTGTTGTTCCCGTGTAACCTGGGCCTTCCTCCCGGTCTCCTTCCCTCCAGGTGGCTGCTGGTATTGTTGTTCCCATGTAACCTCGGCCTTCCTCCCGGTCTCCTTCCCTCCAGGTGGCTGCTGGTGTTGTTGATCCACCGTAACCTGGGCCTTCCTCCTCGTCTCCTTCCCTCCAGGTGGCTACTGGTATTGTTGTTCCCATGTAACCTGGGCCTTCCTCCCCATCTCCTTCCCTCCAAGTGGCTGATAGTGTTGTTGTTCCCGTGTAACCTCGGCCTTCCTCCCCGTCTCCTTCCGTCCAGGTGGCTGGCGTCTCCTTCCCTCCAGGTGGCTGCTGGTATTGTTGTTCCCGTGTAACCTGGGCCTTTCTCCCCATCTCCTTCCCTGCAAGTGGCTGCTGGTATTGTTGTTCCCATGTAACCTCGGCGTTCCTCCCCGTCTCCTTCCCTCCAGGTGGCTGCTGGTATTGTTGTTCCCGTGTAACTTGGGCCTTCCTCTCCGTCTCCTTCCCTCCAGGTGGCTGCTGGTATTGTTGTTCCCGTGTAACTTGGGCCTTCCTCCCGGTCTCCTTCCCTCCAGGTGGCTGCTGGTATTGTTGTTCCCATGTAACCTCGGCCTTCCTCTCCGTCTCCTTCCCTCCAGGTGGCTGCTGGTATTGTTGTTCCCGTGTAACCTGGACCTTCCTCTCGGTCTCCTTCCCTCCAGGTGGCTGCTGGTATTGTTGTTCCCGTGTAACCTCGGCCTTCCTCCCCGTCTCCTTCCCTCCAGGTGGCTGCTGGTATTGTTGTTCCCATGTAACCTCGGCCTTCCTCCCATTTCCTTCCTTCCAGGTGGCTGCTGGTATTGTTGTTCCCATGTAACCTGGGCCTTCCTCTCGGTCTCCTTCCCTCCAGGTGGCTGCTGGTGTTGTTGTTCCCGTGTAACCTCGGCCTTCCTCCCCGTCTCCTTCCCTCCAGGTGGCTGCTGGTATTGTTGTTCCCATGTAACCTCGGCCTTCCTCCCTGTCTCCTTCCCTCCAGGTGGCTGCTGGTATTGTTGTTCCCGTGTAACCTGGGCCTTCCTCCCCGTCTCCTTCCCTCCAGGTGGCTGCTGGTATTGTTGTTACCATGTAACCTGGGCCTTCCTCCCGGTCTCCTTCCCTCCAGGTGGCTGCTGGTATTATTTTTCCTGTGTAACCTGGGCCTTCCTCCCGGTCTCCTTCCCTCCAGTTGGCTGATAGTATTGCTGTTCCCGTGTAACCTCGGCCTTCCTCCCGTCTCCTTCCCTCCAAGTGGCTGCTGGTATTGTTGTTCCCATGTAACCTCGGCCTTCCTCCCCGTCTCCTTCCCTCCAGGTGGCTGCTGGTATTGTTGTTCCCATGTAACCTGGGCCTTCCTCTCGGTCTCCTTCCCTCCAGGTGGCTGCTAGTATTGTTGTTCCTGTGTAACCTCGGCCTTCCTCCTCGTCTCCTTCCCTCCAGGTGGCTGCTGGTATTGTTGTTCCCATGTAACCTCGGCCTTCCTCCCCGTCTCCTTCCGTCCAGGTGGCTGCTGGTATTGTTGTTCCCATGTAACCTCGGCCTTCCTCTCCGTCTCCTTCCCTCCAGGTGGCTGCTGGTATTGTTGTTCCCGTGTAACCTGGGCCTTCCTCCCCGTCTCCTTCCCTCCAGGTGGCTGCTGGTATTGTTGTTCCCGTGTAACCTGGGCCTTCCTCCCCGTCTCCTTCCCTCCAGGTGGCTGCTGGTATTGTTGTTCCCATGTAACCTGGGCCTTCCTCCCGGTCTCCTTCCCTCCAGGTGGCTGCTGGTGTTATTGTTCCTGTGTAACCTGGGCCTTCCTCCCGGTCTCCTTCCCTCCAGGTGGCTGCTGGTATTGTTGTTCCCATGTAACCTCGGCCTTCCTCCCCGTCTCCTTCCCTCCAGGTGGCTGCTGGTATTGTTGTTCCCGTGTAACCTCGGCCTTCCTCCCCGTCTCCTTCCCTCCAGGTGGCTGCTGGTATTGTTGTTCCCATGTAACCTCGGCCTTCCTCCCCGTCTCCTTCCGTCCAGGTGGCTGCTGGTATTGTTGTTCCCATGTAACCTGGGCCTTCCTCTCCGTCTCCTTCCCTCCAGGTGGCTGCTGGTATTGTTGTTCCCGTGTAACCTGGGCCTTCCTCCCCGTCTCCTTCCCTCCAGGTGGCTGCTGGTATTGTTGTTCCCATGTAACCTGGGCCTTCCTCCCGGTCTCCTTCCCTCCAGGTGGCTGCTGGTATTGTTGTTCCCGTGTAACCTGGGCCTTCCTCCCAGTCTCCTTCCCTCCAGGTGGCTGCTGGTATTGTTGTTCCCATGTAACCTCGGCCTTCCTCCCCGTCTCCTTCCCTCCAGGTGGCTGCTGGTATTGTTGTTCCCATGTAACCTGGGCCTTCCTCCCGGTCTCCTTCCCTCCAAGTGGCTGCTGGTGTTGTTGTTCCCGTGTAACCTCGGCCTTCCTCCCCGTCTCCTTCCCTCCAGGTGGCTGCTGGTATTGTTGTTCCCATGTAACCTGGGCCTTCCTCCCTGTCTCCTTCCCTCCAGGTGGCTGCTGGTATTGTTGTTCCCATGTAACCTCGGCCTTCCTCCCCGTCTCCTTCCCTCCAGGTGGCTGCTGGTATTGTTGTTCCCGTGTAACCTGGGCCTTCCTCCGGTCTCCTTCCCTCCAGGTGGCTGCTGGTATTGTTGTTCCACTTGTAACCTGGGCCTTCCTCTCCGTCTCCTTCCCTCCAGGTGGCTGCTGGTGTTGTTGTTCCCATGTAACCTGGGCCTTCCTCCCGGTCTCCTTCCCTCCAGGTGGCTGCTGGTATTGTTGTTCCCGTGTAACCTCGGCCTTCCTCCCCGTCTCCTTCCCTCCAGGTGGCTGCTGGTATTGTTGTTCCCATGTAAACTGGGCCTTCCTCCTGGTCTCCTTTCCTCCAGGTGGCTGCTGGTATTGTTGTTCCCGTGTAACCTGGGCCTTCCTCCCGTCTCCTTCCCTCCAGGTGGCTGCTGGTATTGTTGTTCCCATGTAACCTGGGCCTTCCTCCCGTCTCCTTCCCTCCAGGTGGCTGCTGGTGTTGTTGTTCCTGTGTAACCTGGGCCTTCCTCCCGGTCTCCTTCCTCCAGGTGGCTGCTGGTATTGTTGTTCCTGTGTAACCTGGGCCTTCCTCCCGGTCTCCTTCCCTCCAGGTGGCTGCTGGTATTGTTGTTCCCATGTAACCTCGGCCTTCATCCCGGTCTCCTTCCTCCAGGTTGGCTGCTGGTATTATTGTTCCTGTGTAACCTGGGCCTTCCTCCGGTCTCCTTCCCTCCAGGTGGCTGCTGGTATTGTTGTTCCCATGTAACCTCGGCCTTCCTCCCCGTCTCCTTCCCTCCAGGTGGCTGCTGGTATTGTTGTTCCCATGTAACCTGGGCCTTCCTCCCGGTCTCCTTCCCTCCAGGTGGCTGCTGGTGTTATTGTTCCTGTGTAACCTGGGCCTTCCTCCCGGTCTCCTTCCCTCCAGGTGGCTGCTGGTGTTATTGTTCCTGTGTAACCTCGGCCTTCCTCCCGGTCTCCTTCCCTCCAGGTGGCTGCTGGTATTGTTGTTCCCGTGTAACCTGGGCCTTCCTCCCGGTCTCCTTCCCTCCAGGTGGCTGCTGGTATTGTTGTTCCCATGTAACCTCGGCCTTCCTCCCCGTCTCCTTCCCTCCAGGTGGCTGCTGGTATTGTTGTTCCCATGTAACCTGGCCTTCCTCCCCGTCTCCTTCCCTCCAGGTGGCTGCTGGTATTGTTGTTCCCATGTAACCTGGGCCTTCCTCCCCATCTCCTTCCCTCGAGGTGGTTGCTGGTATTGTTGTTCCCGCGTAACCTCGGCCTTCCTCCCCGTCTCCTTCCCTCCAGGTGGCTGCTGGTATTGTTGTTCCCATGTAACCTGGGCCTTCCTCCCTGTCTCCTTCCCTCCAGGTGGCTGCTGGTATTGTTGTTCCCATGTAACCTGGGCCTTCCTCCCCATCTCCTTCCCTCCAGGTGGCTGCTGGTATTGTTGTTCCCATGTAACCTCGGCCTTCCTCCCCGTCTCCTTCCCTCCAGGTGGCTGCTGGTATTGTTGTTCCCGTGTAACCTGGGCCTTCCTCCCCGTCTCCTTCCCTCCAGGTGGCTGCTGGTATTGTTGTTCCCGTGTAACCTGGGCCTTCCTTCCGGTCTCCTTCCCTCCAGGTGGCTGCTGGTATTGTTGTTCCCATGTAACCTCGGCCTTCCTCCCCGTCTCCTTCCCTCCAGGTGGCTGCTGGTATTGTTGTTCCCATGTAACCTGGGCCTTCCTCTCGGTCTCCTTCCCTCCAGGTGGCTGCTGGTATTGTTGTTCCCGTGTAACCTCGGCCTTCCTCCCCGTCTCCTTCCCTCCAGGTGGCTGCTGGTATTGTTGTTCCCATGTAACCTGGGCCTTCCTCCGCGTCTCCTTCCCTCCAGGTGGCTGCTGGTATTGTTGTTCCCATGTAACCTGGGCCTTCCTCTCTGTCTCCTTCCCTCCAGGTGGCTGCTGGTATTGTTGTTCCCGTGTAACCTGGGCCTTCCTCCCCGTCTCCTTCCCTCCAGGTGGCTGCTGGTATTGTTGTTCCCGTGTAACCTGGGCCTTCCTCCCTGTCTCCTTCCCTCCAGGTGGCTGCTGGTATTGTTGTTCCCGTGTAACCTGGGCCTTCCTCCCCGTCTCCTTCCCTCCAGGTGGCTGCTGGTATTGTTGTTCCCATGTAACCTGGGCCTTCCTCCCGGTCTCCTTCCCTCCAGGTGGCTGCTGGTATTGTTGTTCCCGTGTAACCTGGGCCTTCCTCCCGGTCTCCTTCCCTCCAGGTGGCTGCTGGTATTGTTGTTCCCGTGTAACCTGGGCCTTCCTCCCGGTCTCCTTCCCTCCAGGTGGCTGCTGGTATTGTTGTTCCCATGTAACCTCGGCCTTCCTCCCCGTCTCCTTCCCTGCAGGTGTCTGCTGGTATTGTTGTTCCCGTGTAACCTGGGCCTTCCTCTCGGTCTCCTTCCTTCCAGGTGGCTGCTGGTGTTGTTGATCCACCGTAACCTGGGCCTTCCTCCTCGTCTCCTTCCCTCCAGGTGGCTGCTGGTATTGTTGTTCCCATGTAACCTCGGCCTTCCTCCCCGTCTCCTTCCCTCCAGGTGGCTGCTGGTATTGTTGTTCCCATGTAACCTGGGCCTTCCTCCCGGTCTCCTTCCCTCCAGGTGGCTGCTGGTATTGTTGTTCCCGTGTAACCTGGGCCTTCCTCCCCGTCTCCTTCCCTCCAGGTGGCTGCTGGTATTGTTGTTCCCGTGTAACTTGGGCCTACCTCCCCGTCTCCTTCCCTACAGGTGGCTGCTGGTATTGTTGTTCCCGTGTAACCTGGGCCTTCCTCCCCGTCTCCTTCCCTCCAGGTGGCTGCTGGTATTGTTGTTCCCATGTAACCTGGACTTCCTCCCAGTCTCCTTCCCTCCAGGTGGCTGCTGGTGTTATTGTTCCTGTGTAACCTGGGCCTTCCTCCCGGTCTCCTTCCCTCCAGGTGGCTGCTGGTATTGTTGTTCCCATGTAACCTGGACTTCCTCCCAGTCTCCTTCCCTCCAGGTGGCTGCTAGTATTGTTGTTCCTGTGTAACCTCGGCCTTCCTCCTCGTCTCCTTCCCTCCAGGTGGCTGCTGGTATTGTTGTTCCCATGTAACCTCGGCCTTCCTCCCGGTCTCCTTCCCTCCAGGTGGCTGCTGGTATTGTTGTTCCCATGTAACCTCGGCCTTCCTCTCCGTCTCCTTCCCTCCAGGTGGCTGCTGGTATTGTTGTTCCCGTGTAACTTGGGCCTACCTCCCCGTCTCCTTCCCTACAGGTGGCTGCTGGTATTGTTGTTCCCGTGTAACCTGGGCCTTCCTCCCCGTCTCCTTCCCTCCAGGTGGCTGCTGGTATTGTTGTTCCCGTGTAACCTGGGCCTTCCTCCCCGTCTCCTTCCCTCCAGGTGGCTGCTGGTATTGTTGTTCCCATGTAACCTGGTCCTTCCTCCCCGTCTCCTTCCCTCCAGGTGGCTGCTGGTATTGTTGTTCCCGTGTAACCTGGGCCTTTCTCCCCATCTCCTTCCCTGCAAGTGGCTGCTGGTATTGTTGTTCCCATGTAACCTCGGCGTTCCTCCCCGTCTCCTTCCCTCCAGGTGGCTGCTGGTATTGTTGTTCCCGTGTAACTTGGGCCTTCCTCCCCGTCTCCTTCCCTGCAGGTGGCTGCTGGTATTGTTGTTCCCTTGTAACCTGGGCCTTCCTTCCGGTCTCCTTCCCTCCAGGTGGCTGCTTGTATTGTTGTTCCCATGTAACCTCGGCCTTCCTCTCCGTCTCCTTCCCTCCAGGTGGCTGCTGGTATTGTTGTTCCCGTGTAACCTGGGCCTTCCTCTCGGTCTCCTTCCCTCCAGGTGGCTGCTGGTATTGTTGTTCCCGTGTAACCTCGGCCTTCCTCCCCGTCTCCTTCCCTCCAGGTGGCTGCTGGTATTGTTGTTCCCATGTAACCTCGGCCTTCCTCCCATTTCCTTCCTTCCAGGTGGCTGCTGGTATTGTTGTTCCCATGTAACCTGGGCCTTCCTCTCGGTCTCCTTCCCTCCATGTGGCTGCTGGTGTTGTTGTTCCCGTGTAACCTCGGCCTTCCTCCCCGTCTCCTTCCCTCCAGGTGGCTGCTGGTATTGTTGTTCCCATGTAACCTCGGCCTTCCTCCTCGTCTCCTTCCCTCCAGGTGGCTGCTGGTATTGTTGTTCCCGTGTAACCTGGGCCTTCCTCTCCGTCTTCCTTCCCTCCAGGTGGCTGCTGGTATTGTTGTTCCCATGTAACCTGGGCCTTCCTCCCCGTCTCCTTCCCTCCAGGTGGCTGCTGGTATTATTTTTCATGTGTAACCTGGACCTTCCTCCCGGTGTCCTTCCCTCCAGGTGGCTGATGGTATTGCTGTTCCCATGTAACCTCGGCCTTCCTCCCTGTCTCCTTCCCTCAGGTGGCTGCTGGTATTGTTGTTCCCATGTAACCTCGGCCTTCCTCCCGTCTCCTTCCCTCCAGGTGGCTGCTGGTATTGTTGTTCCCATGTAACCTGGGCCTTCCTCTCGGTCTCCTTCCCTCCAGGTGGCTGCTGGTATTGTTGTTCCTGTGTAACCTCGGCCTTCCTCCTCGTCTCCTTCCCTCCAGGTGGCTGCTGGTATTGTTGTTCCCATGTAACCTCGGCCTTCCTCCCCGTCTCCTTCCTCCAGGTGGCTGCTGGTATTGTTGTTCCCTGTAACCTGGGCCTTCCTCCCGGTCTCCTTCCCTCCAGGTGGCTGCTGGTATTGTTGTTCCCGTGTAACCTGGGCCTTCCTTCCGGTCTCCTTCCGTCCAGGTGGCTGCTGGTATTGTTGTTCCCATGTAACCTGGGCCTTCCTCTCGGTCTCCTTCCCTCCAAGTGGCTGCTGGTGTTGTTGTTCCCGTGTAACCTCGGCCTTCCTCCCCGTCTCCTTCCCTCCAGGTGGCTGCTGGTATTGTTGTTCCCCATTAACCTGGGCCTTCCTCCCCGTCTCCTTCCCTCCAGGTGGCTGCTGGTATTGTTGTTCCCATGTAACCTTGGCCTTCCTCCCCGTCTCCTTCCCTCCAGGTGGCTGCTGGTATTGTTGTTCCCGTGTAACCTGGGCCTTCCTCCCCGTCTCCTTCCCTCCAGGTGGCTGCTGGTGTTGTTGTTCCCATGTAACCTCGGCATTCCTCCCCGTCTCCTTCCCTCCAGGTGGCTGCTGGTATTGTTGTTCCCATGTAACCTCGGCCTTCTTCCCCGTCTCCTTTCCTCCAGGTGGCTGCTGGTATTGTTGTTCCCATGTAACCTCGGCCTTCCTCCCCGTCTCCTTCCCTGCAAGTGTCTGCTGGTATTGTTGTTCCATGTAACCTGGGCCTTCCTCTTGGTCTCCTTCCTTCCAGGTGGCTGCTGGTGTTGTTGATCCCCGTAACCTGGGCCTTCCTCCCCGTCTCCTTCCCTCCAGGTGGCTGCTGGTATTGTTGTTCCCATGTAACCTGGGCCTTCCTCCCCATCTCCTTCCTCCAGGTGGCTGCTGGTGTTGTTGTTCCCGTGTAACCTCGGCCTTCCTCCCCGTCTCCTTCCCTCCAGGTGGCTGCTGGTATTGTTGTTCCCATGTAACCTGGGCCTTCCTCCCGTCTCCTTCCCTCCAGGTGGCTGCTGGTATTGTTGTTCCCGTGTAACCTGGGCCTTCCTCTCTGTCTCCTTCCCTCCAGGTGGCTGCTGGTATTGTTGTTCCCATGTAACCTCGGCCTTCCTCCCTCTCCTTCCCTCCAGGTGGCTGCTGGTATTGTTGTTCCCATGTAACCTGGGCCTTCCTCTGTCTCCTTCCCTCCAGGTGGCTGCTGGTATTGTTGTTCCCATGTAACCTGGGCCTTCCTCCCCGTCTCCTTCCCTCCAGGTGGCTGCTGGTATTGTTGTTCCCATGTAACCTGGGCCTTCCTCCCTGTCTCCTTCCCTCCAGGTGGCTGCTGGTATTGTTGTTCCATGTAACCTGGGCCTTCCTCCGTCTCCTTCCCTCCAGGTGGCTGCTGGTATTGTTGTTCCCATGTAACCTGGGCCTTCCTCCGGTCTCCTTCCCTCAGGTGGCTGCTGGTATTGTTGTTCCCGCGTAACCTCGGCCTTCCTCCCCGTCTCCTTCCCTCCAGGTGGCTGCTGGTATTGTTGTTCCCATGTAACCTGGGCCTTCCTCCCCGTCTCCTTCCCTCCAGGTGGCTGCTGGTATTGTTGTTCCCATGTAACCTGGGCCTTCCTCTCGTCTCCTTCCCTCCAGGTGGCTGCTGGTATTGTTGTTCCCATGTAACCTGGGCCTTCCTCCCCGTCTCCTTCCCTCCAGGTGGCTGCTGGTATTGTTGTTCCCATGTAACCTGGGCCTTCCTCCGTCTCCTTCCTCCAGGTGGCTGCTGGTATTGTTGTTCCCATGTAACCTGGGCCTTCCTCTCCTGTCTCCTTCCTCCAGGTGGCTGCTGGTATTGTTGTTCCCATGTAACCTGGGCCTTCCTCTCCGTCTCCTTCCTCCAGGTGGCTGCTGGTATTGTTGTTCCCATGTAACCTGGGCCTTCCTCCCTGGTCTCCTTCCCTCCAGGTGGCTGCTGGTATTGTTGTTCCCATGTAACCTGGGCCTTCCTCCCGTCTCCTTCCTCCAGGTGGCTGCTGGTATTGTTGTTCCCATGTAACCTGGGCCTTCCTCTCCGTCTCCTTCCCTCCAGGTGGCTGCTGGTATTGTTGTTCCCATGTAACCTCGGCCTTCCTCCCCGTCTCCTTCCCTCCAGGTGGCTGCTGGTATTGTTGTTCCCATGTAACCTGGGCCTTCCTCCCGTCTCTTTCCTCCAGGTGGCTGCTGGTATTGTTGTTCCCATGTAACCTGGGCCTTCCTCCCCGTCTCCTTCCTCCAGGTGGCTGCTGGTATTGTTGTTCCCGTGTAACCTGGGCCTTCCTCCGTCTCCTTCCCTCCAGGTGGCTGCTGGTATTGTTGTTCCCATGTAACCTGGGCCTTCCTCCCGTCTCCTTCCCTCCAGGTGGCTGCTGGTATTGTTGTTCCCATGTAACCTGGGCCTTCCTCCCGTCTCCTTCCTCCAGGTGGCTGCTGGTATTGTTGTTCCCATGTAACCTGGGCCTTCCTCCCCGTCTCCTTCCCTCCAGGTGGCTGCTGGTATTGTTGTTCCCATGTAACCTGGCCTTCCTCCCCGTCTCCTTCCCTCCAGGTGGCTGCTGGTATTGTTGTTCCCTTGTAACATCGGCCTTCCTCCCGGTCTCCTTCCCTCCAGGTGGCTGCTGGTATTGTTGTTCCCATGTAACCTGGGCCTTCCTCCCTGTCTCCTTCCCTCCAGGTGGCTGCTGGTATTGTTGTTCCCATGTAACCTGGGCCTTCCTCTCCGTCTCCTTCCCTCCAGGTGGCTGCTGGTCTTGTTGTTCCCCTGTAACCTGGGCCTTCCTCCCTGTCTCCTTCCCTCCAGGTGGCTGCTGGTATTGTTGTTCCCATGTAACCTCGGCCTTCCTCCCTGTCTCCTTCCCTCCAGGTGGCTGCTGGTATTGTTGTTCCCATGTAACCTGGGCCTTCCTCCCCAGGTCTCCTTCCTCTCCAGGTGGCTGCTGGTATTGCTGCTGTTCTTTTCAATGTAACCTGGGCCTTCCTCCCGTCTCCTTCCTCCAGGTGGCTGCTGTATTGTTGTTCCCTGTAACCTGGGCCTTCCTCTCCGTCTCCTTCCCTCCAGGTGGCTGCTGGTATTGTTGTTCCCATGTAACCTGGGCCTTCCTCCCGTCTCCTTCCCTCCAGGTGGCTGCTGGTATTGTTGTTCCACCGTAACCTGGGCCTTCCTCTCCGTCTCCTTCCCTCCAGGTGGCTGCTGGTGTTGTTGTTCCATGTAACCTGGGCCTTCCTCTCTGTCTCCTTCCCTCCAGGTGGCTGCTGGTGTTGTTGTTCCATGTAACCTGGGCCTTCTCTCTCTGTCTCCTTCCCTCCAGGTGGCTGCTGGTATTGTTGTTCCCATGTAACCTGGGCCTTCCTCCCTGTCTCCTTCCCTCCAGGTGGCTGCTGGTATTGTTGTTCCCATGTAACCTGGGCCTTCCTCTCTGTCTCCTTCCTCCAGGTGGCTGCTGGTATTGTTGTTCCATGTAACCTGGGCCTTCCTCTCTGTCTCCTTCCTCCAGGTGGCTGCTGGTGTTGTTGTTCCACTGTAACCTGGGCCTTCCTCTCCGTCTCCTTCCCTCCAGGTGGCTGCTGGTATTGTTGTTCCCTGTAACCTGGGCCTTCCTCTCCGTCTCCTTCCTCCAGGTGGCTGCTGGTGTTGTTGTTCCATGTAACCTGGCCTTCCTCCCTGTCTCCTTCCTCCTCCAGGTGGCTGCTGGTATTGTTGTTCCCATGTAACCTGGGCCTTCCTCCCGTCTCCTTCCCTCCAGGTGGCTGCTGGTATTGTTGTTCCCATGTAACCTGGGCCTTCCTCCCGGTCTCCTTCCCTCCAGGTGGCTGCTGGTATTGTTGTTCCTGTGTAACCTGGGCCTTCCTCCCCGTCTCCTTCCCTCCAGGTGGCTGCTGGTATTGTTGTTCCCTGTAACCTGGGCCTTCCTCCCGTCTCCTTCCCTCCAGGTGGCTGCTGGTATTGTTGTTCCCATGTAACCTGGCCTTCCTCCCGTCTCCTTCCCTCCAGGTGGCTGCTGGTATTGTTGTTCCCATGTAACCTGGGCCTTCCTCCCGTCTCCTTCCCTCCAGGTGGCTGCTGGTATTGTTGTTCCCATGTAACCTGGGCCTTCCTCCGGTCTCCTTCCCTCCAGGTGGCTGCTGGTATTGTTGTTCCGTGTAACCTGGGCCTTCCTCTCGTCTCCTTCCTCCAGGTGGCTGCTGGTATTGTTGTTCCCATGTAACCTGGGCCTTCCTCTCCGTCTCCTTCCTCCAGGTGGCTGCTGGTATTGTTGTTCCCTGTAACCTGGGCCTTCCTCCGTCTCCTTCCCTCCAGGTGGCTGCTGGTATTGTTGTTCCCATGTAACCTGGGCCTTCCTCCCCGTCTCCTTCCCTCCAGGTGGCTGCTGGTATTGTTGTTCCCATGTAACCTCGGCCTTCCTCCCGTCTCCTTCCCTCCAGGTGGCTGCTGGTATTGTTGTTCCCATGTAACCTGGGCCTTCCTCTCCGGTCTCCTTCCTCCAGGTGGCTGCTGGTATTGTTGTTCCCCATGTAACCTGGGCCTTCCTCCCGTCTCCTTCCCTCCAGGTGGCTGCTGGTATTGTTGTTCCCATGTAACCTCGGCCTTCCTCCCCGTCTCCTTCCCTCCAGGTGGCTGCTGGTATTGTTGTTCCATGTAACCTGGGCCTTCCTCCCGTCTCCTTCCTCCAGGTGGCTGCTGGTATTGTTGTTCCCATGTAACCTGGGCCTTCCTCCCGTCTCCTTCCCTCCAGGTGGCTGCTGGTATTGTTGTTCCCATGTAACCTCGGCCTTCCTCCCGTCTCCTTCCCTCCAGGTGGCTGCTGGTATTGTTGTTCCCATGTAACCTCGGCCTTCCTCCCGTCTCCTTCCCTCCAGGTGGCTGCTGGTATTGTTGTTCCCATGTAACCTGGGCCTTCCTCTCCGTCTCCTTCCCTCCAGGTGGCTGCTGGTATTGTTGTTCCCATGTAACCTCGGCCTTCCTCCCGTCTCCTTCCTCCAGGTGGCTGCTGGTATTGTTGTTCCCATGTAACCTGGGCCTTCCTCCCGTCTCCTTCCCTCCAGGTGGCTGCTGGTATTGTTGTTCCCATGTAACCTCGGCCTTCCTCCCGTCTCCTTCCCTCCAGGTGGCTGCTGGTATTGTTGTTCCCATGTAACCTGGGCCTTCCTCCCGTCTCCTTCCCTCCAGGTGGCTGCTGGTATTGTTGTTCCCATGTAACCTGGGCCTTCCTCCGTCTCCTTCCCTCCAGGTGGCTGCTGGTATTGTTGTTCCCATGTAACCTGGGCCTTCCTCCCCGTCTCCTTCCTCCAGGTGGCTGCTGGTATTGTTGTTCCCATGTAACCTGGGCCTTCCTCCGGTCTCCTTCCCTCCAGGTGGCTGCTGGTATTGTTGTTCCTGTAACCTCGGCCTTCCTCCCGTCTCCTTCCTCCAGGTGGCTGCTGGTATTGTTGTTCCATGTAACCTCGGCCTTCCTCCCGTCTCCTTCCTCCAGGTGGCTGCTGGTATTGTTGTTCCCATGTAACCTGGGCCTTCCTCTCGTCTCCTTCCTCCAGGTGGCTGCTGGTGTTGTTGTTCCCTGTAACCTGGGCCTTCCTCTCTGTCTCCTTCCTCCAGGTGGCTGCTGGTATTGTTGTTTCCATGTAACCTGGGCCTTCCTCTCTGTCTCCTTCCTCCAGGTGGCTGCTGGTATTGTTGTTCCCTGTAACCTGGGCCTTCCTCTCCGTCTCCTTCCTCCAGGTGGCTGCTGGTATTGTTGTTCCCGTAACCTGGGCCTTCCTCCCTGTCTCCTTCCCTCCAGGTGGCTGCTGGTATTGTTGTTCCCATGTAACCTGGGCCTTCCTCTCCGTCTCCTTCCCTCCAGGTGGCTGCTGGTATTGTTGTTCCCGTGTAACCTGGGCCTTCCTCCCGTCTCCTTCCCTCCAGGTGGCTGCTGGTGTTGTTGTTCCATGTAACCTGGGCCTTCCTCCCGTCTCCTTCCTCCAGGTGGCTGCTGGTATTGTTGTTCCCATGTAACCTGGGCCTTCCTCCCATCTCCTTCCCTCCAGGTGGCTGCTGGTATTGTTGTTCCCGTGTAACCTGGGCCTTCCTCCCCGTCTCCTTCCCTCCAGGTGGCTGCTGGTATTGTTGTTCCCATGTAACCTGGGCCTTCCTCTCTGTCTCCTTCCTCCAGGTGGCTGCTGGTATTGTTGTTCCCGTGTAACCTGGGCCTTCCTCCCGTCTCCTTCCCTCCAGGTGGCTGCTGGTATTGTTGTTCCCTGTAACCTGGGCCTTCCTCCCGTCTCCTTCCCTCCAGGTGGCTGCTGGTGTTGTTGTTCCCTGTAACCTGGGCCTTCCTCCTGTCTCCTTCCCTCCAGGTGGCTGCTGGTATTGTTGTTCCCGTGTAACCTGGGCCTTCCTCGTCTCCTTCCCTCCAGGTGGCTGCTGGTATTGTTGTTCCCATGTAACCTGGGCCTTCCTCCCTGTCTCCTTCCCTCCAGGTGGCTGCTGGTATTGTTGTTCCCTGTAACCTGGGCCTTCCTCCCGTCTCCTTCCCTCCAGGTGGCTGCTGGTATTGTTGTCCTGTAACCTGGGCCTTCCTCCCGTCTCCTTCCCTCCAGGTGGCTGCTGGTATTGTTGTTCCCCTGTAACCTGGGCCTTCCTCCCCGTCTCCTTCCCTCCAGGTGGCTGCTGGTATTGTTGTTCCCATGTAACCTGGGCCTTCCTCCCGTCTCCTTCCTCCAGGTGGCTGCTGGTATTGTTGTTCCCATGTAACCTGGGCCTTCCTCCCCGTCTCCTTCCCTCCAGGTGGCTGCTGGTATTGTTGTTCCCATGTAACCTGGGCCTTCCTCCCGTCTCCTTCCCTCCAGGTGGCTGCTGGTATTGTTGTTCCCATGTAACCTGGGCCTTCCTCCCGTCTCCTTCCTCCAGGTGGCTGCTGGTATTGTTGTTCCATGTAACCTGGCCTTCCTCCGTCTCCTTCCCTCCAGGTGGCTGCTGGTATTGTTGTTCCATGTAACCTGGCCTTCCTCCCGTCTCCTTCCCTCCAGGTGGCTGCTGGTATTGTTGTTCCCATGTAACCTGGCCTTCCTCCTGTCTCCTTCCCTCCAGGTGGCTGCTGGTATTGTTGTTCCATGTAACCTGGGCCTTCCCCCCGTCTCCTTCCTCCAGGTGGCTGCTGGTATTGTTGTTCCCATGTAACCTGGGCCTTCCTCTCTGTCTCCTTCCTCCAGGTGGCTGCTGGTATTGTTGTTCCACCTGTAACCTGGGCCTTCCTCTCTGTCTCCTTCCTCCAGGTGGCTGCTGGTATTGTTGTTCCCTGTAACCTGGGCCTTCCTCCCGTCTCCTTCCCTCCAGGTGGCTGCTGGTATTGTTGTTCCCATGTAACCTGGCCTTCCTCTCTGTCTCCTTCCCTCCAGGTGGCTGCTGGTATTGTTGTTCCCTGTAACCTGGGCCTTCCTCCCGTCTCCTTCCTCCAGGTGGCTGCTGGTATTGTTGTTCCCATGTAACCTGGGCCTTCCTCCGTCTCCTTCCTCCAGGTGGCTGCTGGTATTGTTGTTCCCGTGTAACCTGGGCCTTCCTCCCGTCTCCTTCCCTCCAGGTGGCTGCTGGTATTGTTGTTCCCTGTAACCTGGGCCTTCCTCCCTGTCTCCTTCCCTCCAGGTGGCTGCTGGTATTGTTGTTCCCACTGTAACCTGGGCCTTCCTCCCGTCTCCTTCCCTCCAGGTGGCTGCTGGTATTGTTGTTCCCATGTAACCTGGGCCTTCCTCTCCGTCTCCTTCCTCCAGGTGGCTGCTGGTGTTGTTGTTCCCTGTAACCTGGGCCTTCCTCTCCGTCTCCTTCCTCCAGGTGGCTGCTGGTATTGTTGTTCCTGTAACCTGGGCCTTCCTCTCCGTCTCCTTCCTCCAGGTGGCTGCTGGTATTGTTGTTCCCATGTAACCTGGGCCTTCCTCTCCGTCTCCTTCCCTCCAGGTGGCTGCTGGTATTGTTGTTCCCATGTAACCTGGGCCTTCCTCTCGTCTCCTTCCCTCCAGGTGGCTGCTGGTATTGTTGTTCCCATGTAACCTGGGCCTTCCTCTCCGTCTCCTTCCTCCAGGTGGCTGCTGGGTATTGTTGTTCCCATGTAACCTCGGCCTTCCTCTCGTCTCCTTCCCTCCAGGTGGCTGCTGGTATTGTTGTTCCCATGTAACCTGGGCCTTCCTCCCGTCTCCTTCCTCCAGGTGGCTGCTGGTATTGTTGTTCCCATGTAACCTGGGCCTTCCTCTCCGTCTCCTTCCCTCCAGGTGGCTGCTGGTATTGTTGTTCCATGTAACCTGGGCCTTCCTCTCCGTCTCCTTCCCTCCAGGTGGCTGCTGGTGTTGTTGTTCCACCTGTAACCTGGGCCTTCCTCTCGTCTCCTTCCCTCCAGGTGGCCGCTGGTGTTGTTGTTCCCCGTAACCTGGGCCTTCCTCTCTGTCTCCTTCCCTCCAGGTGGCTGCTGGTATTGTTGTTCCCATGTAACCTGGGCCTTCCTCCCTGTCTCCTTCCCTCCAGGTGGCTGCTGGTATTGTTGTTCCATGTAACCTGGGCCTTCCTCTCTCGTCTCCTTCCCTCCAGGTGGCGCTGGTGTTGTTGTTCCCATGTAACCTCGGCCTTCCTCCCCGTCTCCTTCCCTCCAGGTGGCTGCTGGTATTGTTGTTCCCATGTAACCTGGGCCTTCCTCTCCATCTCCTTCCCTCCAGGTGGCTGCTGGTATTGTTGTTCCCATGTAACCTCGGCCTTCCTCCCGTCTCCTTCCTCCAGGTGGCTGCTGGTGTTGTTGTTCCAGTAACCTGGGCCTTCCTCTCCGTCTCCTTCCCTCCAGGTGGCTGCTGGTATTGTTGTTCCCCGTGTAACCTGGGCCTTCCTCTCTGTCTCCTTCCCTCCAGGTGGCTGCTGGTGTTGTTGTTCACCGTAACCTGGCCTTCCTCTCTGTCTCCTTCCTCCAGGTGGCCGCTGGTGTTGTTGTTCCACCGTAACCTGGGCCTTCCTCTCTGTCTCCTTCCCTCCAGGTGGCCGCTGGTGTTGTTGTTCCACCGTAACCTGGGCCTTCCTCTCTGTCTCCTTCCCTCCAGGTGGCGCTGGTGTTGTTGTTCCACCGTAACCTGGGCCTTCCTCTCTGTCTCCTTCCCTCCAGGTGGCTGCTGGTGTTGTTGTTCCACCGTAACCTGGGCCTTCCTCTCTGTCTCCTTCCTCCAGGTGGCCGCTGGTGTTGTTGTTCCACCGTAACCTGGGCCTTCCTCTCTGTCTCCTTCCCTCCAGGTGGCTGCTGGTGTTGTTGTTCCATGTAACCTGGGCCTTCCTCTCCGTCTCCTTCCCTCCAGGTGGCTGCTGGTGTTGTTGTTCCACCGTAACCTGGGCCTTCCTCTCCGTCTCCTTCCTCCAGGTGGCTGCTGGTGTTGTTGTTCCCCATGTAACCTGGGCCTTCCTCTCCGTCTCCTTCCCTCCAGGTGGCTGCTGGTTTGTTGTTCCCATGTAACCTGGGCCTTCCTCTCCGTCTCCTTCCCTCCAGGTGGCTGCTGGTATTGTTGTTCCCATGTAACCTGGGCCTTCCTCTCTGTCTCCTTCCTCCAGGTGGCTGCTGGTGTTGTTGTTCCCATGTAACCTGGGCCTTCCTCTCCGTCTCCTTCCTCCAGGTGGCTGCTGGTGTTGTTGTTCCCCATGTAACCTGGGCCTTCCTCTCTGTCTCCTTCCTCCAGGTGGCTGCTGGTGTTGTTGTTCCATGTAACCTGGGCCTTCCTCTCTGTCTCCTTCCCTCCAGGTGGCTGCTGGTGTTGTTGTTCCCATGTAACCTGGGCCTTCCTCTCCGTCTCCTTCCCTCCAGGTGGCTGCTGGTGTTGTTGTTCCACCGTAACCTGGGCCTTCCTCTCTGTCTCCTTCCCTCCAGGTGGCTGCTGGTGTAGTTGATCCACCGTAACCTAGGCCTTCCTCTCCGTCTCCTTCCTCCAGGTGGCCGCTGGTGTTGTTGTTCCACTGTAACCTGGGCCTTCCTCTCTGTCTCCTTCCTCCAGGTGGCCGCTGGTGTTGTTGTTCCGTAACCTGGGCCTTCCTCTCTGTCTCCTTCCCTCCAGGTGGCTGCTGGTGTTGTTGTTCCATGTAACCTCGGCCTTCCTCTCCATCTCCTTCCCTCCATGTGGCCGCTGGTGTTGTTGTTCCACCGTAACCTGGGCCTTCCTCTCTGTCTCCTTCCCTCCAGGTGGTCGATGGTGTTGTTGTTCCACCGTAACCTGTGCCTTCCTCTCTGTTTCCTTCCCTCCAGGTGGCTGCTGATAGTGTTGTTCCCATGTAACCTCGGCCTTCCTCCCCGTCTCCTTCCCTGCAGGTGGCTGCTGGTATTGTTGTTCCCGTGTAACCTGGGCCTTCCTCTCGGTCTCCTTCCCTCCAGGTGGCTGCTGGTATTGTTGATCCACCGTAACCTGGGCCTTCCTCTCTGTCTCCTTCCCTCCAGGTGGCCGCTGGTGTTGTTGTTCCACGTAACCTGGGCCTTCCTCTCTGTCTCCTTCCCTCCAGGTGGCCGCTGGTGTTGTTGTTCCACCGTAACCTGGGCCTTCCCTCTCTGTCTCCTTCCCTCCAGGTGGCCGCTGGTGTTGTTGTTCCACCGTAACCTGGGCCTTCCTCTCTGTCTCCTTCCCTCCAGGTGGCCGCTGGTATTGTTGTTCCCATGTAACCTCGGCCTTCCTCTCCGTCTCCTTCCCTCCAGGTGGCTGCTGGTATTGTTGTTCCCATGTAACCTGGCCTTCTCTCCATCTCCTTCCCTCCAGGTGGCTGCTGGTATTGTTGTTCCCATGTAACCTGCCTTCCTCTCGTCTCCTTCCCTCCAGGTGGCTGCTGGTATTGTTGTTCCCATGTAACCTGGGCCTTCCTCTCCGTCTCCTTCCCTCCAGGTGGCTGCTGGTGTTGTTGTTCCACCGTAACCTCGGCCTTCCTCTCTGTCTCCTTCCCTCCAGGTGGCTGCTGGTATTGTTGTTCCCATGTAACCTGGGCCTTCCTCTCTGTCTCCTTCCCTCCAGGTGGCTGCTGGTATTGTTGTTCCACCGTAACCTGGGCCTTCCTCTCCGTCTCCTTCCCTCCAGGTGGCGCTGGTGTTGTTGTTCCATGTAACCTGGGCCTTCCTCTCTGTCTCCTTCCCTCCAGGTGGCTGCTGGTGTAGTTGGTTCACCGTAACCTGGGCCTTCCTCTCTGTCTCCTTCCCTCCAGGTGGCTGCTGGTATTGTTGTTCCCATGTAACCTCGGCCTTCCTCTCCGTCTCCTTTCCTCCAGGTGGCTGCTGGTATTGTTGTTCCACTGTAACCTGGGCCTTCCTCCCCGTCTCCTTCCCTCCAGGTGGCTGCTGGTATTGTTGTTCCATGTAACCTGGGCCTTCCTCTCGGTCTCCTTCCCTCCAGGTGGCTGCTGGTATTGTTGTTCCCATGTAACCTAGGCCTTCCTCTCTGTCTCCTTCCCTCCAGGTGGCCGCTGGTGTTGTTGTTCCACCGTAACCTGGGCCTTCCTCTCAGTCTCCTTCCCTCCAGGTGGCGGCTGGTGTTGTTGTTCCCATGTAACCTGGGCCTTCCTCTCTGTCTCCTTCCCTCCAGGTGGCTGCTGGTATTGTTGTTCCCATGTAACCTGGGCCTTCCTCTCTGTCTCCTTCCCTCCAGGTGGCTGCTGGTGTTGTTGGTCCACCGTAACCTGGGCCTTCCTCTCTGTCTCCTTCCCTCCAGGTGGCTGCTGGTGTTGTTGTTCCACCGTAACCTGGGCCTTCCTCTCTGTCTCCTTCCCTCCAGGTGGCTGCTGGTGTTGTTGTTCCACCGTAACCTGGGCCTTCCTCTCTGTCTCCTTCCCTCCAGGTGGCCACTGGTGTTGTTGTTCCACCGTAACCTGGGCCTTCCTCTCTCTCTCCTTCCCTCCAGGTGGTCACTGGTGTTGTTGTTCCAGTGTAACCTGGGCCTTCCTCTCGGTCTCCTTCCCTCCAGGTGGCTGGTGGTATTGTTGTTCCCGTGTAACCTCGGCCTTCCTCCCTGTCTCCTTCCATCCAGGTGGCTGGTGGTATTGTTGTTCCCATGTAACCTGGGCCTTACTCCCCGTCTCCTTCCCTCCAGGTGGCTGCTGGTATTGTTGTTCCCATGTAACCTGGGCCTTTTTCCCGGTCTCCTTCCCTCCAGGTGGCTGCTGGTATTGTTGTTCCCATGTAACCTGGGCCTTCCTCCCCGTCTCCTTCCCTCCAGGTGGCTGCTGGTATTGTTGTTCCCATGTAACCTGGGCTAAGTTCAAATGCTTTATATCAGAAAGGCCATATATACAATGCTTCAAATATTAAATTTTATTTTTATGGAGTGTTATTGGCAAAAAGAACACATTACAAACACACATAATCAGCATATGTGAACTATTAAAGATATGGTGTAATTGAATAAAATAAATACCTTTATTTTTTATTGGGTCATCTGTGAAATGGAGAGAGAAAAACACAACATATTTATGATTCTTGTGAATGCAGTAAACGGCCTTTTGATTTGATGTGCTTGGCTGTGGTTCATGCAGGTGTGTTCTGTGTTTTGTCTCGTAGCTGCATGGGCGGTCAAGGGTGCTGAGATACACAAGACTGGCCGACTGGACCTACATTGACCGCTGCACCCAGGCTGCCACTCCAATGACTGTCTTTGGTAAAGTTTAACAAAGATGCATACATATGAAGAACTCATCCACAAAACACAGTAAATGCCTAAATCACATGAATTTAGTTTATTGTGGTGTTGTGCTGCCATCTAGTAGAGAGTGGTGGATGCAAAAGTGTTTTGTGGCAAAACATTTTATATGCCAAACTATTGACTTGTGAAATAACGGTTTTCCTATCTTTCCCCTAACAATATGCAACAGAAGATATGATTTATCTTGACACACCCAAATAGTATAAAACACGTTTTGTGAACAAATGTTTCATCTCTTTTTAAAAAAAAATTTGCAGAATGTAGTGAATAATAAATTAACCACATGGTTATTTGTGCAGGTGATATACAGTAATCCTACGTAGACTTGGTAGTAAGTGTATTTGAATGTTGAACATGCACATTCAAATGCAGGTTTATAACTGTCGGTGCAAACTTTTTATTATGTTTTACCAGATCTGGTAAAGAATCGGCCAAAAATGGCAAAAGTGGTCTGGCTGTATACACTATGACATTAGGCTTGTCAGACTTTCACCAGTCACGATCAAAGTAAATTCTTTCAGTGATTTTAAGGAGTCACACTGGTTTAGAAATGGGCTGTGTCGGCTTATATGGACGCATTTTCACATCACTAACTTGTGACCTCGGATATTGTAGGTCTTGTAAACTGTAACACACTGGCCGACTTCCTGCAGATATTATGTCATCTTTAAAAATATTCATCTTAACCAATATGTACAATGTATTATGTTTGTATGAAAAGAAGGTCACTTATGACATAATAGGCAGTTTACATGACCGTGCCCATGTTATCCAGGTAATGCTGAATGTTTTAT
Organism: Lamellibrachia satsuma; assembly: GCA_033239005.1. NCBI lineage: Eukaryota > Metazoa > Annelida > Polychaeta > Sabellida > Siboglinidae > Lamellibrachia > Lamellibrachia satsuma. Next base: position 5,447,196 of record BSQZ01000019.1, read on the forward strand.
GACTGATCTACAATTGTGTTAAATATTACCCCAATGACTGTGCTCCCGTGATAGGGTGACGGCTGTGCGTTGATGAGCTGCATGGGGCGCTTCGAGAAGCCTGTTCGATGTATGACAGAGGTTCTGGATGTGCCCCTCACAGTGAAGATGAGGACTGGAATCTACGCATTGCCCACAATCTCACCCCTCGATTGCGAGACCGGGAGTCTCTCTTGTTACGGCTGGTGTATAGTGTGACAAGTCTTTTGAAAAAGAAGCATAGTGTGTATAACAGGGTCCGTACGAGGCCTTGAAAGTCTTGAAAAGCCTTGAATTTCATTTGTCTTAATTCAAGGCCATGAAATCCTTGAATTTTAACGTATAGTCTTAAAAAGACTTCAATAAAATTTTTTAGAAATTTTTTATTTCAAGACAGTTGGCTCGAAAAAAAACCAGAATGTGATCAGCATTCTCATTAACCCATTAGACCTCAAGTCGGCCAAACCCGCCCGAGTTCCGACTCCTCAAGGCGGCCAAACCCGCCCGAAAATGTTAGCGTTATGGTTTCGTCTATTCCAGAGGCGCTCTCTGGAGGATACTTTTGAAACACATTCAGCATGATGCATTAACATATTGGCAATGCATTGTGGGTATTTCTAGTGAATGTTGCTATTCGACTTATCGGAGTTTCACGCGTTTTTCGAGCTGCCCCAGTTTTTGAGTTTGCAAAATGGCGTCTGCTGGTCCTAGTCGTTTGACTGCAGAAGTGTGTCAACGTGTTTGCGATGACAGCGATATGGAAGCAAGTGCTTCAGACATCGAAGTTCAGATAATTATATGCGACTTTGTTCGATGCTTTGGCATGACGATCATTGACATTGTTGTTGTCAGGAAGCTGGTCGGTCACGCCCATTTTGTAAACAAGCTACGTGTTCCGTACTCCCTTATTATTGCACGAAGTCAGTGCGCTATTCGTATTTCGATTAGGACATAGTATGACGATCTTGTAGCTGTATTATTGTGGGATTTGTAAGTATTATAACTTGCGGGACTGTCCTGTTGTTCACTTGTTGTTGTTGTTTTGACCGAGGCAGACACTCGACAGCTGTGCCTGTGGATGTGTCCAGGCACTCCCAGTCACACAGTAATGACATTGGGAGTGGGTTGTCAGCATTTATAAATGGCTTTATAAGTACTGTTTACATCCATCCTTGTCTGACACTTTTAGATGTATATATCTTATAATATTAGTAATAAATAATATGATGTATTGCTACTGATCACTATGCCTATGTATACTATGGTGGGGTAATGCGCATGCAAACATTTATTATGACTAATGCCTATGCATAAGCCAAAGATTTACACCTCCTGCTTGTATGTTTGTGTAGTCTAGTAATAGCACTGCTAACGAACAGTTAGCATGAACACAGGTCTAAAGATTGACACATTTTGTGCTGCCAACCTTTTCAGGCAGAGTTACTTGTAGTACCAACATGGGGCTACACCATGCTAGTAATGTTATGCCATTTTATGTGTTACTAAAATGTTTTCAACATGTTTGCAGCAATGGAGTGACTCAGAATCCGATGACGCTGATTCCGATGACACAGAGACTGAGGACACTGCTGCACGTGGTATTGCTCGTGCTAGTGGCATTCGATGTGCTCGTGGCGTTGGACGTGCACGTGGCATTGGACGTGCTGGTGGCTACCATCGTCGTGCTGGAAGACGTGGCCACACCAACACAGCTACTTTGGTGTTGGAGCCTGGCTGGCAGAGAACTGCTGATGTTCAGCCACCTGTGGTGCGGCCATTCTCCCAAGAGGCAGGACCGAGAAACCCACTGCCACACTCTGCCAGCCCTCTGGAATTTTTCAACCAGATGTTTGGGGTGGACTTTTTTGTGAACTTGGCTGCTGCAACAAATGCAAATGCAGCTGTGAAACGTCCACCACTGCAACCCACTGTGGATGTGTATGCGACATCCGATCCCCACTGGCATCCAACGTCAGCTGCTGAGGTGCAGGCATTTGTTGGAATCAACATTGCAATGGGGATGGCTGACCTGCCGGAATATAAGGACTACTGGTCGGAGGAACCCATACTCCATAATCCATACATATCCAGCGTGATGTCGCGGCGACGCTATGAAAAACTTTGCCAGTATTTTCACTGCTCGCTGGCAGCTGAGGAAGAGGCGACGGACAAGCTAGCGAAGGTCCGTCCGCTCATCACTGTGTGTGAAACTAACTTCGCCAACTGCTTCGCGCCAGGTCGTGACCTCTCCGTCGATGAGGCAATGATAAGATTTGACGGGAGGCTGGCATGGAAACAATATATGCCGAAGAAGCCCGTCAAGTGGGGTGAAGGTGTGGTGCCTGTGCGACTCGCACACAGGCTACTGCCTCGCCTTCTCCGTCTACACGGGGACATCTACTGATGGAGCAGCCAACCTGGACCTGGGTTACCGTGTAGTGATGAGGCTGATGCGCCACCACCTGCTCAGCTACCACCATCTCTACGCGGACAACTACTTCACGTCTGTTCACTTGGCCGTCGACCTGCTGCATGTGGACACTTACCTGTGTGGGACAACGCGTGCGACGAGGCGGGAGTTTCCGAAGACGCTGACAGGTGTGCGCCTCCGGCAGGGCGAGTCAGTCAAGTGGACAAGCGAAGACGGCGTCATGCTATGCAAGTGGCATGACAAGCGTGGCGTCCATATGATCGCAACAGGGAACTCCGGGGCGACATTGTCACGGCCAACACGCGCAACCGACAACTTGTCAACTTGTCAGTGCCGGTCTGTGTTATCGACTATAACAATCATATGGGAGGCGTGGATCGGCTCGACCAGATGCGAGCCTACTACGGTGTTGGGCGTGCTGGCCGGCGTTGGTGGAAGTATATCTTCTGGGGACTCCTCAACGTCGGTCTCATCAACGCATACATCCTGTGGACTATCGCCCATCGACCTCTACCTGCCTCTGCACGACAGTTCGGGCTGAAGAGCTTCAAGCTCCACCTCATCCACAACATGTGCGACGAGCACGTGTACCGGGCACAGCGTGTGCAACCAGCCATCGACAACCTTGTGGTCGACCATGTTGTGGCGGACAATGTAATTGAAGGCCACCCACTCGTGAAGTTTGCTGGACGTAAGCGTGCATGCTACGTATGCTCCCGCGAGAAGGTCAAGACGTCGGCTGGCCGCTATGTGGAGTCAAGCTTTGGCTGCTCAACCTGCCGTGTATATTTATGCAAGGCTGGAGTATGCTTCAGGAAGTACCATGAGTGATCGAACTGTATTCACACGAGTAGCCAGTGGATATTTGAACTGTAGTGTAGAGTTTAGTTGTGCAAGGCCACATTTAGATTAGAAACATTCACGAGTGGCCACTGGTTGTTCAAACTGTAGTGTTTTAGTTTCGAGTTTAGTGATTTTCATAGTTGCAACAGAAAATAAATATTCACACATTTTATATAATTGTTTCTTTATTACTACTTAGTTAGAGCAGCACTGACATGGAGTATGCTAACTTGTCCCACATTTGCTAGTTGTTCATACACATAGGAAATTATGTATTGCTATACACACTCATATCTGTGCGGAAGTGTCAAAACTGTGTTATTGTTTTTTTTCTCAGTATCTCTAATTCAATCCGTCACAATTTGACATTTCAGGTATCATTGTGTAGGTATTTCTCTGATCTTTATAATAAAACTAAGTTGCTGCAGTACAATATTGATAATAAAAAAGTTACACAGCAGTCAATGATTATGTTCGGTGTTGAAATAATCATCCGGTGGTGTTTTTTTCTACCACATCTTGTTTGGGCAAAATATTTCTGATACAATGACATATTCTGTACCAATATATAGTTTATTCAGTTGCATTTACTATAATATAAATTGCAGCACTGCAACATGGTGTGCATTGAAGGCAGACGCCATATAGTGATATGGCCCATATTTAATTTCTGCTTCGCAGATTTGTCAAGTATTCTTCCATAGTATTCCACTATGAGCAACATATATTTTATATATAATAACAATTTTGGTACTAATATGTAGGTAATTAAATTATCTTTAAAAAAACAACAACTTGTAGCAGTAAGTAATGAAGCATAGAAAAGTTATGGCATATAATATGATATGTTATAGTGAAATACCGAGATACTGGCGCACCTACTGAGATATGGACAACATTTTTTATTCATACAAAAACATATCTACACCCAATTTGAAGAGCATTCTATGTTCTTTAAATTAATTATAACTTGCAATAATGCAAATTCAATAATAAAAGAGCTACGACCCAAAAACGGACACCCCCATTTTTTTTCAGAATCTGACCTAATCTCTGAGGAACCAGGGGCTTTACACAGAAACGCACTGAGGTCTAAAGGGTTAAGAGGTTATTTGGGAATATTATAATTTTTCTGACAATATCAGTTGTTTTGTACAATTACGTGGTATAATAAACTATGAAATGGAGCCTTGATTTTTCTTCCCAGTAGCCTTGGAAAATGCTTTGAAATATCACCCTTAGTGTACGAACCCTGGTATGATTGACTATAAAGTAGGGTGGGGGTCAATTACAGTGAGTGGTTCAAATACAAATGTGTTACATGTTAGAATTCCTGAGCAAATCGCTTTTTTTTGCTTCATATACAAAATGAAAAGAAATACAAATATGCTCCATTAAAATTTCAAACATACAGGGTTAAGTTCAAATGCTTTATATCAGAAAGGCCATATATACATTGCTTAAAATATTAAGTGTTAAATATTACCCCAATGACTGCTCCCATGATAGATTGACGGCTGTGCGTTGATGGGCTGATTGGGGTGCTTCGAGAAGCTTGTCCAGTGTATGACAGAGGTTCTGGATGTGCTAAATTTCAAGAGAGTTGGCTTGAAAGAAAAATAGAATATAATCAGCATTCTCATGAAAGTTGAATTAAATCCTGTCTCTGGGCCATGGCATCTTGTAACTTGTTAAATCATGAATGATTTAAAGAAGTTTGTATCTAGACATTTGATTTGTTTATGAATGTCTTATCATAAATATATGGGGGGCAGCAGCACAGTGGTTAGAACATTGGACTCTCAAGCAATTTCATTCACTCCACGTAGCTTCAGTTCAATAAACAGGTCCGCCACCAGGGGGTGCAGTGTAAAGTACTTTGATCAGTCCTACAGGCTGGATACTGTGCTAGATAAAAACTTACCTTTGTATGTATACACATACATACACACATACACACATATACATTGCATACCTACATTGCATATTATGTTGTGTACGTATGTCGCATACATACATCTTGTTTTGTATACATCATATTGGTGTTAGTTTTATGAGAATTCACCAAGAAATGTGTTACAGCTAAATATCGTCAATAGTACAAACCACCTCAAATCTAATATGCCTGTTACTAAGTGGTGCCCCTTGTGACATATTGCAGGTGTGTATGTTGTCAATCGATGCCAATGTGACAGGATGTCTGATTGTGTTCATAGAGTCCGCCACAAGGCGGGTGAAGTTGCAGCAGAGTGCTGGCGAGGAGTATTTGTGTCTTCCATCTACACTGGCTGGTGCAGGACCAGAAGATGGGAATTCTTCAGGTAGGACAGTAATGTCATCAACTTTGTAATACTGTCCATTCACTTATCTGTCATTTCAAGCGCCACCTCAGTTATACTGACCTGGTTGTCCAGTAAACTTAGCAGTTCTTTAGTGGTCAACACAGTGGACCTTTCTGTAGATTCATATCGATCATGTAGCTCAGATTTAATAGAACGTTTGTATGAAACAGGAAAGTAAATTAAAACAAAATCTACTAAAATGTGATCTGTAGTATTTTGTAGTATTTCTGTATTAGCCAATGTTGCCAAAATCTAGTATAAACACATTTCTAGACCTGTCATGATCTGTCAAGGAGCTAAGTCATTGTTCACTGATGCTGCTTTGTCCGGGACATTTTAATACTAAAACAAATCTCACTTCAGTTTAAAAAGTAATCTACTAATTGAATATTTGAAAAATAATATTTTAATATTTGAGGCTGGTAGCCAAAATACCTCTGTTAATCTGATGAAAGTCATCACCTAGACCAAAATTACATCATTTTGCTTAAGAGGATCATTCTAGCTCGTGGTTTCAGAGTAATAATGATAAATACTGTTGTAGGCTATACATATTTTTCAGGTTACATTTGTGTGGAAATCAGTAAAAAGTAAATCTTTGTATATCAATTGACAATGTTTTTGTTGAAATTCAACATTGAGTCACACAATTTTCAGTGTTGTTTAATATTAAAAATAACTCTTGGAATAATTGATTTCTTACAAAATATAACAAAAACAAACTGTTTAAATGTATTTTGTTTTGTGACCAAATCTCAACACACTGTAAATTACTTAATTATTCAATGATTCACTGATTTGCCTGCTTCATTAGTCCAATTAAAACCCTGGGAAATCGAAAATGTGCGGATACTGTACTTGGCAAATTACACATTTTGTTTCTTTTATTTATTATTTGAATGTGATTGTTGCAGGCAATAGAGAAATTGACTGGAGCGCTGTTCCAGGGACCTCCGCTTATCTCAGCCGTGAAGCGACAGTTACAAGTGAGAACAATTTATGAGAGTAAACTCCTGAAATACAATTAGCAGACTTAGGTAGTTTATATATTTTTAATGGAATGACAAAGAAGTGAATTGAGTCCTTTGCATACAGTCTTGACAAAACTTTCAGGAAATTCAGAAGTCCCATTTTCATGACTTAAATTTGATTGATAGTCTAGAAATATACCCAAAAATCACTATCTCTGATCGCACATTCCAGTGAAATGAACTTGATATGATGACTCTGATGTGATGTTTATCTGAGAAACTACAATTCGTCTTGTTGTCAACATGTTGCAGTGAATAGATTATTACTCAGTCATTTGTATGGTACATTTTACTGTGAGTTGGCACTGATATTAACTTGTGTGCGGCTCTCGCTTCCCCAGGGATCGTCTAAATGAGTTGTGATGCACGCACATGCATACAAACTCTTCGTCTTAAAATGGGGCTCATTCTGAGGGTCGGAGGTCATCTCCCCAGGGATCGTCTCAGTGAGTTGTGATGGACGCACATACATACGAAACCTTTGTGTCCACATGTGGCTCATTCTGGGGTTCGGAGGTCAGATGCAAGAGCTTCCGAGAAAGAGAAGGTAAGGTTAGAAATATCACTGGAATGGTGCACCAGTATAGCGCGATACCTCTAGTCGTATTACTAAAATTTGCAACCTGGTTTCAAATATGGTATCAAAAATGTGCAGCCATCTGTCAAAAGTTAATGTTGATCCCTAAGTTCTAGTTTACTTGGCAATACCAGTTTGTGTTTTTGTTTAATTTATGCATATAGTTGGAATAACAATTTAAAATAAACAGCAAAGTCAAAAAAGGTATTGTTCTCAGTGAAATCAACATCACAAGTACATATATGTTAAGATCCATGAATAATCACAAGTGACATTGCGAATATAATTAAAACATTCCAAATGTGTCAAATGTTCAATATATTTTCCAACAGGATTTCATTTGGTGTAACAAATCAGAACTACCTACATACACTAAGATCACATGATTAATCGGAATATTTCATAGAGGGAGTGAACATTTCATAGCAAAATCCTCACCCTGGGGTGAACATTTCATGGGGGTGAATACTTGACCACACCCTGACAATTTGGTGAAAGACGGAAGTTTTGGCCAGAGAGTCATTGAGTAATTGTGTCACTAACTTGCGTCAGAGTAACACGATTCAACCTTCAAAGTTCTGAATGCAGTTCCCCTCTGATGTGTGATGTTCTATGTTGTAACTGATGTCACAGATAGCTCTATTAAAGTGTAGTTCATATGTTCTCCACCAGCTGGTTCGTCCGGCATGATGTACCGTCGAGACATCTTCTACAGTGGCAGTCTGGCGAACATCAATGCTTACCGGTTGAATCTCGTTGCCTTTTGTGACCTCACTGCCCCGCCAGGTCGCACCACAAGACGGATGTTTCTTATTCCGACTGTGCCACTGCTTGGAGGCAATTAAGGGAATGTTCTGACAGATACTTGAACTTCTCAAGGACGTTCTCTTCCACCTCTTCGCTGTCTCGCTATCTCTTAACGAGCATTGGCTTCAACGTGCCATGCATCTACTTGCCTGATCGGGTCACACAGGTGAGACGGGACAGTGCTGCAGACTAGTGTCAACATTGGCATTTTTAAGTTTCATATTTATGAATCTTTTGATATTAAAGTTAATTATTGAAGAGTGATAAACAATCAAGATTATAAGACAGCCACATAACGTTTTAATCCAACATTATTCGTGATTGTAACATTTACACAAAAATTATTAAAATTGTTTATGTTGATTAAAATTAATTAGATTCATTGTAATCACCCAAAAACTTTTCTCAGATGGGCATCTCCAAGTCAAAAGCTACCTTTCTCATCTCGGTGATTGGCATCTCGAACACCGTCCTCTTTGGTCTCTTCATTGGTGAGTTAAGTGGTGAGTGAGTTAAAGTTAAAACTTAAATTAAATCCTGTCTAGGCTGTTTAATCTTGTAACTTGTTAATCTTGAAGGATTTTAAGAAGTTTGTATCTAGAAATTTGATTTGTTTATGACTCTCTTATCATATATATGTTCTAATCTATATAATTATTAGAACACTGGACTCACGAACAATTTCACTCACACCACGTTGCTTCAGTTCACTCAGCTGTATAAATATAAATGACTACCTGGCTATAGACAGTGGTGGATATGTGAACGAATACTCTTTGCACAGTAATTACAGCGAGGCTGAATGCTTCCCAGAGAAGTTGAGTTGGTGTTGGAATGAACTGGTCTACCACCAGGGGGTGAAGTGTAAAGTACTTTGATCAGTCCTACAGACTGAATACTGTGCTAGATGAGAACTTACCTTTGTATACACACATATACATACACACATATACATTGCATACCTACATTGCATATTATGTTGTATACGTACGTCGCATACATACATCTTGTTTGTGTACATCATATTGGTGTTTCTTTTATGAGAATTCACCAAGAAATGTGTTACAGCTAAATATCGTCAATAGTACAAACCACCTGAAATCTAATATGCCTGTTACTAATTGGGGTGGGGGTGGCGCTCCTCATTACGAGTAGCACCCGTGGCAGATTGCCCCTCACCTTTGATGTCATGTAGAGTAGCAGTTTCATGCATTGTATAGATATATGTATATATTTACTGTTTGTCTTTGTGTACTTCAGTAACTTTACATTGCCTTGTTTGAGCTAAGGCTCGTGTATACAATGCTTTATATGTTCATTTTATATTCCTGGTATGCTTGAAGTGCATACCAATTGGCAATAAAATATGCCCATTACCAACCTCTATACACCATCGTTTCCTTATTCATACATCAAACGAGATTCGGCCACAATAAATGTCTTTACTTTCAACCCTCCATGACAGATGACATAAAAAAAATGACAACTTATGGCACGGCCAGAAGTAATTTTATGTCTTGTAATGGATGGTGCCATGATCCAAACCCAGTTACATCCTAACACCCCTATGTCACGCATGTGGAAGTGTCCAGTGCAGGGCATCTTGGGATAGCTAGCCCATGCAGTTCAGACTGGGTTTGAGAATTACCGAAGTAAGTTGTATTGTTTTGAACTCTGAACTCGCTTGTATCTTGCTTTGACCTCCACCGCCCCTCCTCCACACATCGTTAGCGATGCCTGTTTTTTTTTTACAAATAATTGTCTAATGTCTGTCATTTTGTACAACAATACCTTTGCATTGTTTCAGCATGGCTGACATATTGCATATCACCTTTAATGTCATTTACATTAGCAGTGTCATGTATTGCGGCAGATTGCCCCTCACCTTTGATGTCATGTAGAGTAGCAGTTTCATGCATTGTATAGATATATGTATATATTTACTGTTTGTCTTTGTGTACTTCAGTAACTTTACATTGCCTGGTTTGAGCTAAGGCTCGTGTATACAATGCTTTATATGTTCATTTTATATTCCTGGTATGCTTGAAGTGCATACCAATTGGCAATAAAATATGCCCATTACCAACCTCTATACACCATCGTTTCCTTATTCATACATCAAACAAGCTTCGGCCACAATAAATGTCTACTTTCAACCCCCATGACAGATGACATAAAGCTAATTATATCTCAGTATATGGTGTGAAATTGTGGAATGCGCTGCAAGAAAATATTAATATCAAAATATATTCGTATCTTTAAAAAGTTGTATAAAAATAAAATTTATCAGAAGTGTTCATTACTGTTGGTATAATTCTGTATAATTGTTAAAGATTCAACTGAATTAGATGATAATAAAATGTGTATATATTTTTTTGAAATTGGTATATAGCATTATGCTAATTGTCTAGTATGTTATGTAGCATAGTCATCATTTTATTCATATTATTGCATATATTAACATGAATGGTTAAAAGTGTTTAATAAGTATTGCACTTTAGGGGCGCGATGGCATACCGGTTAGAAGGCCGGACTCTCAATCGAGAGAACCCGGTTTCAAATCCCACTGCTGTCGCTTCAAATCTTTGGCAAGTTTGATCACCCCACGTTGCCACAGTTCACTCAGCTGTATAAATGAGTACCTGGCAATACAGACAGTGGTGGAAATGTGAACGAATAGTCTTCGCGCAATTGCAGCGTGGCTGAATGCTTCCCAGAGAAGTTGAGATGGCCTTGGAATGAACAGGTCTGCCAGGGGGTGAAGTGTAAAGCGCTTTGAGCGGTCATACGGACTGGATACCGCGCTGTATAAGAATGTACCTTTACCTTACTTCAGCTTTCTCCATTTCCACAAGTAATGTAAATTTTGTTGTTGTTGTAAAAACATGTACTGTACAAATATACCTATATGAAAATAAATATTCATGGACTCGCACACCGTAAGGTGCTGCCGCATGGTGGACTAGACACACAAGTAGTTATAACGAGTGCAACTTTTACCATTTCTAATAAAACACTTCCTGTGGAGTTATGTTACCCCAACACGTGTTCTTATTCAGTCATATAAAGCACAATATACTACAGTAAGTCGAACGAGAATTAGTCAACACTTGTTTATGAACAATGTCAGTGGCGGCAAGCCAAAACCTATTTCGTATTTATGCATTCTTATATGTATATCACTAAAGTTACCTGACAATAACCATGTAAAAGTGTGAAATTATTACCTTTTTGTCAGAACGCATGTGCTTGTCAAGGTTTGTATATAACTGGATGTTGTTGTGAGCGAGAATAGCAAGCGGGATTTCCATAGATCTATATAAGGTCACGCTAAGAATTGCCGTCTGCTGGCCATAGAGTTACATCATTATATAAACTACTAACGGGTGTTTTATTTATGTCTGTGCTGCTGGCCCATTCTGGCCTCATTCTACACGAAATCGCGTTTGATCATGTGACCCAAAGGCAACATCACGTGTACAGTATGGCGGCTAATTGTGAAATGTTTTCTATGTCACCGATAAAAGTACTCATAAGTAATTATTTGGAGCACATTTCTTCAGTTTCTTGACGCCCAATCGTCGGTTGTATGTCACGGAATACACATGTGAAACGGTTAGTGCGTATCGGTTTTAAAACTTAAGTTATTAGTTCTGTAGCCAAATGGCTACGGAACTGCCAAAATGGCGAGTTAGCAAATGCCCGTCAGGCCTTTCGCCCCAGAGACGAAGAGCGGGGCGAAAAATTTTGCCTAAGTTGTCTCAGACTCAGGCCGAGTTGTCACGTGGTCTGAGTCATGGGCAACTGAATCAGCTTGAGGTTGAGCCCCTGTAACTAATATATATATAACGGGTATGCAACTAGGAATGACCCCACTCATATTTCAACATCCGTATCTGGGCGTTCCCAATGAATAAACTTTCACTATACCTACTTCTCATTAAAAACATATATGGATTTCTTATGAAAAGAGGTATGTTAACGACTGTACGCACAGAATTCACATGAACCCGAATACGATCACGTGACAATGTTACCAGAAGTGAGGTGCGACATCCCTTGTTAGCCAAATAGTCTACCCAACAAAAGGAGCCAAAGATCAGTCTTGCAAAGGTTATGTTTACGCGTATATATAGCAGGCAATCACATTAATATTTTTTACATAACACCTCATATCTGCTGATTTGTACGTACTTGGAATTACAAAAGAAATAATGTTTTATTTTATTGAGAAAACTTCACTTATTCGCCACGTGCAAGAGGACACCTGTCAACTGCTGTAGAACGTATCAGACTGATCTTTAGTGACCCTGAAGGCGGTGGCAATGTTACTTAGTCGATGAGATGTAATTTTGACCAAACCAAGTCACACAGAATGCGTTCGGCTTACGTTTGTGGCGCTAGAATGACCCCTGTTCGTTGTCAGTCAGTAAGTCGAACTCGGTCTTGCTAGAAGGGAGCAACAGCTTTCATTCTTTTCCGAAAGACACAATCACAGGTTAAGTGGAGTGGACGAAATTGCCCAAGTTTCGAAACGGCAGAAGGTAGTTATAGTTACAAAAACCAGTGTTTGTTGTATTATCAAGTTAACAATGCATAACTTTGAATAGGAATATGCGAGTAAAGTTCAATAACAAAACCATAAAATTTTTAAGGTATTAAAAATATTAGATTTTTGTAAACACACGTGGTAATTGGGGTATTTCTCAGGTTCAACCTATTCATATGGGGGTTGGATGTTTCAGCCCATGACAACAGGACATATTGACACGCTGGATCCCAAGGTGACATGATGCCTGATCGTGCCCATAGAGTGTGCCACCACTGCCCACCTGGCTGGTGAAGTAGCAGCAGAGCGCCGGCAAGGAATGTTTATGCCTTCCGACTGCACTGTCAGGTGTAGCACCAGAAAATGGGAATTTTTCAAGTAGGACTGTGTGACTTGGTAATGTTATCAAATTGGTGATACTGTCAACTCACTAGTCTGTTCTTTCAAGTGCCATCTCAGTTATACTGACCTGGTTGTCCAGTAAACTTGACAGTTCTGTAGTGGTCAGCACAGTGGACCTTTCTGTAGCTCACATTGATCATGTAGCTCAGATTTATAGAACTACCAGATTTAATAACTACCAGACATATAAATTAAAATAAAAACTACTTGTCCTCATTGTGTTATTTTTGTAATACATACAGAGTAGAATCCTCTAAATAGGTCACCCATGTGACCAAGATAAGTGATCTGATTACAGAGGCCGGTCAGTGTTCCTGGTCAGTGTTCCCCTGATATATATGACAAGCGAGGTGGGTCAGCTCAGCACCGCCCAATATGAAAGGATAACACGTAAAAGCACACAAAAGTACACTTATTTCCAATGGGGTCCCCAAGTTTTTGCTAACACAGTACACCATTACACATGCTTTTATTTTTGTTATTTCTTTACAAATGTAAATCACACATGATCACAGTGAGTTAGTTTATGCTTTCAAGGCTAAATACAATGTTTGATATTTCTTCCAGAAAGTGTGAAGAAGAACAAGAAAGAGAAGACGTGGACAGGTTTGGATGTTGCAGTAAGTAACTGCCCAGTTTATCTGTTTATATGTGACAAAGTGGCAATGTACATGTCTGTGCACATAATTCGTGCATAGGGCATTCCAGACAAAATTTGCATGTAAATGCTTACAGTTTTTTGTAAAGCATTATTTTAATAAATTGATTATATTTTATACAACCAAATAAAACTTGCACACATCTATTACTTCCTAATTAGCATGTATCGTGTGTGGTGCTTATTAGCATCGATGCAAAGTTGCACAAGGAACTTGATTTTAAATGAAAATCATTCACGAATCATAACCCCTGTAACTTGTAAGAGTCTGATTTTAACTGTACTTGATTGATTGATCCATTTATATTAGATGAGTACTGTGTAGATACATTGAATTGTATGTTAATTAGGGAGGAAATGTATTTACTAACAACCATAGGCGCTGTAACAGGGGATGAGGGCAGCTGCACCCAGGGATATATCAGGGGCAGACACTTTTTGGCTTCTCCAAATATTAGTGAACATTTGATTTACCATAAAAACCACTAAGAACCCTTGATAGATGTGGTATTTCCAGAAAATAAAGGTGTTACGTTTCATTTATGTTGTCGTAGGTTAATCCGTGAAAGTTTGGCGCCCGAGGTGCAAGCCATCTAGGAGGAAAACGTGAACATAAAAACATATGCTATCTTGATTATAGTTAGATATATCTACATGGTGCGCAGAGCGCTTCTGGTGAATTAGTCGGGAACCTGGTTAAAGTGAATGAACATTGTTGGACTCTCAATAAGCCAATGCCTTCCTTGTCTACTTGCCATCTCGGCCTCTGGCTTGGATGGCAAATCTTGTTAACTCTTGTTAAATCTTCTCTATTCTAGGGTAAAATCAGGTCCTGCAAAAAATCAGCAAAACTGTTCAGTTCACAGGACCTGATGTCCTGTGACGCTTAGAGACTTTTCGCATAAACTGTTGGTGTACCATGTTGTGAAAGCAAAACAGCCTGTCTCGTGCACAATTGTATACTGTCTTTTATTCAGTATTATGTATCACATTGTATTGATCCTGCCTTGAAACAAATGTTTCAAAACTGTTTGTTTTTGATGTTTTTTATTTGTCGTTGATGTTCATACATTCTATCTTCAAAGTATTTACTATCTGTCATCAAAGTATTGATTAGCAAGTGGGCTACCTAACAAGCTGTCGGGCTACTTCACTTTGCAAGGTTGGTAGCCCGACTAGCTACCTTCCATGACTTGCTAAATCTCACCCCTGTATAAGTAATACATAATCACATGTACACACATGCATACATTACATGTGTACACATGTGGATACATTCCATATGTACACATGTGGACAAATGTAATGTGTACACATGCACACATGTTTGCATGCACATCTGAACTGGAGGTGTGTGCTATGACAGGGGACACCAAAGATAACGTCAACTGCCTACATCCTGGTCCTACTGCTGGGCATCAATGACAACTCCCCGGAGTTTGACCGGGTTGACAAGTGTCGTGACAGTATTTGCTACCAGCAGAGACATGGGCGTCAATGCAGAGATCGTGTACACGATCGTCCACCGCAATGAGCTCGCACAGTTCAGAGTTGACTCAAAGACGGGTGAGTTGTTAACAGCAATATGTGTGCGAGTGTGCACGGGTGTGTGGACAGTGGCATGAAAATGTGTGGATATGTATGTAATATGTATGTACAACATTGTATGTGGGTGTGCATATGTGATGTGTGCACATGTGGGTGTGTTCAAATATGGGTGTGTACACTTGCAGGTGTGCGCACAGTAGGTTGCCTGATTTCTAAGATTTCATTAATCAAGCAGGAAGAGGTTGTAGCATTTCTGCTAATTTTTTTATCAGAATACTATTTCCTGTTTCTTTGTTTATTAGTTAAACCTTTCAAGTATGAATGAATGTATCGGCCTTTGTTGGAGCCGACCAATATTATGTAATTTCTTTGTTCAAGCATTGCCCGTATCCATGGACGACGTGGGTTTGTTTATTTTAAAGAATGATGTATATTAAGTTTTATGGATGACAGTCTGCTCCAGGCTTCCAACAGATAACCAGGGAAAATATATATGAAAGAAAGAAAATTCAAATCACAAAGCAAATAGCACACTGAAGTCACAATAATTTGAGCTTTTACTAACTGTTTATTGTCTTCACAATCTCAGGTGTGATCTCCGTGATTGAGCCCCTGGACTACGAGAGGATGAATCAGTACTTCCTGACGGTGGAGGCCAGTGACGGAGGAATGCCGCCCCTACGAACTACCACCATCGTCAAGATGAATGTCACTGATGCCAATGACAATGCTCCGAATTTTGCGATGCCCGTATACAGCGCCACCTTGCGGGAGGATGTACAATTACAGCACAGTGTTATTCAGGTGAGCGGACAGTGTTTCATTGTTATGATGTTGTATTAGGCCGAGGTGTGAATTGCTGGTTATTATTATCGTTATTAATAATATTTAGTCTATTTCTGTTGCATTTATTCCCACAGATTTATGATTTACAGTAGATATAATAAAATTAGACGATGTTTAAATGTGGTGTTCAGACATGAACTATTTAATGTTTATGATAAAAGAAATAAAAAATGTGACATACACACAGCTCAGTTCACGCATGTATCAATGAGTACCTGGCTATAGATAGTGGTGGATATGTATATATAAACTAATACTCATCACATAGCAAATGTGGGGTGGCTGAAAGCTTCCCAAAGAAGTTGAGTTGGTGTTCAAAGGAACAGGTGTGCCAGGGGTGACATGTAAAGGAACAGGTGTACCAGGGGTGATGTGTAAAGAAACAATTGTACCAGGGATGACTTGTAGAGGAACAGGTGTGCCAGGGGTGACATGTAAAAGAATAGAGATGAAGGGGGTGTCGTGTAAAGCGCTTTGAACAGTCATAAGGGCTGTGTACTGTGCAGTATAAGTTAACTTTAGGCCAAACAAGTCCTGGTTTCTCATCTGAACTTTTTCTAAAAGGAAATGAGGAATGTTATTTAGTGAGCTGATGGAGGTGTTAGCAACTATCAAAGGGGCTATGCTCAGTCATCAACAACTTCAGCAGTGTACCAAGTGTGTTTCTTACACCTCTCTGCAGAAATATACAAAAAGATGCTTTTTGGCATGATTCGGATTAATTTTTTTTTGCAAGGCTTCGTTGGCTTTAGCGAGCATAATTATTCAATTCTGTGACTGTGTTGCCGTCTTTTAGGTGAAGGCTACTGACACTGAGAGTCCCCCAAACGCACAGATCATGTACCGGCTCACCGCTGGCGATCCCTGTAGCAGTTTTCTATTCACCCTAAAGATGGAGTCATCAGTGTTGTTGCACCACTTGATAGAGAAAGTAAGTAAGTTTTTGTTCTGACTTAAGAGTGTGGTGACACTTGTATAATTGCAGTGTGGGTTACAAGTTTATATATTATATATCGAACAATTAAGGCTAGGGGCTGGTCGAAAACAGGCATATACCATATCTCCCTTAATATTCAACAAATCATGTCCAAATTTACAACACTTTTTTATTGTGTAAAAATATGAAAATACAGCTCATTTGCATAATGGTTGCCATGGTAACCGAAAATCCTGTAAAAATTGGCATACGTTTCCAATAATCAATATTCTGAGAAATATATCAATCCCACATTGATTATTTTGCAATATATGGCAACTAGGATGGTTACTATATACAATAAGGGTGTTTTAGGTGATTGATTATGTATTTTCAACATTCTTTTTTTTTCGTTGCCATTGGATTCCAGCACCCCATATAATCTGACAATATTCAAAACCACCTTATTGTACGTCCTAAAATACAGGGAACAACTGTTGAAAATTTCATGACTGTATCTTTTATAGTTTTTCTGCTTCGGTTTTTTCCGTACGGAACATATGCCTAAAATACAATGTTGAGAAAAACATAAAAAAACTAAAACATGTTTTGTAAAGTTGATGTGTTGACATGATATATATCACTGACCATCCTAAGACACATCTTATTGTGTGCCCTGCAATACTGGGAATAACTGTTGAAAATGTCATGCATGTGCATGTAATAGTTTTCTTGTAATAATGTTTATACAATCAACATGTGCTACAAATATGTCGAAAAAGTTCGAAAAAAACGAAACAGATGACTACTAACATTGCAGTGTCTGCATTTGTACAGATAACTAACCACTCTAATAACATGTTATTGTATGCATGGCTACATTAACAACAACTGCTGCAAATCCCATGCATCTACATATCACAATGTTCCTGTAATAGAGTTCACAGAATCAACATTTACTAAAAAACGCATGTTGATAAATTTGCGGAAGAACAGGAATGACCAGTTTCGTTGAAGTGTCTGCATGGTAGCGATATTTAACCACTCCATAAATATCTTAATGTATGCATTGCAATATTGTGAATAACTGCAGCAAATGTCATGCATCTACATATGTCATAATTGTCATGTAATAATATTGATTGAATCAACTTGTACGAAAAATTAATCTCGGGAAAACAAAAACGGCCAGTATTACTGAGGTGTCTATATCAAATGGCTATGCATCACATATTTTGCTTATAATAATATCAAACACAAACATAATGTAATGTTCTGCAATGAAACTGCACAAACTAATTTTCTGTAATGATGAACACAGCATAGGAGAAATGTCAGAGTTCACACTGTCTACCAGCTGCCAGCACTGTACAGATGGCCCTCGCTCTCAGCATTGGCCGTCTGTGCATGCAGCTCTGTCAGGGCCTTCCTCTTGTGGTTGGTCTTTGTTTCTGCTTTTGCTGATTCTATGGCTTGCCTGATGCGCCTCCTATCCATGCTGGCTGCAACAACAGCCAGCTGGCTGTTCTGCGATTCAGGCAGGTCCAGCACAGCAGTGGCAGCGTCCACCAGAACCTGTCCCCCACTATTGAATTGGACAATGCCGAGTGCACATGCAATTTCTACAGTGCCTCTTGATGCAAACACAGCCTTCGGTGCCCTCCTCCAGATGAGGGAATGCAGCGACTCGTTTGCATTTGATGTGCCGAGCGACATGCACCGTTTCAACAGGTCTGGCTTGGTGAGGCGCTCAAACAAGGGCAGTAGTCGTTCAGCAGCTGGTAGTGGTAGCGGTGGGTCATGTCGTCCCTCTCGATGACTCTCCTCTGGATCGAGGCCAGCAGCCATGGCTTGCTGCCACCAACACCAGTCGACGTCACACTTGTCGTGTTGTGGCTGGTCCTGTGTTGACACATTGTGTTCATAGATGGCCCAGATGGCATCACGTGTCTTGGCAACGTTCGGGGCATGCTTGACAATGGCATTGCGGTAGTACTGCAACCACTGCTTCATGCGTACTTGGGTAAGTTTACCCTTTCCGCCGAGGCCGCAGCCTACCGCAGTCTTGGAATCCTTTACTGCCATCTCCAGTCCCCGGAACATCCTCTTACTGATGTGGTTGATACACTCATGTTTGGTGATCTCCACATCAGGTCCGTAGGGCTGCAGGGTCTTGAGGGCCGACAGGACAGCAGCATCACCATCACCAAGCAGGGAAGTGTACTCTGCATCCAACAGCTCAACGGACCTCGCCCACATCACCTTTGCTGCCTCCGTCTCCATCGACCCACTCGATCCCCTGTGGTTGATGGTGCAGGAGTCCTCGTGGAGATGCTGCCACATCTCTAGCTCCTCCCCACTCAGCTGCTTGCCAACCAACTCACACTCGATGCAGTATCTTGACAGCACAGCATAGTCAAGTACAAGGCCTGTCAGGGTGTCTATTACGAAGCCAACGCCGATCGGGGACTGGAAGCCACGTTTCTTCCAGGTGCCATCGTAGCTGACAGCCAGCTGCCGTGGTCCCTCACATGGTCCGTACACTTCCTCGTACACCTTGTGGACGGTGCGGTGCGAAGTGGATAGTGTCTCAGCTGCAACGCCATACAATTTGTGCTGGATGGTTGCCGAGATCGTAGCGAAGGTCTTGTGGTGGAGGCTGCCCCGAATGTTCATCAGCGATGTCATCCGCACCAAACCCGTCTGGCATAGGCCGCCCTCCTTAGCTGCAAGCACAGCACGGTGGTTGATGGCATAAGGTTGACAAGTGCAGTTGTCATTCGTTGCCATCCTTGGTGACGTGAAGCACCGCGACAGCTCACTGCCACAGCTGCTGCACGACAGGGCAACATTGACAGCGTACCCTCTGGTCTTACCAACTGCTCCAACACGCAGGGTCTTCATGCTGCAGCAAGGACACGCCACAGGCTGCAGCAGCTCGCACAGCATGGCCAGATCAAACAAAATGAATTGGCTGTCTTCTGTTGATGGCCTTGCTAATGCCCCTACCTCCCCTGACATCAGTGAGAGTTTCCTCTCACTGGCAGACTTCTTGCGCAGCTCCTGGAAAGCCACTGCCGACTGTTCAACTGAAAACATGAAAAATCCCCATGTAGCAAATTATGTACATATGTCTCAAATTGGCCAAGTGGTTGACACAAACAGTTGTTAATATTTTAAAACATCTGCCAATTTATAAAAGCTTAGCCTTAGGTTTTGCACAAATGCGTCACCAATAGCAAGAAATAATGACATGGACACACGTACTGTACAATGATATATTATATTTAAAATAAATATTGAATAATTAAAACTAAGATGTTTGTCAAAGTGTCAATCAGAAGATATCTGTTTCATAATAATGTCTGTGAGAGTCAGTGCCAAGCCCAGTGACAGGACAGTGGGCGTGGCTAAGCACCCGTGACACATTATGACTACGATGCTATTCCTACCAAAGTGTCACTAATACTGAATTAGTAAGAAAAATAACTGATGTAGTCAATTTACATAACATTACTAGTTATTTTTTAATCAAATCGATGTTCCATACGACTCTAGGAATTATAATTTTAAACAAAATATTATACGAAGGCCAGTTGCGATAACTCGGTAACCAAGGGCAACAGAAAAAACTCGAATGAACCGATCGTAACTTCGGATATTTTCATCCATTTACCGTATTGCTATAATTTTTTCCATCATAACAAAAGTAACTAATATATACACACCTTTTTTCGGTGGTCTCCCGCCCGTAATCTTGTTGCGACGCGCTTCCGACGTCCAAAACCATGTGCGACAGAAAACTTATTCTTAGCAGGTTTCATTGTTGAATCGTTGGGGGCGCGGTCGCAGGAACGGCGTTGATTGGTTGACATGAATACACGCAACAGCTCATTGGCTGACAGTAGTTTCCGTGTCGAATACATTATGTAAATGAGTTATCAGTGTGGTTTCACCGGATGTTTTGGCGCGGAAACGGGGTTTGTCATTACATTATACATGTTCTAGGCCTATTCAGACAGGAAGACGACATTTTAAGCTTTCTGTTGATCGTTAGATTGTGGTGTTGCGCTAATGCTTTTGCGTTAAAATCGAAGCAAATAAATGGCGTGTTTTGCGCATATCAGTTGGATTACGTGATGGTTTTTAAACTTCTGGACCAAGGGACATACAACAAAGTACTAGTTTTCGTGTATTTCTAATCGGTATTTTATAATGAAATTTTCAGTTGTCTCCGCAAGGTATCAACGTGTCCGACAATAACGATATCCAAAAAGTGTCAATAAAATTATTTTCGACGCGCGCTTAGCCTTAAGAGAATTTTGACAACTGTTTCCATATCAGTTGACCAATGAAAATCATTGAACATTCCCATAAATTTTTTTTCTAATAACATACAAAATGTTCACTCCATACCAGATGGACAGCAGCCTGGTCCAGTTTAGGTTTTACTGCAGTAGCGGTCAAGGATGCACCAGAGTGGACACCATTAAAATCAACGAAGGCTACTGGCACTCCATCGTCCTCGAGTGGATTGGCAAGAATGCCAAGATCATCATCGACGGCACTCACACGGCACACGGCTGTGCCCCTAGAACAAACGACGTGCTTAACCTCGACAGCAATGACGTGTTCTTCGGGGCTGAAATGACCGTGATGGCAGACGGATGGGAAGACATCAGTCACAGGTTTATCGACTGTATGTGGGACCTGATCATTGATGGCGTGAGTCTGCCCATGGCAGGAAGCAGCTCTATCGCTGTCTTCAAGAACCCACACAATATAGAGTTCCATTGTCGCAGCTCATATATTCCAGGTACAGTTCTCTCTAGTCTGCCATTGTCATTGATACTTTTTCTTTGTGTTTCTCAACTTCTTATTTGTTTTATTGTTTTTTCAAATTTCCTATTAGGTGATATAATTTATTTAAATAATAATTACAACCAAATGGATGCATGTGACATAAAATTATTATCCAAAAACAAATTGTAAAAGGTTTGGAATGGACAGCAAGACAACTTTGAATACATCAATAATCAATGACACGTATTTTGTATGTATTAGTGACAAAACATAAAGTAGGTTACACAGTTATTGTGTTCCAATGGTTTTGTTTGTCTATAGAACTAACAGTGTTATTATCTAACTAATATTGTCTACAAATGGTAGAGACACAATGCAACATATCATGGAACCAATTACCTTAGTGTAATGTGTTTTTATTAGATTAATGATAATTCTAGTTTGTTTGTCATTCATGCAGTTATAGCTGTTTCTAAGCCAACTTTTGATATGTTTGTCCTGCCACTCATCAACATCTCTACAAATCATTGGTTCCGGCTCCAGGTGTGTGCAGCAGCAGTCCGTGTCTCAATGGTGGCTCATGTCGACCTGTTGGTCAGGACTCATATACATGCCGATGTCGGGGTCGGTTAAAAGGCCCTAGGTGTGAGATCGACACAAACCCTTGTGCTTCGAGTCCTTGTCTACACTCAGGTGAGGGTCTGTCGTTCACTGACACCCTGATTGTCAGGTGAGGGTCTGTCGTTCACCGACACCCTGATTGTCACCATGGTCCAGTAGATACAGTCATGATAAAGTGGCTGCTTCTCTGTTATATATTCCTGATCTGTGTTATTAGGTTTCTTTGGTCCAATGTAACAAGTCCTCAGGTAAATTAGAGTTATGTAGAATTACCTGGCTCTGGATTATATATAGCCCCTTTGGCACTTTAGAATGTACCACCCATTGTAAAAGTTTGACAGTTCCCCCAATTTGTTTTCCCCAAGTAGAAAAATTATTAGTGCCACTGTTTGGCAACACACAAAGTTCTTGTTGCCATGGTGATCTTCTGGAATTCCTGTTAATCAACTATAATTTATTTTAGCTATGTAATGTAATATTTAAAACAAACTTTGCAGGTCAGCTCCAAGTTCAAAATCAACTGGTGCCTAGTACCCCGGGTAAATGCTTTAACGACCAGAGCACAGAGTCACTAAAACTTGATGTGCTACTCAGAGCCCATTTGATAAATGAACTGTGTTGTCGATGTCATCTCGCCATTTACTTTACTGTGGCCTCTACCGTAGGTGTCTGCAAGAACATCGGCAGTGACTTCAAATGCACATGCCAGGGTCACTTACAGGGCAAGCGATGTGAGAAGATCTTCTACTGCCAATTGAACCCATGCAAACAGTTCATGCCTCGACGCACTATGTGGGCCCATTTGTACCTGTATCAGTGGCTTCAGAGGTAGGCAGATCAGCAGATTATGCTATCAAATATACCTCGTGTAACTGCTACTAAATAATTATTTAATTTAAAGTAATTTACCATCCATGGCGCAAAATATTTTACTTGTCTTAGTGGAAAGAGCCCCATCGGATTCTTGGATAAAACAACAGGGTACTTCCAAAGAAACGATCACGTGCTTCAAATCACAGTGTAAATTCTTTATTCTAAAGGTAGAACAATTAAAAAAATTACATTTTATTCATCTGGAATATTACACAGATATTTCAACTACAATCTTTGAAAAAAGTATTAGTTCATTTTAATAATTTCTACTGAAAGCTACCCAATTCAAAACAAGCATAGAACAGCTGCTTCAGCGAATCTACAATTGATGACAATGTTTGCACAAGAAGGTTCTGCTTAATCTTCTTGTCAAGTTATTTAGGCCATGAAGAATGTCACTTGATGTTTTGCAGGTGACCTGTGCGAGTATGACGTAGACGAATGTCGTCAAAACCCGTGTCGCAATGGAGCGATATGCAACAACCTCTATGGCAGTTTCACCTGTAACTGCACATCAGGCATTGGAGGCGAGCTGTGTGACGAAGTTGACCTCACTTCCATTACATCCAGCCCTGCGAACATCAACCTTGACGAAATCTTAGGAATTATCGGTAAGGCCGATGGGGAATCTTGGTCGTATTAAATAGTGTTAGATTATTTGAAACACTTCAATTTCAAGCAGTATGACATTTATAGTAATATAGTGACTCGTGTTGAATTGGTTGGTTTTGTTGTTAAGAATACTTTGTGAAACCACTTAGACTTGCCATTGCCATCTTACCCACTGCCGTTGGTCCTCTCGGGATGGGGGCCACATCGCTTAATCTGCCCAATGCCAGAAGAGAATGTCACTAAGTCCAAACGAGCACAGCAAATCACCGACTTCATTTGTAGTTTATTACTTAATATCTTATAAACTGTAAGTCTTATGTTAAAAATAATTGAAATTATAGCACTACTACCTCTTACCAAGTCAGGCTTATTATATTATCATATTCTGTGTTGTCCGTTTTCACAGCAATATCCTGCGGAGAAATCGTGATGTAGTACCGCCTTGCCAGTGATTAATGGGAAGAAGAAGATATAGCTCAGAAACAATTTTAATTATTCATATTAAATAACATTAATTACTTTCTCATAATACATGTGAATTAAAAGCATCCTTTTTCATTGTGCATACACACATTCAACAAAATATGTGACATTAATTAACATATTAGTAATTAATTAATCGACGTGCTACACTATGTAACTGCACATCAGGCATTGGAGGCGAGCTGTGTGACGAAGTTGACCTCACTTCCATTACATCCAATATCCAATTGTGATGTTTTCCATCTGGGCTGTGCCAGGTCCATCTTCTAGATGTTTTGTGTGGGCCAAATGTGTTAGCCAGCATCAGCTTATTGTACATTGCAAATTCGAGGAGCCTGTGACCTTTCATTTGTTTCCGTGTTGCAGAAAGGTCCGCAAGTGTCTTGCCAGTTGTTCTGCGCATCCTTTCCCACTTTTGCATTCCAGTCTCCTAGTACAATAAGATTGTCTTTCTTTGGCGTTTCCTCTATGACTTCTTGCAGCTGGCCATAGAAATCTTCCACCTCACTGTCGTCATAATCAGACGTTGGGGCATAAACTTGTATGACTGTCATGTTGAAGGGAGTTGCCTTCAGGCGGATAGTGATGAGCCTGCTGGAGATAGGGCGACAACCTATGACAGTGTTCACGATGTCTTTGTGAACAAGAAACCCAACGCCTTGTTCGTGTTTGTCCTTCTTGCCACTGAAGTAGACCTTGTGTCCTTCTTCGGTCAATGTTTCACCAAAACTTTTCCATTGCATCTCGGCGAGTCCAAGCAGGTTCCATCTGTATCTCTCCATCTCATGTGTGAGTTCTTTCAGTTTTCCTGCAGCTCTCAATGTCCTGACATTCCATGTGCCGATGGTGATGTCGTTTCTTCCACGTATCTTTTTGGTAGGGGCACCAGTAGCATACTTAACACCCCCGTCCTGATGTACGGCGGGAGGCGCAGTCATTTTTGACCCGGGCTGCGACCGATCCGGTATGTGATTCAAACTGGTTTTCATGATCATGGTGTGTCTAGGGCAGATTTGCAACCTAGCGGAGCCCATCCCTCTCCAGACTGGTTGACCACAGACGATATCCACCAAAAAAATGTGGCTCGCCTTGGTCCTGAACACGTGGTCGTTGAACTCATCTTGGAGCCCTTCCGTCCTGGCAGTTGACTTCATCGAGGAAGACATCCGCCCTGTGATGTCATGTTAACATCACCGTAATTTACCCATACGTGGTAGATTCGTGGAGGCGGGAGCGTCTTATTCCATCCCGTACAGGTCCATTGGACCTGCCCACTGCCACACAATCAGATCGACTACATCTTGGTGAAACGGCGCTTTCACACAGGAGTGAACATTGCCAGGACACGAAGCTTTCCAGGAGCAGATATCGGAAGTGATCACGACTTGCTGATGACATCCTTCCACATTCGCCTGAAGAGGATCAGCAAACCAAAGCCAACAAGAATCAAATTTGACATAGAGAAACTTAAGGATCCTGATGTAGCAGAAGCATTCAAAGCAATGATAGGTGGGAAATTTGCACCACTTATCATACTGGATGACAAATATACCGACGTGAACTTGCTGACCAACACCTTCAACAAAATAGTGACTGACACAGCCCACGAGATCCTTGGAAAACACCGTCGGACAAAGAAACCATGGGTCACAACAGACATCCTAGATCTTTGTGACAAAAGAAGGGAATTGAAAAGGAGAAAATGTGATCCTGAAGGTGCAGCAAAATACAGAGAAGTCAACAAGAAGATTAAACAAGATATGAGAAGAGCAAAAGACAACTGTATAGCAGAACAATGCTGTGAAATTGAAGACAGCTTGAGCAAGAACAACAGCAAGAAGGATTATCAAATAGTGAAAGACCTGACATCAGTGAAGAAAGGGATAACTACCACTATCCAAGACAAATCAGGGAAATGCCTGACAGAAGAACAGCAGATCCTCAATCGATGGACAGAATACTGCTCAGAATTGTACAGCCACAACACCAACGGAGACCCAGTAGTACTAAATTGTACACAGACTACTGAAGAGGACGACTACCCCATTCTTCGTGAGGAAGTGGAGGCTGCAGTAAAGTCTCTGAAAAAAGGAAAGTCAGCTGGAATTGATAACATACCAGCAGAACTGGTTCAAGCTGGGGGAGAAGCCTTGATTACCACACTTACAACAATCTGCAACAAGATCTGGCAGACAGGAGAATGGCCCACCCCATGGACTCAGTCACTGATCATAACACTTCCCAAGAAAGGCAACCTACAGATGTGCCAAAATTACAGAACAATCAGCCTCATCAGCCACCCGAGCAAAGTCATGTTGAAGATACTACTCAACAGACTCAAACCCCAGGCAGAAGAGATTATCGCTGAAGAACAAGCGGGTTTTCGAGCAGGACGGAGCACCAGTGAACAGATCTTCAACCTTAGAATCCTTTGCGAGAAACACCTTCAACATCAGCAAAGCCTGTATCATGTCTTTATAGATTTCAAGAAGGCCTTTGATAAGGTATGGCATGCGGCCCTATGGGCAACCATGAGGAAGTACAACATTGGCTCCAAGCTTGTCCGAACCATTGAACACCTATATGACAATGCCACCAGTGCAGTAACCTTCAACAGCAGCATAGGAGACTGGTTTCGAACAACAGTCGGAGTTCGACAAGGATGCCTACTATCACCAACGCTCTTCAACATTTTTCTGGAAAGGATCATGACTGATGCTTTAGAAAACCATCAAGGCACTGTCAGCATTGGAGGCAGGACAATCACCAACCTTCGTTTTGCTGACGACATCGATGGCTTAGCAGGAGATGAACAAGAACTAGTCAATTTAGTGGAGCGCCTTGAAAAAACATCTACATCATACGGCATGGAGATCAGTGCCGAAAAGACCAAACTGATGACGAACAACACACAAGGCATCAGCACAGAGGTCAAAGTTAATGGACAGAGACTTTCACAGATGAGGGTTCCAAACCGGAGATACTTGCCAGGATTGCACAGACAACAGCAGCACTAACAAGGTTGAAACCATTATGGAACGACAGAAACATCACGGTCAGTTCGAAGATAAGGCTGATGCGCTCCCTTGTCATGTCCATCTTTCTGTACGCTTGTGAAACATGGACCCTCTCAGCAGATCTACAGAAGAGGATACAAGCCATGGAAATGAGATGCTTTCGGAAGATCTTGCGCATATCATACAAAGACCATGTTACTAACGAAGCTGTCCGCAACAAGATCAAAGAAGCCATCGGCCCATATGATGACCTTCTTACAACAGTTAAGAAGCGTAAATTGAAGTGGTACGGTCATGTATCACGATCATCTGGCCTTGCAAAGACTATATTGCAAGGTACTGTAAGAGGGGGGAGACGAAGAGGTAGACAGAAGAAGAGGTGGGAAGACAACATCAAAGACAGGAATGGAGTTCGCTGACTCCCAGAGGGCTGTCGAGAACAGGGAAACGTGGAGAGAGCTGGTTAGAAAGTCATCAATGGTGCCCCAACGATCCTTACGGGTTATGGGAAAGTGAAGTGAAGTGAAGAAGCTACACTATTATAACTGCTAGTGTGATTTTGACAGGTAATAAATAAAACACAACAGTTTACAGTTATTTAGCTTTCTTAAAGGGATGGAGTCGTCATAGAGTAGTCAGTATCCTTGGCACAATAATTACGTAAAAACAGAAATGTATTAATATCATTATCATTACAAGCCATCATTGTCAGTTTCATTATCATTACTATCAATGACCAACGGATGAATGGCTTCAATTAAAAGCCTGTCCCCATAGGAGGCTAGTGTGAAAACGACAGTTAGGTGGGGACTCTTGATAAGCCCATGGTGTCCTTGTCCGCTTGCCATTTGGGCCTTTGCCTTGGATGGCAATCTTGTTAAATATTGTTACAAATGGAGTACGGATATAACTACTCACGGACAAAACCCCTAACGCTCATTATTATTTTGACCTTGCAGCAATGCAACATAATTTTTGTGCATCTTGTTTATTAAAAATAATTCAGTCACATACATGTTGACACTTCATATGTATTGAATAGGAGAAATACCAATGATGTGGCTAATTGTGTATTAGATGATCTTTACACTTTTTATTATACAAAATCAGTAGACCTAGCATCACATCACAATCTACATTTCTTTTGTCCGGAGATGGAAATGTAGGAATACAGATACACTTACTCCGGATATAATGCCCCCACCTAAATGGAAATTAGGACTAAAAAACCTCCTAACTACACAAAAATACAACATGCTGTATATGTAATAACCTTTATTTGCATTGTAAAAATTTAGTTACACATCTTTATTGTGGGGGGGGCGAGTGCTGAGTACGAGTACACCACCTGTACCATGGCTAATCCGGCACAGGCTTTATACAATTTTCCTGTTATTGTTGTTCCGATTAATGCTTCGTATATATACCCCTATGTAGGCACATGCAGAAATAAGGTAAATTGCTGTAGGAAATCCTTGCCCAAGCCTAAATAATAACACTATTTAGTAAGTATTTACATCGTGTGGCTTTCTTCCGCGCACCGAGGACCTCGGTCCGAGGCAGTTGCACAAAAGACATTGTGTAGCATTTGCACGAACTGCCGTGACGGGCGCATAACCGTCAAATACACATTGAATGCACAGGAATGTGTATCCGCTGGATGTGAACTGTGCATGTGTTATCAGTCATTCGATCCAAAAATGTGTATTCAGACAAATCCGGTGATACTATAACCGCACAGACACAGCATATACGTGAAAAGCAATATATATGTGGTTTGGTTACTCACCAGTGTAGAATTATTAACATGTTAATGTAAAGAGAGTACATTAAATTGTAAATTTATATAAATTGTCTTAAATTTATATAAATTGACTTAATTAAAATAAAGTACTCCTTCCCTCCCTCCTTAAAGATGCGCATGACATGCAATGTCATCAGTATATTTATTTTTATTACAAAAACAATAACCTTTGTTCACTAACCCATTAGACCCCACACATTGAATTAAGCATGTGCTGCTTTTCCCCTTTTGTAGTTTTTAAGCTGTAGCTTCAAAAGTATTGATATCTTATAATTGCAAGTTATGTTTATTTTGAAGCAAATTGAATTATTTATGCAATGGTGTAACTGTGGTATATATAAGCTTGTTATATGTTGTCATTCTGTGGTGTGGAACTTCGGAAATAAATTTTGTGAACAAATATTGAGAGTGAAGTTTGACATGATAGTCATATTTTATTACAATAACATCACCAACTGCTGGCTCCACACAAGGAAATGTTCTTCCTATGCATGGTACTGCACAAAGATTCCAATTTTGCACAAATGCACATTGCATGTCAGACATCCGAAGCACGTCTCAATTGCACGTCCAGATGGCCGTTTCACTCTGTTTTCGCGACACAACTGACAAGCTCATTTTGATGACAATGAGTTGTTGGAGTTCTCATCAGGGATGTCATCACTACTATTACATGCCACCTGAAACAAACAAACAGCTACAGTAATGAAAACAGAATAAGAATTTTGATGCATTTGTCACATGTCATATCCAACATAACAATGTCAAATTATCATTTTTACAAGCAGCCAATAATGGCGACTTTTTAAAGTTTACTAATATCTAAAATATAGATAAATATAATTAATTACAAAGACCACTGACACCTTCAGTATAATAAAATTGTCCACAATATCCAAAGGCAAAGCAACAACACCACCCATCCAGGCACCGCCCAGGCCAGGGCTTGAATGTTTACATGCTCGTCGGGATAGATTTTTCTGTTTTATTTACTCATTTGCATTATAATTCATTATATAACAACATGCACAACTAACCACGTAATCTAAGCCGAGTAAATGGCACAAAACACAGAATGTCCGTGTTGAAACAGTCGACAAGCTAAGACAGTGACAAGGCTTCTCTTAGTAGTGACAAGGTTACTTCAGTTCAGTGTTTACCAAAGAAGATATTAGTTCATTACCAGTTGCTGATGCTAAATTTCAGGGGGCTAAAGCTGACTATTTAGGTCCGTTAGTTGTAACTCCAGAATTGGTAGCTAAGAAAATAAAGGCAATGAAGGATAACAAATCACCGGGAGTGGATGGGATTCCTCCAAAATTACTAATGGAAACAGTAGAACAAATCAGTATACCACTTGCAAGAGTATTCAACTTATCATTAAAAGAGGGAGTTGTTCCGTTTGAATGGAAAGAAGCAAACATCATACCATTATTTAAAAAGGGTTCCAAAAATTAAGTCAGAGAATTACAGACTAGTTAGTTTAACGTCAGTGATTTGTAAATTATTAGAAAGGTTAATAATTGACCATATGGTGGACTTCCTCGTTAAGCATAAATTATTAAATTCATCTCAACATGGATTACTTAACATTTTTTTGAATTTGCATTTCCACCCTACATCCTTGGCAATCCCTCGTTCTGATGACTTTTGTGTGTTCCTGTTCATGATATCGTGCTTAATGATTCTGATTTGTTGCACCTCTGTGCTCAGACAGGTGCTTGAAGGTTTGGGTGCTACAGAAATTATTATAACAACTTGTTACGACAGAAACGGGCATGGATGGAGCAGTACGAGTCCACCCTGGAGCGCTGCATTCACGGGCTGCAATGTCGCTCAGGAAACGCACAGGTTGGTCTAGAAACGATGAAACTACATAAAAAGAAACACATTGTTAAATAGCGCAGTACCCAGTCCTTGGGACTGCTCAAAGTGTTTCACACTTCACCCCTGGCAGACCTGTTCCTTCACACTTCAACCCCTAGCAGACCTGTTCCTTCACACTTCACCCCCTGACAGACCTGTTCGTTCACACTTCACCCCCTGACAAACCTGTTCCTTCACATTTCAACTCCTGACAGACCTGTTCCTTCACATTTCACCCCCTGACAGACCTGTTCCTTCACATTTCACCCCCTGACAGACCTGTTCCTTGACACTTCACCCCCTGACAGACCTGTTCCTTGACACTTCACCCCCTGGTAGACCTGTTCCTTCACACTTCACCCCCGACAGACTTGTTCCTTCACACTTCACCCCCTGGCAGACTTGTTCCTTGACACTTCACCCCCTGGTAGACCTGTTCCTTGACACTTCACCCCCTGACAGACCTGTTCCTTCACATTTCACCCCCTGACAGACCTGTTCCTTGACACTTCACCCCCTGACAGACCTGTTCCTTGACACTTCACCCCCTGACAGACCTGTTCCTTGACACTTCACCCCCTGGCAGACTTGTTCCTTCACACTTCACCCCCTGAGACCTGTTCTTTCACCCCCTAGCAGACCTGGTCATTCTAACCAGACCTGGGGGCAATTAATTTTCATCAATTCCAATTCACATGTGTTTATATAGGATCAATTCCAATGCCAATTCCTATTCAATATACTGACAAAAAGGATCAATTCAAGTTCAATTCAGTTTTAATCAATTCAAATTCAATTAGTAAATTAGCAACATTACTTCGTTAACATTATACATAATTATAGTTAGACTTGCAAAATGCCCATCCCCAGGACGGGACAACTTGGTAGTTTATATGTCAGTCATGATAGCAATGTTTACAAAATGCCCATCCCCAAGACGGGACAACTTGGTAGTTTATATGTGACAGTCATGATAGCAATGTTTACAAAATGCCCATCCCCAAGACGGGACAACTTGGTAGTTTATATGTGACAGTCATGATAGCAATGTTTACAAAATGCCCATCCCCAAGACGGGACAACTTGGTAGTTTATATGTGACAGTCATGATAGCAATGTTTACAAAATGCCCATCCCCAAGACGGGACAACTTGGTAGTTCATATGTGACAGTCATGATAGCAATGTTTACAAAATGCCCATCCCCAAGACGGGACAACTTGGTAGTTTATATGTGACAGTCATGATAGCAATGTTTACAAAATGCCCATCCCCAAGACGGGACAACTTGGTAGTTTATATGTGACAGTCATGATACTATTGTTTACAAAATGCCTCAGGCCAATATGCCAAAAATTTTAGTATCAACATATCATAAAAGGCTACTCTAATGAAAAAGGTGTGTTTTTAAGTGTTTTATGCTGTGGCAGTGTCTTCGGTGTCCTCACTGAATCAACCATAATCCGCCAGACTTCACTGGAAAGGCCCACATTCCTCCCACAATTCATACTATACTATACTATAGCTACTACATACTGAATACTATACTATACTGTAGCTACTGGATAAAACATCTGTGTTGTTACGTTTGTTTCAGTTGGTGCCCGTTGCTATCGGATGCATCTTCTCTGTGGTGGCATAGTGACAATGTTGTCGCTATTGGAAACGACCTTGGCTCGATATGGTCCCCAGTTACAGTTAACGTAAGAATATAGCACAACATTCTGAAAATTCCATCCAAGACATTCCTCGCTTCTTGATACATTCGCCGTGCAAACCACAACATTTACAGACTAAGGCAGACTTACAAATACAGCTTCTTCCCAGAAACATTTCCACAACAGAATGATCTCCTGTTGCAAATGTAGAGGCAGAGTCCTTGGTCAAGTTCAAGACTGAAAGAAGATCACAAATTAAATATCTTTATAGCATATATATATATATATGCTACAGAGATATTTAATTTGTGATGTTTAAATTGATAAGTTCAGTCTTGAACACACACACATGTTCAGTCTTTAGGAAATATAACAAAAAAATTTCAGAAACTAAAATTTGACCTGGGGAGCTACTCCCCAGGCTACCAATCCAACTGTTTACAACTGGAACTGCTTATCGATTATGAACTGTTTAAACCCTTTTGTTTGGGTTCAGACTATTTAGTTATGTTATTTATAATTACAATTTAAAAAGCATTGTGTATACTTGGTCAGAATAAGAGTGAGTCTTATCTACCTATTATTTTCTACTACTTGGTCAACATAACAGTCTAAGGTTTATATACATCCTATTATCTACCTACAACTTGGAAAAATAAGAGTGAGTCATCTACCTACAATTATCTACTATTATCTACATACTATTATCTTTCATTTCTATTCATGCGTGGGCGTACAAATACATTTTTTATTTGATTTAATGTTTACTTGTTGAAGCACAAATGTTTCAGGAAGGCAGAGAGCACATTGCGCGTGGTCCGAGTGCAGCTAGAGAATGGTGAGCGGTTGGTCGGAGTTCGCTACCCGCACACACTGCTCCACCTGGTGGAGAAGGCAATAGATGAACAGAGGATGCTGGAACTCGCTCAGAGACAACAACGACAACTCACACTGCAACTAATGCAACAAGTGAGTAAGATGATAACAAAATAAAAAAGTTAAAGCTGCGTCCACAGTTCATTTAGTCCATAGCGAATCAGGTTGGTTGAACATCAAAGCAAATGGTCGCAATGGATGAAATGTTTATTGCAGATTTTTATTCTGAAATTTTGCCCATCTAAATGTTGCCCGAATTGACATCTAACACATTTTTCCCCCGAAACCCTTTAAATGTAACTCACAATTTTGTACTTTCTATCTGAAGACCTACTAACAAATACAAGTTTGGAGTATACCAATAATGAATTGACAGAGAACTATCATGTTCCAGGATCCGTCCGCTCCATCACTGGGCAACGATTCGTCAGTTGTAAGTCATGTGACATCTGTCTCCGTCACGGAACCTGTGACGCCAGTCAACAAGAAATGTCTCATGAAAGCAGTCACGCCCCCTGTGACGATAAAGAACTTCTTCAAGCCTGCGAAGATGCTGCCATCAGACACCAACAGAGGGAGCTGTTGCAGCATCCCTGACAACCAATCAGAAGCCAGCTGCACCACCAGCTCACATTCTTCAAACGGGGTCAAAAGCAAATTGACGACAAGCGTCTCAGTGAAGCGCCCTCTATCAACAAACAGTGACAGTCAATCGAAAAGTAAACGAGCGAAACAGTCGAGCATTACATCGTTGTTTGCCAAAGGGAACAGTGGGGAAGAAAACGAAGGCGCAAATCGTAAACTTGAGTGTCCAATATGTGCCAAGGAATTTCAATCGAGTTCTTCCAACGCAGAGATCAACAAACATATAGACACGTTTGATAGAATAATACATCTGTATCAATTCGTCAAACTGTGTAAAGTAAACTGGATAAACAGTTTAACCTGTGTTGACTGGACAATGTATACAAAAGATCTATTAATAAAACTGAGCTTGGTATTTGAGTGGTCCTAGTTGGTGTTTGTGTGGTCCTAGTTGGTGTTTGTGTGGTCCTAGTTGGTGTTTGAGTGGGCCTAGTTGGTGTTTGTGTGGTCCTAGTTGGTGTTTGTGTGGTCCTAGTAGGTGTTTGTGTGGTCCTAGTAGGTGTTTGTGTGGTCCTAGTTGGGGTTTGTGTGGTCCTAGTTGGTGTCTGAGTGGTCCTAGTTGGTGTTTGAGTGGTCCTAGTTGGTGTTTGAGTGGTCCTAGTCAGTGTTTGTGCGGTCCTAGTTGGTGTTTGAGTGGTCCTAGTTGGTGTTTGAGTGGTCCTAGTAGGTGTTTGTGTGGTCCTAGTAGGTGTTTGTGTGGTCCTAGTTGGTGTTTGAGTGGTCCTAGTAGGTGTTTGTGTGGTCCTAGTAGGTGTTTGTGTGGTCCTAGTTGGTGTTTGAGTGGTCCTAGTAGGTGTTTGTGTGGTCCTAGTTGGTGTTTGTGTGGTCCTAGTTGGTGTTTGAGTGGTCCTAGTTGGTGTTTGAGTGGTCCTAGTAGGTGTTTGTGTGGTCCTAGTTGGTGTTTGAGTGGTCCTAGTTGGTGTTTGAGTGGTCCTAGTTGGTGTTTGAGTGGTCCTAGTTGGTGTTTGTGTGGTCCTAGTTGGTGTTTGAGTGGTCCTAGTTGGTGTTTGAGTGGTCCTAGTAGGTGTTTGTGTGGTCCTAGTTGGTGTTTGAGTGGTCCTAGTTGGTGTTTGAGTGGTCCTAGTTGGTGTTTGTGTGGTCCTAGATGTCTGCATGAACGTTTTATTATTCATAAGTTGCGTCTGAGCTGATACCGATTTGGCTGGCTTCAATAAAATGCATGTTGTAACATGTTTAATAAATATGGCAGACTATAAAGAGAAGCTACAATTTACAAGTTACAGAGCCCCACCCAATAATGACTATGAAAACTGTTTTACCCATCACATGTGTAACTCACTAAGTTGCTTGTCAACCCATACATAAAATTAAGAGTGAATGTAATGACTTTAATTCACTTCATCTGTTGCCATTGTTTTCACAGTAGACACACCACACTGAAATGTCTTGTCAACCCATACATAAATTAAGAGTGAATCTAATGACTTTAATTCACTTAATCTTTTGCCATTGTTTTCACAGTAGACACACCACACTGAAATGCCTTGGCACATATTGGACACGCCCTCCAAATAATAGCATAATATGTGTAACATTATTCAATCAATCACCCAGGTATTGAGTGTGGTACCAATCGATTTAGGCATGAAAACATTTGTTTCATCTCGTACAGCCAATTTGTTACAAACCAACCAAGTGTCACACGTGACTACTCACAGACCAGCAACTCAATCGACAAAGTATATACTTTTGGGAACCAAAATCAGGTAAATGCAACAGCGCGCCAAAACTGTAGTAACGCACCATACTGGTGTCTAATTTGAGCCAGTCCTGAATACGACCCATTCTGAGATTCTGGATATCACATTACTGACACCACTAGTTGGATATATCACTCATTTACGGTCCTTGAGAGTGTAAATGTCCCACAAAGTTAAAGGTGCTTAATCAATTAAATTTTTTTGTAGCCTCATTTCAAATAAATTTTGCAAAAAACCAAACCTACCTAGTATCCACTGCAACATGCTAACTCGTTTGTGCAACTTTTGTATGTAGTTTTTGTTTTTCATCAGACAAACTATTAAATTAGTTAATGCTCGTTCATTAACTGAAGTGAGAATCGAAATGCTGAGAAATAAGTTTTCTTGCTCGGAGAAATTTTGTAACTTTGTCATGTGATCGGTGAGAGGATGGAGGTCACGGCCATTATTAGCATTTACCCACACTGTGTTTACCATTTTGATCCTTACCAAATCTAACGGCTAAAGTCAATTGTTTCGATAATATGAACAAAAATATGCATTTTTTTATTAAATCAACTGCGAATGTTACATAAATTATTCACAAACTACATATTTGGACACCAATGAACCGGATTTGCGATAGGCTAAATCAGTTCAGGAAGCAGTTTTAAAATTATTTTTTTGAGACAATTTTGTGTTTCATAAGTATAATGACCACTAGATGGCAATTCTAATTGGAAAAGAATTTATGTGGTAAACTTTGAATTAGTCATTCGTGAGTGTTGCAACAACAAAGAACTAACAGGACGGAGCTCACTTTTCAAACTATAATTGGTATTTCATTTTCATAAGTTCGAGACAACCAAGACGGACCACACACAATGTTGCATTCGTTCAACAGTCTCGACACCAGCGAGAGTTCACTGTGGCAACAAGAGCAGTGTTTATGTAAAACTTAAAAATTAGATATTTTATAATAAGACTAAAACAAACTAATCATACCACGGTAATAAAAATTTATCAATAGCATATTGTTGATCATTATACATACAGGATATCTCACTGCCAAAATGTATCAATAGCACATTGTTGATCATTATGCTTGTCTGGCTGCCAAAATACTGCAGTGTTTACAAAAGGTACAGAACTGTGCTGCTCGCCTCATTACCCATATAAGGAAATATGAGCACATTACACCCGAGTTGCAGTGTTTAAACTGGCTGCCCGTTCATTTGCGACCAACTTACAAAGTGCTTTTGTTAACTTATTGTGCTTTAAATGGTCTGGCGCAGGACTACCTGGCTGAGTTAATTAACTACCGCTCCATCAACAGAACTCTACGATCTGCTTTGCTGCCAGCGTTTTTATTCGTACCGGCTTCACTGACTGTCACACACGGTGATCGCCGTTTCGCTGTCTGCTCAGCCATTCTATGGAACAATTGAACACCTTCTCTGAGGGCAGTGAAATCACTACAAGTGTTTAAAACACTTAAAAACTCACCTTTTTATTTATTATTATACATATGTATACATATGTATATATATATATATATATATATATATATATATATATATATATATATATATATATATATATATATATATATATATATATATATATATATATATATATATTATATATATATTATATATATATATATATATATATATATATATATATATATATATATATATTGCATGCCACTTAATTCAAAGTCGGTTAATTTGAAAAGCTGGATATATATATATATATATATAAATATATATATATGTATACATACATATAACATAAAGCTGACATATGACAATAATTTGGAAAACACACTTCATCTTATAAAATAACTGAACTATGGTGATGACATGACCTCGTGTTTATGAAGCCGACTTTGTACAAGTTTCGGACTCGTGATTTGAGAAGACGACCGGATGTTTGAAATTGTTTTCTCTCTCGATGAAGTACTGCAGCACATTCAGGAGGCGCCACCTGTCCCGGGTCCACTCATCGAATGGCTGCAGTTCGTCCCGTTGTGGTAGAATGGTCCAATGCTCGCATAGCAACGCGTGGTCGTGTCCGAGAATGACGGGAAGTCTACGTATGTG
Organism: Lamellibrachia satsuma; assembly: GCA_033239005.1. Classification (NCBI taxonomy): domain Eukaryota; kingdom Metazoa; phylum Annelida; class Polychaeta; order Sabellida; family Siboglinidae; genus Lamellibrachia; species Lamellibrachia satsuma. Next base: position 5,485,226 of record BSQZ01000019.1, read on the forward strand.
ATCGCGATCAAAGCCGCACTCATCGCACAAGAAACGGAAGTTTGCCGACATGATGGAAGTTGTCTGCAGAAACATGACCCGCATCTCTTTTGGCAGCGGTCCAATCGCCTCTGGTGCGCACCCGATGACCTTCGCGAGGATGTGCGTTGGCAGGCGATATTTGGAGATGGCCCGTCGCTGCGAGAAGGTGCATATGAGTCTCAGTGTAATCGTCTCGATGCCATGTGCCTCAAGCTCATCGTAAATCGCACGCATGCTCTCAAGGCCGAGCTTAAAGATGTATGGCGCCATCACAATGTCGTCGTGTGTGAAACCTTTCGAGCGTAAGAACTCGAGTTTCGGCCGTAGTATGCGAAATTGTTGCCGGCTGACGTATGGTATTTTACGCCACAGATCAATGTTGTCCGTCGAGTCGGAGCCGCCAAATTGTTTCTGTATATAACTAAGTTTATCGGCTTGCTCATCTTCCGCCGTTGAGTAATTGTGGAGGATTTCCTGGTAGATGTATTCGGATTGAGCGATCCACGCAACAGACAGCGGCGGGGCACACAGACGACTGAGCTCGCGTGCTCGAGTCTCGATGGTCGCCACGGTGCGGTTCTTGAGAACATGACTGTGCGCACGCACATCATCAAGGGTCGCACCATATCGCAGCAGGATGTCGACTTTCTCGCACATCGCTTTGATGTCGCTGCGGAAAAGACGTGGATTGCGGCCCACCGAATCGACTATGGCCTCCTCGCCACACTGGAACTTCTTGAGCCAGAAGTCTGCAACACTCACGTGACCATCTGTCTTCTCTTGTTTGTACTCGGCCACCTGCAGGTCAAGTTGTGAAGGTCAAACAGTTACGTTGGTCAAACAGTTACGTGGGTCAAACAGTTATGCAGGTCAAACAGTTATGTAGGTCAAACAGTCACATCGTTAACTTATAATAAGCGGCATATCTGGGGGAAGGGGTCTGGGGGTCGGGCCATTACAATATTTTGGTTGGGGGTTAGTGCATAGTTTGGCCCCCCAATATTTTTCCAATGCTTGCTAGAATCCTGCCCCCCTAAATATGCGACTGATTATTACCTTGTTGGCCAGCTTGCATGGACTGGTGAGTTTTGCTAGTTCAATCAGTGGTGCTGAGACTTGTTTAATGCTGCACTGATGAAGTCTCTCAATGCGGGCGTCAATCTCACTGACGTCAAGCTGGAGAACCTGGGGGCACTCAACGAGCTGGTAGCTCTTACACCCTCGCTCCTCCAGTTGCTCTGCCCTGCTCTTCAGGAGGGTCATCATCTCCGGGGTCAGAGAGGTCGCGTTGGGGTCAACGACCTTGTATACCTGCATGTCACATGACTGGGTAATTTGACTTGTTAATTTAATTCCTCATTTCTATATCAATGAGTGATTAATTTATAGGCTGGTAATGACAGGTTGAAATAACAATTAACATAACAATAGGTTGAATTAACAATTGGTTAACTTATCAACACGTTGAAATAATGATTGGTTAACTTAACGACAGGTTGAAATAACAGTTGAACCACACCTGGAGCTAAGTACATTTTCATGAGTACAAGTACAAGTATGAGTACATTGGTGATGGGCGAGTATGAGTACGAGTACATTGCTAAAAGCTGAGTACGAGTACATTCTCATGAGTACGAGTAAAAGTACGACTCCTTTTTTATGATATTTCCATTCCCAAACATAAGGTTACCTTTTACGAACCCCTTTTACAAACAGACAGACATGGTATGACTCATAAAATAAGTTTTTGTTAACTGCAATTAAAAATTAATAAACCACATATTTTGATACAATAATTATTCCCATTAAATCAATATTAGTAGTTAGAGTACTAGTTACTAAACATTACCCCCCCCTAAAAAAACATGTACATCATTTGAAAGGGTAGACCTGGGTAGATTTGTCCAAATTGGAACAAAGGGGATGTGTGGCAATTTGAATAAAGTGTGTTTGTACTTGTTTTGAATAAAGACCACAAGACCAATTTACATGCTGATACTTCAGTTCAGTTTGTCTTCTTTTGGTGTACAAAGGCTGTGTTGCAACTTGTAATTTGTTTATATTGGAAGTTTGTAATTTATGTTTTCTGCTCTTAGGCTACTGGTTGTTGAGAGGGTTAGTACATGCCAATTTATAATAAGCTCAAAATACCCTTTGTACTTTTTAGTCAGACTGCTAGCACCAGGTTATACTTATACTGGTGTAGGGCTGCAGGCAGTCTGACTTGAGTCACGTTACTTCAAGAGAGGAAGACTCAACTGGCAGTTCTTAGCACTGTCAGTCAGTGCCCAGTGGCATGGTCTCCTGACTGCATTAAAGGCATCCCATGGCTAACTGACGGGTTAACTGATGAATGGCTCTTTGTGGACATCCTGTTAAACAACCAGAGGGTATGGCCTGAACTGGTAGCCTACAATTGTTTTTTTAACTGGGTGTTTCTGACTGGGAAAAGATGCTGTCTGTTGCCTTTTTTGGGTATCGTAGTCATGGGAGAATGCCACCATGGGGTGTAGGGATGGTAAGGGGGGTAACCATCTCGGGAGGTACTGGGACATGGTGGTATCATAGTCATGGGAGAATGCCACCATGGGGTGTAGGGATGGTAAGGGGGGTAACCATCTCGGGAGGTACTGGGACATGGTGGTATCATAGTCATGGGAGAATGCCACCATGGGGTGTAGGGATGGTAAGGGGGGTAACTATCTCGGGAGGTACTGGGACATGGTGGTATCATAGTCATGGGAGAATGCCACCATGGGGTGTAGGGATGGTAAGGGGGGTAACCATCTCGGGAGGTACTGGGACATGGTGGTATCATAGTCATGGGAGAATGCCACCATGGGGTGTAGGGATGGTAAGGGGGGTAACCATCTCGGGAGGTACTGGGACATGGTGGTATCATAGTCATGGGAGAATGTCACCTTGGGGTGTAGGGATGGTGGGAGGGTAACCATCTCGGGAGGTACTGGGACATGGTGGTATCATAGTCATGGGAGAATGCCACCATGGGGGTGTTGGGATGGTAAGGGGGGTAACCATCTCGGGAGGTACTGGGACATGGTGGTATCATAGTCATGGGAGAATGCCACCATGGGGTGTAGGGATGGTAAGGGGGGTAACCATCTCGGGAGGTACTGGGACATGGTGGTATCATAGTCATGGGAGAATGCCACCATGGGGTGTAGGGATGGTAAAGTGGGTAACCATCTCGGGAGGTACTGGGACATGGTGGTATCATAGTCATGGGAGAATGTCACCTTGGGGTGTAGGGATGGTAAGGGGGGTAACCATCTCGGGAGGTACTGGGACACGGTGGTATCATAGTCATGGGAGAATGTCACCATGGGGTGTAGGGATGGTAAGGGGGGTAACCATCTCGGGAGGTACTGGGACATGGTGGCATCATAGTCATGGGAGAATGCCACCATGGGGTGTAGGGATGGTAAAGTGGGTAACCATCTCGGGAGGTACTGGGACATGGTGGTATCATAGTCATGGGAGAATGCCACCATGGGGTGTAGGGATGGTAAAGTGGGTAACCATCTCGGGAGGTACTGGGACATGGTGGCATCATAGTCATGGGAGAATGTCACCTTGGGGTGTAGGGATGGTAAGGGGGGTAACCATCTCGGGAGGTACTGGGACATGGTGGCATCATAGTCATGGGAGAATGCCACCATGGGGTGTAGGGATGGTAAAGTGGGTAACCACCTCGGGAGGTACTGGGACATGGTGGTATCATAGTCATGGGAGAATGCCACCATGGGGTGTAGGGATGGTAAAGTGGGTAACCATCTCGGGAGGTACTGGGACATGGTGGCATCATAGTCATGGGAGAATGTCACCTTGGGGTGTAGGGATGGTAAGGGGGGTAACCATCTCGGGAGGTACTGGGACATGGTGGCATCATAGTCATGGGAGAATGTCACCTTGGGGTGTAGGGATGGTAAGGGGGGTAACCATCTCGGGAGGTACTGGGACATGGTGGCATCATAGTCATGGGAGAATGCCACCATGGGGTGTAGGGATGGTAAAGTGGGTAACCACCTCGGGAGGTACTGGGACATGGTGGTATCATAATCAGAAATAACAAAGTATTTTTTTATTTGAACAATCAAATACTTCATTTTGTTAACTTGTACTCATGAAAATGTACTCAGCACCAGGTCTGGTTCAACTGTTATTTCAACCTGTCATTAAGTTAACCAATCATTATTTCAACTACAAATAAATACATTTTCACAGCATATATTGAGAAAGTACTCAGAATCTCTGATGTATTCGTAAAATATAAGTACACTGAGTATGAGTACAAGTACACGACCCATAAGTTATATGAGTACAACCTGTCATTAAGTTAACCAATCATTATTTCAACTACAAATAAATACATTTTCACAGCATATATTGAGAAAGTACTCAGAATCTCTGATGTATTCGTAAAATATAAGTACATTGAGTATGAGTACGAGTACATGACCCATAAGTTATATGAGTACGAGTACTTCAAAAATGTACTCGAGTACACAGTGTACACTCATACTGAGTACTTCCGCCCCAGGTGTGAAATGAACAACAGGTTGCATTAACATATCAAAGGTTGAAATAATAATTGGTTAAAATAATTATTGGTTAACACAAGATAAATAGTAAACCATTTTATTTGCTATAACAAAATACACAACTTTTATATCTATAAGAATAAAAAGTATTAACATATTCCATAATATTTTTTATTACATGGCCTTTGAAGTAGCAACATATATATACTTTGTCAATTTTTTTTATGTTTGTTATTAATACTCACATGAAGCATCCAGCGTTGTCCCCCCTCCAGCAGGGCGGGGGTTTTCACCCTATACGTTCTACAAGACCACACTTGTACATTACATGTGACTGACCCTCTCAAAAGTGACCGCTTCCACAAGGGAGGGGCCACACTGGTTGCCATAGAGATACTGCGTTGCCATGCTGTATGTTGTCGGATTACGGCCAAAAGCAACTTGGTAACCGTGTGACACTTAAAAATATGGGGTGACATCGTGGTTGACAAATCACATCTGAAATAAGAAGTAGCATCGCGGTTGACAAATGACATCTGAAATACGGAGTGACATTGTGACTGACACCTGAAATAAGGAGTTACATGGTGGTTAACATGACACCTTAACGGGAGACTCGGGTCGGATTTTACGGATTTTTGACAATAAAATGAATTTCGAGTTGTTGCTATTTCCGTGTATAAATATTATTCAACTTGCCATTCATGTAAGTTGCACTGTCGAAATAAACACGTTTCTGTCATAAAACGTGTCTTTTGTATGATGCCTATCATTGCTAAGTCTTTGTTTATGTCAAATGAACCGAGACTAATGGGACATTAGGTGATTTTCCGCGAGCCATTGCATGCCGGAAAACGCTGTCATTCCAACATGGCGCATATCACGGGAAAGCCCCATTTTCGCTCTGTATGATGGTACAAACAGTTTTAAAATGTGCCCGGAGGTATCCGAGTAATTCCGACTATAAATGACCGCCTCTGAACCATCTCGGTGACAAAGGAATGGGGAATGCCAGCCACGACGATTCGCCGGACTTCACCACGTGATGTCGGATTCCCTCAAATCAAGCGCTCTAATTGGTTGTAATACTAATTTCCATCCTCTGACGTCAGGTTGAAATACCAGCTACGTTCGATTCGATCGACTTTTTTTATCCCATGAGTTTCGTTCATTTATATCGCTTTGTAAAACGACATTATGCCGTTTGGTCGAAAGCGAGTGGGCGGTTACGGTACTGGGAGGCAGCGAAAGTTTGCATCGTTGCAGTTAGCGCGCGATGCAAAGGCATCGATGGTTGAATTCGCCAATGTCAATGAACCTGCGGCGACAACTTCGTCTTCTTCGACTATCACCGTCCGTGGTGCCAACGAGAATGGCACACAGTGTAAGTTTAATTCTGATATTTCATATGTTCACTTGTGTTTTATCCAAACATCGCCTTTGTGGCATAACTATTACTGTATAAACGATTTGACGCTGATCTAGTTCATGCTGTTGATGTTCGTGGTTGTGTTGACATTCACGCCCAGGGGCCATCCAGGCACATCAGAAGCAGAGTTGTAACTATGGTTTATTATATTACTACAATTTGCCCTGGTAATTATCGTATACCTAATAGCCTATATACACATGCGCGCGGGTGTGTGTGTATAATATGGCAATGCCACTAAAATAAATTGCATTCAATGCCATACCCTTGCATACGTAGTAAGGGGGGGGCTTTTGTTGTTGAACATGTCTTGGGTACTTTTTGTTCATGAAATACATTTATATTGTGTATTTTTTCCAGGCATCAAGGCGGTCATCAACAGTACCAGCTGATCTGTCTCGGAGACTGTCTGTCACTGAACGGAAGTTTGGTTATGCAGATCTTCTGGAGGAGATAGGTGTCCCGCGATTCCTGGCTGAGGATGAGACAGATGCTGATGGAGATCTTTCAACAGTACTTGTACGCTGTGCCGTGTTGCCATCACTTGTTGCGAGCCTGCTATGCACGTTGTGTAGGAAGCATACACTCTCCACCCCAGCTGTCGACCGCACCGCACCCTCGGCATGGTGTGTGGCCTCGAGACTTTCTGCACCAGTTGCGACAAGGTCATCAATGCAACTCTGTCATCAGACTGTATCGATGGGACTCAGGCGACGAATGTCCCATTTGTCGTGGTGAGATCAGCTGTGTCGGCAACGATGGACATGGGTGTCGGGTACTCGGGACTTGTGTGAAATTTATTTTACAATGCCAATGACTCTTAACTTTGCCTTTTGATAGATTATACATTCATTAATATGTATGCAAAGTTTCAATCATCTAGGTTGCTTCTCAGATGTTGAAATGTATGTGCCAATGTACATAAACTTTGAATATGATTTTCTCAAAAGCATGTTTTCCCTCACACCTACTGCCTCCCGTGTCACTTATCTCTGCTATTGTTTGACAGAATTACTTGAAACTTTCTACAGTGTTTCTTGATAGTATGCTCTTGAAAACTATGTAGTAACTTTTTAGAAAACGTTATTTCTATTTTATATAATGAACCATCAATGTAAAATTTCATTATGAAAAAATACATTCAGATGTAAAAAAATCATGAAAACAAAAGTTTTTTGAAAACTTGGAAAGTCAACTGACTGTTTTCATTGGGGTTATGTGGAGTAAATACACACCAAATTTGAGTCCTCTAAATCCAATGGTTACTGATATAAGTCACACGCAACATTCAATCCAAGATGGCGGCACACCGTGGGAAAATATGTATGAAACTTTCTGAAAAAAATTCACAGCATTACTCTGGACTTGCAATCTATGAAAGTTTCAGCTCTGTAGATTCAGTGATAACGAAATAAGAAAATAAAATGCGTTTAGACCCAAGCGACGCCTTAAATAAGGAGTGACATTGTGGTTGACAAATGACACCTTAAATAAGGTTGTCAGATGATGCCTGAAATACATAGCTGTTGACAGATGACACCTGAAATAAGGAGTGACATTTTGATTGACAAATGACATCAGATTCCATCTGCACCTGAATGACATTACTTTGGTCTAGTTTCTACAAGACATAATTTTTGACAGGGCACTGATAATCATAACAGTTATTAACCTCAATTTTATAATATGGTGAAATAAAAATCAAGATTTTGTAAGCCTAATCTTAATTGTCACAGTAGACTTCATCAGCTACAACAAACAGTTATGGGTTGCATGACCGAAACATATTTTCATTATACATTGCATTTGCACTAACTACTATGCATACAACTGAACCTAAAGGCCATTTTATATAGTGATTATTTGTCCAAGGCGTTAGAACAGGCATAGTTTTTACTATATATATATGTGCTAATGATAACAACAATCGCACTGTATACTAGACCAAACTGGAGCAAAAGAGAGTCACTTTAGACAGATTTCAACTGTACCTACCTGTTTAATTCAAGCAGTCTTGTAAGCGTGAGACACATGAAACATTTTCCCGTGGCCAGGCACGATATAGTCAGCAATCTTTAGCACTTTCTCTCGACTCTTCTCCTGCACCTCTGGTTGTTCACTCACTTCCCTCCAGATGGAGCTGTCAGTCAAGTCGTCTTCACTCTCAAAGAGGTCACCTTGAATAAAAGGCACAGATCAGTTGTCAAAACTCACAATGGACTTTTAGAAAAAAATTATATATCAGTTGTGTTTATGACACACTTGTCTTATGGAAACTATTTCCTGGTATAATTTGTTTCTATGATATATATATATATATATAAATATATATAGGCTGTATATCTATTTCACCTAATAAGCATACTGTACGTTTAAAAAATGTTAATACTAGTGGTGTAATTTAGTGACTAGTATAGAATTGAAAAGTGGTTCCAACTGTTTAACACCAGATGGTGACACTTTCCAGTTGTTCCACACCAATCAAATTACAATAATTATGGATCCTGCTTTTTAAAAAAGGAAGCATACGCTAATTAGGGCGAGTGGTGATAGGTGAAATACAGTATATATATATAATATATATATATTATATATATATAGTATTGACCTCGTTATGATAATAAAGTATAGTGCCTAAATGCTCATGGACCTGAGCTCAGAGTAACAACAGAACAGGACCATTAAACATTATATCATGAATAATGCCACTCTCAACACTAAAAGGTAAGTTCTTATACAACGTTGTGTCCTGTCATAATGCCACTCTCAACACTAAAAGGTAAGTTCTTATACAACGTTGTGTCCTGTCATAATGCCACTCTCAACACTAAAAGGTAAGTTCTTATACAACGTTGTGTCCTGTCATAATGCCACTCTCAACACTAAAAGGTAAGTTCTTATACAACGCTGTGTCCTGTCATAATGCCACCCTCAACACTAAAAGGTAAGTTCTTATACAACGCTGTGTCCTGTCATAATGACCATTCAAAGTACTTTACACTTCATCCCCTGGTGGCAGAACTGTTCATTGCAACACCAAATCAATTTCTCTTGGAAGCGTTCAGCAGCATTTCAGCCACATTGCAATTACTGCAGGCCTGGGGTAATAGTAATATGCAATAGTAACGATTACAAGCGTCATGTTCAGTTTTTCACATGCAGTTTTATTTATTTATTTTCCAACAGTGGTGATAAAATGGTTTAGTATCCGAATCATGACAGTCAATGAACTGTAGCACTATCAGCAGGAGACACTGTGACAGTGTGACTGCTGCATGGCTAATTCATCAGTTGAAGCCAGGTCCACCAGCCATCTATCCTTTTCACACAAGCCTATTCATTTATTCACTGAAGCAGGATAAGGGTTCCAGGCTCCCAGCACTAAACAGACAGTCTTTAACATCTGAATCAATCAATCATTGCCATCTCCCAACCCCAGCTTGCCATGCTGGGTAATATTTGAACAAAATCCAGGGGCTCACATCAACTTTTCTGAGTTATTCTCAGTTGGTAGTTAGCTTGTACATTATCGACCAAGTGTGAAAAACATCCCATCCTTGAGCCAATAATTAACTGTCCACCAAGCAGCAGCCGAGCAGTACGGGTCTACTATGGGATAATCAGACTGTGTTATGTGACAGTGACATTGCTTTTCCGTTTCATTACAATGAATATATGAAACTTCTACATCCGACTGGAATTATGTGAGGTTAATTTAAATAGTAAATTTATCAGTTAATTGTACTTTAATTAATTACACATCCATCAGTTAATTTGAATCTATGTAAGTGATTAAGTATGTTAAATGTTTAATCGAAAGAAAATAGTTCTGATGGAAAATGTAATAGCAATAGCTTGAAATGTAATAGTAATATATTACATTGCCTTAATCAAGGAAACTAAGTAACAGTAATCTATTACAGTGCAATGTAATAGACCACAGGCCTGTCGTCCTGTCAGTTGAGAGTCTGACGTTCAACCCATGTGCTACCACGCCCCTACCACGCCCCGTACCTGCAACAACTACTGTTCCAATGGGCGTGTTCCTTACAACGACGCTGATGTCACTTCCTGTGTGTCCCGATGTAGGCAGAACCTCTGTGTGCTCGTCCAACACGTAGGGTACTCCCTGATCACACAGGGTACTCCCTGAACACATAGGGCACTCCCTGAACACTTAGGGTACTCCCTGAACACTTATGGTACTCCCTGAATACATGCACAGAGTGAAAGACATCGAATAAGTGTAAAAGTATGGCTAGAAGTACAAATTTGAATTAAGTAAAATTCTTCATATCAACCATGCAATACATTTACATAAAATATTTTTGTAAGTGGTTGGTTGCCATTTAAAAAAAAAACGTAACTTTTGTATGCAATGGCCATGTCAAAATGTAAAAAAAATCCTAATCCATGATCGCAATAATTTTAAATTGTATTGATATTTAGGATTGCTTAAATATACATATGCATCGTCTTCGAGACAGATGTTGAGACAGAGGAAGGCAGGCATACCTGACAAAGTTGGTTACTAATGTATGTGTCACCACGGGATATGTCATATGACACGATAATGGTGGCCCGTGGAAACAGGTTCAGATTGCCTATGTGGTCTGAATGCCCGTGTGTTCCTATTACAGTGTCAACTTCTGTTGGTGCAACACCTTCCTTGTGGAGTGCTGTAACCCAAGAGAGAACAAAACAGTAAATTTGTTTCTTTACGATTAAAATTGTAATTGATCAAAAGAAAAAGCAAGACAATTTACATATTAAACCTAAAATAACTGCTGTATTGCCAAATTCAGGATATCTTTCAAATAAAACTACCAAATAAGATTGGATATCAGGAAGTTTTCACAGAGGACAATAAATGAATGGAACAAATTGTCTACAGATTGTGTAACTGCTAGCAGTGTCAATATGTTTAAAAATAGGGTTGACACATATCTCACGAGGGCAGGTTACACGTATATGAACATTGTTGGACACTCGATAAGCCTATGGCTTCCTTGTCCACTTCCATCTGGGCCTTTGGCTTGGATGGCAAATCTTGTTAAATCTTCTTGTATTATGTAGTTACTTAATTGTCGTTCTTTGTTGCATCAGCGGCTATACTGGCTGGTGATGTGAAATACAAATAGTGTCCAGTGTATCCACTAGGGGTTCATGTGTACAGAAACCACCAGTCATACGAATATGAAACATTCTGTTGTCATTACTGAGTAGTTGCTCTCTGTATAAGCCAGAGAGATTGCCAGTGTTGGTTATATCTTTATATCCTCTGTCTGTCTGTCTGTCTGTCTGTTAATCTCTCAAGGTAAAATTTGTAGTGCTCATGGTGGCCTATCGATATATCTTAGTAATAAATATGACTATAAAATATTATCTATTAACAATATATCAAATGTATGGGAAGGACAGTTTATTGAGATAACTGGAAAAACTATCCAAAAAAAAATTATACTGGGAAATATATATAGACCACCAAGAGATGTTATTGAGAATTACAAGACCTTTATTGACGAATTAACCCCAATACTCACTCATTTACAAAAACTAAAGAGTGAAGTTATCATAGCAGGTGATTTTAATATTGACTTACTGAAAATCAAAGAAAAACCTGTATTTAGTGAATACTTTGACATGATCAGTGCACAAGGCTTCTTTCCTAGAATCACATTGCCTACCAGATTTTCAGAACATCGTGGTACACTTATTGACAATTTTTTATGTAAACTGTCAGAGGGGTCATTGAACTCCACTTCTGGCATTTTAATCAACCAAATTTCTGATCATCTTCCCTGTTTCATTTGCATGGACTGCATATTAACTCGACACACGGTACCCAAATTCATAACAATAACACAGAAAAGTCCGGATTCGCTAAATAAATTTAGATTAGAATTAATACACTCAAACATTTATGATAAACTAAATAAGAATATTGATGGTAATCCCAACGAAAATTATAACATTCTTGAAGAAATTATTTTAAATACTATGATTAAATGCTTACCCACTAAGACAATTAAATTTAACAAACATAAATATAAAAAATCGTCTTGGATTACTCAAGGTATTATTAGATCAATAACGTTTAGAGATAAGCTATATCTAAAAATGAAGCAAACTACTATAGACACAGCAAGATATCAGATCCTTAAAACTAATCTGCACGCTTATAATAAAATTCTTTAAAAAAATATTCGTCTGGCCAAAAAAATATATTTTGAATCGATATTTGAGAAACAAAAGAACAACATTAAAAGAACATGGTCAATTATTAAAGAAATAATTAATGAAACAACAAAGACTGAACAATTTCCTAACTCTTTTAAAATTGATGGAACAACTGTTACCGATAAAACGGATATTGCCAATCAATTTAATTTATTTTTTACAAATATTGGTCCCAAACTTGCATCACAAATAAGTAGTAACGGCAAATGTCATAGAGATTATTTGAAAAACCAGACCATACATAAATTCACGTTTAAACCTACAAGTGAAGATACTACAATTAATATAATTAACCGTATGCATCCTAAATCTAGTAGTGGCAAAGACGGCATATCAACTATATTATTAAAAACAATAAAACATGAAATTTGTAAACCTGTCACCACAATACTCAATCAATCTTTGTCAACAGGTATATTTCCTGACAAACTAAAAGTTGCTAAAGTAATACCACTATTCAAAAAAGGTGATAATACCATTTTTGATAATTACCGTCCAATTTCGATCTTACCAGCAATTTCTAAAGTATTTGAGAGAGTCATATTTGACCAACTACACGAATATTTCCACAATAGAGAGCTATACTACAGTAGTCAATATGGCTTCAGAGAGAAACATTCAACCGAACTTGCCACCCTTGAAATAATAGACAGAATTATTCAGGAAATGGACAAACATCTAACTCCAATAAATATATATATTGATTTATCAAAAGCCTTTGATACAATAGACCATAATATACTCATGGATAAATTAAAGCACTATGGCATAAAAGGCACAGCATTTAACCTCTTTAAGAACTATTTATCAAATCGTAAACAGTACGTACAATTTGGACACGTAAAATCTAAAGAAGCATATATTACTACTGGTGTCCCGCAAGGGTCGATATTAGGACCTTTGTTGTTCATTATATACATTAATGACCTACCAATTGCTAGTAACCTTTTCAACTTCATAACTTATGCTGACGATACAACCCTAACCAGTACATTAGATGTCTTTAATCGACCCGGTGACTTAAATAACAATATAAACGAAGAACTAAACAAGATATGTGACTGGCTTAACGTAAACAAACTTGCTCTAAATGTTGACAAAACTAAAGCTATGATTTTTCATATGCCACAAAAGAAAGTAGAAAAGCCTGTGCTATTAGTAAATGGAACTGTAATTGAATATGTAAATAACTTCAACTTTTTGGGCATCACATTAAATAATCACTTGAACTGGGACAGTCACATAAACAAAGTAGCATACAAAATATCTAGAACCACTGGAATTCTAAAAAAACTGACACATTTTTTACCACAGCATATTCTAAGGACAATGTACAATTCTATCATATTACCTCATATAAACTATGGTATATTGGCATGGGGGTATCAAACGCAACGCATATTTATACTTCAGAAAAAAGCAATTAGAATAATCACGTTAAGTAAATATAATGCACACACTGCTCCTATTTATAAAGAACTCAAATTATTAAAGGTCAGTGACATCTACAAGCTACAAGAACTTAAGTTTTATCATAAATTAATAAATAAACAACTACCTGAATATTTTTATAATATACCTTATACTAACACTTTTGAAATACATCAATATGACACACGAGACAAAAATCGCTTATTTATGTCAAGAAATAATCATGTTTTCGCAAACAAATGTATTAGATACAGCATGATTAGAACTGTTAACAATAGTCCAAATGATATTACTGACAAAGTCCATACTCATAGTCTATATGGTTTCTCCAGTTACATAAAACAATATCTTCTTGGTAATTATGAATACAACTGTACCAAAACAAATTGTTACATTTGCCGAAATCAGGGCATACGTGAATAGTTATTTATTTGTGTAATTAATATGTAGGTATATCTTGTAGGCAGCCATACATATGCATATATGTACATGGATATGCTTGTATACATATAGTTTATACATATATATATATATGATTATTATATAATTATAAACTTAGTACTTTTATTATTGCTATCACTTGTATTCTTAATTTTTAATATAATATTTTCAATTGCTTGACTAAACCAGTGGTGGCTCCCATGATAGCGACATACTCAATGTCTTAATGGGAGTCTCCGTGACCATTTACTTTGTTTATATGTCGATTGTGTTACATTTACTTGGTCAAAATAAATGAGTCTGAGTCTGTCTGTCTGTCTGTCTGTCGGTCTGTCTGTTCATCCTGCCTTCTCTCCCTCTCTCAAATTATATGTACTGTCATACAATACTTTGAGATGTAAACATGCTAACCACTGAGTAGTCTCTCTCTGTCCGAGGGACCGCCAGTGTCCACCAAAATATTTGTGGGGCCTTTAATCAGGGTGATAGTTCCATCAGCCTTGTCTTCCCCTGCAGACAAAATATCAAAAAAAAATTTCAAATAACTCCTTTGTGTTAAAGCTTCTACAAGAACTAAGACAGAATATTACAAATACAGCTTCTTCCCAAGAACTAAGGCAGAATATTACAAACACAGCTTCTTCCCAAGAACTAAGACAGAATATTACAAATACAGCTTCTTCCCAAGAACTTAGGCAGAATATTACAAATACAGCTTCTTCCCAAGAACTAAGGCAGAATATTATAAATACAGCTTCTTCCCAAGAACTGAGGCAGAATATTACAAATACAGCTTCTTCCCATGAATAATTCCACATAAAGATTCCTTGGTAACATTCAAGATTGAACTAACTATGACTTGCGACTTTCTATTGAAAGATCAACAATTAAATAACACTTCAACATGATTTGTTAGTTCTTTTCTTTCCTACCTAGTCTGTCTGTTATGATATCTAATGTTTATTTACCTACTATAATTTCTACCTTCTTTGACATGCTTGGGCAATTTCGTTCACCCCACATTGCCTCAGTTCACTCAGCTGTATAAATGAGTCCCTGTATGGATATGTGCACAGATAGTCTACATGCAATAATAGCAGGGTGGCTGAATGCTTCCCAGAGAAGTTGAGTAGGTGTCAGAATGAACAGGTCCATCAGGGGTTTAGCGTAAAGCGCTCCAAACTGGGTACTACACTAAGAACATGTTTTTCTTCTAAAATGCCAGCATGCAAAATTAAAGCCTTTTTAGTGGCGGCCGCCAATACAAACCGATTCAGTTATCGGCCCCACCCCGCCAATTCATCCTGGCGGCCACGGCTGGGTTGGACTGTATTAGTACTTACTAATCTATGCTAATTCGATATAAAATACAATTGTGACAAACTACTTCTTCCTTGCCAGCGACAGATCGCTGCAAGGAAAAGACGAAATTCGCACATGCAAGGGAAACCACTGGTATTTGTAACATGGATGCCTATTGGATGATTCACATTTAATGATGTCAGTGTCTTGAGGAATACCAGGCAGACATGGGGTCAATTCCAATTCCGGAATTGGAATAGATTTTGTTGGAATTATTGACTTGATAATGTTAATGTTTACCCTTAAATTGACTATTAAAGTATACAACTGATATAAACGGGGGGGGGGGGGGGAAACTGTTCAAAACTCAGATTAACGACTCAACTGTCCACTGTTTCCAGGGCTGTCCAAAATGTCTGGTTAGCAAAAATCCAGGAGAGATGTCGCAGCAGAAAGTACATATCAAATGGCTGAATGCAATAATTTTAGTTTAAAATCAAACCTGACACACACACACACACACACACACACACACACACACACACACACACACACACACACACACACACACACACACACACACATATGCATTGAATGAACAATAGTTAATTTGTTAATCATATCTGATTAAATATGATTGTGCACACATGATTACAAATAAAACTGTGTTAAGGTGGAATTGGAATATTTTTTTGGAACTGACTGGAATTGGAATTGACAAAATGGAATTGACCCCATGTCTGATAACAAGGAAACACCAAAGCAAAGATTAACTTTGGATGTAAGTAAAAAAATTAACAGGAATCAGTTGGATCAAATTACATTCGAACCAAGTAGTATTTTACAGCAGTTGGGATCTCAGAGATCTTTACCTGATTCCGTAGAGAAAGCATACCCCTCTTGCAAAACTGTCACCTCATACTGTGATGTATGTGTGCCAGTCGTCATTGGTCAAATATCACCAAACCTAAAAGTGACAGGTCATAATAAATTAATAGAAGGTGCGAGGGTGACATCACCACTTTTGTGATCTGCCATCTTGGAGTACACGCGTGGAGTACTAGGACTGTGAATGCTATTTTATTAGTGAAGTATGGATAACTTTTGTGGCGTATTTGGTTGTGGGAAACGAGCTAGTCATTTGACAGAGATAGTCATTTGTCGTACTATCGACTACCGACAATTCGCCTAACCCAAGGGGAACAGTCCCGACAGTTGTCAGAGGAACACAGCGTGCCTGGCTTTCAAACATAGGCCGGCGTGATATTAAACCTGTGTCTGCTATTTGCACTTTGTGAACTGTAGGTAAAGTATTTAGAGTTGCACAACAACTAAAAATAAGCCCCCTGTAAGGTTAACATGTGTCACTGTATGTAGTGCCACTGGTGACTGGGTCTAGGATTATTTGTTTTTAAATGTAGGTCTGCATATGTGTTAGTGACTGACTAGAAAATTTATAGACACAGAATGAATCACCAGCCTGGGTAGTTATTGCTCAGCCTCAGCATGACAGCGGCATGTGATAACTCCAGGACTGGGCTCAATTCAATTTAATCAATTCAAATTCCTTTCAATTCAATTTAATCAATTCAAATTCCTTTCAATTCAATTTAATCAATTCAAATTCCTTTTTTAAATTCAAATTCCAGCTCAAATCTTTCAATTCCAATTCAATTCTGAATTAATTCCATGGGAGTTTTTTTAAGGTAATACCTGTAGTAATAGATCCTAAACTAACAGATAATAGTTTATCACACATATTGCTGCAAATTTACAAAATATCATGTTTGTTGCTTGTTATTCCAACAGCTAGTAACTATAAACAATGGCTGAGCCGTCATTCCACAGAAAAGATTCCATGGTCATGTTCAAGATTGAACAGGCCATGACTTGCGACTTTCTATTGAAAGATCAACAATTAAATAACACTTCAACATTATTTCTACCTACTTTCCTTTCTTCCCTAGCCTGTTAAGCTATATGATATTTATTTACGTACTATCTATAATTTCTACATTCTTAGACTTGCTTTGGAAATTTTTACAATGACAAGTACAAATTTAATAGGAATTGAAATTTTTTTCTGTAATAGAGGAACTTTTTTTTTTAAGTAATACCTGTATTAATAGATCCTAATAGTCTATTACAAATATTACTGCAAATTTACAAAATATCAGGTTTGTTGCATGTTATTCCAACAGCTAGTAATTGTAAACAATGGCTGAGCTGTCATTCAAACATGAAAAGAACAGCACTACAGTAGGCTGATCATTTCATGGTTTCAACGAAACAATGCAGGAGTAGCAAGCTAATTACTAATTGTTGGGATGCCCCATTGGGGTGGCTATGGCTACACATTCCTAGCCCTAGGCTAGCACACACACATCAAAGCCAAGAC